>OZ023270.1:43295041-44495041 GCA_964006375.1 Tillus elongatus | reverse complement strand
TAGCTCTAAACATTCTGTATCAATGTTTTATATTTTTCTATGCCTCTACTGTTAAAGTTTTCACTTTCTCACGTTCTATCACTAATCGCTTGCCTTGTATTTAGACCAATACATTTAATTATTCACCTAATTAATTATTCACCTAATTAATTACCTAATTACGTTGTCATATCGGATAAGTGAATCTAGGACTTTCTTTGGAAAGACTTTGGTCAATCAGATTGATTATTATCAGCATATTTTCCGAAACCGCGACTAACTCAAAAAACTCTATATAGAGATGATGTATGAAGAGAGGAGAATCTTAATCTTGATAAATATATAGTGTTCTGTCTTGAAAAATAAAAGTTTGTAATGCTATTTACTTATGGAACATGCTGTATTTGCGTGAAAATAATTGCCCAGATATTTTTTATAAGACAGATATTGGACTTTCCCGCACTGGCCTACCATGTATGTATATAATTTTGTCTTAGAATTTATACACCTTCATATTACAGTTGCAGTTCCTTAAAAGCTCGAGTTTTTCAGAGCGTTGATCTGTTGAATATTATTGTACCCTTTAAGCGATATAATTTTGCCCCAGACTTGTGATGGTGGTGTGTCTTAGCTATAGTTGATACATACTGTTGCCATAATTGTTTTTTGGCTGACAACTGAGCGATGCGATATAGCTCTTAAGCGCTTGAACTCGATTAGAAGGTCCAGAGTTTCATGTTTATCGGTATTTATTCAGGGCCCGTTTACTATTTTAACTGTGTCCTCCATAGGTCGTTCCACCATGGTACTATGTAATTTTTATTGTTGTTGACTGTTTGTATTCCGATGTTAATCTCTGATGATTGTAGAATTATGTGATTAAACCTATCCAATGTATCGATGTCAGTTATTTAATGTGACTAAGTGAGATTCGATATATGATGTAAAGGCTGTCCTAATATTCCATTTTGAAGTATTTAATGGTGCAGAACTTTCGTGGGCCAGAAATTGTAATTTTATGGAAAAGTTATCACTTCCATAGAGATCGTCACAAACATTTCCTTGCAACACGTGCGCTAGCGAAGCATCACACAAAGTGAGATCAATAGAGCCAAGGCTACCAATGGCTGAGCCAAAGTGTGTAGGAACTCCTGAGTTATGCAATATGCAGTCAGTAGAGTTTAATAGGTCTTCGATTATTTTACCCTTTGTGCAGGTTTAGGCAGATTGTCAATAAGAATGAGTAGGTCAGAGTATTGGATATTGGAGTTTCTGGACAAATTTAAACTGCAAACTGTCACAGTCACAGGTAAGTGTAGTCAAACAGCAACTGCTTCCAAATTTGTTGTTAGGCTTATATATTCCACGTCTATATCACTTCTGACCAACACGGCCACTCCACCACTGGCTCTTAGGTACTCTTAGGAACACTTTTTCTAATAAATGTTAGATCCTCTCATTGTAAGTATTTTAGTGTTGACAAAGTTGGTTTCCTGTGAAGACATAACATCCGGTTGATGGTCAAAGAAGGCTTGTTTTAGATATGATATGTTTGGACTAAATACGCTACAGTTCCATTGCAGTAAGATGAATGTTAGAAGAAGTTCTTGTGTGAGTCTTGTAGACTAATCAATTGCGTTAGACTCTGAGAAGGCATGTCGGCTTCACTTTCCGTGTCTTGTAAAGAACTACTTGCAAGAGTAAATGTCTCGTTTGTGTCGCAAAATGCATTCAGCTTTCTTATTATTCTGGTTATTATGCCCTTCAGAATTTTTCCATTTATAACCGGATAAATGCTGTATAAGATGCTAACTAAAGTTTCCACTTCTACGACTAAACGTGTTGTTTCTTAAAGAAGATCGCTGCTACCAAGACATTCTCAGGAAAGCTTGATCTACACCAATGGGATAATTAATTTGGAGTCTGGGCAATTAGTTTTTCTATGGATAATGTTGTCTCCGATGAAATAAATGCAGATATGTTCTCAGTTATCTTTTTCTTGTCTTTATTCCTACTTTAACTGGTTCTTTCCTGCTTTAACTGGTTCTTTGGGCTTAGTGAATCTGTCAGTGACCTCTTCTGTTTTTGAAATTATAGAAGAATTCGGTAGTAGGCGTTAGAGGCGCCGCAGTTCTTTTTTTAAAGCAGACTCCATTGTTATGACACTGTTTAAATTACTTTGTGTCGTGGTATGTATATCTCTATAGATCTCTATAGATATACATACCACGACAGATATATATGAAGTTAGATTCAGCGTTATATTAGTGTCCCTGTAATTGTCGTTATTAGTCTTTTGTGGAAAGTTATTTGCAATGTGGCCTTTTTGTTGGCAAGAAAAGCATATTAACATAGCATAAAAATATTCTATGTAACACGTTTCATATTTGAAAGGTATTGAGGGTGGTAATTCAGTTAATGATGGAGCTAATTGAAAAGTAATACAAACTGTTTTTTGTTCACTTGAGCTTCTCTACCATTGTCACAATATAAATTTACATACAAAATGAGCATTACTTTTTGCGAGATAATCTAGAAAACTCTGGGCGCAGCAAGTGAGTTATAGAAGTGAATTTTCATAAAAATGTTTTTAATTACAAATATATCGGTCTAATGCAAGCAGGCATCAATTTGGTTACCGGTATAACATATATAGTAGGAACAATGTACAATGAACCTTAGTTTAATAGCAAATTGAGTTACTGAAATTTGAAACATTTAATGAAAATTCGCAACCAAAACGCCCTTGCTGCGTTCGTACAAAAATTTTCCGAAAATAAAGTTATGTGTTGGTTTCCTAACCAACAAAACTTACGTTAATAGCATTTTGAGATATTAAAATTTTTTCTTACAAACATGCATCATATTTCGATTAAAAATGCTAAAATGCAGTAACGAATTTGTTCTACGAAAATTAGCTAAAAATTATAGACCGTTAAACCATAAACTTCACTAAACCTATAGCGAAAGCATCAACTTAACTAAACCAACAGCCAAAGCATCAGAGAAAGGATCTATTTCAAATGAATTTTCTGTAAATATTTTAGTATATGAAGGGCAATGACGGTTGAATCTGAAACTTAAGGGTTCGCAAAACACTCTTCTTGCAACATTTTCTTTTCACAATCCGTATTTGTTTCACGTTATTTGCTTAAATATTGACAATTTTGACGTTTTAAATTGCAAAACAAAACTACAAAATTTGTTGCTATAGCTGCCCGTAACTTTTTGTCCTTAAACTTAGAGACCTACATTTTGGTACATAGTTCACTCTTTATGATACAAATACTCGTACCAAATTTGGTTGCCCTCACTCTGTTATTTCCGGAAACATGAATTTTTTTAGAAAGAAAACACAAAATTTTTCGGTAAAAACTGGTCCAATTTTCCTGGCTAACGAACTTATCCAAGCCACCTGCAAAAGGAAGGTACTCACCAAATTTTATTAAGATTGGTCTATTATTTTTTGAATTATCGGTACGATATATATATATATATATATATATATATATATATATATATATATATATATATATATATATATATATATATATATATATATATATATATATTGATATGGTTTCTATAAGGGGTCACACATACAACCCGTACAAAACCCAAACAAACAAAAACCTACTCTTGAATGTATAATGTCTAGGCCGTGAATGATTGAAGTCCATTAACTGCTAGTCTGTTTGTGAAATTTTACAGGCATATCAGAAGACCTGATATAAAAATTTAAATCTCAGAATTGATTCCCAAAACTTAGAGACCTACATTTTGGTACATAGTTCACTCTTTATGATACAAATACTCGTACCAAATTTGGTTGCCCTCACTTTGTTATTTCCGGAAACATGAATTTTTTTTAGAAAGAAAACACAAAATTTTTCGGTTTTCCTGGCTAACGAACTAATCCAAGCCACTTGCAAAAGGAAGGTACTCACCAAATTTTATTAAGATTGGTCTATTATTTTTTGAATTATCGGTACGATATATATATATATATATATATATATATATATATATATATATATATATATATATATATATATATATATATATATATATATATATTGATATGGTTTCTATAAGGGGTGACACATACAATCCATACAAAACCTAAACAAACAAACACCTACTCTTGGATGTATAATGTCTAGGCGATGAATGATTGAAGTCCATGAACTGCTAGTCTGTGAAATTTTACAGGCATATCAGAAGACCTGATATAAAAATTTAAATCTCAGAATTGATTCCCAAAACAATGACTTATGTATGGATAAAAAAAAGGTAAGACAAGAATAAGAATTATAAACTAGTCTATAAGAGTGAAAGGTCTAGACGAAGTGAAAGTGATATCAAAGACAGAAAAGACTGCATAAAAATGATATGACATAGTGCGAATAGATTAAAAAGACTCTAAAACCCTTTTTTTTAACTTAATGTAAATATGGGACAATAAGAAGTGTGTAAGTAGTTTTTAGGTAGGTTAAGATGTTCATGTTAAGTAGAATTAGGAAGTTTATGGTATTAATATTTATTAAGATTAGGCTTGTCAAATTGTATAACCTAGAAACTATGGAACAGATGATTTCATTTAATTTAAAACGTCAAAATGACAATATCTTAGATAGGTTAAGGAATGCTGTCAAAAATAGTGTATATAAATATAAAGTATAGAGTAAGGCATCAAGAGATGTGACAAGGTTACCCCGGAAATAAGGATACAAACAAAAAATCTTAGGATTGGAATTTTTTGGCAGGGAAAAAAACAGATTGAAATTGTTATTAAAAATTGATAGATGGGGAATTTTTTGTAGCGAAATAAAGAGATTGACATTTTTTGATATTAAAAAGGGATTGAAATATTTTTGTAAAATTTAAAACAAGGAGGTACATTTTTGAAGAGAAGTAAATAATCAAAAGGAGTCACAACACGGAAGCTCAGAAACAGACCAGATAAACTGTGAGTAAAGTAAATAAAAATTTACATTTATTGTGCGACATATCCCCAGCTTCAAAAAGAATAGTAAATAACTCGCAAAATTATCATACATCAAACGATAGTAGAGAGGTCTCATCGTAAAAAAAAACAACCATCTTGGTTTGCATTTCACACATCAAGGGGCTTGAAAAACCAGTAACCATACTCAGCCAGTGACGGGACTCGTCCATTGACTGTACGTAGTACTAAGGCATTGTATAAATCATACAAACATCAATAGGTGCCGTTACCGTTTGGTTTGAGGAAGTGCGTGAGAGTCATAAATATAAGTGATCTTAAAAATTTAAAACAGATAATACTGATCAGTCTTTTTGGTTTTTTTTATTGGCATTGTTAAAAAAATAAACAAAGAGCTCTAAATTCAAAAGTAAGAAGTACATGATAAATAACAAATAAGTATTGGGTTTTTTGTCAGTTGTGTTAGTTAATAAATATTCAAGTTCTGTGTGAATTTAACATCTTTGCTTCATTTTATTTTATACATATGTGAGTATTTGGGAGGAAAGAACTGAAATCAGATAGGGCAATATTTTACACAATTTAAAAAGAAACAAACATATTTCGGACTTATAACAATAGATTCGGTGTTTTAAAGATCTAACTATACTTTTGGAAATATTAATAAACATTTTAATAGGACTTGAACCCACTAGCTAGAGAAGCTCCCTGATTTGAGAGTAAGTTCATCCATGCTATCAATTTGTTTATGTCACATGCAGCAATAAAAGACATTGGATACACCGGGGTGTAAGTCAAATACACATATATTTAATATACATATTTTTACAATAAATCTCAGAGTATTTTACAGATAAGACCTAATCAAAAACTAAGATACCTAATAATCATAATATAAAACCTAAAATATTTTTTTTCTATTTTAACAATTGCAACCCAATCATGGGACATAAAACCTCAGATAAAACCCCCAACGATATCAAATGGCGACCAAACGTGAGGGCTTCGAAAGTCTGTGAATAAAATAACTTTAAAATAAACAAAAACGCCAAAATGCCTAGCAGAAAGGAAGAAGTGGGGGAAAAGCAAGAAACAAAAGAACGAACCGGTAAAAACCTTGAAATGATAATGCAAATATTAATAGATATAAAGAAAAATATGGTGACAAAGCAAGATATGGAGAGAATGTTTCAAGAGTGATCAATATGTACGAAAGTTTGAAAGTAAAGTAGAGACAAAGATGGATGTAGTACGTAAGATAATAATAGAGCAAATCAGAGCGAATGATTGTGAACCGATGGATGAAATAATAGAGAGAGTGAATGAAAGAAATAAGCGAATGAGAGGGCCTAGAAAGATGCGCAAACACAAAAGAAACAGATATGAAACCGAAATGGAAGAGAAATTAAAAGAAACGAATGGAAATTTGGAAAATCTAAAAGAAGAGCCAGATATAAGGCTGGAATTAGGGAATAAAAGACTTAGAGAAGAAATGGAAGAATGTTTTGAAAAATTGACAAGAGCAGAGAGACAAAGTATGGGGAATAGAACCAATAAAAAGAAACGAGCAAGCCTAGAAGAAATCAGGAATAAGGGTGACAAATTTAAACGGAAACGAAAAGGAAATAATAGGTATAGACGTCAAAACAAGGAGGGCAACGATGGCACGAATAAGTATAAATGCCAGAGGAATAAGGATACCTCCAGAGATGATTTTGGCATGGAATACGATGCAAGACAGACAGAAGAGTCTGATGAAAATCATAAGCAGTGGAGAAGACCACATAATGGATATGGAGACGACGCAGCAACAAAATATGGAACGACTACGAAGAATTAATAAACTAGAATGAGATGAAAGATCTGGGAAGTCTTTAAACTCACCAACATTTTTTTGAAATAATATAACACTCAAATTTCAAAATTAAAGACCTGGGAAGTCTTTAAACTCACCAACATTTTTTTTTGAAATAATATAACACTCAAAATTCAAAATTAAAGACCTGGAAAGTCTTTAAACTCACCAACATTTTTTGAAATAACATAACAATCTAAATTCAAAATTGTAGACCTGGGAAGTCTTTAAACTCAAATAAGAATGTTTTTGAAATAATATAACACGTCAAAATTCAAAATTTAAAGCCAAAGTCAAGCATAAAAGAAGAGTATAGGCCAAAACCGAGGTAGATAAAATTTGTAATCAGCCAAGCGTGAGGAAGGATCGTACAACAAACAAGCACAAGAATTGTACGCCAAACAATAAATGCAATCGGATGCAAAAGAAGTAGTGGGGACAAGTTTAAACCCAAGACAAGAGGACCAGAGCTGTCAACGAACGAGCAAAAAGAAACAAAAATATGAAGTAAATAGATATTAAGGTCAACTAAGTGAAATTTAGAGAAAATTATGGAACATTCAGTATGATGAACAACTGAATAATGACGTCTGAAACAAGAAGTAATGGGAAAAGTCAATATATATATATATATATATATATATATATATATATATATATATATATATATATATATATATATATATATATATATATATATATGTACGAACAGTGAAATGAATTTAATAGATGGAGAAGCTAACCAGGGAATATGTACACACATAGAGGGCATATTGAATTAATAAAGAGTAATGTAGATGATTATGTGCACAGTAGTTGCAAGAAAATATAGATATTAAAGCAGAAAAGAAGTGAAATGCGGTGAACAATTAAAAATAAGCGGAATTATAGGGGATTGAGATGAAAAGCCCAGTAATAGCAGCATATATCGACTGATAAATAGTAGTTTCAAACTAGTAATAAAAATAAAAAAGTTGAATATCAGAATAATCAAGCGAATGATAAAGAAAAAGACCTATTATCTAATGAAACGTATAGTAACTCGAAATGGCAGCTATAATATAAAAAAAAAGGTTTATATATTGAGGTGATTACGAACATGTAATAAAAATTGTTTGAATGTATGCATACGAACACACGATATTGGAAATTAAAATTACTCGGTAATGAATAAAGGCAAGTACGAAGCCCTAAATTATAAAAGCAAACAGGGGCGAAAAATAAATATATGTATAACTATGAATCCAAAATTCTGAAAATGATCAAAGAATTGTCAAAATTTTTTGAAACTAATTTGTTTGTAACGTAAGGCGAGAATAAAATTTTTTTCTAGCTTCAGAAGGCAAGCCTCTAAAGCAGTGAAAATTTGTTATTGGGGAATTTCATATGGTTTCTATAAGGGGTCACACATACATATATATACAACCCATACAAAACCTAAACAAACAACAACAAAAACCTACTCTTGGATGTATAATGTCTAGGCGGTGAATGATTGAAGTCCATGAACTGCTAGTCTGTTTGTGAAATTTTACAGGCATATCAGAAGACCTGATATACAAATTTAAATCTCAGAATTGATTCCCAAAACAATGACTTATGTATGGATAAAAAAGGTAAGACAAGAATAAGAATTATAAACTAGTCTATAAGAGTGAAAGGTCTAGACGAAATGAAAGTGATATCAAAGACAGAAAAGACTGCATAAAAATGATATGACATAGTGCGAATAGATTAAATAGACTCTAAAACCCTTTTTTTAACTTAATGTAAATATGGGACAATAAGAAATGTGTAAGTAGTTTTTAGGTAGGTTATTATGTTCATGTTAAGTAGAATTAGGAAATTTATGGTATTAATATTTATTAGGATTAGGCTTGTCAAATTGTATAACCTAGAAACTATGGAACAGATGATTTCATTTAATTTAAAACGTCAAAATGGCAATGACAATATCTTAGATAGGTTAAGGAATGCTGTCAAAAATAGTGTATATAAATATAAAGTATATAGTAAGGCATCAAGAGATGTGACAAGGTTACCCCGGAAATAAGGATACAAACAAAAAATCTTAAGAGGAATTTGGAAGGCGGCGAACAAGAAATTTTTCACTTGGAGACGGTAGTCATGAGAAAAATAAACAGATTGAGATTTTAAAAATTATTAGGAAGTTGGATTATTACAAAAAAATTTGGGACGAGGAGAATTGTGTTAGAAATTTGGGAACGAGAGGTTGAAGTGAAAAAGTTTAAGGAAACAGGTACGAGACTGACAGATCACCTTGTAGCAGCAGAACTAGTCGGCAGAAGAAGAGTTTGAGAATAAAATCGTAAGTGTGATCGTCATAATACTTACATTCTGTGGCACAGTTACAGCATCAAAAAACGTATTATACAAAACATGAAATTGCCATAGAATATACAGATATCAGGGCCCTAATCTTTCAAAGCAACCATATTTCGACAATACAGGTACAAAATAATACATTGAGTACATCCAGGTGTAAGTTACACATACAAATACATATATTTTATAATAACAATATTTACAACAAATTTCACTAAACTTTACAGGCAAATAAAACTTAAAAGCTAAGATACCTAAAATATAACTAAAAAAACTAAATCTATATCAATTATATATATTAAATTAAATTAAAAACCATAGCTTATTACAAAACAATAACAATATATATATATATATATATATATATATATATATATATATATATATATATATATATATATATATATATATATATATATGTATACGGATCTCCCCACTAGTGAATTTTTTAAAGAAAATTCACTAAAGAAGAAAATTTGAATCACCAACGACTTATGGGCCAGCCTGTAATTGTAGAAATATTTTTTTAAGATGTAGCTTAAGACACCCTATAATTAATGTATACAATTTTTTTTGGTATCTTGCATAATGACGGATATATTGAACTTTAAAGATTTTTTACGAAAATTCGACAAAAATGATATACCATTAACCGACAAACTCTTTAGCCAACACTACTGCCAAAGCATCAGAGAAAGGGTCTATTTGAAATGAATTTTCTGGGAATATTTTTGTAAAATGAAGGACAATGACGATTGAAAACTAAGACTTGAGGCTTTGCAAAATATTATTCTTGAGACATTTTCCTTCCATAGCTCATATTAGTTTCAGGTTCATTGCCTAAATATTACCAATTTTAACGTTTAAAATCGCGACTTTTGACATTTTAAGGAAAACCCAAATATTTTTTTTTAAATGCCTGTAACTTTAAGTTAACCCACAGAGCTAAATTTTGGTAGGTAACTTACCTATAATGATATAAAGCAACGTGCCAAATTTAGATGCCCTTACTTTGTTAATTCCTGAGATATAAATTTTTTGGAAAGAAAACAAAAAAAAATCCGGGAAAACCTCGGCGGATTTTCCTGGATAACGAACTTATCCAAGCCACTTGCGAAGGGGAGGTACTCACCAAGTTTGATCAAAATCGATTTATTATTTTTTAGTTATAGGTGTGACACAAAGTCGGGATCTTCTCATTAGTGAATTTGTTAAAGAAAATTCACTAAAAACCTTAACCCCTTACCTCGTACTGCCCCATAATGACAGAAAGCAGTTTTAGCTTGCTTATAATTTGTTCATGCTACTCTGCAACTGACAGACTATTAACATACAGAAATCCCATCGTTAGGTGTCGCATTTGCGACATCTATTACTGCATTTCTAAAGTTACAATACAATTCTGTAATAGCCAACAACAGCTGAAATGTGTTACACAACCTTAATACTGTATATCTCTGAATATATTGTGAACTTATGCCTAAAAATATTTGTGGTTGAAAGTGTTATTGATGTGAGTGGGAATTTTATATATAGTAGATACTTGTTATTGTGAAAAATGTGTTTGTGACATATATGGGGCAAAATCATTAGGACATGGGCACATCTTAAATGTTCATAACCGATTCTTTTATTCGAGACGTACTAAAAAGAGTGATAATTTGTCAGATTCTGTTCTTTGCACCAAATCTGAATATGACAGCAAAGAATATTGCAACAGAAATGATAATGATATTGTGATACCTGAAACTGGTTTTGAAGGTTACAGTAATGCTGAACAACATTCCTCTCAGTGAGGTAAGAAAGAACACAAACTGAACGTTCTTGAAGCAGACACAGCATTCTTAGGGAGTTGAGTCCTGCCTCAACAAATACGTGACCTATGGATTCTCGTATTGAATTTTTCAGATCCTTTATGATTAAGGTAGGGAAAAATGCAGACAAACAAGATAAAAATATGCCCATTTCAATGCGTCAAATTGGCAAAAAAAAAATACAAAAATAATAGAAGAAAATGCAAAAAATTATGCATAATATTATGAATACTATTGTTTCTTTAATTATTTCTTTCGTTACAAATTTTCATAAAAATGAAACTTTAAGTTTAATAAAATTAATTTGACAATAATAAGACACAATGTCTTAGAAAATACAAGTTGTTTATTTATAAATATCATAATTCGTAAGAATATACATAATTAATTTTTAAAAATGAAATAAAATTATTAAGAAAACTATACGAAACAATATATTAAACATGTGTGTGTGTTTTTTTTAACGGCCTATTTCCGCGACTTTGGCTAATCACCGACGCCAGGGAGCAGTTTCACCTACTATCCTGAAAATTTTGCCGAACTTCTGCCTTTCCGCAAGGAGGGTAGGAATCTTTAACGTGCCCAACATGGCACGGACACGGGGCCGACGGCTTAACGCCCCCTCCGAAGTGCGGAACGTGCAGGCATTATATAATGCCTGAACCTCGGTTGAGGTTAATGTTACAGTTTGTACTGAAAAAGTGAAAGGAGAACCTTGTGATCGAACCCAGTACCCTTCGGTTCAGAGGCACGCGTTATTGCCCCTGAACCACCGGAGGCTCTGATATATTAAACATAAATCATGCCTTACAATAGTTATAAAAAACGGGTAATTACCCGTTAGTAATTACTAAGTGTTTTTCACTGTTTTATAGAAGGAAACGTTGTCTTTTGCCAGTAAACGTGTGTTTAAAAATAGAGAAACTTCGTTCAACATCAACCGAAGTAATAGGAGCATTTCTATATATAGAAATAATTGTTTCCCTCTAATTCAGGTACATTTACATCATCTTCAAAGTTCCCTACAAGCCTGTATTATTTTTAATCACAGAGTTAAATTTGCTAAGAATTTGTTAAGAATTACAAATTGATTTATCGATGACTCTACTAAAGAGACACATGTACTCTCTAATTTGAATAATGTTGAAGATACAAAAGAATAATTGGTTATATATATATATATATATATATATATATATATATATATATATATATATATATATATATATATATATATATATATATATATATATATATATATATATATATAGCTGCATCAAGCAATTACCCCAACGAGTAGTAACAGGCTGTGGGGGCAACGAAAGATTTGGAGCGTTTTCTTTGTAAAATTGAATGCGTATTGGAGCTTTTAAAAATACCTTTTTAAATCTAATTAATAAGATCATTTACTAAAGGAAACTGCTCTCTTATACACTCTGCTTATCCATTAATGCCATGAGCCAAACAAGTTACATGTAATACGTTGGAATAAAAAAATTATAATTGTGTCCGGCCTCATGCATCGGATAAAAGTAAACTGAATTTTTCAGAAGGGTCAACATCAAACAAGAAAAAATTTGTCAGAGAACAAATCTGAACAAATCTGGTTATAGTTAAAATATTGGCTTTTTCAAGTTTTTTGACAGAAAAATATAGGATCCATCTGGACTCTTTTCCACTAACACGCCAATTAATGCATGGGCGATATATCTACCGCACGAATCTGTACTTTCATCAACTACAACATAAAAATCATTTGAACTCACAGCATTTCTTATATTCAGTAACGTTTCTTTAAAAATGGTGTCGACGCATCCTTTACGCAAGGTTGACTCGTCAGTAATTTCCTAGAAATTGCTTTAGGTTTGGATTATTCAATTTTGTCAGCGGTATATTGCTGCCAATCATCGCCGTGTATAAATCTTCATTGAACTGCCTCTGGTCGGTTTGTTTTGGTTTCTGTTGAAGGCAACTTTTTAAGGTTTACTGTGAAGTTGCACCTTCTTCAACTTCACGCATGTTGAAAATATTCTTTGCGGTTTTGACACGGCTGATCCACAATGAAGTTTTTGTCGGCATGAACCTGTAGTGACCAAAAAAGAAACAAAAAATTTTAAATTTCTTTGTTGAAAATTTGTCTAAAAGAAAGTTATGTTTACTCTGGGCCAAAATTAGTTTGACACTTTTTTTGTGAAAATTAAAATCTTATTGTCGGTGCAACTATCAAATTTTATTTTTGGTATATAAGTTTTATCGATACATTTACTTTTAAATAAATAAAAAACATATGTAGTAAAAAAACAAGTACTTACAATTTTTGAACACACAGTACAAAAAAGTTGGTCTCCATTCCAAATTCTAAATTCTCGACAATTCTTTATCCACAACATATTAAATTTTGTTTTAGGCATTTTAATTGGCAAGACTTTTGTTTACTTTCAACACTTCCAAAAATATGTTGCGCACCGAATTTTAATCGCTCTTGCTAAGATATACTAAGTGTTACTAAATAATAATTACTAAACTGTCGGTGATTTGGAACTCAATCTTTATTATTTGTACCTCGAACTATGGTTCCAACCATCTGGTTTTTTCCCGATTCCGGTTATATAATATATGGGCTCGTTATCATCGTCTACGTTTCTACGAATTTCATCGGCCGCCTCTCCCAGCGTTAAGTTCCAGGAACTGCACAGGCCGTGTTTATATTTTGAGGTCTAAATAAATCAGGCAATATAGCTTATGTCCTCTGTGGAAATTTGTGAGAAAAAATGCAAAACTTGCTGCTTGATTGACAAAAATGCATTTCTATGAAAAATGCAAAAAATGCAAGAAAATACAAATTACAGTTTTTCGTGTCTTGTCTTATGACTGACAAAATTTTTGACTGTTTGTCAATCATGTTTGTACTCTACCCAACAAAATCTTTTGCTCTGACAGTCAATGATTTAGAACAGTTCATATATATGTCAGTTGTACGTTTACCAGCTACAAGGATGTACTGGAATGTAACTCTAAAGTATTCGCCAGTTGCTGGTGTTATGTCATGGAATAAAATAAAGAGATTTCTGCATTTCAACGACAATAGTGATTATATTTCACCAAGTAATGATGAACATGATAAGCTGTTCAAAATATGACCTCTAGTAAACAAAAGACCTGAGCGGTTTTTGAATGTTCCTAAAGAAGCACTCTTAGCCGTGGATGATGCTGGAGGACCAACAATGCTCCGGGGCAGGAATATACATGGAGGGCCTGGGGGTGCGCGAGAGCTATGCTCTTGGCGCATATACCACGGCATTCGAAACAGAGGTGTACGCTATCCTGTCTGTGGCCAATAGACAGGATGTGAAGAGGAGCCTCGAGAAATGTGTGTAGATCTGCTCGGATAGCCAGGCAGTTTTCCGGGCAGTTTGCGCAGCCAGAATCAGGTTAACACTGGTTCAGGAATGCGCTGACGCCCTCAAAGGACTAGCCAGGACAAAGGAGGTACAACTAGTTTGGGTTCCAATACATTGTGGCGTAGCGGGGAATGAAGTGGCGAATAATCTCGTAAGGCTCGGTTCCCGACGGCCGTTCTGTGACCCGGAGCCTGCGATAGACATAAGTAGGAAGACGGTCTCTGTCGCCTTAGACAGGTGAACCGAGGAAGCAATGAAGAGGAACTGGGGATCGGTTGCTGGTTGCAGGCAGGCAAGGGACTTCGTGGAGGGGCCAGACAGAGATAAAGCGGTCTAGCTATTCGGAACGAGTCGACCTACGCTTCGCCGCATCCTTGGGGTGCTAACAGGCCACTGCGCCCTTAGATCCAATTGAAGACCGTCACGGCCTTCATCTCGATGTCGAGGCGGTTTGGTGACGGAACCGAGGAAGAGGAGAGCTGGGATTGGCAAAAAGGGCCCATTGTGGCCTACTTGCCTGGCGCTGGCCTCCCCACCACTGCTACTGTTACTACTACTAGCCGTGGATGAACAGATTATACCCACGAAAGGAAGATCACTAGTAAAGCAATATAACCCCAAGAAACCTTATTAGTGGGGCTACAAAGCTTTTGTGCTTTTGTGTGGCATTAGTGGGTTCTCATACGACTATGAAATTTCTGCTGGAACACAAAATGGTAATGCATCTAGAAGTTAGTTCTAATGTTGTTATGCGAATTAACAACACTTGTACTTAGGTTGATTTTTTTTTTAATTATTAAACTACTTAAACTATTTGACAACAAACTAGCATAGTTACTGCCTAAAATAATACTGAACAAATATTACACAAAACAATGGCTTTATATAATAATCGGATAAGTGTTCGTTGCAGGTTCTCACGAGAACATGCAGATATAGCTTCTTCTGAATTCGCACTGGTGGCACTATCTGCAACGGTCGGTATAATTCGTACAATCTGCTGATGGGAACCGCTGCATGTAAATGTAACTTGATACCATCTACGTGACATATCGTGGGAAGCCATGTGTTAACTCCTCCCCCCATTAGAGGACGGAACCCTTGGGTTTTAGAATTCTTAAAGGATTTTCCGCTTCTGCTTTGCTTCTTTCATTCTGCTGGGCACATCTTCTTTTGACAAAAACTGCAATAAATATTGTTGCTAGAAGGATTAGTATGATGTAGAGTAGGATCGTCCAAATACTTGTGTGGTACAACGGGAGTCTAATTTAGTTGGGAATTCTACTTTTTATGGACTGCAGCTGAGCCCTGATGTTGCTTACGTCGTGCAGAGGGACGTTTTCTAGTTGCATTGCTGGTAATTCTTCTATGTTCATTTTGCTTTCTGGATCCTCTTCCAACTTTGGTAAGGAGAACAATTGTTGTGTCTCAACTGAGCTTTGCACTGTACTGTATCACCAATCGACAACTGACATCTTGGTTTGAGTGTCACCATATACGTGCCTTGTATAGTTTGTGTGTTTTATTCTCCCGAGCATTTGATTGACATCTTGGTTTTCTTTGGAGCCACCACCATAAACTGTGTGTTGCCATACTTGGAAACGATAGTCTTAGTAATTTTTACAGTCTCTTGTTCGCAATTATTGATAGGCTTTTGGAAATTAATTAGCCTAACTTCACAGGGAGGATCTTCACTGACGTCTGCTATTGTATCTTCTGTACATACATAGATCTCGTTCGTAAGC
This sequence comes from Tillus elongatus, assembly GCA_964006375.1. Taxonomy (NCBI): domain Eukaryota; kingdom Metazoa; phylum Arthropoda; class Insecta; order Coleoptera; family Cleridae; genus Tillus; species Tillus elongatus. The sequence continues at coordinate 44,478,935 of OZ023270.1, read as the reverse complement.
TCCTGGCAGGGGTTGTTTCTGAAGGCGTATTGCTGCTCATTTAGGATAAGGTACTTGGATCGAGGTATTATCATAGAGAAGCTGTTAGGATTGGTTTGTATAGGTAGGGAGTACAGTTGGTAGTAAATATAGTCAGATTTGTCTGTTAGTGGAATATCAATTTGGAATATAATTTTATATCCTGTTTGGATAGACTTGATTTTAAATAATTTTTCATACAAAGATAAATTATTCTTGCTTACTAATTTAGATTGTGAAATGTATTTTTCTATTACATGAGGCTCTTTAATAATGAATTTTGGTTTGATGAAAGAAGTGTGAAAAGTATTTAATTTAGAGAACGTTATAGCATTTTCAGTTGTTAATATTATCGATTCTATGACGTTAAATAGGTTAGCGATTTCAGTCAGCAGTTCTAGAATATGTGCTCGCTGGAGAACAGGCATGATATTAGTAGCTAAATCATTAGTAATGTTTTTGAAGTCCTAACATTCTTTTGAAAATTTCTTTTTGATTATGAGTTAAAGTATTTACTGTTTGATTAAATTCGTTTATTGCATTTATCATAACAGATGTTTGTTCGTCAAATAGCTCATGCATTCTATTTTGATCATCAGCTAATAATTGAAGGGCTTTGTTGATTCTTTCGCCATCATCAGCATCTAGATTGCCAGTGATTGATTTAAAAACTGTACCCAAAGGGTTGAGTAAACCTCTCTTAAATCTATACTTATCAGGAAAAATTCTAAGGAAAGTTTCATCTATGTTATCTACAGTATAATTAAGGGCGATTATAAAATTATGGTGTTCAGATCTAAAATTATCACTTAAAGTATTGGCTATAAGATAATATTTGTATTTAAGTTTACTGTAGTCAGTAAATAAGGGTTCCATATTATATACATGTATAAGGCGCCATACGTCATTTTGGCAATAGCTTCTACCTAACTTGCGAGGTAAAAACCCAGGTTGTTCTTTAAATCTTCTAGCTGTGGCTGCCCTCCGCATGCCCACCTGAAAGGCGAAGATTTCTTAAATGAGTTACACATTGTTCGTCATTCTTGTGATTGATGAGTAAAGCTTTATTATGTTCTAAGAGGGATATTATCGTGTCGGGCCCTGTATAGGGGTTTTTGTGCTTCTTGTGAAATCCAGGGGGTTTCTTTTTATATACTGTTTGGCCCTCTTTAAATGGCTGATTACTTCGACGTTAGTTCTGAGGAGCATTTTTTCTTTCGATTTTTCTATCCGATCTAATACGATATCATAAACTATTTTCATAAAATGTTTGTGTTTTTGGTTATATTCTTGAGTGAGTGTAACTTCGGGATCGAAGTTGAAGATTTCTGGGATGTATCCGAATATTAGCTCAAAAAGTGGTTTAAGAGTTTGAGAGTGAATGCTTGAATTGTAAGCTAGGATACAGTAGTGTATCAAGTCAGGAGGTTTTAGATTTGGGTATTTTATTTTGAAAATTATATAGTGTTCAATCAGTGTGCTGTGGAATATCTCTACTGGGCTGTTAGAGTTGGGATTATGAGGTGTAGTTATGTGCAGTTCAATTTGATATGACTTTAGGAGCTCTTTGACAGTGTAATTTGAGAATTCCGTACCAGACTCGGAAACGACGCCTCTTACTGTACCATATTGTGAAAAATATCTTATTAATACCCTGGAAATTTCTATAGCATTCTTGCTTTTAATCGGAAAGGCCTGACCGAATTTACTGAAAGGATCAAGAATTGTAAAGAACTGAGATGATTCGATTTGAAATGTATCTATGTGAATTAATTCTAGAGGTTTCGAAGGAGTTGGAGTGTGTTCTAAAGGTATTTTAATTGGATGTGTATTGTATTTTGCTTGTTTACATGTCGCACAGTTTAAAATGAATTCTAACTTTTTTTTTAAACTAGGATAATAATATTTCTGTTTCATTCCTAAATAAATTTCATCCGGACCCCTATGGTTAGTTTTACCTTGATGATATGCTATTATAGGATCCTTTAATTCATCCTCACTGTTAATTTCTTCCAAAACTTTATCACACCTATAAAATTGTGGCGCATGCGCATTATTAAAGTGTTGATTGATAGCCGAACTAACTAATTCATAATGTCTCTCATTAATAAAAAGGCAATAGTATTTCTTTTGAAGAAAACAGTGCTGCTTTACAAATTCCGCTATCTTGTCTGGATCTTCTAAATTAAATTTAGCATGAATAAAATTTCTCTTGCCTTTTCTGACGTGTAGAATTTCGGGTTCCTCTGAGCAACTAAAGAATATTTGATTGGATTTATTATTGATAATTTCCTCTTCCAATAGGAATGCCTGGTGCGGTGTTTGATTCCTGGTTAGAATTAACTGTATCTAGTTCTTCGATTTCCTCATCAGTCTTTTCATTATCTCTCTGCCATTCTGTTTCATCTACATTATTAATTACTGATTGATTATCAACATCCAGAGGATTAATTTCTACCCGTGATAAAGAGTCGGCGTTATTTGTTTTTCCTTTCTTGTATTCTATATCGTACTCATATTCTTCAAGCTTTAAACGCCATCTTACTAGCTTCGAATTGGGCTCCTTTAATGAAAATAGCCATTTCAGTGGTTTGTGATCGGTCATTATGGTAAATCTTTTGCCGTAAAGATAGGGTCTAAAGTAATTTACAGCCCAGACTATTGTAAGTAGCTCTTTTTCGATTGTACTATCTCATTCTCTCATGTACTATCTCATTCAGAGTTCGGCTTGCATAAGCTACAGGCAGGTCCGAATTCGGTTCGCCTTGACTTAAGACAGCTCCAAGTGCGACGTTGGAAGCATCCGTAGTTAATATATTTCTTTGTAAAATCTGGTGGCTGTAATATTGGACTGTTCATTGAAATATATTTACATGTTTCAAATGCCTTTTTATAATCTTCGTTGTTAATATCAATTTTTGAATTTTTCTTTAGACATTTTGTTAAAGGTTTTGTGACATTCGCAAAATTCTTTATAAATTTTCGGTAGTATCCTTTTAAACCTAGAAACGATTTGATTTCTTTTTGTGTTTTAGGAATCGGAAATTTCTCTATGGCTTCGAGTTTTCGTGGGTTAGGTTTAATTCCTTCTGGGCTGACCACATGTCTCAGAAATTCAGCCTCCTTCTTTAAAAATTCGGGTTTGTCCAGTTGTATCTTTAGCTGAAAGTTCCTGAACCTTTCGAATACTTGTGTAAGCTTGTCTAGATGCGTGTAGAGACGTCGAGAACACAATGACGTCATCCATGTAGACAAGGCAAGTTTTCCCAATCAATCCGTGTAGGACATTATTCATTAGGCGCTGAAACGAGGCTGGAGCATTATTAAGGCCGAATGGCATCCTTAAATACTCATAATGACCTAGATCTGTTGAGAATACCGTCTTTTCAATGTTGTCCGGATGTATCTCTATCTGATGAAAACCTTATGGCAAATCAATTGTAGTGAAATAGTGAGATCTACCAATTTTATCCAATATTTCTTCTATTTTAGGTATGGGGTAGCGATCTGGTATGGTTTTATCGTTGAGCTTTCTGTAGTCTACAACGATTCTCCACTTCTGTTTACCACTGGCATCTGCTTTCTTTGGAACGACCCAAATTGGTGAACACCACGGTGTATGTGAATGCCTAATAATATTTTGTTGTAACATTTTATCTATTTGTTTTTGTAGCTCTTCTTTATGCACCTGTGGGTAACGATATAATTTCGAATGTACAGGTATATCGTCAGTCGTTCTAATCCTATGTTTTACCACGTGTGTGGAAGTTAACCTTTAGTCCTCTTTATAAAATATATCTGAATAACGTTTGCATAAATATATTACTTGCTCACGTTCTTCTTGATTCAAGTGATCCATACGTATTTCTTTTAAGGCCCAGTTATCATCGCAACTTTTCTTAACACTATTATTATATTTATGATTATAACTGCTAAAAATTGCATTATTATTTAACTCAATAGTCTCTAATGGTTTAGTAAATCTGACATTAATTTGTGTAGAAGTTGGGTTTATTATTTTAACACTGGCCTCACTATCTGACAATTTAACTAAACAGTCAGGTATAAATGAATTATTAATTAACATTTGGTTAACAAGTCCATATCCATTGGACTTATTGACAGGAACATTGATTTTAGTTTCCGTATTTGACTCAAGAGTATATTCGTAAGGAAAATGTATATCAATTTCTAACCTACCTAATATAATTTCCTATTATTAAAATCTAGCCTAGCCTTACTTGCAAGGATAAAATCGGCTCCTATCAAACCCGTGTAGTTATCATTAAAATTAAATAAACAAAATTCGTGTGGACGATTAGTAATTGAATTCAGTAAAACATTTGCCCTATATTTGTGCACGGAGAATCCAGGAGCTGATTTAATGTGAAATAATTTATGAAAGATTTTATTTTTATATTTTTCTTGAATATGTGGTTTCAAAAGACTTTTACTGCTTCCCGAATCTATGAGCAATTTTCCAGGCAGTTCGGGGATTTCAACATAAGGAAGTTAACAAAAATTGAGATTGTTTATTTCTATTAAGGATTTTCGGTTGATGTGCCCGGTGTAGGAAAATTTTGATTTTCACGATCATAAATTTCGGAAGGTGTATCAATCTCATGGGTAAATAGTTCGTCAGAATTAAACCTTGTTCCCGGAACTGTTGACCTTTGCTGATTAGCAGGGAAGTTATTTCTTCTTGACTGTGTTGAAAATTTATTAGAATGTCTTGTAAACCTTGTGTTGCCACTCGAAGTATCCATGGGTTCAGGATATCTGTTTTGGAAATGTTCTCGTGTGTTTTCTGGTTTAAAAGAGGGCGGTCTAGGTAATTGTGATTTCTGATTATTTTGGCTTTGATAATGTATAATGTATATATTAACAATGAAACAGGCCAATGTCACCTAAATGACACAGGGATGTTCATGTACGTCAAAAAATTAACAATAAGAACGACAATAGCACACACAATAAGCATAACAATTAAGGAAAATTTTTCCTTAAATAATACAAAACAAAGATACTTATAAAACACACTTATAACGTTCAAAAGATAAGAGCTGCAGAATCCAGATCCAATTCCAATATTGTTTTTTAGAGTCACCAGGTGCACTAGGTTTATAGTTTATACTATGGCAACTACACTACAAACAAAGTGTTCAAATTATAAGAATTTAAAAACAGAAGATAGTTAATGGTAGTTTATGTGTAAAAATCATCCACCGAGTAGCACGTCTTGTTTATAAGAATCGTTTTCACTTTTTGTTAAAAGCTGGTAAAGTGTCAACATTCCGTACATCTTCCGGCAACGCATTATACAACTTGCAGCCATTGTAAAACAGTGATTTTTGGTACAGAGCTGTGCGATGTTTGTCAGTTTGCAGGTTATTTCTACCTCTTGTGGTATATCCATGTTCCACTGCATTGCGTGTGTATTTGGTTTTGTTTTGAAAAACATGGGTTAGCACTTCCATGATGTATATGCTGGGGAGTGTAAGGATACCCTGTTCTTTAAAAGTGTTTCTGCAAGTGTGTCTATAAGGGATATTGAATATGATCCTCATCACTTGCTTTTGTTGTTTAAAAACTCGTTTACTTCACTTGCTAATCCCCAGTGCGTGATACCAAACCTTAGTTGTGAGTAGAAACACGCATAATAAAGTGACAACACAGTAAAGGTACTGCATCTTTGGGTAAGTGTTCTTATTGCATATGTAACGGATGAGATTCGCGAGCAAAGTTCATCGATGTGAACATTCCATTTTAACTCACTATCGATATGAAGTCCAAGTAGTTTTGTAGATGGCTGCAAGGTTGCAGTTTGGCCATCAAGTTCTACGCTTTGTACAGTACCTTTTTTTGATTTTGAAGATTTAAAAACACGCAAGCTGTTTTATCCTTGTTAAGTGCAAGCTTGTTTTTATCGACCCAATTGGTTAGACTTTTGAGGGTTTTGTCAGAATCAGCCATAATGTGCTCAACACTATGTCCACCTATCAAAAAGTTGGTATCATCGGCATAGGAGGCGACCGTTCTTTTGTTATCTGGATTGATGTTGTTTTCAGATTGGTGCGTGATGTACTGAAGTAGGCTGTTGGCATAGATAATGTACAGCGTAGGTCCAAGAACTGTTCCTTGCGGCACCCCAACCGTTACTTCAAAAGTCCTAGATAAGTAAGTGTTGGTAGAGTTAGATATTACAACTCTTTGTGTTCTGTCTGAAAGATAGCTTCTGAACCAGTCCAGTGCGGTGCCCGTCACTCCATACCTACACAGTGACCATATAAGGATCTCATGATTCACACAGTCGAAGGCTTTGGAAAAGTCCACAAAAACTCCCAGCGCTACCTCTTTTTTGTCAATGTGTTCGACAATTTGCTCCACAAACTCAACAATTGCAGTTTCAGTGCTTCGTGCTTGCCGAAAGCCATGTTGAGATGGCGAAAGAAGTTTATTATTAGCAAGATAGGTTGTCAGCTTGTTATTGACTATTTTTTCGAGGGTTTTTGCGAAAGTTGGTGTTAGGCTGATTTGTCTGTAGCTTGAATAATCCGCGGGATCACCCTTTTTATATGTCGGTTTTGTGTATGCTTCTTTCATTTTTGATGGAACGATACCTCTGGATAATGAAATGTTATATATATATGTGACAGTGGTAAAGAAACAACAAACCTGCAGCGCTTAAGCAATATGCTTGATACCTCGTCCGGCCCTGCAGAGCTAGATGATTTGAGGGTATTTATTGCGTTTAGGACATCCTCTTGAGTAACAGGTGGGAATTTAAGTTGGGTGCTCACTTGTGGTGTTATCCCCGCAACAAATGCTATATCTACCGCGGCAGGCAGATGAGCAGTTGCTTTTTGAGCAGCAGATGAGAAGAAGTCTCCAAACTGGTCTGGGAGGTCCGCATGTATGACAGGGTATTCAGTTTTACATCTTACATTCCTCCCTGGTAGTTCGTCTATGGTTTTCCACATAGTTTTGCTCTTGTTGTTGCTGCGGCTGATAGCTTTGTCGAGTTCGGCCCTACCTACATCTGCGATCAGCTGTTTATATTGTGCATTTACTTTTTTGAAGATAGGCTTAAATGCTGAAAAATGCTGGGCAAACTCACCATATAGAGCAACGACCTCCTTCATCTCCCTAACTTCTGTCGTTGCAGGAGCTCTACGTTTCTTACCGATTTTAACTTCCCTAATGGGAAAACATGCATTAAAATGGTTGTTGAATGTTTCCAGGAAATTATTATAAGCAACTTCGGGGGATGTCTCTTGAAGTACGTTTGTCCATGTCTCATGTTCAAGCAGTCCGATGAAGGCGTCTATATTGGCCCCGCTGATTATTCGTTTAGCAACTGTTATTCCGCTCGTGCTACACTTGGCATTGGGGATCCGTATGAGCACTGCATGATGGTCACCAAGGAATGTTTTCAATGTATTGGCTGAGAATTTAGGTAAGGTCCTTTCACTAACAAGGAAATTGTCAATGGATGTAGATGATGTAGGCGTCACACGTGTAGGATCGTGTACGGTGATTTTCATGCCGTAGCTGCTAAGGATGTCGCGAAATAGTCTATGAGAGGTACTGTCTACAAGCACATTAATATTAAAGTCACCACCGATCACAACCTGAGGGAACCGGCTCACTGAGTTTATTGTTCGGAGAACACCATCAAGTGCACTCAAAAACGCCTCAACTCTTTCCATGTTATTGTCCGGGGGATGGTATATGCACACTACCAAGAGATCGGAGGAAAGTTCCACAGCACAGCATTCACAGAGATTCTTGACGCTCAACTTATTCAGTGCCGTTACGGGTTTAGTATCTATACCCTGTCTGGCATAGATTGCAGCACCACCATGTTGATTTATGTCTCGGCAAAAGTAGGATATCAATGTTTAGTCCTTGATGGGTAGTGGTTCGAGTTGCTCCCTGGATTGCCAGTGTTCAGATATTAGAAGTAGTTCGGGATTATCGTCTTGCAGAGCTATTTCCAGCTGATGAATCTTGGAATGCAGACACTGCATGTTCTGGTGGAGGAGCGTAATGTGGGTCTGATCTGCGTTGTCGGGTTGTCTATTACATACGTGTATGTCTTGCTTCTGTGGAAGTACTTGCTCCACACTGTGCGTCATCTCACTTAAAAACCCTGTTTAGGTGACATAGGTAGGTGATACATACTTTGTAGTTCTCGAGACCGTTGTAGGTAGCTTGTGCGTTCCGTTAGTTCATAGGATCTATATGCCCTGAGATCAGTTTCAGCCTCCGACACTCCCAAACCATAGGCTTCGAAAAACCTGGTGTAGTATATCTTAAGCTGCCCATGGTCGTAGGGAAGACCTTCAGTGGCCAATAGTAATCGTATACTATTTTTTGTCACACCCTGCACACATGTATTATCTGGTTGATCATGTAAGAACGCCAGATAAAGACGGGCAGCTTTAAATAATTCCGGTTGTCTTAGACGGGCAAGTAAGTATCTCCCGTCACCGTCTGCTGATAACTTTGTTTGTTTTGCGCAAGGTGGCCATAGCGGATCCATGAAAGATGTTGGTATACTCGGCTCTTTCGGTCTTTTGTCTACTGTAGGATGGAGAGTATCCCCTTTAACAAATGTCACTGGCTTAAGTGGGAGTTGAGCTGTACCTTGCATTGATACTATGTCACTGGAGTCTACGATGTTGACCGCTGTGCTGACAGCTGCAAAATCTTCCTTGATATTCCTGTCACGATGTGTCTCATTTGTCTCTGTATGTGTCTGATGTGTGACCCGAGGGTTAGTCCGTGCAGTGCAGCTAGTGGTGGGAGAAGCCAATGTATTATGTGGTGAATCAGATGATTTTGATTGCGTTAGAGGTGAATCATGTCGTGTCTCCTCAAACCAGCGAACACAGATCCCCTGGGGCCAGAACGCGGGATCTAATAATTTCTCCGCGTATGCAGGTTTCAATCCTATCTTATAATTAATGTAGGAGAGCTTTTCAGTATCTTCTCTTTCTGACCTCTTGATAAGTGGCTCTATGTGCACATAATCAGTAATGCCTAATTTATTTTTTATGAGGCCCACAATTAGCTGAGGTTTGAAATGGGGAGGCACATTAGAAACGTGTACGTATCGTCTATCATAGCTTATGTTCCTTTTAGAAGTAGCTTGAGAATGTTTGTAGTCTTCTGTTTGAGATGATGAGTCTTTAAGATGTAATAATTTGGAGGGATGCTTTTCCTTGTCGACTGGGGTTGGCTTACTTTCTATAAGTTTCGTAATTTTACACATATTTTCCTCCAGCTTTTTGAAATTCCTGTTTATTTGTTGCGTAGCGGGGTCATATATTTCAACATTAATTGGCTCATTATCTTTAGTGTCCTGCTTATAGAAAACTGACATTAGTGTGGCGACATCAGATTGTATTTTGTCAAGAGAGGTTTTGATCACCTGTGGGTTTTTTAACAGGTCATCTGCACAGTTTATCAGTGAATTTAATGAGCTCTTTTTATTCTTCTGTTCTTGATCTATGCCCATGCATAAATCGTACGTCTCCTCAATTGCTGGTTTTAGTCTGGCGATACTTCTTACGTCATTAGCCAACGCCTCAAATTCGTCTCTAGGGACCATTGTATCAATTATTTTGCTCACCTTCTGATGCAAATATTTAAGGTTGTGCGAATCGCAGGCGTTGCATACGTATCGTACTAATCTATTATTAGAGCGAGCAAGGCTCTTAAATAAGTCCTTATCAATGTCGGAGCATTTCAGACAAAAGAGTCTTCTACAGTCGCCAGAGCATTGCAATGATTTGTTGTTTAAATTACAAACGCTACAGATACACGACATTGTAATATGTTTATTTATCACGGTGTATAAATGTAGAACAAACAAACAGTATGTAGGTCACGTTATATTTTAGCTGCTACTGCATTTTCTATGAACTTGACTTTGAATATATTGTAGCTGTAGGAATTTACTTCAAATTGCAAATATCTCACCAGGGTCAGCAGTTTCTTGCGAGATAATCGGGCTACTGTTGGATAGGAATGGAACAGATCTGCCGATCCTAAATGCGGATATTATTCAACGTTATTTCAGCAGAAAAACACATGTAAAGCACAAGCGTCACACACACATGTCCAGCACATGTACAAGCACAATACTAAAAAATATTGGGAAGTATTCCTAAATTGTGAAGTTTGATTACTTTGGCTCTGATATTGGGGATTATTTCTAAATGGTTTCTGAAATTGCATAACTGGAAAGTTTTGGGGAGTAGAACGATTGTTAAAAGACCTGGTTTGTGGATTGGGGGTTTTATTATTTGGCGATGTATAATTGCCTGATTTAATAAATGTCCTATCTCTATACTCGTAATTTTCTTCCAGAACTATAATTTTAAGAGCATCTTCAATAGATGCAGGTGCAGTGAATCTTACTACCATTCCTAGAGGGTTTCTAAGTCCCCCGAGGAATGCTTTTAATGTTTGTTAAGCGTAAATTGTTCTTTTCACTTCTAGTATTTGTTGATTGTTTTCATTACAAATTAAATTAGAAACCAGAAGTTGTTCAATGTATCTACACCTATTACTAAATGTTAAAGCGTCCTCGTTATGTTTCTGCTTAAGTGTTAAAAGTTCACTAAGAACACTAGTGTCGTCTCGTTGGTCCGTAAAGTTTTGCACTATATCTTGTCTTAGATCTTGCCAATTATTAATAATAGTAGTTAGTGGGCCACTTTGGCCAGACAGTTCTAGTGACTTTTCTAGTGACTTTTGTTGCAGTTGGTAACATTGGTTGTCATGTGGTTAAGTATGGGCTCTACATTACCGACATGACAGCTGACAGTTACCGCCATCTAGTGACTTTTGTTGTAGTTGGCAACATTGGTTGTCATGTGGTTAAGTACGGGGGCTCTACATTACCGACATGACAGCTGACAGTTACCGACACGGCAGTCGACAGATGACAGTTACCGACATGGCAGTCGACAGATGACAGCTGAGTTACCGACACGGCAGTCGACAGATGACCGCTGACAGTTACCTACAAGACAGATGACATAAGGACCTCATGTTATTTCTTATGGAAGTTCATTCAAAAAGTTGTCCCAGCTGTAAACTGCACACGCGCAAGGTCAGAACATTTTAGTTTACAAATAGATTATCATCAATGCAATTGCGGGGAGTTTGCAGCAGCTCTTGCCTAAACAGACCAGATATTCTGTTCAGGTGGACTTTTGTGCAGGTCTGTTCAGGTCAAGTCAAGTCAGAACACTTCCATTTACAGATACACTGTTATCATCAATGCAACAGCGAGGTTTGCAAGCTCGTCTAATCGATGCATCTAAACAATGTATGTAATCCTTCGTAAAGGGTATTTGTAAATATAGAAGCTTATGAGAATAGTTACGTGAAAATGCGTTAAGTCTGGTAAGATAATATTGATTGGTCATTTAGATTATGCGCAAAGTCAGAACACTTCCATTTACATATACACTGTTATCATCAATGCAACAGCGAGGTTTGCAAGCTCGTCTAATCGATGCATCTAAACAATGTATGCAATCCTTCGTAAAGGATATTTGTAAATATAGAAGTTTCTGAGAATAGTTATGTGAAAATGTGTCAAGTCTGGTAAGATAATATTGTTTCTCATTTGAACATTTAAATAGCTATATGAACCATAGTAAAGTATTGCATAGTAAAGAGAGCCCGTCGAGTCGGTGTCTGTTTTTAATATCTCTAATTGAGATTCCAAGAGCTTCACCAAATACTTTAGTTTCTCATTTGAACATTTAAATAGCATATGAAAAGATGAACTACGATTTATTAGATGTGTGCTTGTTTACCATATGATTACTTGTTAGTAATTTATTTTGAACATAAATTAGAATTTAAAGTCAAACGCCTGTGATCGCGCGCACAAAGAACATAAGGGAGGGTTTACTCATCAATTGCGTTCTATATTCGGTACTCGTAAAATTGTATAAGGGAAGGTAGTAGAAGCTGCTGGTTTTCAGTTGTTCTCGAGACTTTGTGGTGTAAACATCAAAATAAGTAAACGGTATTGTGAAATAGCGCTTTAGGTCTAAATTGCTCGATACATATCTTATAAGTAAAGTTATCAGAAGCGGTTGCCTCTCATTTTGTCTTCGCGGGTTTATGGTGTAAACATTAAAATATCTAGCCTTGATAAGATTGTAAAGTGGTGTACTTCTACAGTTGTGTTTGTGACAGAATAGTGTTCCGAAATAGACATGGCGTTCCAAATTGTTGAGGAAACATCTAGAATCAATAAGAAGTTCAAAACTACTCGACGAAGTGTTACTTTTAAACTCAACGACATTCCTGAAAATGTAGAAGATCCTGAGGCTTGGGTGAAGAACGTCATCAAAGATATTGTGGCCCGTATAATTCAAGATGTCGAACCAGAAGATAAAGTTGGTTTTACCTTCTCGTCGGAGGGTTTCAGCAAAGGGGATGCTCATCTGTCTTTTCGACGAGCATCAGGTATAACGTTTGATGAGGTGTGGGATCTTCTGGCTAAAATGTATCAGAGTAATTCTGAAGGTTTTCACTCTGATACCTTCAGAATGACGATGACGGCTGTTAAATCGTATCGCGGAGCTGGACGGGTAAAGAACTACAACACTTATGAAGAAGAGTGTGCAAACAGGAAAGGTGTAGTTGTCATTAACAACAAAGACAATTTGTGCCTCCCGAGAGCACTGGTTGTGGCTATTGCATACCTCATAAATGTGCCTTATATTAAACAGGTGCGACAGAATATAGGAAAACGTCAAGATCAAGAGGCGCAGAAACTGATTGAAGAAACAGGTATAGAAATTCCGGCTGAAGGCGCAGGTGTCGCTGAACTTCAAAAATTTCAAGAAAAAATGCGGGATTATCAAATAACCGTTTACGAATATGGCTCCAAAGGTCAAACGGTGCTGTATGAAGGTTCTGACGCCCCTCTAAAAATAAACTTACTCTACCATAAAAATCATTTTAACGTCATCACAAATTTGAAAGCTGCCTTCTGCTGCAGATACTATTGTGAAACCTGCCATGTACCTTATAACAACAAAAACGATCACCGATGTGCAGCATCATGCCCATGTTGCCGGCAGAGTCCACCCTGCGAGAAGAGCAGGCAAGAAATTACTTGCGACGCCTGCCACCGGAATTTTAGAAGTCCCCAATGTTATAGCAAACATAAAACCCCTGGGTCGTGTGGTAAAAAGAGTGTTTGCCAACAAGTTAAACAGTGTGTGGACTGTCTCAAACAAATAAAAGCAGACAGAGAGCATGCATGTGGTGAAATATTTTGCAAAAACTGTGGAAATAAATATTACCCTCCTGGACATCAGTGTTGTATTCAAACAGATAATCAAAATCCACCAAATAAAGACTTGTTGTTTATTTTCTATGACCTCGAAGCACGCCAGGATGATAAAGGAGCTAATGGAGAAAAAATACACATGCCTAACCTTTGTGTATTTCAACAGCGCTGCGATAATTGTTTAAGCCAAGACAATAGTGTAGCAATATGCAACAAGTGTTGTGTGCGCAGACAAATACTCAAGACAAAACCGATAGAAACCTTTGTCAATTACATATTGGGTATTAGAAAGGCCTTCAAGAGTATAATTGTTATGGCGCACAATGGAAAAGCTTACGATCACCAGTTTCTTCTAAAGCATATCATGGAGAATACCGATTTAAAAGTTGATCTGATCATGCGAGGTACTAGCATCATTCTAATGAAAATTGAGAATATCAGACTTATAGATAGTATTAATTACTTCCCATTCGCGCTGGCCGCACTACCGAAGGCATTTGATCTGGAACCAGAGCTTAAGAAGGGTTATTTCCCACATCTCTTTAATACCCTAGAGAATGCCAATTACAACGGATTTCTACCAGAATTAGAGTACTATGATCCTGATCAGATGAGCGAAGATAACCGTCTAAAACTTATGGAGTGGTACAACGAACACAAAGGAGACACGTTTAATATGCAGAGAGATTTGATTAACTACTGCATTAGCGATGTAGACATATTAACAAAAGCTTGTTTGAAATTTAGAAAAATGTTTCTTGAAGAGTGTAATGTGTGCCCCTTCACAGAGGCAGTCACTATCGCTTCTGCGTGTAATAAGGTGTACCGTCGAAACTTCCTAAATCCTGAGACATCTGGAATTATACCCCGTAATGGATACAGAAATGTAGGCAATCAGTCAAAAATAGCTACACTTTGGCTGATCTATGAGGAGACACAACAGGGTATTCACATTAGGCACGCGGCCAAACAAAGAGAGGCCGTTGTAGACGGGGTCAAAGTCGATGGATACTGTGAAGAGACACGTCAAGTGTTCGAATTTCATGGATGTTATTACCACGGTCATACGTGTATAACAGCTAGAAGAGACGAACCGCTTCACGACGATCCCAACAGCACCTTGAATATTCGATTAGAGAGGACTAAAAGGAAAATAGACAGACTGAGACAGCGAGGTTATAAGGTCATAGAGATGTGGGAGTGTAAGTTTAGAGATATCCTTCAGATCAACAAAGAACTCAAACAACAGTTGGAAAATAATCCCCTTACATCAGGCATTCCCTTGAATCCTCGAGATGCATTCTATGGTGGAAGAACCGGTAATTGCAAGACATTCTATCAGGTCAAGCCAGGAGAAAAAATTAAATATGTGGATGTATGTAGCCTGTATCCGTGGGTATGCAAATATGGAAAGTTTCCTGTTCGACATCCTAAAGTTTATGTAGGTGATGATTGTAAAAACTTGAACCTTTCTGTTACGAACGGGCTGATTAAATGTAAGATTTTACCACCCAAAGCGCTGTATCACCCAGTACTACCGACAAAGATGAACAATAAATTGATGTTTGTTCTCTGTCGGACCTGTGGCCTTAACAAGTATCAGGGAGAATGCAACCATACATTTGAAGAGAGATCGTTGATTGGAACATGGGTCATAGATGAGGTGAACAAAGCCGTTGAGAATGGGTACAGAATTATGGAGACGTATGAGATCTGGAAGTACGACATTGAACAATACAATTATACGAAGAAGATTGGAGGTCTGTTTACACATATGATGGACACATTCATTCAGATGAAACAACAGGCGAGTGGATGGCCTGGTGACTGCGCGACCGACAAACAGAAGAATGCATATATAGAAGAGTTCTTCGATAAGGAGGGAATAAAGATGGAGTTTGATGCTGTTGTGAAGAATCAAAGTTTGAGGGCGATGGCAAAGCTCATGCTCAATAGCTTCTGGTATGTACAATGTTTCTCTTAAAAACAAATACACACACTTACACACATACACACACACACACACACACACACACCTTTTCACTTATTATATATTTTATGTACGTATATTTATGACTGTATATTTATAGGGGAAAATTTGGGCAGCGAGAGAATCAAGCAAAAACAAAAATAGTAAGACAACCGTGTGAGTTGGAAGAGCTACTGTCAAATCCCTCTATAGATGTTAACCATATACAAGACATCAACGAAAATGTACAAGCAGTATGCTATGAATTTAAGGAGGAGGCATCTGATATTTTAGCAACAGTAAACGTATGCATAGCGTCTTACACAACAACCCAAGCGCGTCTCAAACTGTACAGCTACTTAGAGAAGCTAGGCGACAGAGTCCTGTATTATGATACAGACTCTGTGATCTATGTTTCTAAACCTGGAGAATGGGACGTGCCTATGGGAAGTTGTCTGGGAGAGATGACAGACGAGTTGGAAGACTACGGACCTGGTAGCTATATAGTAGTTTTTGCTTCCGGAGGACCGAAAAACTACAGTTATATCATCTTCAGCCCCAAATATCAAACATACTATACGGTTTGTAAAGTTAAAGGTATCCGTTTAAATTACAGCACACGGAAACTTATTAATTTTTACACGATGAGTCATATGATCACCGCAGAGGAACCTATAGAGCCACTTTACATAACGTCCATGAATATACATAGGACAAGGGAGCACGAAGTCGTCACTAGGGAAGAGACAAAGATCTACAAACCCAGGTCAGAGAAACGAAAATTTGATGATGCTTTTGGATCTGTTCCGTATGGATATAAGAAACTGAAGCTTTAAAAATAACATTATTTTAGTGTCACTTTATTGATATATTAATTTAAAAGTTAATTTTTGTACTGTATGGTTACATATATTATAATAAAAGCTGTTGCCAATAAAAAAAATTGTTATCACTGGTTTTATTCGTAATACACAAGGCAAAAACAACACGTGCACAAATACATACAGAGCATTTGTAAGTATCAAGTAATATTCTCAGCCATTAAAATTAAGCTTTTGGTTTGTTGGATTTTAAAGATGCGATAGAAGTATTAAACCAACCTCACCTTGATATACCCTTTTAGAGGGGTATATGGTGTCGGGGAACCATGCTATTAGAGCACCCATTCAGTAATTTAATCTGAATGTCAAGGAAATGATGGATTAAGACAATCGTTTGAAACCCTGTTAAGAAACAATTTAAAATTACAATAAAGAAAAATTCAAAACGTATTTATAAATACACCCGCTATTAAATTAGAATCATAGTAAAGCATAGTACAAAAAAAAATTTGTTTGTACCTATTTAAAAATGTGACAGGTATCAAACCTACCTTACCTTGATAGACCCTATAGAGAGTATGTGGTGTCAGGGGAACTATGCCATTAGACCACCCATTCAGAAATCCGAACTGGTACTGTCTCACAATGTGAGAACTGGCGTGCGTTCGTCTAGAAAAAGTTGATCCCCCTTTTACACCATGAATGGAGCCATACGAGAGATGTTAAAACGTAAAAAAAAAAATATTTATATTTACCTGTGCTGCTCATCAACAGTATCAGTATCCATTTTTTTTTAAATAAGAACCATATAAACATTGTCCATGGATTATAATCATTTTCTGCATAGCTCCTATTTATTATTTAACATAAAAGCTGTTTCAGATACTTGTATCTAGGAATCAGGTATCAAAGTCTTTCCGATTTCACTAAAAAAAATACATCATAAGTAAGACTGTTGCCTAAATGTCCCATCACAAAAAAAAAAATCAAGTCCTAACTCTTCAAACCCTTTAGGTACTATCATATATATTTCTAAAAAGAAAACATACAATAAAAACAATACTAAAAACCTGACTTAATTTTGAAAAACTCCTCAAGAGCTCTACTATGTTATATAATATACAATATCTGTAAAAATAAAATAAGATATCATTCCGTTTTATGCGTAACTTTTAACGTTTAACTACCACAATATTTACAAAATTCTGCTCCAAAAAGCTAACTATGATATATAATGCTCCATGTTTTATTTTAAATTACTTTAAAAAAAATACTTCACAAATTTTATATCTCCAGTTTTTTTTTTTTTTGGTGCAAGCAGCTAAAATTTTACCACAAAAAAAAATAAAAAAAAATTAAAAGGAACTAATTATTTGAAATTTGAAACAATAGTGGGTTTAATAAGAGGAGTATAAAAGATTTCTGATTTACAAGCAACTTTTGAAATTGTTCAAATAATAATAAATATGTTTTCTTGTTGCTTGTTCTTACCTTGATAGATCTGCTTCCTTGCCCTCCACCATTACCACATCCATATTATTAAGTCTGTTACAAAGGGGTTGTCCGGTTATGTACGGCCAGGTGGATTGTGCACGTGATGCTTTAAACCAGAAAATGTTTTTAAAATCTTTTACTAGCAAAAAAATATATTTATAATTGGACCCTAAAAAAAAAAGAGGTTGACGAAGTCATATGTACTGAGTTATAAAATGTATGGAAAGGAAAGCGTAACTTTAAATAGGCAACGCATAAGGAGAATATAAGCTTTTTTTTTTGAAATAAAATCATGGATAAAAAAAAAAGTCAAAGTAAAAGGTAAAGAGGTTTATCAAGTCATACGTATGAAGGCTTATATTGAATATAGCGAAAAGCGGGGGACTGTGAAGAGGCAAAACATATAGAGAATGGAAGTTTTAAAAAACAAGGACGTGGATAAGAACGGCAAAGAAAATGTATACTGACAGAAATACGGATAAAATCGTGCCAAATAAGTCAGCTGGTTGTCGGGTAATGAAAGGTTAGCTAAATTATGCACCTAATTTTAGCAGTAAACATTTTTAATTTGATCTGACGAAGGGGTTTATCAAGTTATACATGTGGAGTGTTATAATGTATGGAATATCTATCGCCTTTAGATTGTGTTGATTATATAAGGTATACCTAAAGTATATTTCTTGACTTAGATATAAAAAACTGCTGGGTGGGATACAGTGTCATGGTTGCGACAGCAAGACAATAATGATTGAAAGTAAAAGTGTGTTTATGGTATATTTTCATTAACGCTTTTATGAGAAATTCGCTGTATTTACACAGCGGCTGTAAGAAAATAATGGTTGCATGATCGATTCAGAAAGCTGTTTTTTCTGTGAAAATTAAGCTCAAGTTTGTGTTGAAAATCGAATAAATAAAATGGAAAATCAAAATTAAGTAAATTTAAGCATGGATATTAGAATTTCCACGTTATCATGACAATTGTGGTATATATATCTGGATATAAGCTATTAAAATTGTTTCTTGAGGAAAACAAAACATTTTTTTTTGAAACTCATTTTGTCAAATAGTGCGGTGTAAAAATGTATGGCAATATACTAAATATATAGATCAAGTTTTAACAGTGATACATCAATATATTCATTATGGTTTACTATTGGTAAGTTTTTAAAAATAAAAATTGTTACTTACTTTTTCTTGGAAGTAAAATTTGGTTGGGAGGCTCAAACCACAAATATATAATAAAATGTACTACAAAGGAAATGACATGAAATGATTTTCATTTCGAACGTTTTTACGTTAATGAAGTCTATATTATATTATGCAGTTGTCTGAACTAACATGCTACGCGATTGACGTATAAATACACACTGAAAAATACCGATTCAATTTCAACAGATGAACTGCACTTTTGCAAGAACGAACAAGATCTTGACGCCAACGACCTCTCCAGCTAGTCAGACAGGTGTTCAGGTGTTAATTTGCTCTGTATACTCTGCAACTGTATTACTAGATGTGTAGAGTTATGTCGTCTACAGTTTTAACTGAATGTATTTTTTTTTTACTTACACATCAGATCACTTCAAATAAGCAAGATTTTTTTTTTATAAATTTAATTTTTATTACAATATGAAAAAAGATAAATCTGGAAAAAATAAATAATTTAATGTGCTGCCTGCAGAGTAATAATACTATATTTAGAAACATCAGTTAAGGAAACAAAATTTAAATGCTGCACAATGTATAATAATAAACTACGTTATGTATCTTTACAGAACACGGAGAGAGTTTTTAGCTTAAAGACGAGCAGTTTAATTGTAGTTTGTTTTTCTAATAATTTTTTTTGCTGGTAAAAAACTGTATAAAGCGGTTAAACTTGTTCAATCATTATTGCAAATAAGGTTTCCTATTACAGTAATGATTATATTAAAACATTTATCTTGATCTGCAAATACTGCAGCCGTTTGTGCATAACCACACTGTGAATGCGTTACATAATAATTGCAACAGTAGCAATAGTTTATATATATATATATATATATATATATATATATATATATATATATATATATATATATATATATATATATATATATATATATATATATATATATATATATATATATTGGCGGTGAGTTAATATCGCAAACATTACTTACATAGTAATTGCAACAGTAGCAACATTTTTTATATATGGGCGGTCATTTAATATCGCAGACGTTAAAACATTGGTGGCAGACAAAATATATAATACCCCAAAAACACATGCTATTTCTTATGGAGGTTCATTTTTGCAAAAAGTTGTCCCCAGATGTAAAACTGCGCATGCTCAAAGACAGAACACTCCAAGACTGTTATCATCGCTGCAACTGTGAGGATTGTAACAGCTCTTGTCCTGAAGGGATCATATGAATCTGGTCTTTTCAGGACAAGATAGATCTGTTCTGTTTTTCTATTATTTATTTTTTAATTTTTTGTTTGTTGGCAAAACTCTATAAAACGGTTAAACTTGTTCAATCATTATTGTAAATAAGGTTTCCTATTACAGTAATGATTATATTAAAATATTTATCTTGACCTTCAAATACTGCAGTCGTTTGTGCATAATCACACTGTGAATGCGTTACATAGTAATTGCAACGGTAGCAACAGTTTTATATATGGACGGTCAGTTAATAGCGTAAACTTTACAACATTTGTGGTAGACAAAAAAATATATAAAACCCCAAAAAAAAACACATGCTATTTCTTATGGAGGTTCATTTTTGCAAAAAAAAAAAGTTGTCCCCCAGATGTAAAACTGCGCATGCGCAAGGACAGAACACTCCAAGACTGTTATCATCAATGCAACTGTGAGGATTGTAACAGCTCTTGTCCTGAACAGATCAGATGAATCTGGTCTGTTCAGGACTGAACAGATCTATCTTGTCCTGAACAGACCAGATTCATCTGATCTGTTCAGGACAAGAGCTGTTACAATCCTCACAGTTGCATTGATGATAACAGTCTTGGAGTGTTCTGTCCTTGCGCATGCGCAGTTTTACATCTGGGGGACAACTTTTTTTTTTGCAAATATGAACCTCCATAAGAAATAGCATGTGTTTTTTTTGGGGTTTTATATATTTTTTTGTCTACCACAAATGTTGTAAAGTTTACGCTATTAACTGACCGTCCATATATAAAACTGTTGCTACCGTTGCAATTACTATGTAACGCATTCACAGTGTGATTATGCACAAACGACTGCAGTATTTGAAGGTCAAGATAAATGTTTTAATATAATCATTACTGTAATAGGAAACCTTATTTACAATAATGATTGAACAAGTTTAACCGTTTTATAGAGTTTTGCCAACAAACAAAAAATTAAAAAATAAATAATAGAAAAACAGAACAGATCTATCTTGTCCTGAAAAGACCAGATTCATATGATCCCTTCAGGACAAGAGCTGTTACAATCCTCACAGTTGCAGTGATGATAACAGTCTTGGAGTGTTCTGTCCTTGAGCATGCACAGTTTTACATCTGGGGACAACTTTTTGCAAAAATGAACCTCCATAAGAAATAGCATGTGTTTTTGGGGTATTATATATTTTGTCTGCCACCAATGTTTTAACGTCTGCGATATTAAATGACCGCCCATATATAAAAAATGTTGCTACTGTTGCAATTACTATGTAAGTAATGTTTGCGATATTAACTCACCGCCAATATATATATATATATATATATATATATATATATATATATATATATATATATATATATATATATATATATATATATATAAAACTATTGCTACTGTTGCAATTATTATGTAACGCATTCACAGTGTGGTTATGCACAAACGGCTGCAGTATTTGCAGATCAAGATAAATGTTTTAATATAATCATTACTGTAATAGGAAACCTTATTTGCAATAATGATTGAACAAGTTTAACCGCTTTATACAGTTTTTTACCAGCAAAAAAAATTATTAGAAAAACAAACTACAATTAAACTGCTCGTCTTTAAGCTAAAAACTCTCTCCGTGTTCTGTAAAGATACATAACGTAGTTTATTATTATACACTGTGCAGCATTTAAATTTTGTTTCCTTAACTGATGTTTCTAAATATAGTATTATTACTCTGCAGGCAGCACATTAAATTATTTATTTTTTCCAGATTTATCTTTTTTCATATTGTAATAAAAATTAAATTTATAAAAAAAAAATCTTGCTTATTTGAAGTGATCTGATGTGTAAGTAAAAAAAAATACATTCAGTTAAAACTGTAGACGACATAACTCTACACATCTAGTAATACAGTTGCAGAGTATACAGAGCAAATTAATACCTGAACACCTGTCTGACTAGCTGGAGAGGTCGTTGGCGTCAAGATCTTGTTCGTTCTTGCAAAAGTGCAGTTCATCTGTTGAAATTGAATCGGTATTTTTCAGTGTGTATTTATACGTCAATCGCGTAGCATGTTAGTTCAGACAACTGCATAATATAATATAGACTTCATTAACGTAAAAACGTTCGAAATGAAAATCATTTCATGTCATTTCCTTTGTAGTACATTTTATTATATATTTGTGGTTTGAGCCTCCCAACCAAATTTTACTTCCAAGAAAAAGTAAGTAACAATTTTTATTTTTAAAAACTTACCAATAGTAAACCATAATGAATATATTGATGTATCACTGTTAAAACTTGATCTATATATTTAGTATATTGCCATACATTTTTACACCGTACTATTTGACAAAATGAGTTTCAAAAAAAAATGTTTTGTTTTCCTCAAGAAACAATTTTAATAGCTTATATCCAGATATATATACCACAATTGTCATGATAACGTGGAAATTCTAATATCCATGCTTAAATTTACTTAATTTTGATTTTCCATTTTATTTATTCGATTTTCAACACAAACTTGAGCTTAATTTTCACAGAAAAAACAGCTTTCTGAATCGATCATGCAACCATTATTTTCTTACAGCCGCTGTGTAAATACAGCGAATTTCTCATAAAAGCGTTAATGAAAATATACCATAAACACACTTTTACTTTCAATCATTATTGTCTTGCTGTCGCAACCATGACACTGTATCCCACCCAGCAGTTTTTTATATCTAAGTCAAGAAATATACTTTAGGTATACCTTATATAATCAACACAATCTAAAGGCGATAGATATTCCATACATTATAACACTCCACATGTATAACTTGATAAACCCCTTCGTCAGATCAAATTAAAAATGTTTACTGCTAAAATTAGGTGCATAATTTAGCTAACCTTTCATTACCCGACAACCAGCTGACTTATTTGGCACGATTTTATCCGTATTTCTGTCAGTATACATTTTCTTTGCCGTTCTTATCCACGTCCTTGTTTTTTAAAACTTCCATTCTCTATATGTTTTGCCTCTTCACAGTCCCCCGCTTTTCGCTATATTCATACGTATGACTTGATAAACCTCTTTACCTTTTACTTTGACTTTTTTTTATCCATGATTTTATTTCAAAAAAAAAGCTTATATTCTCCTTATGCGTTGCCTATTTAAAGTTACGCTTTCCTTTCCATACATTTTATAACTCAGTACATATGACTTCGTCAACCTCTTTTTTTTTTAGGGTCCAATTATAAATATATTTTTTTGCTAGTAAAAGATTTTAAAAACATTTTCTGGTTTAAAGCATCACGTGCACAATCCACCTGGCCGTACATAACCGGACAACCCCTTTGTAACAGACTTAATAATATGGATGTGGTAATGGTGGAGGGCAAGGAAGCAGATCTATCAAGGTAAGAACAAGCAACAAGAAAACATATTTATTATTATTTGAACAATTTCAAAAGATGCTTGTAAATCAGAAATCTTTTATACTCCTCTTATTAAACCCACTATTGTTTCAAATTTCAAATAATTAGTTCCTTTTTATTTTTTATTATTTTTTTTTGTGGTAAAATTTTAGCTGCTTGCACCAAAAAAAAAAAAAACTGGAGATATAAAATTTGTGAAGTATTTTTTTTAAAGTAATTTTAAAATAAAACATGGAGCATTATATATCATAGTTAGCTTTTTGGAGCAGAATTTTGTAAATATTGTGGTAGTTAAACGTTAAAAGTTACGCATAAAACGGAATGATATCTTATTTTATTTTTACAGATATTGTATATTATATAACATAGTAGAGCTCTTGAGGAGTTTTTCAAAATTAAGTCAGGTTTTTAGTATTGTTTTTATTGTATGTTTTCTTTTTAGAAATATATATGATAGTACCTAAAGGGTTTGAAGAGTTAGGACTTGATTTTTTTTTTGTGATGGGACATTTAGGCAACAGTCTTACTTATGATGTATTTTTTTTAGTGAAATCGGAAAGACTTTGATACCTGATTCCTAGATACAAGTATCTGAAACAGCTTTTATGTTAAATAATAAATAGGAGCTATGCAGAAAATGATTATAATCCATGGACAATGTTTATTTGGTTCTTATTTTTAAAAAAAATGGATACTGATACTGTTGATGAGCAGCACAGGTAAATATAAATATTTTTTTTTTACGTTTTAACATCTCTCGTATGGCTCCATTCATGGTGTAAAAGGGGGATCAACTTTTTCTAGACGAACGCACGCCAGTTCTCACATTGTGAGACAGTACCAGTTCGGATTTCTGAATGGGTGGTCTAATGGCATAGTTCCCCTGACACCACATACTCTCTATAGGGTCTATCAAGGTAAGGTAGGTTTGATACCTGTCACATTTTTAAATAGGTACAAACAAATTTTTTTTTGTACTATGCTTTACTATGTTTCTAATTTAATAGCGGGTGTATTTATAAATACGTTTTGAATTTTTCTTTATTGTAATTTTAAATTGTTTCTTAACAGGGTTTCAAACGATTGTCTTAATCCATCATTTCCTTGACATTCAGATTAAATTACTGAATGGGTGCTCTAATAGCATGGTTCCCCGACACCATATACCCCTCTAAAAGGGTATATCAAGGTGAGGTTGGTTTAATACTTCTATCGCATCTTTAAAATCCAACAAACCAAAAGCTTAATTTTAATGGCTGAGAATATTACTTGATACTTACAAATGCTCTGTATGTATTTGTGCACGTGTTGTTTTTGCCTTGTGTATTACGAATAAAACCAGTGATAACAATTTTTTTTATTGGCAACAGCTTTTATTATAATATATGTAACCATACAGTACAAAAATTAACTTTTAAATTAATATATCAATAAAGTGACACTAAAATAATGTTATTTTTAAAGCTTCAGTTTCTTATATCCATACGGAACAGATCCAAAAGCATCATCAAATTTTCGTTTCTCTGACCTGGGTTTGTAGATCTTTGTCTCTTCCCTAGTGACGACTTCGTGCTCCCTTGTCCTATGTATATTCATGGACGTTATGTAAAGTGGCTCTATAGGTTCCTCTGCGGTGATCATATGACTCATCGTGTAAAAATTAATAAGTTTCCGTGTGCTGTAATTTAAACGGATACCTTTAACTTTACAAACCGTATAGTATGTTTGATATTTGGGGCTGAAGATGATATAACTGTAGTTTTTCGGTCCTCCGGAAGCAAAAACTACTATATAGCTACCAGGTCCGTAGTCTTCCAACTCGTCTGTCATCTCTCCCAGACAACTTCCCATAGGCACGTCCCATTCTCCAGGTTTAGAAACATAGATCACAGAGTCTGTATCATAATACAGGACTCTGTCGCCTAGCTTCTCTAAGTAGCTGTACAGTTTGAGACGCGCTTGGGTTGTTGTGTAAGACGATATGCATACGTTTACTGTTGCTAAAATATCAGATGCCTCCTCCTTAAATTCATAGCATACTGCTTGTACATTTTCGTTGATGTCTTGTATATGGTTAACATCTATAGAGGGATTTGACAGTAGCTCTTCCAACTCACACGGTTGTCTTACTATTTTTGTTTTTGCTTGATTCTCTCGCTGCCCAAATTTTCCCCTATAAATATACAGTCATAAATATACGTACATAAAATATATAATAAGTGAAAAGGTGTGTGTGTGTGTATGTGTGTAAGTGTGTGTATTTGTTTTTAAGAGAAACATTGTACATACCAGAAGCTATTGAGCATGAGCTTTGCCATCGCCCTCAAACTTTGATTCTTCACAACAGCATCAAACTCCATCTTTATTCCCTCCTTATCGAAGAACTCTTCTATATATGCATTCTTCTGTTTGTCGGTCGCGCAGTCACCAGGCCATCCACTCGCCTGTTGTTTCATCTGAATGAATGTGTCCATCATATGTGTAAACAGACCTCCAATCTTCTTCGTATAATTGTATTGTTCAATGTCGTACTTCCAGATCTCATACGTCTCCATAATTCTGTACCCATTCTCAACGGCTTTGTTCACCTCATCTAGGACCCATGTTCCAATCAACGATCTCTCTTCAAATGTATGGTTGCATTCTCCCTGATACTTGTTAAGGCCACAGGTCCGACAGAGAACAAACATCAATTTATTGTTCATCTTTGTCGGTAGTACTGGGTGATACAGCGCTTTGGGTGGTAAAATCTTACATTTAATCAGCCCGTTCGTAACAGAAAGGTTCAAGTTTTTACAATCATCACCTACATAAACTTTAGGATGTCGAACAGGAAACTTTCCATATTTGCATACCCACGGATACAGGCTACATACATCCACATATTTAATTTTTTCTCCTGGCTTGACCTGATAGAATGTCTTGCAATTACCGGTTCTTCCACCATAGAATGCATCTCGAGGATTCAAGGGAATGCCTGATGTAAGGGGATTATTTTCCAACTGTTGTTTGAGTTCTTTGTTGATCTGAAGGATATCTCTAAACTTACACTCCCACATCTCTATGACCTTATAACCTCGCTGTCTCAGTCTGTCTATTTTCCTTTTAGTCCTCTCTAATCGAATATTCAAGGTGCTGTTGGGATCGTCGTGAAGCGGTTCGTCTCTTCTAGCTGTTATACACGTATGACCGTGGTAATAACATCCATGAAATTCGAACAATTGACGTGTCTCTTCACAGTATCCATCGACTTTGACCCCGTCTACAACGGCCTCTCTTTGTTTGGCCGCGTGCCTAATGTGAATACCCTGTTGTGTCTCCTCATAGATCAGCCAAAGTGTAGCTATTTTTGACTGATTGCCTACATTTCTGTATCCATTACGGGGTATAATTCCAATTGTCTCAGGATTTAGGAAGTTTCGACGGTACACCTTATTACACGCAGAAGCGATAGTGACTGCCTCTGTGAAGGGGCACACATTACACTCTTCAAGAAACATTTTTCTAAATTTCAAACAAGCTTTTGTTAATATGTCTACATCGCTAATGCAGTAGTTAATCAAATCTCTCTGCATATTAAACGTGTCTCCTTTGTGTTCGTTGTACCACTCCATAAGCTTTAGACGGTTATCTTCGCTCATCTGATCAGGATCATAGTACTCTAATTCTGGTAGAAATCCGTTGTAATTGGCATTCTCTAGGGTATTAAAGGGATGTGGGAAATAACCCTTCTTAAGCTCTGGTTCCAGATCAAATGCCTTCGGTAGTGCGGCCAGCGCGAATGGGAAGTAATTAATACTATCTATAAGTCTGATATTCTCAATTTTCATTAGAATGATGCTAGTACCTCGCATGATCAGATCAACTTTTAAATCGGTATTCTCCA
Source organism: Tillus elongatus (assembly GCA_964006375.1). Classification (NCBI taxonomy): domain Eukaryota; kingdom Metazoa; phylum Arthropoda; class Insecta; order Coleoptera; family Cleridae; genus Tillus; species Tillus elongatus. The sequence continues at coordinate 44,451,605 of OZ023270.1, read as the reverse complement.
TGATATGCTTTAGAAGAAACTGGTGATCGTAAGCTTTTCCATTGTGCGCCATAACAATTATACTCTTGAAGGCCTTTCTAATACCCAATATGTAATTCACAAAGGTTTCTATCGGTTTTGTCTTGAGTATTTGTCTGCGCACACAACACTTGTTGCATATTGCTACACTATTGTCTTGGCTTAAACAATTATCGCAGCGCTGTTGAAATGCACAAAGGTTAGGCATGTGTATTTTTTCTCCATTAGCTCCTTTATCATCCTGGCGTGCTTCGAGGTCATAGAAAATAAACAACAAGTCTTTATTTGGTGGATTTTGATTATCTGTTTGAATACAACACTGATGTCCAGGAGGGTAATATTTATTTCCACAGTTTTTGCAAAATATTTCACCACATGCATGCTCTCTGTCTGCTTTTATTTGTTTGAGACAGTCCACACACTGTTTAACTTGTTGGCAAACACTCTTTTTACCACACGACCCAGGGGTTTTATGTTTGCTATAACATTGGGGACTTCTAAAATTCCGGTGGCAGGCGTCGCAAGTAATTTCTTGCCTGCTCTTCTCGCAGGGTGGACTCTGCCGGCAACATGGGCATGATGCTGCACATCGGTGATCGTTTTTGTTGTTATAAGGTACATGGCAGGTTTCACAATAGTATCTGCAGCAGAAGGCAGCTTTCAAATTTGTGATGACGTTAAAATGATTTTTATGGTAGAGTAAGTTTATTTTTAGAGGGGCGTCAGAACCTTCATACAGCACCGTTCGACCTTTGGAGCCATATTCGTAAACGGTTATTTGATAATCCCGCATTTTTTCTTGAAATTTTTGAAGTTCAGCGACACCTGCGCCTTCAGCCGGAATTTCTATACCTGTTTCTTCAATCAGTTTCTGCGCCTCTTGATCTTGACGTTTTCCTATATTCTGTCGCACCTGTTTAATATAAGGCACATTTATGAGGTATGCAATAGCCACAACCAGTGCTCTCGGGAGGCACAAATTGTCTTTGTTGTTAATGACAACTACACCTTTCCTGTTTGCACACTCTTCTTCATAAGTGTTGTAGTTCTTTACCCGTCCAGCTCCGCGATACGATTTAACAGCCGTCATCGTCATTCTGAAGGTATCAGAGTGAAAACCTTCAGAATTACTCTGATACATTTTAGCCAGAAGATCCCACACCTCATCAAACGTTATACCTGATGCTCGTCGAAAAGACAGATGAGCATCCCCTTTGCTGAAACCCTCCGACGAGAAGGTAAAACCAACTTTATCTTCTGGTTCGACATCTTGAATTATACGGGCCACAATATCTTTGATGACGTTCTTCACCCAAGCCTCAGGATCTTCTACATTTTCAGGAATGTCGTTGAGTTTAAAAGTAACACTTCGTCGAGTAGTTTTGAACTTCTTATTGATTCTAGATGTTTCCTCAACAATTTGGAAAGCCATGTCTATTTCGGAACACTATTCTGTCACAAACACAACTGTAGAAGTACACCACTTTACAATCTTATCAAGGCTAGATATTTTAATGTTTACACCATAAACCCGCGAAGACAAAATGAGAGGCAACCGCTTCTGATAACTTTACTTATAAGATATGTATCGAGCAATTTAGACCTAAAGCGCTATTTCACAATACCGTTTACTTATTTTGATGTTTACACCACAAAGTCTCGAGAACAACTGAAAACCAGCAGCTTCTACTACCTTCCCTTATACAATTTTACGAGTACCGAATATAGAACGCAATTGATGAGTAAACCCTCCCTTATGTTCTTTGTGCGCGCGATCACAGGCGTTTGACTTTAAATTCTAATTTATGTTCAAAATAAATTACTAACAAGTAATCATATGGTAAACAAGCACACATCTAATAAATCGTAGTTCATCTTTTCATATGCTATTTAAATGTTCAAATGAGAAACTAAAGTATTTGGTGAAGCTCTTGGAATCTCAATTAGAGATATTAAAAACAGACACCGACTCGACGGGCTCTCTTTACTATGCAATACTTTACTATGGTTCATATAGCTATTTAAATGTTCAAATGAGAAACAATATTATCTTACCAGACTTGACACATTTTCACATAACTATTCTCAGAAACTTCTATATTTACAAATATCCTTTACGAAGGATTGCATACATTGTTTAGATGCATCGATTAGACGAGCTTGCAAACCTCGCTGTTGCATTGATGATAACAGTGTATATGTAAATGGAAGTGTTCTGACTTTGCGCATAATCTAAATGACCAATCAATATTATCTTACCAGACTTAACGCATTTTCACGTAACTATTCTCATAAGCTTCTATATTTACAAATACCCTTTACGAAGGATTACATACATTGTTTAGATGCATCGATTAGACGAGCTTGCAAACCTCGCTGTTGCATTGATGATAACAGTGTATCTGTAAATGGAAGTGTTCTGACTTGACTTGACCTGAACAGACCTGCACAAAAGTCCACCTGAACAGAATATCTGGTCTGTTTAGGCAAGAGCTGCTGCAAACCCCCCGCAATTGCATTGATGATAATCTATTTGTAAACTAAAATGTTCTGACCTTGCGCGTGTGCAGTTTACAGCTGGGACAACTTTTTGAATGAACTTCCATAAGAAATAACATGAGGTCCTTATGTCATCTGTCTTGTAGGTAACTGTCAGCGGTCATCTGTCGACTGCCGTGTCGGTAACTCAGCTGTCATCTGTCGACTGCCATGTCGGTAACTGTCATCTGTCGACTGCCGTGTCGGTAACTGTCAGCTGTCATGTCGGTAATGTAGAGCCCCCGTACTTAACCACATGACAACCAATGTTGCCAACTACAACAAAAGTCACTAGATGGCGGTAACTGTCAGCTGTCATGTCGGTAATGTAGAGCCCATACTTAACCACATGACAACCAATGTTACCAACTGCAACAAAAGTCACTAGAACTGTCTGGCCAAAGTGGCCCACTAACTACTAATAATTTTTGTGCTAATTATAAGTCTAGCATGACTGGTTAACTTTGATTGTATAAAATTAACTAAAAAATGATTTAAATATAATCCTTCGCCTTCGGCGTTATAAAATGTGTTCATAATGAGATCGCATGCCTTAAGAAAGTTACCAACATTTGCCGGTTCCCCATTGAACTCAGGTATCATCTTTAAATAGAATTCACTGAAGTTGTTTGCCATATTGTTAGCTTGGGCCATGTTTATGCTAAATTCTGTGGTACTAATTAAGTTACTATCAATTTGTTTTACAAGACTAAGACTATTATTATTACGAGTAAAATTATTCTGAACTTTCTGTTCAACAATATTATTATCTAAATTATTTTCTTCAGGAATGACTTCTAAGTTATTTTCAAAGTTAAACTGATTAAGTCTGCTTATTAATTCATCAATATCCGACATATATTCACATACATATGACAAAGGAACAGAGAAAATATAGGAGAGCAACTTACAGTAATAGTAGGAACCAGATGACCATTTGTTCTTCTTAAAAACCAAGGAACCAATAGTCTTTTGATGCCTTAGGTTGCTGGGAGATCCGTCACCGACTGCGCCAATTAACAACACTTGTACTTAGGTTACTTTTTTTATTTATTAAACTACTTAAACTATTTGACAACAAACTAGCATAGTTACTGCCTAAAATAATACTGAACAAATCTTACACAAAACAATGGCTTTATATAATAATCGGATAAGTGTTCGTTGCAGGTTCTCACGAGAACATGCAGATCTAGCTTCTTCTGAATTCACACTGCTGGCACTATCTGCAACGGTCGGTATAATTCGTAGAATCTGCTGATGGAAACCGCTGTATGTAAATGTAACTTGATACCATCTACGTGACATATCGTGGGAAGCCATGTGTTAACTTGCGACTCATTCAAACTGTTCCAATGCATCAAAATTGCAAGATAAAACAATTGGTTCAACTTATATCTGAAAAAGGCACAGTGAGGTTAAATCGAGTACAGGACTTTAATATGCCTGAAGAATCGGAGATGGAGAAAATAGGTCGTGGTGCTATGGTCGAGAAAGTGGCAGTTGTAGATGATATACCAGTATTTGTCACTTCCTGATATGATAAAATAAATTGTCACAATGATATCCACTTATATCTGTAGATAGAGGTCAAACGATTTTGTAAAGGAAAGAAGAAATATATTTATGTACCATGTTCAAAGGCGGTTCCATTTAAAACAAATATATGGGTGGAGTGGACCTTCTGGACTCCATGATAGGGTACTACAGACTCAAATTACTTTCTAAAAAGGGGTATACGCGGTAAGTATATTCACTACTTGGATTCTTTGGCGACGAGCAGACCTAGAGTACAGTAGACTGTCTTTAATAGACTTCAAACTGGATATTGCTGAATGTTTATGTAAAGCAAATAAACCAGTTACTAAACAAGATCCCGGCCAAAATTAACAGTTCCAAAAATTATCAATATCTAACAATTGATTCCCCTATTCGAGGGGTCGGGATCGAAAAGATTGACTGTTGTGGGCATTGGCAATGTCAAAGACAAAGATGCAAGTTTCTTCGGTGTACCGGAAAAAGCTTCATAAAATGTGAAAAATGTGACCCACTTCTATGCTTAAATAAGGACGAATAGTTTTGTGCAAAAGTCGTAGCTGTATGTTGTGACATATATGACACGAACCCTTATTTTGCGTTTTGAGTCCTTCAAACTTGAAATAAAATATTTAAATATTTTTCCTGTTTCCCTGTACCCCAAATTAGTTAGTTACTTAGTTAAATTAAAAAAATCATGCAGTAATGGGTTTAATACTGCATATATGTATGTAGGCAACTAAGATACAATATCATGGGTATAGTATAAAAGTAACAGAATTATTTTTATTATCTATTGTTGGTGAAGTGCTACCACATACATCTGAATGATCTATAAATAGTGGGCTGTGAACATACGATTTGTCTTGGACTTTAGCAAAATGGAGTGTACTCTGCTAAGCATAAAGACATAAATTCTCATTAGGGCTAATGTTATGCAAATAGCTATGATTTTCAAAAACGATGCTAATTTTGAAATTATAACTTTGGTATTTTTCGAGAAAAAACAAACACATTAATACACACTCCCCGCTTTAGTTGCAAAAGAGAAGGGCTTGCTTGTAGTTTATAAACCTGTGCAAAAAAGATAAACCACTGTAAGTATCCAATTCAACCTTGTCAAACATAATTCCCCATTTTAATCAAGACATGTTCAATATCCTTTAAATATGATACTAACACAACTGTCTTTATATGTCTATAACTGCAACACTGCTCGGCCTGGGTACAGCAGACCAGGCACGCTACCCAAACGCACCCGCAACTTTACATACCCAGAGGTTATGGCATCTTCAGACCAATCCAGGTCTTACATTTGTGTGCCCCGCTCGGAGGTCCGCTACTTGACCCCTGCCGGCCAGACAAAGCAGACCCGAACACCGTAGCTACTTGAAACACTGTAATTGGTAACCATATAATTAAAGCACACGTGGATCTTAATATAATTTCTAAATACCTAGCAATTGTCAGTAAATATTTAATATCCCTGCATAATACCCAACCCCGATATATTTTCCTAATAATTACTGCTCTCTGAATTATATTATTAGCTATAATAAACCGAGACACTTAGCGAGTAAGTACTCACCTGAGCTGCAAAACTCAGTTATCGTTATCACGATAAACTAATATGCACTGTATTAAATTTAATTAATCTAAAGCTATATAATTACACTACGTACAAGCCATTCCCAACTGCCTCTCTTTCAACTAGTAAATGGGAGAAGCACTCTAGTTTCAGATGCATTAAACGTTTTAGTTTCTTTATGTTATCTATGCATAAAGATTTGGTGGTTCATGGAACCTCAAAACACTTGAGCTTCCCTTTGTCGCAGTGTCGTTAAGTATCATACAAAATATAAGATGGTACAGTGTCTACTAAAAATTATGTCTAAAACTTACGTTACACATGGCTACTTTATTTAATTTAAAACTCACACCAACTAAATCGTTTGAGGGCTTACCACCCTTGGTTTTGTAGGTACCTCTCCGTTGTCAGCAGAACAGCTGCCATGTCGGCCTCCTGGATGCGTTGGACGAGGAGCAAGTTGTGTGGAAAATCAGGAGCATAGACGATATCCTTAAAAGGTTCATTCTCTCCCGTATCTGTAGTCACTTTGATTGTTCCTACCAGGGTTGCTTTGATTGAGACATTTCACTCTTGGCTACAGAGAACCTGAGTGAGTTCTTCAGCCTGGGAAATGTCGCCGATTTACCAAATGATATCCAGAGTCCAAGAATAAGAAAATTTTCTTATCGTAAACTACTCTTCTGTTTAATTTCCACCATTCAAAACCATTTCTGTATTTACAAAATTTTGGCTGGTATTTGCAGTTGTCTAAACAGATTTTAGGGTCGTAAAATTATAATTATCGTGATCCCTGGTTATCTTACTGTAATAATAAGTCTTTCTTAACGTAGTTTCTTCTGCCACAGTATTCACATCTTTCGGTGAAAGGACGTTGACTATTCAGTTTCATGTTGAAATTTCTCTTTGGATAACATTACCTTGTGTTGTCAGTTGTAACGCTGTTCATGTATTTTTTGGTTTTGGTAAAAATGGCTTCGGAGGCGTTAAACATTTTTGTTCTTTTCCCGTTGCCTATTCTATGTTTGTAAAACCTTTTCATTAGTAAAAAGGTAATAACAACGCCGTCATGTAAAAATGGTAATGCTCATAAAAAATGAGCTACTTTACCTATTTGAGCCAGGGTTTCCTCAGTTTCATTTCATCAAATTCAATTTGTTTCAATATCTCCTGGGGGTCTCTTCTTCAAAAACTTTTAAACCATCTTCTTCTACAATTAATACAGAACATCAAATACTGTAATGTGTCCCATTCTACCACTATTTCGTCTCGACTTTGTCCATCTTCACTAACCTTATGTCTGGAATTGTCACTTAATACTAACAACCATAACATAGTGAATTTATTAAATAGTAAAATTATATTTTTAATAGTGTTTAGTATCTCTTTACAATGTTAAAGCTTGCTTCAAATTCATTAATATTTTCTGTTAATGTACATTAGCAGAATATATTAACATACACAAAGCAAAAACAATGAACGTGTTTTATTCGATTGTCCTTATTTCCCGAAACTATGTTTTAATAATATATATGAAGCATTCACAGGCCATTTAGGCCCATAGCTTGGTAATACGTTTCCATTGCTTCCTATCCAGTGCAATCGTCTTCCAGTTTTGGACTCCTTTTTCTAGCAAGTCTTGTTGTGCTGCATCAAGCCATCTTTTTCTTGGTCTTCCCCTCTTCCTTCTACCCTCTGGATTTGACCAGACACACTTCTTCACCATTCTCTCCACACCCATTCGTTCTATATGTCCCAGCCACTGTAGTCTGCGTGCCTTAACCAGTTGAGACACCGGCGGTTCTCCATACATTTCATACACTTCCACATTTGGACGTCTTTCCCACATGCCATCTACTTTCTTGCCTCCGAAGATTCTGCGTAGTACCTTTCTCTCCCATATCGCTATTCTGTCCTCCAGTCTTCGGTTCATTGTCCATGCTTCACAACCATATGTCAAGGTTGGTCTTATCACAGTCCTATATACTCTGAGTTTCGCAGCACGCTTGCTTCAAATTCATTAATATTTTCTGTTAATGTACATTAGCAGAATATATTAACATACACAAAGCAAAAACAATGAACGTGTTTTATTCGATTGTCCTTATTTCCCGAAACTATGTTTTAATAATAGCCATCCATTAAGTTGAAGGATAATTATTAACGTAGCCTGTCCTCGTATCTTTAGTTTTACCGTAGAAGTGTATATAATTTTAATTTAACAACGCTATTTTTGTAAACGTTATTTTTCATTTGGTTAACGTCAAGTGTGGTCATTAGCGGACGGGATGATGAAACAGTATGGGATGGAATGATTGTATATCTTAACATATGTTTTCTTTTTCAGAAAAATGGGGCTAAAGGCAAATGTGGTGGTTATTGTGGCAACTGCATTCCTGATTCGACTATTGGGTTACAAGTGGAAGTGACGTAGGATCAACTAACATTTTAGTAATACATGTAGTGATTTTTTTAAATATTTATTTGCTCTCTGTTTTATATTGTTGTTATATTTATAACAAGCGAAGATTGGTGGTGTCTAGTTGATTGACGTAAAAGTATGTATGCAGCATGCCATTGTTTATATTGTTAAAGTGCAACTACGATCAGAACTAGCTTACATATTAATATATATATATATATATATATATATATATATATATATATATATATATATATATATATATATATATATATATATATATAGAATATTTTTTATAACTCTTTTTGTTACATATTTAAATTATATCAAGTTTATATCCAAGAAAAGTGTACTTTTGCAATCACTTTTACCATTTTCTGTATTAATCTTGTCAAAGAAGTTCACACAGTTGTTTTAAGTAAAAGTATAATTTGTAATTACTATTTTAAATTTTGTTTACATATTTAACACTTTTGCAACATGATGGTTTTCGGTGCGCCTATTTCTGAGCTGTTGTGGTTTCAGTAATTTTTCACTGTGGTACACGATGGCTGTCACGACAAATTTTACTCTTGGTCGTCGTGCGCCAACGGTTGCGCTTGCGTATTTTGTGTTTTGCGCAAAATGCAAAGAATTCTAAAACCTGCAAAGCATCGGAAATATACCAAAAGACACGAATTGTAATTAGTTTCAATCAAACGTATGTTTGAATAGTTTAGGCTATGAGTACCATAACCTAAATTTCCGCCCAGTTTCTGGGTGAGTTTGTAAAGAACTGGGCTGTGTCTGATGGATGGTGCTCATTGCTATCGTTAAAAAGGCCGATACATTGTTAATACAAAATCAATACTAAGGTGGCCAATTAGTGTATACAATACCCCAAAAAAAAACACTTTCTGCTATCAGCACAAATGATTATATTTTGGTTATTTTAAAAAGTCATGCATGACACAACAAGCAAAGGAATGAATTAAAAACGGTGAATATATTTATACACGAATGAGAAACGGGCCGACAAATTGGACAGTTTTTCTCTAACCTAGAATTGAAGGTCTCCGACTGATCTGCATGCTGTAGCAAACCAGGTGATGGCAAAGTTGGAAGATTTCTAATTTGCCTTCCTCAACAGGCTCCTTGCATACATTTCAAAGCTACCTTTGATTTTGTACAGCTACTTAATATTTTTTAAATGTTGTCTAAAATGTTTCCAAAATAATTTATCGAAACATGCATGTTGTCCCTTGTGTGTCTTTAATATTTGGATAAATTAATTTAATAGCTTGTATTCTGTTCTCCCTATAATTTTATATATTATTTTAACAGAGTAGCCATTTTGAAATGCTGTTTGCTTAATTATTTAAATTTCTTTTTCAAAGTTGTTTTGGGACATAGGTATTGAAAATGCACGGTATATGATTTTGTGAAAAAGGGTGACATGAATTTTATGGTGTGGTTGTGGTGTAGAAAACCAACTGGTTTTCTATATATTGAAGAGCCAGATGAATTATTTTTGACTTTTAATGGTTAAATCCAAACAATTTATACAACTATTAGCTTATTCTTTTAAAGTTAACTTAATATTTGTATAAAGGTTATTAATAAAATTTAAAAATTCATTTAATTTTGAATGGCTACCTTGAAAACATACTAAAATATGATCTACGTATCTGTACCAAAATACAAATCTATATAAAATTTCTAATGTTAAAATTTGGTTTTTTAAGTTTTTACAAACGTTGGCTAATAAAGGTGACAACAGACTACCCATTGGTAGGCCTCAGTTTTGCATATAAATCTTGTCAATAAATGTAAATACATTCGTTAGAAACATTCATTATTTCTTGTTTTTTATGACATGCACGTTATTTTCTGGTCAAACGTTTTCTAATAGTGTAACGTAAGTTTTAAACATAATCTTTAGTAGAAACTGTACCATCCTATTTTTTGTATGGTAGTTAACGACACTGCGAACGAAGGGACAGTGTTTCAACACTCAAGTGTTTTAACCCTAGATTAATGGACTATTTGAAATATACGTTAATACTGGAGTATCGTAAAATTTACGACGTTTAATAAAACACCAAATTTAGAAAAAGCTTTTATTACAGAAAAATCTACAAAAATTTTACAAAATACAGTATACTATTGAGCTTGTAAAAAAATATTTTTAAGAAGTAAAGTCTTAAACAGTTGCACATACAGTACATATATTTCCTCGGTGTTCACCACATATGGCTTGCTCGCACTGGTTACAGTATGTGGTGGTCATGCGTCTTTTATTACTGGGGCAGTAAAAACAAATTTTTCGCTTTTTATTTTGATACTCTGGTGTCACACTTTCCAAAGAAATATTTAGGATATTACCAATATCTTGCCGAATATTACGCCGCAAAGTTTTATTGTTGAGCCTCTCTTTCAACCATGGTTCCGCAAGACATTGGCTTACTTCAATCATATATTGATACCTATTCAATGGTTTTTTGTTTAGTTTCAGTAATTTTGAAGTATAAAGTACGTAAGAATTTATGCTTGCAATATTTACCATGTCATAAAATATGACCATCGGCCACCTTCGAGTTTTTCGACCAGAATTCATATTAGAACACATCTGGTCGAAAGTGTCTACTCCTCCCTTTGTTTCATTATAATTCTTTATAATTGCAGGTTTTCCTGTGGCTAATATTTCAGCCCCTTCGTGAAGAGTAGATAAAAGTAACACAATTTTGTTCTTTTTTGGCATGTACGATACCATGGTTTTCATCTGATCGTGACAAAACATAGACGTATTAGGATTTCTACCTTTAACATCTAACAGTTCCTTGGGAATTTCCTTTTTGTTTTTACGGACGGTCCCTATCAGAGTAAGTTTATAGGGATCTTTCAGTAAATCATCAGCCAAACTTACTGATGTAAACCAGTTATCCATGGTAATATTTCTATTACTACCATGGACAGATTTAGTAAGCTCTTGTACAAAATACGTTGCCAATGGCAATCCATTTGTTTTTGTGTTTTTTCCTAAATAGGGGCTGGCATCTAACATTTCGAAGACGAATCGCAAACCATGATTATTTTTATTCCATATTTGGACGGCTTACTCGGTATATACATACGAAAGGGACAACGTCCGCGAAATCCAACCAGCTGTTCGTCAATAGTCAAGTAAGAAGAAGGTGTGTAGGAGTCTCTACATATCGCAATAAAAATATCCCATATTTCACGGATCGGTGCGAACGAATCCACATTTCTTCTTTCCGATCTGGTTTCTTTGTCATCAAACCTAAGACAATTTATTAGGAACGAAAAGCGCTCACCACTCATACAGGCTTTATAAAATGTTCCTAATAAATTGGTGTTAAACATATATTTTGCAGACAAATGATTATCTTTGTTCGCTGCCGCCCTTATCAAAATTGCAAAAAGGGCCTTTATCTCGTTTTTTGTCGTTTGCGATACATTGGCATTGCTTTTATATTTTTGTGCTTGTCTAAGAATTTCGGCATTTGTATGCAAAAGTATGGTATGTAGTATTTCATTAGAAAAAAAGTGTAAGAAAAATTCATCTAAAGTTGAACACTTTTTAGCATCCCCTTTAGGACCTGGTACAAAATGAATAATATTTCTTGCTTTGGTTTTTCCACGCTTGGAAGGTAATACCGTTGACCATTTATGACCATTTTTTCCTTTCAAACTGGTGTTGTTGGGCTTTATTATATAGCTAGATAAAAAAGGGCTATTTGCTATATTCCTCTCTGATTTATCACTTTCAGCAAGTAGGCAGTAGTCAGGGAGACTGGACTGATCCTCGTTGGTATGAAATTCCTCTTCAATGTCATCGCCATTTTTTTCTACTAAATGTTCTTCTTCGGCAGTTGAAGAATCTTCGAATTGATTGGACTGATTGACGTTGGGTGGGGGCTGTGGTAAAAACATATCGTCATCACATTCATTATCTGAACTTTCCGCTTCGAATTCTACATGGTCCTCTTCCCAATCACTTCCACTGTCTTCAAAAGGATCGGGTTCTGAGTCTTCACCAGCCATTATACGCTGAATTTCGGCCTCTATTTCCTTTTGTGTTAAGGGTTTACGCGCCATCTTAACAAAAAAAACAATTATCTAAGTATCAAAATATCAAAAATGTGCCTTACCTCTCAAAAAGATTACAACTAGCCCAATTTATCGACGCACTAGTCACAATAATTATTACAATAAAAACTAACGTAAACACTGGACTTTCGTTAAATTTACGACGAGCCCGCGAAATATGTCACTTAGCGGTAAAAAATGCGACAACCGAATGCACCATTGGCTAGCTGTGGACTAATTAGGAAAATAGCTAGAGGCACGCGGCGATGCATAGCCCGGAAGTATTCTAACTTTAACGACTTTAAGCTCGCGTCGTAAATTTTACGAATGTCCAGTATTCTAGGGTTAAGGTTCCATCAACCACCTAATCTTTATGCATAGATAAAATAAAGAAACTGATACATTTAATGCATCTGATACTGGGGATGTTTCGCCCATTTAGTAGCTGAAAGAGAGTAAGTTAGGGGGCTTGTGTGCAGTATAATTTTATAGTAAAGATTTAACACAGTGCCTATTAATTTATGAGATAAGTGAATTTTGAGGCTCAGGTGAGTACTTACTCGCTAAGTATCTTGGTTCATTATAGCTAATAATATAATTCAGATAGCACTAATTACTAGGAAAATATACCTGAGTTGAATATTATACAGGGGGATTAAATATTTACTGACAATTGCTAGATATTTAGAAATTATATTAAGAGCCACGTGTGTTGTAGTTATATGGTTACTAATTAGACTGTCTCACGTAGTATAGGGATCGGGTCTGCTTTGTGTGGAGGCCGGGACACCCAAATGTAAGACCTGGATTTGACTGAAGGTGCCATAACCCCTGAGTATCTCAAGTTTCGGGTACGTTTGGACAGCGTGCATGACTTTAAAATCAGCTACAAAACCAGTAAACAAAATAAATTAAAAACAAGAACACAACTCACATGAATTAAACAGAATATATCAAATAGAATATAACACATGCAATAAGAAATATATAGGAATGACAAAAAATCAATAGAAACAAGATTCAAGGAACAACATATAACAGCATTAGATAAAATACACATACCTAGCTACAAATCAAACGTAGCTGCAAACATTCATAACAAAAAACACCAAGAACGAGATATCAACCAATTACAACTAATGAAACATATTAAAGATCACAAAAAAAAAATGGAAATCTGGGAACAATAACATTCAACTAACAAACAGTAAGAAAGAACTAATGCCAGAACAAATTCAAGTACAAACATTTACACAAAACATACTAAAAGGCATACAAATAGACAAATTATCAAACCACAGTGATCTAGATAGGATACCGATACACGCGACACAGTCCGAGAACACAACCAATCAGAGAACAGTCAACCGATCAATAGAAGCTCAATGCGCAGGCGTCACGTACAATTCCAGACATAAACCACACAGTAGCGATCATAGTCAGTAGGGTGCTGATGATGAACCGGGACGGTTCGCAACTGCAGTCCAAGTAACCAAATAACAAATCACTGAAAGTACAGCAAACAAATAAAGTATATATATATATATATATATATATATATATATATATATATATATATATATATATATATATATATATATATATATATATATATATATATATATATATATATATATATATATATCGTACCGATAACTCAAAAAATAATTAGCCGATTTTGATGAAAATTGATACGTGCCTTCCTTCTGTAAGTGGCTTGAACAGATTCGTTAGTCAGGAAATTTGGAGCAGCTTTTCCGAGAAAATTTGGAGTTTTCTTTCGGAATTTTTTTTTATCTCTGAAAATAACACAGCTAGGACAACGAAATTTGGCACCTACGTTTCTACTATCAAACTTGCTCTATGTACAGAAATCAGATCTCTAAGTTAAAAGAAAAAAAAAGATGGGCATTTAAAGAATACAATTTTGGGTGATCAGCACAAGACCAAAATATTTTGCGTGTTTAACAAAACCAATTGAATAGTGCACACAACGGTTAAGTTTGTTTGCCGAAAAATATCAAGAAATCGGAAAAAAAAATTAAAATATTTTTTTTCCGTGTGTGTGTGTGTGTTATTGTTGTTGGCATTGAGACTGTTTCTCATCAGCCACAAATTGTAAATTAAAATCTCGTTTCTTTCCCGCAATTTTTTTTTCTGTTCGAACACGACGGCACCCATATCAAGCAATATGTACAGTAAATACTTAACTGTTATTTTTCTTTACATAAATATATACACACATATATATCAAGTTCTATTTTTTTTAACTTGTTTTATTATAAATATAAATATTTTTAAAAAATTTTTTTAATTTTTTTTAAATTTTCTTTTGTTTTTTTTTCAATTATAAGACATGGGGATTCAAACTAGCACACTTGGCGCCAAGGGGTCCGTCATGGCCCCGTAGACAAACATGAATTAGACCACGGTTTGGTAGGTACTTCACAAGAGGGGTGGACATACAAGGCTCTACTTACATCTAGTTCACAATTTGTTTCTTAATACTAAAATACTTACCTACTTATAACTAATCATTATTTAAATTTTTAGTTTGCATTCTTTCAAAAACTTAAATATTACTTTATATACAAAATAATCTAACAATGCTAAGACGTGACTTAGGTTTAAGGGTAAATATATATGTTTTGCAAAGAGTTGCTCAGGCATCTTTTTACGAGGCTGCTCCTAGTACGAACATTGAAAAAATATATGATTCAGGTCACAAACATAACTACCGTCACAACCACAAACATCTGTATTTGCCAATCCTATGCGATAAAGGTGAGAGGGGTAGGCACCATGACTGGATTTTAGTCTGACCATAGTAGTGTTGTAATCTCTACAATTTGTTCTTTTTTCCTTAATAGGTTTTGGCAGCTCAGGATATAAAAATACATATGGGTTTTGTGACTTTTCCACGTATGTTTTCCACTCTAGAGCCCATTCTTTGTTTTGATCTATTTTTATTTGTAGATATAAGTCTTTGTAAGGTACCTGTGTTAGGTCTGCTGTAACTTTGTTTATTGCTGTTTTTGCAAGTTTATCAACCGTTTCATTGCCTTTAACATTTTAATGACCCTTTATCCACAAAAACTTTACGACGCAACCTTGCTTCTTTAGGTTATGACAAATTTTGGCTATGTCGCAGGCAATATGATTGGTATAGTGTTTTGGGCCAAAGCCTGCTAGTGTCAACAATGCTGCCTGACTATCACTTAAAATTAAAAGTTTTTTATATACTTGTTTTTCACCCCAGTCTAAAGCGCATTTTATTGCATACAGCTCAGCAGTATATATGGACGTTAAAGGGCTCAGCTTAAATATGGCTGAAAATTTTGTTTTTGCCTCATAGAAAGCGCAACCAACTCCCTCGTCGTTTTTTGCTCCATCAGTATATATTTTTGTGAAGTCTTCATGTTGGTTCAACATATCTAAAACGATGACATTGTTGAGGTTAGGGAACTCTGTATATGTTGGAATTATTACCAAAAATTCTGCTAATGCTATTTCGAAGTTATCCAAAAATATTGCTGGTTTGTTTGTGCACGCTATGTGATTTTGTATACTAGAAGTATTTAAAATTGATTCTGCCAAGGGTGGACTATTCTTCAGTCTCCAGTAGCGAGACTGGCTAGTTGTAATAACTTATGACACACTGGATCTTTTTGACTTAATTTTTTTATAATAGTTTTCTTTGCTATTGATTTGATCCTTATATGAAAAGGTGGTTCTGCTGCTTCCGCAAATATAATTGATCGAGGTGTTGATTTCATCGCACCTATGTATATGCGAAGTGCTTTGAGCTGGATGGTTTCTACATTTTTCAAGTTGCTTTTGGATGTCGATCCATAATAGTTGCATCCATAATCTAGAATGGCTCTGATATAGCTTCTGTAGAATAGAAGAGCTGTTTCAGTGTCTGCACCCCATATCCTGTGGACTACCATTCGCAGGATGTTCATTCCGCGTTCACATCTACTTTTTATAGCATTTGTATGTTCGGTCCAAAGTAGTTTGCTATCCAGATGCAGCCCCAAGTATTTATAGGTTTTAACTGGTTTGATGCGATAAGTAGAGGTTTCTATTTCTTCGGGGATCTGTATGCGGTGCCTTGTAAAAAACATAACTGCTAGTAGATAGGGCGGCACCTGGGCTCACCCCCTCCACTTTTTTCTGCGCATGCGCGTGACGTCATGCGCATGCGCTGACCTGTGACAGTTGACAGCTGACCTGTCAGATTTGACAGGTGTCAATGTCACCTGACCTGTCAGCTGTCAACGTCAGTTGTCAGACCTGTCAGATGTCAATGTCAGCTGACCTGACAGCTGTCATCTGTCAGACCTGTCAGATGTCAGATCTGACCTGTCAGATGACGTCACAAGCGTTCCAAGATGGCTGACCTGTCATAGACAGCCGCAACCCGGGTCTCTATGGAAGTGTCTGATGACGTCAGACAGTTCCAAGATGGCAACCCCAGTCACAAGTCAGGTTAGGTATTAACTGTCTTATGTCTGACCTGAGATGACGTCACAAGCGTTCCAAGATGGCCACCTCTGTCCATAGATAACCCCAGGTTAGGTTTCTATAGAACTGTCTTATGTCTGACCTGTCATGATGTTCCATAGATATCTACAAGTCAGGTTAGGTCTCCATGTGTGTTTGTCTATTTGTTTATTAAGGTTATGTTCGTATGACATGCTTATTACCAATCAGCTGATTGTTTATTCAGGTTATGTTCACACACACACACGTGTTGATTACCAATCATTTGATTGTTTATTAAGGTTATGTTTGTATTTGTTATGTCGTCAACGTGTTATCTGTTTGTTTATTAAGGTTATGTATTTGTTTATTAAGGTTATGTTCGTACACATACACACACACAGCTGTCTGTTGTTTATTGTGTTGGTAAGATGTGTTGTATTGAAGTTGTTAGGGTATTTCGTTTTTGGCGGGAAATTTGAATTTATTTGAAAATTAGTGTCTGTTATGTCCAGAGATCTGACTCTTTGAGCAAGGGAACATTCTATTTGTAAATTGGTAGAGTGGGAGAATATTCCCTTGCTCGAGGGGAGAGGTCTGTTGGACACAGTCATTCGGTTTAGTCACACACATACATATATGAGGAAGATATATTGGGGTAATTTGAAATATGATATTTGAAAGAAAAGCATTCGCCTGAAATTAGATTTGAATTAGATTTGAACCCCCAACCATACAGCTTACTAAGATATGTACCGTCCCTAAACCAATCATGCTATGCAGACACACGGTGAAAGTTTGTTTACGGTTGTATATATAAAACAAAAACCTGTTACATATGATAATTTAAAAACGTGTTTATCAGGTTGATGAGTGTGTGTGAGCGGGTATCTCTATTACATTCCAATTGTAACCTAATGGGAACGGTAATTTTAAAAACAATGGTATATATATATATATATATATATATATATATATATATATATATATATATATATATATATATATATATATATATAGTAAAATACATTTAAACACGTTCCAATTAACATATCTAATATCAAATTCTAAAAACAAAACGTTTTGAAGTAAAAACTATTAAATCAATAACAAAACGTATTTACATATAGATATGGTAATCAACCTGTTTAGTATGTAATAAAACTGAGATCTGGTTTGACGTAGGTGTTTGTTTTATCTGAGTGTTTTATATCACAGTGAATCTGAATTTATTTTATATAGGGAGTGATCAAAAAAAACACAAGTAACAAAACTCGATTTAAAACATGAAAACTAAACTTTGATATACGAGGATTGTTTGATAAGTATTGTTTGAATGCAAACATATTGGTAAATAATATAAGAGTGTACTTACATACAGCAAGAGACGTCATACTTGTTTCACAGCTTAACAACTACTAAACAGGTGTGTATGAATTTGGTCTTTTGGTTGAGCTTGTACACGTTGTTTGAAAGCATAGAACACACGTCATGACAGCTCGAAGGCTTTGCTTAGACTGACAGACAGAAAGGGGTTAATCAAAATGCAACAAAATAAAAATAAAACAACTGATTTACATACAATAAAAATTTATTAGGATTAATTAAGTTGTACATATTGATACATAAATGACATACTATTATTACATAATGGCTCTAACGATACCCGTTAGAGGTTTATATTCCATTACACTGTCATGAATAACCAAACAATAAACAGCGGTTTTTTAGGGAAGTTGGCGTGACTCATAAACTCCACCTTAATGTCCACCGTTGAAGACTTGATTGACTCGTTCTGGTGCTGACAGTCAATCACAAATAGAGCTCGGTCTTTAAACTCGTCATAATTCAAGATAGGCTCCGACATGTTTTTATAACAGAAGCTTTTTTGAAAATCGGTATACATGCTATAGGCTTCTGCATATTTCGATTTCTCAAAATCCATATTCATAGATTCATAAGGGTAGCATTCTGAATTTAGAAACACTCGGAGGTCCAACATACCAATGTTATCGAAATAGTCTGGCCTCTTCTTCACGTTGTCCTTACGATCTGTTTGAAATGCTATAATCACATATCGAGGTCTTTCCAAGTTGGTTGCAGTTTTAACAGCCCACACATCTCTGTTGATATCTCTGAGTGCTGGTAACTCATATATGTCCCATTTGCGGTATGCGAGAAATATAGATGTGTCTTTTGCTATTTTATCCATTAGTTCCAATTTCATTTTATCATTGGGAAAGACATGTTTTACCTTTAAAAACATATTGGTTACGGTGATTTTTGCTCGTGCCGTACCTGTGCTGTAATAGCCGTTGGAATCGTTTCGACTTCTTGTAAAGCGGAAAGTATGTTTGCCACAGAGAACTCATTTGAAATGATGAAAGAAACTGAAGAGGAACCAAACAGGTATGAGCATGTGAAACTTGTTATCATTTAAGGTGATGTGCTCCGACGACACATTCAGACCGTCGTTGCTAAGAGATTGGGCTTCATTCTTACTGAACGATAGCAGACTTTTGATGATTGTTGTGGTGTATGGGTCTCGCACTCGTTCCACTTCCTTGTTATTTAACTCATAGGTCATTGATTCAAACAGAGCTGCTCCTCCATTATTTGACAGATAACAAGCACCAGTGGCATTTTGGACTGCTACAGGTTCCAGAGCACCATCGATTATTAGAGCTGACTCGGCCAGACATACAAACGCATCTTGTTGGTTGATGGCTATTTCAATTTCATCGCTGTTACCAAACGATTTAGTTGATGAATAGTAAGAGCACAGCTCTTCTCGATCGATGGCATCATCAAACACGGGGTCTTTGAATATTTCTAGTTTTGACGACATGATAACCCAGGCTCTGCAGGAACTCAATATTATCGGGACGAAGCGTACCCTTTGACGTGTCTGACTCAACTGAATTTGTTGTGGTAGATGCACTTGCTTTTATATCCTTAAAGACCAACATACTAAGCAACTTTTATAAGTTTCAAGCGAACAGACACCTCTTCACCTTGAAAGTTGACAGGAACTGAATCTTGGTCGACGATGTCGATGCTTATATTGGAAATCTCTTGCTTGTTCACCGGTAAGTAAATTAAATTTTTAGGTTCTATGTCGATTGCGTAGCCAGGATCGACCATCGGAGCAAACTCATACAGCGTATGTGAGGGTTATCCGTTATAATAGGAACCAGGCACAATATTGGTTTCTATGCGAATCTGTCTAACATCCACTATTTCAACAGGTAAATCAGATTCATAAAAGGTGTCCGGCTGAAGAACTTGTTTTGAAAAGCCCAACATTCGTCCAATCGAACCATCAAATTCAAAACTGACATTTGTATAACACTTTAGTCTACATTTGATGGTGTTCGGATTAGGTCTCAGAATCAGAGCCTGTTGCTTTTGTTCGTGTGTTGCTGTAGCACCAACAAGTTCATTTTGAAGTAACTCTTCCAAGTGTGTTATTTCATAAGCACCGGTGGGTATCGTGATGGTTCGCCAACCGGTTCCTTCTTTTACATGAAATTTGTTTTTACCTTCATAGATGTTGGGTATGTTGTTGTAGGTGTGAAAGCCTATCAAGGCAACAGCATAACTACCATCCAAAACAATTGGCGGATGGTAGTCTGACGACAGATGGGAGCTGCGGTCTTTCAACACGAAGGTGTGCGCCATGACTGATACACACAGGCTACTGTTTGAGTCTTTTATTGCAATGGTTTTTGCAGATACAACCCATAACCGGAGCGCTGTTTCTTGAGATACATGCCTTTGTCTCACTTGTATTCATATATATATACACCCAAAAATATAGTTTAGTTTAAGTTAAGATGCGTACCAGCAAACACGCTTCTGCCTTACCCATTACAAATATAGACGATGTTGTTACGGGCACAGCTCAACAACAACTGAGGCATGGTCCTCTCTTTCCAAACACCGTTCGCTGTATCATATGTGGTCCGAGTGGGTGTGGTAAAACTAATGTCATGCTGAGTGTGTTGTTTGAAGCAAACGGTTTAAAATTTGATAACGTGTATGTGTATTCAAAGTCTCTGTATCAACCGAAATACAAGATGTTAAAGGAGGTGATGAATGCAACAAAAGGTGTTGGTTACTATCCTTATAGAGAAAACGATGAAATATTAGATCCGGCAGATGCCAAGGACAACTCTGTGTTTATATTTGATGATGTAGCTTGTGACAAACAAGATAAAATAAGAGCATACTTCAGTATGGGCAGACATAAGAATATTGATTCATTCTATCTCTGTCAAACATATATACGAATACCCAAACATCTGGTACGTGACAACACCAATGTTATTGTGTTATTCAAGCAAGATGAAACCAATTTAAAACACGTGTACGACGATCATGTGACCACCGATATGGACTTTAAACAATTTAAAACTATCTGCTACCAATGCTGGAAAGATAATAAGTATGGTGTGTTGGTGATTGTGAAGGAAAACGATGTACACAAAGGCCGATATAGAAAAGGATTCGATAGATATATATTATTTTAACACAACAATGATAGACAGGGCAGTTAGCTGTCTAACACAGCTGTCATACAGCTGTCTAACACAGCTGTCTAACACAGCTATCTAACACAGCTGTCTAACACAGCTGTCATACAGCTGTCATACAGCTGTCTAACACAGCTGTCTAACAGCTGTCATACAGCTGTCATACAGCTGTCTAACACAGCTGTCTAACACAGCTGTCATACAGCTGTCTAACACAGCTGTCTAACACAGCTGTCATACAGCTGTCTAACACAGCTGTCTAACACAGCTGTCTAACACAGCTGTCATACAGCTGTCTAACACAGCTGTCATACAGCTGTCATACAGCTGTCATACAGCTGTCATACAGCTGTCTAACACAACTGTCTAACACAGCTGTCTAACACAACTGTCTAACACAGCTGTCATACAGCTGTCTAACACAGCTGTCTAACAGCTGTCATACAGCTGTCATACAGCTGTCTAACACAGCTGTCTAACACAGCTGTCTAACACAGCTGTCATACAGCTGTCATACAGCTGTCATACAGCTGTCATACAGCTGTCTAACACAGCTGTCATACAGCTGTCATACAGCTGTCTAACACAGCTGTCATACAGCTGTCTAACAGCTGTCTAACAGCTGTCATACAGCTGTCATACAGCTGTCTAACACAGCTGTCTAACACAGCTGTCTAACACAGCTGTCTAACACAGCTGTCTAACACAGCTGTCATACAGCTGTCATACAGCTGTCTAACACAGCTGTCTAACAGCTGTCATACAGCTGTCATACAGCTGTCATACAGCTGTCTAACACAGCTGTCTAACACAGCTGTCTAACACAGCTGTCTAACACAGCTGTCATACAGCTGTCATACAGATGTCTAACACAGCTGTCTAACACAGCTGTCTAACACAGCTGTCTAACACAGCTGTCTAACACAGCTGTCTAACACAGCTGTCATACAGCTGTCATACAGCTGTCTAACACAGCTGTCATACAGCTGTCTAACACAGCTGTCTAACACAGCTGTCTAACACAGCTGTCATACAGCTGTCATACAGCTGTCTAACACAACTGTCTAACAGCTGTCATACAGCTGTCATACAGCTGTCTAACACAGTTGTCTAACACAGCTGTCATACAGCTGTCATACAGCTGTCTAACACAGCTGTCTAACACAGCTGTCATACAGCTGTCATACAGCTGTCATACAGCTGTCTAACACAGCTGTCTAACACAGCTGTCTAACAGCTGTCTAACAAGACAGACGGATATCGTGATAAATAAGAAGACATGTACCGTGACGGAGTCAGTATATGTTAAACCACCACACAACCTGTATCGCTCAAACAAATGATTAGACCAGCTGGTAATACCGACCAGTTGTAACACAATGGAAGTGCTGGGTAAGGAAGAGCGAAAAGTTAAGAAAAGGATTTTACAACTTGCTGACAATATTCGAAAAAAACATTTAATGCTTAAACTTAACAGAGCCGAGAATGATGATGCACTGCAACGTTTATATAAACCACTTGTTGAGCCCCTAAGTGAAATATCTAAAAACACAGCAGCACTGCAGCAGCAGCAGCAGCCGCCGCCGCAACCACCAAAGGCTGAACAAATCAAAGACGAAGTCGATATACCAGAAACGAAACCCCAAGTAGAGTTCCTGAAAGACCATGAAGTTTTTGAAGCTGAACCAAGGGAAGAGGCTGAGGAGACAAGTTCCGATGAGGATATCCCAACATTTGAAGAGCTTGAGGCAGACCTACAAACTGTCACATCCAACCCTGCATATCAAGAATTTTTGGAGCAATATCCTGAACGAGTTCGATATTATGTAGACAAGTATTTTACTGAACCACCAAGGCTCGCTACCATTGATCAAACGTATGGTGCTCGCTACGCTAAAGATACCGGTAGCTGGAGTGTTGGTAACAAACACTTAGACTTTACTGATGCTGAGATTCAACTAGGCCAAAGGAGATACCCGCAAACACAAGGTTTGCTAGAATTGTTATTTATGAAAAGACCCCGGGGGTATACTTATGACGATCTTCAACACTATAGAGATATTCTAGAAGCAACTAGTGTGCATAAAATGAACTATGATCCTAACGCACGAACCAAGGGTTGTTCCTCTGAAAAGTATCTGACTCTAATAAAACCAGTGATAAATCCACGAGGTCGTAGATCCTCAACACCTCAAGGTTTTGGTTACACCTACGAGGAAGACGATGACGACAGCAACGTCAGACATCTTAACAAAAAACAAAAGACTGAACCTAAAACTCAGAGTGATAAGAGCAGCGATAGCAACGGCATGAGCCCTAACAACAACATCAGCACCAACAACTATATGATACAAAATAACAAACAAATAGCCTATGTGTATTGAAATGACATAAACGAGTTGGTTGACAGACTTAGACTTTTAGTGGCTTCCCAAGTTGCAGGTAATAATGCTCATAACAACGAAATTCAGTCAATCTTGGAAGAACTAAAAGAAGCTAGTGTTATCACCTAGTAAACCCACAGCCATGAAGAGACACCAACGACAACAAGAACAGCACCAACGCAACACTGAACCATCTAATGTTAATAATTCTATAAATGTATTCCAACAAACGGGCAAGAGTTTACATACTTGTACTTAGAATCAAATAAAAGTCTTTGGTAAAATTACTGTGTTTTTATTTTGTAATACAATTAAAAAGTATGTCGTAAAGCAATAATATCCTGAATAAACTTATCTTCTGCAAACATAAATAATGTGATGATGTCATCTTTTCGGTTATGTCTATATTCTAGACAAGCTCAAACACGAATAATGGGGTGATTCAACAGATATAACACAAGATAACATTCGCCAAGGTTAACAACAGACACGTTGTTTACCCTAAGTGGGCCTCTCTCTTGCGTATATTAAACAGATACACAGACAAGCTCAAACAGGATCAAGGTTAACAACTGTAAAACGTTGTTTATCCTTTGTAAGACCTCTCTCTCTCTCTTACATCGGTTTGTTTCCTCAATACAAGAGAGAGACACTTGTTCAGTATGTGTTAAGCTGTGAAAGAAGGATGACGTCTCTTGCTGTATGTAAGTACACTCTTGTATTATGTCTGTTTGCATTCAAATAACAAATACAAACATAACCTTACTAAACAATAAGATGATTGGTAATCAACATGTATACGAACACCTAACCTCATATGTAAACAACAACTGGCTTTGTTTTATATATACAGCTGCGAACAAACTTTTATCGTGTGCGTCTGTGGAGCTATTGGTTTAGCGATAGTATATCTGAGTAAGCTGTCTATGGCCGATTCGAGGTTCGTGGGTTCAAATCTAATTTCAGGCGAATGCTTTTCTTTCAAATACACATGCATCTGTCAGTTTAAGCAAAGACATCGAGCTGTCATGACCTACGTATGTTATATCCTTTCAAACAGCTTGTACAAGCTTCAACAATGGCAATCAGTTGTCTGTCTGTTTGTATCCTGAACACAGGAGACACCTGTTCAGTATGTGTTAAGCTGTGTATGTAAGTACACTCTTGTATTATGTCTGTTTGCATTCAAATAACAAATACAAACATAACCTCAACAAACAATCAGACTGTGTGTGTGTGTGTATACAAACATAACCTTAATAAACAAATACAAACATAACCTTAATAAACAATCAAATGATTGGTAATCAACACGTGTGTGAACATAACCTGAATAAACAATCAGCTGATTGGTAATAAGCATGTATACGAACATAACCTTAATAAACAATCAGATGACTGGTATTCAACAAACACACATGGAGACCTAACCCGACTTGTAGATATCTATGGAACATTTGACGTCATCAGACATAAGACAGTTCTATAGAAACCTAACCCGAGTTGCAGCTATCTATGGACAGAGGTGGCCATCTTGGAACGCTTGTGACGTCATCTCAGGTAAGACATAAGACAGTTAATACCTAACCTGACTTGTGACTATAAGGGGTTGCCATCTTGGAACATCTGACGTCATCAGACAGTTCCATAGAGACCCGGGTTGCGGCTGTCTATGACAGGTCAGCCATCTTGGAACGCTTGTGACGTCATCTGACATTTGACATCTGTCAGGTCTGACAGCTGACGTTGACAGCTGTCAGGTCAGCTGACATTGACATCTGTCAAAACTGACAGCTGACGTTGACAGCTGTCAGGTCA
The DNA here is from genome assembly GCA_964006375.1 of Tillus elongatus. Lineage (NCBI taxonomy): Eukaryota > Metazoa > Arthropoda > Insecta > Coleoptera > Cleridae > Tillus > Tillus elongatus. The sequence goes on along the minus strand of OZ023270.1, from coordinate 44,426,192 downwards.
GGTGACATTGACACCTGTCAAATCTGACAGGTCAGCTGTCAACTGTCACAGGTCAGCGCATGCGCATGACGTCACGCGCATGCGCAGAAAAAAGTGGAGGGGGTGAGCCCAGGTGCCGCCCTATCTACTACTGCTGTTTTATCCTCACTCAAAGTAAATGCTCGTTCTTCTGTCCACATATTCAAGACATATGCAATATGTCGCAAAGCCAGAATACACTCTTCGTACGAATTTTTTTCCACATAAATACATATGTCATCGGCATACTGTATGGTTGTTATATCTTGAGCCCACATCGTGTGAAGATTGCGTGTATATATATTAAATAAAATTGGACTCAAAGCAGAACCTTGTGGTAGTCCTTGGTGTACTGTTCTTGGTCCATGCAATTTATTACCGCTATCTCTAATGAAGACTTTTCGGTTATGAAATAGTTGTATTATACTGACTGCACAGTTCTGTGGGATGCCAATTTCGACTAAATCCTGATACAGTAGCTTTAAATCCACATATTCATATGCACCCTTAATGTCCACGAACATTCACATTAAATACTTGTTCCTAGAAAATGTGCACTGGATGTCCGTAACTAATTGACATATTGCATCCTGAGTTCCTAATCCTTTTCTAAACCCATACTGGTTAGAAGGTAGGATATTGTTGTTTTCACAAAAAAAATTAGAGCCTTAACTTAATCATTCTTTCCATTATTTTTGTGCTGCATGGGAGCAGCGATATGAATCTGTAACCTAACAAAGAGTGCTTTTTGACTTAGTTTCCTAAGGAGACATACTACAATCGTTTTAAACTCCTCAAAGTATTCACCCTTAATCCACCAACCGTTGTAAACTTCTAAAAGTTTTTCTTTTCCTTCTTCCGTAATGTTGTTAATTATCAGGTAGGTAATTTTGTCTATACCTGGTGAGGTGCTTGCGGTTACCTTAATTGCGCTTTGAGTTCTTGTTTGTTGAATGGAGCCTGTATATACATTTCTTGGTTAATTTTGCTTCTGTCAAATGCATCAAGGGGCCGGTGAAGTCCCAACGGACGTTTCCGGTTCTGGTGTATGAGTCGGTTTCCCTTATAAGCAAAAATGATGATGGCTCCTCCTTGTATAAAATATTCCGGAGGCAAAATACCCCTCCATTCGGATCTCCGGGAGAGGGGTGTACAGGGGGCGCCAACATCAAGATTTAACATATCCTTTTCGAATATATGTGGCCTAAATTCTAACCTGAACTCCGTCCACCATTTCCTCCAGGCTAACAGGCCCCAACTCCTCTTCCTCACCGAAACCCAAATCAGTGCCAAAACAGCCACTAATCACCTTAATTTCCCGGGGTATGAGCTCCTTACTGCCTTTAGATTGCATGGAGGCGTGTGCGCATACGTCCGTAGCAATCTACCCTGCACCAGACTTCCCAATTTAGAAGCTGGAAGAAAAGACATACTATGGATAAAACTCTCTCTCAGGGCTGCAACTAAATTCATCTGTTGCATTTACCGGTCACCTTCTGACAACAACTTTGTCCAGCTCTTTGACTACCTTTCTGAAAAAACCGACTATCTGATTTCTGAATATCCTTCCTCCGAGGTCACTATTCTTGGCGACTTCAATGTCCATAATAAGGAATGGCTAGGATCTTCAAAAACCGATCCACAAGGGAGAGCAGCGGAGGCCTTTGCAGTCAGCAATTCTTTGGCCAATATGGTTCAGCAACCTACTTACTTTCCTCGTATCCCAACACACAGCTCAAATCCCTTGGATCTCCTTCTTACTACAAACCCTGAATGCTATAAGATATCATTCACCGCCCCTCCTTGGTCGCTCAGACCACGGCATGGTCACTGCTTCCTGTGCAATGCAACCCGAGGTCACACAGTCATCACACCCACGTATCGTTTGGCACTACAACTCCGCAAACTGGGACGAAATGCGGGATTACTTTTCCTCGTTTCCATGGGCGTCTGTCTGCTTCTCTCATCCTGACCCCTCTGATATCTCACAAAACGTCACCGAAATTATCCAAGCTGGCATGGAATTATTTCTTCCACGTACACAGAAAACCTCTTCAGCCACTCAAAAGCCCTGGTTCTCTAAATCCTGTGACAAGGCCAGACTTGAAAAGGTCAAAGCTCACAAAACGCTTCTACACAATCCCAGTCAAGAAAATCGTCAAGCATTCAACGACGCAAGAAACCGCTATGTCCGCATTCTTTCTGAGGCAAAAAACTCGTTTAATAACCACATCAAAAACAAAGTCCTCTCAAGCTCCAACGGCGGCAAACCCTTCTGGACTCTTGCTAAGTCTATTGGGAATAATTTCTGCAAGAGCACGTTCCCACCTCTTGTCTCAGGGGATGAAATTGCTTCTACCGCCCTGGGCAAGGTTGAACTTTTTGCTTCGTTGTTCGCTGGAAATTCTACTCTCAACCCACCTCCAAATGTTCAACCACCAACAGTCCCCAATGTCGCGCATAAAATGACGGATATCATTTTCAAAACTAAAAAGGTACGAAAGATGCTCTCTTCTCTTAATACCAGGAAAGCCTCTGGCCTTGACGAGATCCCAGCAATTGTTCTCAAAAAATGCGCACCAGAACTTGCTCCTGTCCTGACTCGTCTGTTTCAGATATCTTACAATAAAGGCATATTCCCTAGTAACTGGAAAACTGCTCGAGTACAACCCATCCCCAAGAAAGGATCCAAAGCGCTTCCTAGCAACTACAGGCCTATTTCTCTCCTTTCAGTCATCTCTAAAGTGATGGAAAAGTATATAAACACCGAACTACTAAAATTCCTTGAAAAACACAGTCTAATCCACGACAGGCAGTATGGATTCCGTCAGCGCAGATCGACTGCCGACCTTCTTTCCTTTGTCACCCATTCTTGGAACAAGTCTATGGAACAACACGGTGAATCCCAGATTGTTGCTCTAGACATATCCAAAGCATTCGACCAGGTCTGGCACGCAGCGCTGCTTAATAAACTTCCGGCCTATGGCCTACCACCAAAACTTTGTACCTGGACAGCAAATTTCCTCTCCAACAGGAGCATATCTGTTGTTGTGGATGGCCATTCCTCTAAACTGTATCCAATTAATGCAGGAGTTCCTCAAGGTTCAGCTTTAGCCCCTACTTTGTTTCTTCTCCACATCAATGACCTCCTCTCTAGCACATCCAACCCAGTTCACAGTTACGCGGACGACAGCACCCTCCACTCAAACATACAATATTCTAAGCCTGTCTCTTTAGCCCAATTAGATGAGGATCGCAGACTCATGGAGGGTTCTGTCTCCGTAGACCTCCAAAAAATATTAGACTGGGGAAGTAGAAATCTTGTACAATTCAACCCCACCAAAACTAAGTCTTGCTTTCTTTCTCACAAGAGATACAGCAGCCCTAGACCCATCACAATGAACAACCAAGTTATTCAAAGTAATGAGTCCTTTTCTCTTGTTGGCATTTATGTGGATCGAAATCTTAATTGGCACCAACATGTTACATCAATTGCAGAAGCGGCTGCTAAGAAATTGGGTTTCCTCTTCCGGGCTCGCAAATACTTTTCACCAACTAATCTCTATACCTTATACACTTCACAAATAAGGCCAAACCTCGAATACTGCTCCCACATCTGGGGTGCAGCAGCCGCTTCTACACTCGCTATCCTGGACTCCATTCAAAAGAGAGCTATACGTCTCATCGGTGACCCTACCCTCACCCAAAGGCTTCCATCCCTTGCCCACCGACGTGCCGTTGGTGACCTCTCTCTCTTTTATAGATATCTGCACGGGTACTGCTCAGAGGAGCTTTCCTTCATAATTCCCCCACCTGCTGCCCCCAGCAGATCTACCAGGGGAACAGAGCGAATGCACCCTTTTACTGTCCAGGTCACCAGGCATAGAACATCTTGTTATGCCCGCTCTTTTGTCCCGAGGACTTCCAAGTTGTGGAATTCCTTGCCGGCACATGTTTTTCCTTCTCCTCCGAACCTCCAAACCTTCAAGTCCAGAATTAACAAGTTGCCTCTTTCCTCCTTGTCAACACCCACGGTACGATAGTATTTAGGCTGTAAGCCCTCGTGGTGTGTTGTTGACTTAAAAAAAAATAAAAAAATCCGGGAATCATATTGGCTACACTAGTGGGAGCCACTTTTTTTAATCATTTCATTAGTAAGTTGGCTGTTGCACTTTTGGTGTTTTTTTTGCATTCTATTTACAAAGATCCATATATCTGATATTGGGGTGTTTTTATTTAAAGAATTAACAAAATTTTTCCAAGCTTGTCTACTTTTTTGTTTAATTTTTTTTTGATACAGCATTTATTCGTTTAAACTCTAAAAAATTGTCTGCATTCGATAACCTATTATACTGCCTGAGAGCGTCTTTGCGCTGCTTACATATCCTGGTACATTCCTCATCCCACCATATTGGTTGTTTGTGGATTGTGTTACAAGGTTTAGTTTTTTCCATTGTTAGATCTGCAGCACACGAGATAATATCTATTAACCGGTTAAACTTATCTTTGCTATGTACCTCGTTTGTAACTTCTGATAGTCTGCTATTTAGAATATTCTGAAATGCTTCCCAGGAGGCCGTTGACTCCCTCCACTTTACATATGGTAGTTTGTTTATTTTTCCATAGGAAATATTATATTCGATTGATATTAAATAATGATCAGAGCCAAGAGCCTCCTGCAAGAAGAGAAGTCCAGCTTACCAGGGAAGCTATATTTGGTGTTACTAACGTTAGATCGACCACTGATGGAGATTGATAGGGTAATGTAATTTTAGTTGGGAAACCGTCGTTTTTTACTATCAAATTTGTATCATCTATGGCTTCGCAAAGTAGTTTGCCTTCCGAAGTCTCTTTTACTGATCCCCACAGAAAATGGTGACAATTGAAGTCTCCACCAATGATCGTTCTAGCGTCCTAAAATTGACAGAACAATTTTGTCCACTGCAATTGCCTAACCTTCACATTTGGTGGCCTGTATATAACCACCAAATTAATATCTAGGTCATTTACATGTATAGCACAAATTTCTACTTCTTCGATACTACCCGATATGTTTACCGTCCTGTACGAAATGTGATTAGAAACTAATATTCCTACACCCCCTGCATTATGGCTGTTGCGGTCTTTTCTAACGAGATTGTAACCATTGAATGCAAAATTTGTGTGTTTGTTTTTTAACCATGTCTCCGTAATTAATACTATATCTATCTGATTATCTGCCAAATATTTTGATAAATTGTTTTTATTTTGCACAATGGATCGAGCATTCCATTGTATAATTCTAAAGTTTTTCAAGTTTTTTCGATTTTGAACTACGGATCGCGAATTCCATTGTATAATTTTAAGACCGTGTGTTAACCGTTTAGTAGGTTGAGTCGTCGCCATCACTTATCTCTATCATATCTACATCACTGCTTAGGAAGGAATTTACAAACTCTCTAACACTAGATTGCACATTAATATCTGCTTTGTTAAATGGTTGCATGCTATTTTTCATGTAAGTATTTACTATCACTTCAATTTGCTCAATAAGATTTTCTTTTGTTGACGTCAAGTGTTCACGATGTGGGTTAGGTAAAAATGTGTTTGTTTTATTGATTGTTTTCTTTTTTAATGAGGATGTTGTTGCGGCTGGTGAAATAGGTGAAAGTGGGACCTTCCGTTTTTGGGGTTGGCTTAACGTAATTTTCCTTGGAACCGAACATGGTTGTGTTTGTGGTTTTCTTATAAATATTTGATTTGGTGTTGGTAAATTAGGAAAGTTTTCGGAATTGTTGAGAATGGAAAATTTATTAGTTGTCGCAACCGTGGCATAGCTGGGGTTATTGGCTATTATTTCGGCGTCTTTAAATGATACGTTTTCTAAAGCCATATTTTTTTTGATATTTTTAGTGAATTTTCGTAGAAAAAATTCACTAAAATTCCCGACTTTTGAATTTTCAAAAAATTTTTGCAAATGAGCGCGAACTAGGACCCCTAGAACCCATATCCGGGGTCAGTTTCAATTTTTATATGTTTATATATATATATATATATATATATATATATATATATATATATATATATATATATATATATATATATATATATATATATATATATATATATATGTGTCACACCGATAACTCAAAAAATAATGGGCCGATTTTGATAAAATTTGGCATGTGCCTTTCTTTTGTAAATGGCTTGGATAAGTTCGTTAGTCAGGAAAATCGGACGAGGTTTTCCGGGAAAATTTTGAGTTTTCATTCGAAAAAAATTCTTATCTCAAAAAGTCATAAGCCGATTTTAATAAAATTTGGCATGTACCTTCCTTTTGTAAATGGCTTTGACAAGTTTGTTAGTCAAGAAAATCGGACGAGGTTTTCCGGGCAAATTTTGAGTTTTCATTCGAAAAAAAAATTGTATCTCAAAGAATAATGGGCCGATTTTTATAAAATTTGGCACGTACCTTCCTGTAGTAAATGGCTTTAATAAGTTTGTTAATCAGAAAAATCGGACGAGGTTTTGATTTTTCATTTGAAAAAAATTTTTATCTTAAAAAATAAAAAATCTATGATAACCAAATTTTGTAGGTAGGTTAACGATATAAAATGTAAACTATACACCAAAATTTAGATTTCTATGTTACAAGAAAAAAAAGTTATAATAAAATATTTTGTGCCAGATCATTTCTATGAAAATTCACTATCATAACGCACTTGCTGCGTCCAGGCTTTTTTGTTTAATGTGAGTAGGTCAAGTTTTTGAAATTGACTTATGGTCATTAGTTTTACAATACACACAGTAGCTGCTATCTAGACATTGTGAATCACTATGGTCACCTGCACAATTTATGCAAGGCTGTTTTCCCCTGCACTGATTCCGTGTGTGTCCGAAACGCAAACACTGCAAACATTGAATCATAGGGTGGATATAGGGTTCTACAGTAAATTTACACAAATTTATTTCGATTTTTGATGGAATCTCTGTTCCCAAAAAGGTTACTATTATCATTTGTCTTTTAACTAATTTTGTTGTACCGTCTTGTTCCGTTATTCGCCTCATCATTCTTTTTACTTCGACTACTTTATGATCTGATACAATATGTTGCTTTAAATAATTTTCATCGAACATGGTATCCACTATTCTGATTACTCCCTTTTTGTGGTTGAAAAACATAGGTATGTATGCGTTTAAATCATTGTCTTTTAAAGTTTTATGGTCAACTAAATTATTTGCTATTTCCGCGGTCTCACAAATTACCTTAACTCGTTTTAAACCAACTGATTTACTATCTATTATACCTTTACGTAACTCTAAATTAGAATAAAGATAGTGACTGACTTTAATCGGGAATAGACGTCCTATGTTTTTATCCCTGTGCTCCACAAATACATTATAAGGACCTATATCTTTAACATTGTATTAGTCTGCAAATTAAAATATTGATTTTCCATATCAACATTTTTATTGGAATCACTCACCTTATCTGCGTTCCCTTCTCTGTCTTCTGTATCGGTATTGGAGGATGGCCTTAAGCCGTCCGACTCAACACTCATTATTTAAGGTTTTCAGTTATTAATATTTACTTTTTTTATAGCCCCTATTATTGTAAAATTGCACTTATACTTACAGTTGTGACGAAACACTACTTATCTATATTTTTAATATATTTTTCACTGAAGATATTTTTAATTATCACAAAATATTACTAAAAGACACGAGCCACTGAAATACGACACAGGCACCTCGAGGTATCCGTCGCTACTGATTTTTTTTCCCGTCAAATTCGCGATTTAAAACGTAAAAATTTGCAATTTTCAGACAACGAATCTGAAACAAATACTGATTGTGTGGAAGAAACGTCATAATAAGTGTGGTTTCTTTTTTTAATTTTAACAACACACCACGAGGGCTTACAGCCTAAATACTATCGTACCGTGGGTGTTGATAAGGAGGAAAGAGGCAACTTGTTAATTCTGGACTTGAAGGTTTGGAGGTTCGGAGGAGAAGGAAAACATCTGCCGGCAAGGAATTCCACAACTTGGAAGTCCTCGGGACAAAACAGCGGGCATAACAAGATGTTCTATGTCTGGTGACCTGGACACTAAAAGGGTGCATTCGCTCTGTTCCCCTGGTAGATCTGTTGGGGACAGCAGGTGGGGGAACTACATATATTAGGTATATTCTATCTTTTTTGTAATTTATTCACAGACTGGATCTCTCCTAAGTGATATATTTCTTGTTTATTGCCTTATTTTGCATTTTCTTTTTGTTTATATTTTTTCAAAATATGGTTCAATAAACATATTATATCACAAACACATATCACATTTCTGATACGACGTTTCTACCAATATAGATAGGGGAGTCCCATTAAAATGACTCTTTCAGAGAGCTTTTTGTTTATATTACTCATCGAAAAAATCGAGGTGCCGTATAAAGGTACTGTCCAATAGTGGCTGATATCAAGCCGTTTTTTTTACTTTGTATTCGACTAGCTAAACACTCCTAATTTGTCTTGTAAAATAATAAAGACTATAATTTTCCACAACGTTCAGTCTTTAAAGGCACATTTGCAGGATATTATTGCAGATGAATGCTATTTAAAAGCATCGATTATACTACTTCTCGAAACTTGGACAACTCAGCAAGATGATATTCAGATACCTGGCCATGTTAGAATTGGTGTATTTGTGGGTCGGAGTTAGTTTCAGCGAATTGAAGCATCATGCTGGTCAGAATGGTCCCGATTTGTTGTTTTTTTGTGCTTCCTATGTGTTTGTGTGTGTGTGAGTTTGGACCCTTGGTGTTGGGAAGTTTGTCGTGTCAATTTTTGCGGCTTGTGTCGTGTATATTCCAGGCGTTGACAGTAACGGTCTTATTCATTGGATGGAACTTGCAGCCTCTGAAATTAGCTGTATGTGCGCCGCTGCAATTTGCGCATTTTGCGGCTTCGTTCCGTGCTCGGGGACATTCAAATGTGGGGTGGCCTTGGCCACATTTGAGGCACTTGTGCAGTCGGTTTGCGACTGGCCGAATAGTTGGCACCGATAGCACTGTCCGGTGGAGGCAGTGTTTCTTAAAGACTCCACGCGGATATCTAATCCTCACAGGGTCTTTAGATCGTATATTTTCCTGTGTTCCCTGTTACTGATTATTAGTAACAGGGGCATAGGTACCCTCTCTTTTCCTTTCGCCGTTTCTATCGTTTTAGTCATTCGTATGATTTTAGTTGCTGTGGTGTTGTTCTTTTTTAAGTCTAGGTCGATGCTTACAGGAGTAATATCATGTGGTATACCTCTGATAACAACTTTAAGTTGTTTGTCCTCGGGAAGTCGGAAGGTGTGGAAAGGTGTATTGTCGTTTGTGAACATTTTTGTAATTTTTCTGTAGTCGTCGGTAGTGTTGAGTTTAATTTTAATGCCCTCCGCGGTGTTTGTCGCATGGGTGTAGTTGATTTTGTGGGTCTGTAGTTTTTTGTGACGCATTGCCATTGTGATTTATCACTGTATGTGGTCTGAATGTCACCTATGTGCAGGTCAATAAACGCAATATTCATTTAGACATGTTAACCCTTTCGTTACTCAGTGTGGCGGTGGTTCCGACCGCATTGTTTCCGTCAACACTACTCTATGTTTCTGCATAAATACTCTTGACAGTTAAACGTTTCGTTACGTTATGCGACAGCCAGCTGTCAAAAATTACGGCATATAAGAGACACCAGGCGATCTCTCTCTCTCTCTCTCTCTCTCTCTCTCCTCTCTACCAACCGCGACAGTGAACACACGACCTCCACGCTCGGTCAGTTATCTGCTATGTACTCGTGTACTGTTGTAATTATTATACCATAAAGTGTATTATAGTTAAATGTATCATATAGTTTATTCAGTTAGTGAAGTAATAAAGTTATATTAAATGTTTACGTATGGATTTAATATCAACAAGTGCAATTAACATCCATATTGGTGACCCCGTGCCGCAAGCCGAAGATGCCGGGCCTGATGTGCCAGCCGACGTCGCCTAACTTCCACGCACGTGCTCATGCCTACAGAAAACGAATATCTAAACAGGTCAGTCCTTTCTAATTTAAAAATTATCTGATTTTTTTCACAATGGCCGAAGATTCTTCGAGCAGCAATATCATGGCAAGGGTTGCAATAAAATTACCTCCTATATGGAGACGTAACGTGAAAATCTGGCAAATGCAGGTTGACGCCGAGTTCGATATATCGCAGATCAGTTCTGAAAAGACAAAATTCAGTCATGTACTCGCTATACTCGATCCTGATGTCGCAGAGTCAATTTCAGATTTTTTAACCCAACCATTATCATCAACCCCCTATTCAGATCTAATGAAACGTCTTTTATTAGAATTTGAAGAGTCCGAAAGTCGCAAAATAAATAAACTTTTAAGAGAATTAGAATTAGGCGACAGAAAACCATCGCAACTTTTACGCGAAATGAAGTTTTTAGCCGGTAGTCAGATTGGAGAGGATTTCCTTAAAATTTTATTTCTACAACGTTTACCAGTCAACGTTTGTTCAATTTTGGCTTCGAGCAACGATTCTCTAGAAGATTTGTCAGTTATAGCATACAAAATCGTGGAATATTCCGGAGATAAATACAACGTGGCTGAAATTCAGTCACGCGAGCCCGACAAGCTAGCCAAGTTAGAAGCGCCATTAGCGAAGCTAACAGCATCAACGAATTGCGAACGCGTTCCCGATCTACCTCCCGAGAAAGACCCAAGCTTTCTCGAAATTCCATAAACACAAATTCCTCAACCTCCACGTGTTGGTATCATTAAACGATTTGGCAACAAGGCCAAACGTTGCACCCAACCTTGCAATTTTAAAGCAAAACATGTGTCGGAAAACTAAAAAGGCACTCCATCCACACGACAGGAGACGAGAGCCACCTAACACGCCGCCTTTTTATTTTTGATAGACGCTCCAATATGAAATTTCTAATCGACTCTGGAGCGGATATTTCAGTTATTCCACCCACTCACGACCAACGGAAATTTCAATCGAAACGTACCTGGTATGCTGCAAACGGGTCCCCTATTCATACCTATGGCGAACAACTATTAGATTTGGATCTAGGTTTACGCCGTAGGTTCTGCTGGCCCTTCACACTTGCCGATATCAAGCAACTAATTATAGGCGCTGATTTCCTAGCAGAGTTTGCTTTACTTGTGGATATGAAACATATACGTTTAATCGATACAAAGACAAACCTCTCTAAGACCGGTGCTAACCCACCACCAGGAATTAATTCTAAAATTCATCTTGTAGACCCGACACACCAGTACTTCAAATTGCTACAACAATTTCCTGACCTTTTTAAGGAAACTTCTTCTAGCAACCTTCCAGAGGTTGAGTTCTTCCATACTGTAAGTACGGAAGGACCACCTGTCACTGCAAAAGCTAGAAGATTGCCCCCGGAAAAGCTAGCTCAAGCAAAGCTAGAATTCCAGCACATGATAAACTTGGGAATTTGTAGACCCTCCAAAAGTCCATGGTCAAGCCCCCTCCACATGGTGCAAAAAAAAGGATGGCTCATGGAGACCATGTGGGGATTACCGAGCACTAAACGCTAAAACAATCCCAGACAAATATCCCATTCCAAATTTGCAGGATTTTAACGCCCAGTTAGAAGGCAAACATATTTTTTCAAAATTAGATATCATTCGCGCTTTCCATCACATCCCAGTAGCACCTCAAGATATTCCCAAAACAGCAGTCATAACTCCATTTGGGTTATTCGAATTTGTTAAAACCCCATTTGGCCTTCGTAATTCAGCTCAAACATTTCAAAGATATTTACATTCAATTTTAAGACATCTTGACTTTGCCTACTCCTATCTTGACGATACTCTTGTTGCATCAGCCTCTGAAAACGAACATCAAGAGCATCTAGCAAAACTTTTTCAAACAATTCAAGACAACGGCATCCGTATCAATTCATCTAAATGTGAATTCGGAGTGTCCGAAATTTCATTTTTAGGTTTTCGTGTAAATAAATCTGGATTATTTCCACTTCCTGAACGCATCAAAGCTATTACCGACCTACCTTTTCCCGACACCATTGAAAAACTCAGAAGATTTCTAGGTCTCATAAATTTCTACCGTCGTTCTCTTCCACGTGCTGCGGAAATTCAGCAACCACTATTTGACCTCAGCCAGAATTCCAAAAAACGCGACAAACGTAAAATCGAGTGGACTCCTCAGACTCGTGCAGCATTCGAACATTTGAAAGAGGCACTAAAAAACGCTACACTAATAGCTCATCCGTCTTCTTCGCTACCACTGATTCTCCATGTCGATGCTTCTGATTATACCGTAGGTGCTTCCCTCCAACAACTACGTGATCAAACACTAGAACCCCTAGGTTTCTACTCTAAAAAGCTTACTTCAGCCCAAAAATCTCGCAGCACCTACGATCGCGAACTACTAGCCGCTTATCAGGCAGTTAAATACTTTAGATATACCCTAGAAGGTCGCCATTTCACCATTTATACGGACCACAAACCTTTGACATATGCTTTTGAACAACACGTCGATAAAGCATCTCCAAGGCAACTACGACATTTAGACTTCTTAGGTCAATTTACCACAGACATTCGCTACATACCAGGTCCTACAAACATTCCCGCAGACTATTGTTCTCGCATTGAAACAATTTCACTTTCTTCCACTGTGTCACTCCAAGAAATTGCGCAAGCTCAGTCATCTTGTGAAGAACTCAAACACCTTCTGCAGTCTAAATCTTCCTCATACAAATTTCAAAACATGCCTCTTGACAACGGATTGAATCTTATTTGCGATTCTTCTTCAAAGAAACTTCGCCCATTCATTCCGCTCAAATTTCGCCGAAACATTTTCGATTCTATCCACAATTTATCTCACCCAGGCATATCAGCTTCAGTCGATCTGGTCCAGGATAGATTTTGTTGGCCCAAATTGAAACGCGATGTATCTCTTTGGTCTAAAACTTGCATTCCCTGCCAGAAAGTCAAGATATGGAGACATACTTCCAGTGCCATTGGACAATACAGCCCAGCCATGTGAAGATTCTCGCATATAAATGTTGACATTGTGGGACCATTACCACCATCACAAGGTCAACGCTATCTGTTAACAATAATAGACAGATTTTCTCGATGGCCCGAAGCAATTCCATTGTCAGATATTACAGCAGAAACAGTAGCGAACACTATTTTATCATGCTGGATCTCTCGTTTCGGTGTTCCGCAATACATCACCACAGACAGAGGTAAACAATTCGATTCACACCTTTTCACACACCTCACTAAAACACTAGGTGGCGACCACATCAAGACCACAGCTTACCACCCAGCAGCAAATGGTGTAATCGAGGGATGGCATAGAGTTCTGAAACAGGCCTTGAAAGCTCATATGGACGAAAACTGGGTCGCTAAATTGACAATTGTGTTACTAGGACTCAGATCGTACATAATTCCAGAATATCGCTCAACACCCGCTGAAATAGTCTACGGAGAATCAATCAAACTTTCCACCGACTTTTTCAACAGCACACAAGCTCATGATGTTCCACCACTTATATCTCAGCTGAAAGAAGACATAAGGAAACTTCGACCAGTACCTTTTAAACATCATACTGCAAAAAAGGTATTTGTCCATCCTAAGCTTATGGAAGCTCCTCTTGTTTTTGTTCGCATTGATATTCCGCGAAAAACCCTCGAACCAGTTTATGACGGCCCCTTTGAAGTGTTATCCCGAATTGACAAAGTCTTCAAAATCAAGAAATCACACGGAGAAGAGACAATTTCTGTTGACCGTCTTAAACCTGCATTCATTCTTTGTGATAACGAACAGACAACTTTCCAGCCTCAGAGACATCCTAGTAAAACTGAAAGTGACAGTGAAAGTCCAACACCTAGTGAAACTGAAAGTGACAGTGAAAGTCCAACACCTATTGAAACTGAAAGTGACAGTGAAGTTCCCGTTCCCGTTCAAACTACACGCCATGGACGTAGAGTTCGATTTCCACGAAGATACTTGAACTAATAGCGTTGCCACTGAGAGGGGAGTATGTGGCGGTGGTTCCGACCGCAGTGTTTCCGTCAACACTACTCTATGTTTCTGCATAAATACTCTTGACAGTTAAACGTTGCGTTACGTTATGCGACAGCCAGCTGTCAAAAACTACGGCATATAAGAGACACCAGGCGATCTCTCTCTCTCCTCTCTACCAACCGCGACAGTGAACACACGTCCTCCACGCTCGGTCAGTTATCTGCTATGTACTCGTGTACTGTTGTAATTGTTATTGTAATTGTTATTATACCATAAAGTGTATTATAATTAAATGTATCATATAGTTTATTCAGTTAGTGAAGTAATAAAGTTATATTAAATGTTAACGTATGGATTTAATATCAACAAGTGCAATTAACATCCATACTCAGTAAGCAAGAGCCGGAAGACATGGTGGGAAGTCACCAAAAGAGTAAAACCTTACAAGATTGACTTAATACCGGGGAACCAGTCGTACATTCCGTGAATTTCCTATATTTCTAGCCCCCCTGTAGATCTACCCATTTTGCGAGTAAATGACCCCTACTATGACTCCTATTCGGGGCAGTTAATGCCTGCCTGTGTGACGTCAGAAGAATAATACACTCATTTGAAGCCAAGCTGCTTCGGAGTGGCTAGTACTGAATTGGCGCGAACTGTGTGCACCGAATTACCCCTAACTATGCTAGGTTAACACCTATTTGAAAAATATATTTAAGCAATTTATACCTTGCCCTGAAATACCCTTTAGCAATGTACATGAATCATTACTGTACCAATGTTAGGACTTTATCTAAACAATTTACACTTTCCCTTCAAATACCTTTAATGTATTTAATGTACATAAATCATTACTGTACTATACCTAGTTAAGCCACAGTTGAGAAATTCATTTGTATAATTTATACCTTGCATATAAATTCATTTTAACCATGAACATGAATCATTACTGTTATATGCCAAGTTAGGACACATTTAAACAATTTATTTAAATAATTTATACTCCTTCTAGAAATACATTTTAATAGTGAACATGACCCATTACTGTTCCATGCCTATTTAAGATACATTTAAACAGGGTATTTAAACAGTCTATACCTCGCCCCGAAATAGATTTTAACAATGAACATGAACCATTACTGTTCTATGCCTATTTAAGACACATTTGAACAATTCATTTAAATTATTTATACTTCGCCTAGAAATATCCTTTAACAATGAACATAAACCATTACTGTTCTATGCCTATATAAGACACATTTAAACAGTTTAAATAAACAATTTATACCTCGCCTATAAATACATTTTAATAATGAGCATGAATCATTCCTGCAATTATCTAGTATGACTAAACGTTTTACTGCATGAAATGGGACATTTTATTTCGTCATCTCTTAGAGGACAGTTGAGACCTTTGCGTGACTCCCGATATCGCGATTTATCCCACGTTATTATGGCCATCAGCTACAGCTCTGTCCTGACACTAAAAGTACATAAGTAAATAAAAGAAACCCACCCTCTGTCTCACTGCTGGACATTATTACCCCTGGGCAGGCTGGGATATTTTAATTGCCGAGAAGTATAGGGGTATTATTCTGATGCTCGTGCAGTCAACGGAGGTGGTGGCAACTCGGCGGTAATGAGGGGATCACCTAGGGCTGTTGAAGGAAGCCCGTGATGACTGATAGCCCTGAAGGTGTAAACCAGTGGGCGAGGTTAGTTTTAGTGAAGAGAATGTGCCCAGTAATGAGTGCTTACTCATGAATTTGCGAAACGATATTCAAGCTCCACGAGTCATGAGACAGACGTGGGGTCTCTCGAACAACGAACGCTTATTCACAGGGGCAAGTAATGAGGATAATTACTATACCTTAAACACTCTACTCTAATGTAGAATCATGTTTTATAATACTTATAATTGTGGTCACTTATGTCTAAAATTTTTAAACAAAAGACTTAAACAGTAGCCTCTGTGTTTCAGTTATGTCACACACGTTCGCCTTGGCTCTACGTCCACTATCGATGGAAATATTTCCACCGTTAGTGTTAAAGCCGCAGTTTGATTATTCGCTCGCGCTTGGAAGCTTCCACACGTATAACACCATACCAAACATAGAGCATGGGTATAATAAGTTCCATTACTTTTGAGCTGTGAGTGGTAGAAACACTCGATTAGAAATTATTATTCCTGATGGTTCATATGAAATCAGCCATATCAAGAAGTATATTCAGAATGAGCTGTTGAGTCGTCATATTAAAGATAAACATTTGGATCCTGCAGTAGATTAGAACATTGATGTGGTAAAACTGTTTTCACTAAAAGCCAACAACAACAACACTTTAAAAAGTGAGATAACATGTCAGCATCATATAGACTTTTCTGTCGATGCTTCAATAGCTCCAATATTTTATCAGCAACGTCTTGCTGCAGGTAAACTCTACGATTTCGATTTACCAGTGGAAATCGTGAGAGTAAATACGATTCGCTTAGAATGCAACATAGTGGATGGTTCTTATCACAACGCTAAACCTACACACACAGTATATGAGTTTGCTCATTTGGTAAACCTTGGTTATGCGATTGATATAAAACCATATAGTAAGGCTTTTATGCCTCTTACCACACGCATCATTTCACATATAAACGTAAACATCATCGATCAGAATTCAGTACCTGTGAACTTTCAAGGTGAGATCATTGTGATATTGGAATTGAAAAAGACACCAACATATTATGTTGATTATAAATACTAGCTATCAAATCGTTCTAGCTTCGGTATCTCCGCTGCCTGCACCGAAGACAGACCTGTCGCTAGAGAACATACAGTTTCTAAGACCATTGGGTTACGATGTTAAGAACTATACTATACTATACATATTTGCAGACCCTGTGCACGACGGGTCAATCAAAGGATAGAAAATACACACATTCTCCACATCGATGACATCCAACCCAATTCACAGTTACGCGGACGACCTTCCACTCAAATATACAATATTCTAAGCCTGTCTCTTTAGTTCATTGATTGTTGTTGCCCTTACTTGGTGAAACTTGTCCATACTACATACAGACTTGGAGACTACTTCTCTGGCTTCACTGTTGGTTTTTGTAGGTGAAGGACGTAGCCAAGGGCGTGAGCTAACTGGAGCAAGTGGCACTTCGAATGCTAGATGTTCTAGGGTGTTCTTCAATGCTTCGGTGATTATAGTTTCGCTGCTTGACAGCATTCTCAGACAGATTAAAATTGAATTAGTACGAAGTCATGACAACTACAAATAAAGATCTGTTACTATGTTATGATATGATGTTTTGATCAAAAAATTTTATCAAATTGAAAATAAAATGAAACACAAATGACAGGTGAGGTTTCCAAAATGTCTATGTGATGTATGTCAATATTTAACATAAAAATAGAACTAGCCTATAATAACTATGATAACAGTTACAACAATAAAATAACAAAACAATAACAGTATAAAAGCAGTCTCTATGCAACGAAAATATCGACATACATCAACTCATTATTTTATTACAACTTTTTAAAAAGAATAGTTAAATTTATTTTCTTTAACTTATTTAATTAAAAAGAAGAATATCCAAGAAAGGGGAAATCATTGAATCAGTTTCCTCGTTTAAAACAAGGTAGTTATTGTCGTGTGTGTGCCTTTTGACTTCTAAAGCTTCAAAAAAGTCTAGGTTACCTTTGTCATTATAAAAATGTTGTGGTTGTATGCGGTTATTTATTGTAGGTCTATGTTCGGTATCAATGTTTTGCAAATGTAGATTTGTCAGCGTGATTATTTCTAACTGTAGAAATATCTTCTTTGTATCAGGTGTTAAAATTTCTAGAAGTTTGACCTATGTAGATTGCGTTACAATATGTACAAGCCAATTTATAAACTCCACTTTTGTCAGGAAACAAGATTTTTCTTTCGCGTTAAATAACAAATCACGCGAGATAACAATAGCCAACTCATTCAATGTATATAAGAAGTACAGATCCCGATTCAACACCCAAGGTCGCTGACGAATGGGTTAATTAAAAGCAGCGCAATTAGAAGAATAGACTATTCATAAATGGGTAAACAACTAGACCTTCAAATCAGCAACCAGCCACCTGCTAGGATCACCTTCAAGACTGCAACTTAGGTGGAAACCGCCTCTCGGTCCACGCCCCACCAGAGACTATATATGGAAGTTACCAGACCACGGACGGACATTCCTACATTGTTATTGCTTGAGTCTCTTTTAACTTGTCATAATTTATATTTATCATTTTTTATTATTATTCATAAGTATTTTATGTAACTATAATCAATAAATTCTTTTAAAAAGTCAAGTGTGTTAACAAGAAAGTTAACTGGCGCAGTCGCAACGGATAGTGCTGAAGAACCAAAAGTATATTGATTCTTTGCGTTTCAACGCTTAACAGCCAAATAACCGATCAAGAGAGACGTCATGAAGACAGCAGCAATAGCATCGATTCTGTAAGTTGTTTGCTTCCTTTATTTCCTATATATATATATATATATATATATATATATATATATATATATATATATATATATATATATATATATATATATATATATATACTGTATTTCCTCATATATTGATAATATTATATGTCTGATAGCGATATTGATAATTTAGAACATTTGGAATATAGATTAAGAAATATTAGTATTGGCGAAATTGATATTGTAGAACAACCCGATATAAATAATTCTAATAATTCTGGAAACAATTTAAATATGGCAAATCAATTCCAAGAGTTTTACCTTAAAGCAATCCCCGAATTTAACGGACAGCCTGAAAATGTAGGGAACTTCTTAAAAGCTTGTGATCTAGTAATGAACCAATTCTATGATGCAGATAATCCAAATTTATATCTTAACCATTTTCTATTAAATTACATTCAAACGAAACTAATTGCACAAGCCAGGTTAATTATTAACACTAAAATTATAAACACATGGGTAGAGTTAAGACGGGCAATTGTTGAGAACTTTACTGACCAGCGTGATGAAATCAGCTTACTAGGCGAATTATTGACACTGAAACAGAGACATAACGAGGATGCCTTAGCGTTCAGTAATCGTTGCAGACACATTGAACAATTACTCATCTCTAATTTAATATCTAATGAACGTAACGAGGGAATTTTAGTATTAAAACAAAACATGTACAGACAACAGACACTGAAAGCGTTTATCGGTGGGTTAAAAAATCCCCTTGGTATGGTGGTCAGGTCCACTAGACCAGACAGCATAGAACAAGCGTTAAAATTTATATTTTCAGAGGAAAATTATGAATATAGGGACAGATTATTACAACGGTCAAATTTTAACAATAATAACAATAACAGGCACGACAAACAACAAAAACCAGTTTTCCAAAGAAATACCCCAAATTTTAACAATATTCAATTTCAAAAACCCTTCCAACAACAAAATTATCGTGCACCTTTTAACTATAATTCAAACAGACCCCAAATGTCTCACCCACAATTTCAGGGGAGCCCTTCAAATCAATACTCAATGAGAAGACCGACGTACAACCCTAATGACAATACTAGAAGATATCCACAGGCTATGGATGTCGGCAGCAACAACACGAGACATACTAATTTCAGCCGACAACAACCCTCACAAAATAGACGAAACAATTTTCCTTCCAACAATTTTCAAAAAAGACAAAATTTCATACCAGAAGAAGTAAACTATAACGAAACGAATAATTCTTTTCCTTTCAATGAATTAGAAAGAAGACAACATTTCTTACCAGAAGAATTAAATTATGATGCAACATATAATGAACAATCACCCTCCGAATTATACGATGCACAGCACCAAAATTTTCTGATAGCAGGGAGCTCAAAAACAGAACCGTAATAGATATTAATAATTTTAACACAGTATCCCAATTACCCTACGTAATAATAAAAGAACTACCCGGAAAAATACTGCTCGACTCCGGTAGTACTAAGAGCCTTTTAAACCCGTCCATAGCATACAACAACTTTTATAATAAGATTTACAATCACCCGTTTTTGATAAAAAGTGCGCATGGCTACTCCAGTCATAATAATCGAGCTAAAATAATTTTAAACTCACTAACGGACAGTGAACAAGAGTTTTGCCTATTTGAATTTAACAAAAATTTCATAGCTCTTATTGGAATTGACTTTTTGATAAAAAATCAAGCGAACATTGATTTTAAAAACCAGAGACTCAATTTAAAAAATCGAAGCATTAAGATAAACTTCCCTTATACAAGGGATCATGAAGACAAATGGGTAGTAATAGTAGTAGCAATAACAATCGGATAAGTAGGAACATCAAAGCAAATGATGAAATGAATCACCTTAACGTAAGTAATACAATAGACAGAAGCATTATTGCACTTGAACTCGACCGAGGAAAGCGTAATCAGCCATTAAACGATGACGATGGAAGGTTACAACGAGCAAATGACAGGAGAAATCTTCACCCACAATAAATGTAAACGGGATCAAGTTTCATTAAACACATATGAATATCGTCGAAATAAAAATGTGAGTGATACGAGGACGATACAAAAAGGTATAACGGATCAAATTCAAAATAAAGCGAATAGGATATTAAATAATTCTTACTATCACCAGAATTATAATAATAATTATACGGGGAGTGTACAAAAAATATTACAAATCAAATTAGGATAAATCACTTAAATAACCAAGAGAAAGAAATTTTAATTGATTTATGTACAGAATTTCAAGATATTTTTGCAAAAGAAAATGAACCACTGACGCATACAAACGTCATTAAACACAAAATTAGACGAAGACCATATGCCAATAAACGCCAAACTATATAGATACCCATATATTCACAAACCAGAGGTAGACAAACAAATTAACGAAATTCTAAATCAAAGGATAATTAGGAACAGTCATAGCGCTTAAAATAGTCCAATATGGGTGATCCCAAAAAAAGCAGATGCCAGCGGCAAACAAAAATGGGGGATTGTTGTGGATTACCGCAAGTTAAATGAGAAGACTATACCTGATAG
The DNA here is from genome assembly GCA_964006375.1 of Tillus elongatus. Lineage (NCBI taxonomy): Eukaryota > Metazoa > Arthropoda > Insecta > Coleoptera > Cleridae > Tillus > Tillus elongatus. The sequence goes on along the minus strand of OZ023270.1, from coordinate 44,405,069 downwards.
ACACCCTATACCAAAAATCGAAGAGATACTGGATAAACACGGGCGTGCACAATATTTTTCGACCATAGATTTAATTTCGGGCTACCACCAGATTGAAATGGACCCAAATGACATTGAAAAAACAGCGTTTAGCACTGATACAGGCCATTATGAGTCCCTCAGAATGCCGTTCGGGCTTTCAGGGGCGCCTGCTACATTTACCCGACTGATGCAACACGTTTTAAACAATCTAATAGGAAAAACATGCTTAGTATACATGGATGACGTGATAGTGTTCTCGACATCATTACAAGAACATATCGAAAAATTAGAGATTAGTATTCGAACGATTTAGACAAAATAATCTGAAAATACAGCTAGACAAAAGCGACTTTCTGCAAAAAGAAGCGGAATTCCTCGGGCATATAGTGACGCCAGAAGGCATCAAGCCTAATCCAAAGAAACTAGACGCCATAAAAAAATTCCCAATACCCAAGACACCAAAAGAAATTAAATCCTTCCTAGGACTTATAGGCTACTACAGGAAATTTATAGAAAACTTTGCGCATGTCACAAAACCACTAACTAAATGTTTAAAGAAAAACGTAACAATCGACATTAACGACGGAGAATACATAAATGCCTTTAATACATGTAAAGACATATTGATGAATTCACCAGTATTAATACCTCCAGATTTTTCAAAGGAGTTCATTTTAACAACAGATGCATCAAACGTGGCAATCAGGGATTTTAAGCCAAGGAGATCCGAAATCAGACCAACCAATAGCTTACGCAAGCCGAACGTTAAATGAAACAGAATCTAGATACAGCACAATAGAAAAGGAACTACTGGCCATAGTATGGGCCACAAACTACTTTAGACCCTATCTATACGGCAGGAAATTCACAATATATACAGACCATAAACCATTAAAATGGCTATTTTCCCTGAAACAACCCAACTCAAAATTATTAAGGTGGAGACTCAAACTAGAAGAGTACGATTTCAAAATAGAATATAAAAAAGCTAAAATAAATAATGCAGCGGACGCACCTTCGAGAGTAGAGATAAACCCCTTAGACGTAGATAACCAATCAATGATAAACAATGTAGACGAAAATGACGACGTTATAACCATAAGCGACGGAGAAACAAGAAATTCCAACGCAGATTCTTATTCCGCGCCGGGCATGCCAATCTTAGAAGAAGAAATAATCAACAGTAAAACAAACCAGATATTCTTTAAAAATGCTGATACCCCGGAGATTTTATCACTCAGAAAGAACAAAAGGAATTTTATTCACGCCACATTCAATTTAAACGAGCCAAATCAAATAGAACAATTTATCAAAGAATAATGCCTACCACAGAGAAAATATTACTGTCTATTTGTAAATGAACGAGATTATGAAATGGTAAGTTCGGCAATTAATCAAAAATTTAATAACGTAGACTCACCTAAATTTTATAGATGTTTAGAAACTAGAGAAGAAATAAATAGCGAAGAAGAACTCCAAGAGACAATAGTTCTATTTCACGAGGGAAAAAGTAACCATCGAGGCGCTGATGAGACCTATTTACGGATGAAACGCAAATACTATTTTCCGAATTTAAAGCGAAAAATAGAAGAGTATATAAAAAGTTGCGAGTTATGTAAAACATGTAAATACAACAGAAATCCGGCGCAAATTTCACTAGAACACACACCCACACCATCTAGGCCTTTACAAATCTTACACCTAGACACTTTCCAAATTGAAACGTCTCAATTTCTAACAGTATTCGACCCCTTTAGTAAATTCGGGCAAGCATTTCCGATAAAAAGTAAAAATGCAACAGAAATCTCCAAGAACTTAATTAAATACTTTTCCCAATACGGAAGCTGTAAAACAATAATTTCGGACGCAGGGACTGAATTCTCAAATATATTAATAAAAGAGCTATTAAAAGCTTACCAAATTGAATTACATGTGACAACACCGCAAAATCCGATGTCAAACGGACCGATAGAAAGATTTCACAGTACAATAATTGAGCACTATAGATTATTTAAAACAAAATTTAAAGAAATGAAACCAATTGACTTAATGCCTTATTGTATTTTCGCATATAACTCCTCCATACACTCGCAAACCTTAAAACCACCTTTTGAGCTAATATTCGGATATACACCTGAATTATTTAATTATGACCCAGAAGTAATTATCACCCAAGAATATAACACGAAACATAAAGACTTAATGAAAATTATATACGAAGTCATTCAAGACCGAATCGAAAACTCAAAATACAAAACCTTACAACGGACGAATAAAAATACTAACCAACCTTTTAAAGGAGACATAGTATACAAAAAGATCCCTCCAGGATTTCACAAAAAACACAAAAACCCTTTTACTGGACCTTATTCAATAATTTCCCTGATTGAACATAATAAAGCCATAATACTAAATCACAGAATTGACGAACAGACAATCACCCATTTACGCAATCTTCGCCTTGCAGGTTCATTCTCTTCACCAGAGTAAAACCACAATTAGAAGACCTAACAGACAATCCAGGCATACTGCCACGCAAACTGGGACATGCCTTTTCAGAGAACGATAAATGGAGAATGATTCATATACATGACCTAAGACAACTATACGACGACTTTAACAGACTAAAAACTTACTTTGACAACATAATAAGCGTAATGAATGCAGAATACAAGTTAGAATACAAAAATTTTATTTTAACAATCAATTTCACCATCAGCAATATTGATGACACATTTTATCGAATATTTCCAAGAACGATTAGGAACAAAAGAGGTATAATAAACGGACTAGGATCGATATTCAAATCAATAACTGGGAACTTAGATGCAGAGGACGGCGACAGAATATATAAAGCTCTTGAAATTTTGAGGAAAGATCAAAATCAAGTACATCAACTTTTTAGTTCACAGACATCCCTAATGATAGATGCTATAACAGAGTTCAATAAAACAATAGACAACCTGAACCATAACCAAGAAGCCATAGTAGCGAGAATAAACGATTTGGAATATACAATAGACAGTCTAAAAAGCGACCAACTAACAAATTTTCATAGAGTAAAACATTTGGAATTACTCACTCAAATCAGTTATTTGTTAAATAATGTACTAAACATGATATTAACAACAGAAAATGCAATTACTTTTTCAAAATTGAACACGTATCATACGTCAATACTGAAACCGAAATTTATATCAAAAGAATTAGAAAATATTGAAAACCATATCTCAAAATCAAGATTAATAACAAAATCCGACATTTCACTTTATGAAAAAATATTTAACATAAAAACCGTTCAAATTGATTTTAAAATTATATTCCAAATAGATATACCCTTAGTAGACAAATAAGATTATATTTATTATCAATTGTATGCATTACCAGTCCCTAAAAATCCGTATACCTTCAGAATGATTGTCCCTAGAACCAAGTACCTAATCCTTAGCAGCAAACACTACGCTTACAAAAACGAAAAGTGTAGGAATCTAAAAGACCAAACATACTTTTGTGAAAATGACAACCCGACAGCACTTAACGAAAACAACCCATGCGAAATTAAACTGATCAACTTCCAGAAACCGATAAACAATTGCAAGCAAGAACTTGTCAAAATAACAAAAACAACAGTCTCTAAATATGGCAATACCCAATACATAATAGTGGCACCTGAAGAAACGAAACTCAAACTTAGCTGCGAAGAAAATAAAGAAACCAAAATAATCAGCGGAACAAAACTGGCGACTCTGAAACCCAAATGCCAACTTATCATCAATAACGAAAGATTTAGTTCAGTACAAATGGCATCGGAAACAGAACAATCGTTCAATCTCCCAAACATCGAATTGGTAACAAATAAAGCACCCATATTCCCAGACAAATTACCAGAACTAAAATTAGAAAATGTCCAACTGCACGACTTGAACAATATCAAATCCCAGTTACAATCCATCAATGGCAAAATTACAGGAACCATCGATTTGCCAATATACCACCCTAGTGTATGGGCAATTATACTATACATTGTGATAATAATAACAATAATCACAATAACTTCAAGATACTTCTGGCAGAAATCAAAAACGAAAACTGCTGACTCCAAACCAATTACTGGATTCCCGATGACTATTCGGAACGAACCATAGGCTTCGTTCTCTAAAGGATGGAGGAGATAACAATAGCCAACTCATACAATGTATATAAGAAGTACAGATCCCGATTCAACACCCAAGGTCGCTGACGAATGGGTTAATTAAAAGCAGCGCAATTAGAAGAATAGACTATTCATAAATGGGTAAACAACTAGACCTTCAAATCAGCAACCAGCCACCTGCTAGGATCACCTTCAAGACTGCAACTTAGGTGGAAACCGCCTCTCGGTCCAAGCCCCACCAGAGACTATATATGGAAGTTACCAGACCACGGACGGACATTCCTGCATTGTTATTGCTTGAGTCTCTTTTAACTTGTCATAATTTATATTTATCATTTTTTATTATTATTCATAAGTATTTTATGTAACTATAATCAATAAATTCTTTTAAAAAGTCAAGTGTGTTAACAAGAAAGTTAACTCGCGTCATGTTGTAAGATTTAAAAGCTACCTTTGTATTTGTACAGGTATTTAAAATTTTTGAAATGTTTTCTGAAATGGTTCCAAAATAAGTTATCCGGCTCGCAAATACTTTTCACCAGCTATTCTCTATACCTTATATACTTCACAAATAAGGCCAAACCATGAATACTGCTCCCACATCTGGAGTGCTGCTGCCGCTTCTACACTCTCTATCCTGGACTCCGTTCAGAAGAGAGCTATACGTCTCATCGGTGACCCTACTATCACCCAAAGGCTGCCCACCGACGTGTCCATTGGTGACCCCTCTCTCTCTCTCTCTCTTATAGATATCTGCACGGGCACTGTTCACAGGAGCTTTCTTTCATAGTTCCTCCACCTGCTGCCCCCAACAGATCTACCAGGGGAACAGAGCGAATGCACTCTTTTACTGTCCATGTCACCAGACATAGAACATCTTGTTATGCTTGCTCTTTTGTCCCGAGGACTTTCAAGTTGTGGAATTCCTTGCCGGCGCATGTTTTTCCTTCTCCTCTAAACCTCCAAACCTTCAGGTCCAGAATTAACAAGTTGCCTCTTTCCTCCTTGTGTGTTGCGAAAATAAAAACAAATACGCTCATCAAATCAGATCGTTTGATCATAATGATACCCGCAGGTTTGCAATCAACCAACAAGATGTGTTTTGCGATTGGTCTTCGGCTGTTCTACTAATAAATGGTAATACGGAGACGACTGGCATGATTGGGGCTGTAGAATTAACATCTAATGCAGCAGCTCAGGTTATTGAGCATGTGAGAAATCCTGATATATATATATATATATATATATATATATATATATATATATATATATATATATATATATATATATATATAGCAATTCTAACACCTTTGGAGGCAAACAGCGATGAGGCACCAGCTCTAGTTCCAGTAGGATGGCATCCTACTACATATAATACAATGTTGAGAGATGGTCGTTTTTGCTACTGTATACCTCTTAGCTACTTGTACAATATTGCCAAAGTATAGAGTTTGGCTTCTATAGAGAAGAGTGCTTTTCAGGAAATTGCTGATACGTATAACTAGAGCTCATAACGATAGAAATTGTTACATTTTGACTGGTGCTGTAGATGCAGATAAAGCTTTAAAGTTTAACATTGGGTATATGGTTCTGCAGGTGAAACATATCCACTCTAGTGAAGTTATACAACAACAATTGTTAAAGTCGATTGCCCAAGATAAAAAGATACTTATACCGTATAGAAAATGAGAAATGTATGAATTACCAAATCTCAATAATTTAACCAAAGACTTGTAGTCCATTAAGATATTCTCAAATAATGAACGGCCTAGATTTGTTATTGTGATATTCCAAACGGATCGATACAATAACGTTAGAAAAGTCATCAACGACTTTGATTACGTTGTTATTCGCGATATGAGAATCCACTTAAATTCTAAACAAACCCCACACAGGATATGAATCTGAACTTTAACCAAGCAAATTACCTCGAAGCATATATAGAAACATGATTAAATTTCAACGTTCATATCTTGGCAGAGAACCTCAACATACCTTGGATTACAAGGCTTTCGCAAAATATTCTATGTTTGTATTTGATTGCTCCAAGTATAGCGAATCTATAAAGCCGTCTACGGTGGATATCAAATTGTAAATTGAGAGTATTAACAATTTTCCCGATCATACAAAATTCTACTGTGTAATTATACATGATTGCATCATCGAGTACGATTCACTCTCCAACATCCTACGCTATATAATGTGAATGTTTATTGGTATGTGCAGCAGTTTCAAGATGAAACTCGTCGTCATAGATACACAAGGTTTCTGTGTGGCAGAGTATACACCTAAAGAATTAGTAATCTCTAATGGTTATCAAACTGCGTTCAAGCCACCGAAACCACAAAGTTTATTGAATGCAGATATAGTTAAACGAATCAAATTTCTACAAGGAACACACGTATTGATTATGATTGTGGTAATGTTGCTTTAGAAGAATTACCCAAGATAATCGCAAAACATATTATTGAACAGCTAGTGGATAGTTTACGTGAAAGGTGGCATCAAGAAAAGGTTTATTACCGATATACTATTGAAATGTGGTTGCAGCATGAATGTTATCAATTTGGAGAACGATGACGGCGGTCCAAAGCTTGTAGCAGATACTCCGCTATGTGGCCGGTAACGAGTGCTTACTTCTGAAGCTGCGAGACGATGTTCGAGCTCCACGAGTCGTAAGACAGTCTCTCGAACAACGAACGCTCGCCCACAAGGGCAGGGTAATTAGAATAAATACTGTATGTGGCCATTAATGAGTGTTTACTTATGAATTTGCGAGACGATGTTCAACTAAATAAATAAATGTTGGTGTGTCAAGGTGAAGGTCTTGCTGACACAGTCATCAAAAAATTACCTGTTGAGCTGCACATACATGGTTATCAGTTTTGTGGTCCAGACTAAACTTAAAGCGCGTTTCACGAGGCATCAGTGATCTAGATCGTGCTTGTCTCTCGACAAGCACGATCTAGGGGATTGAATTGTATAATCAAGGTTTATATCAAAACTATAAGGGTCACTTATGTTTACAATTTTTAAATAAAATACTAAAACAGTAATATCTGTGTTTCAGTTATTGCGCGTCGCTTGCATTATTTCGCATATAAATGTATAAACATCATCGATCAGAATTCAGTACCTGTGACGTTTTAAGGTAAGATCATTGTGATATTGGAATTGAGACAGAGACCACCATATTATGTTGATTATAAATACTAGCAATCAAGCCGCCCCAGCTTCAGTATCTTTGCTACCTGCATCGAAGACGATCCTATCTTGGGAGCACATGCAGTATCTAGATTCATTAGGTACTCATGTTAAGCAAACTAAATATATTCGCTAACCCTCTGCACGACGAGTCAATCAAAGGGAAAGAAATGCACACTTAGACTCTCAAACCAGTTCGTTTCCCATAATGATACCTGTGATTCTGCAATCAACCAACAAGATATTTTTTACCTTTGGTCTTCAGCTGTTCTACTAATAAATGGCAGTATTGAGACGAGTGGCACGATTGGAGAGGTACAAGTAACAGCTAATGCAGCAACCTGAGTATTGAACATATGAGAAATCCTGGTATAGTTCCAGCAATTCGTACACTTTTGGAAGCAAACAATGATGAAGCAAGAGCTCTAATTCAATCCGGGTGGCATCCTACTACATACAATACAATGCTGAAGGATGGCCGTTTTTGCTACTGCATACCTCCTTGGGAGATGGATATAATGCCAGACTGCTTTATCGTAACTTGGCCATCTCCAAAGAATCCGAATGGCGCACGGTCACGCATCTTTCCATAATAACGAGCCTGACCACAACAGCCACAGTAGCTATAGTAATTATAGCCGCTATCTGTATACTACGGAGGACTCAGTAGTACCAGAGGGAAGACAAAAACCACGTGTCCAATCCATTACCAGAAAGTCAAGTCGACAATCTAGAAACAACTGTGCACTAGAAACTCATGGATGTTCATCAACCCACGAGAATCTAGAATTGCAATAATATGTAACGGCCAAAGAGAAGAAGTTACGATGAAGCAGTATGGCATTATATCCATCTCCCAAGACTGTATCATCAAGACAATAACTATGGTTCTAACTCCCAAACTAATAATATTGTGTAAAGTTCAGCGTTATTTTTACAGGCCTGTTAGCATTAATTAGTTTCACATTTCACAACGTCTTCACTCTTCTGCTTTGGAAGAACTTTCGAGATTCCTTTATCCTTCCTAAATCCAGATATTGTAGATGGGCTTCGCATTAATATCTTTTGTCCGAAAGGAGCACCAAAAGGAAGGTCTTATTTACAAGAAAGATCGGCAGCAGCAGGTTCGTTAGATAATGCAATAATTTAGGTATTTCCATCGTTCGAAAGATGTTAATTTTTGTGTTGTTGAACCAATCGTTAGTGACCGACCACCTGAACAAGAATATAAACAGAGTTGTAGATGTAAGATATTTAAACTTGTATATCCTCTGATTACGGTAACTTGGTTAGTGCAAGTCAGGTTTCTTCGTCCTCATTTATTTTCTTTTCAAACGACACGGGCACAACTTTTATTCACTCTCTTGAATAAGTATATTGAACTTAGTCCAACGATAGTAAATGTAGTTTATCAGCGAGGCGAAGCCTACGTTTGAGTTGCTTGTACGAAAAACAGAGTACATTACTTTTTTATTCAATGACCGAAGCCTAACTTTTATAATTGCTTGTGTGAATAAACATATGAGATGGTCATATTTTGCTGGCTAATTTTCCAGGAAAATCTGCCAGTTCCAAATAGATTAAACATTGCTTTGTTTTAATTAGGTAGTCGGATTCCCACGTCCATGCCAGTTAAAACAAAGCAATGCTTAATCTATTTGGAATGGGCAGATTTTCCGGACTAATTTTCCAGGAAAATCTGCCCGGTCCAAATAGATTAAACGCCTTCCATTTGCAATTTGATATCTGCCGTAGATGGATTTTATGAATCCCTGTACTTGGAGCAATCAAATTAAGACACGGGATATTTTTCGAAAGTTTTGTAATCCAAGGTGGGTTGGGCTTCGCTACCAAATGAACGTTGAAATTCAGTCATGTTTCTATATGCCTTCTATGGGAATTCGTTGAGAATTTAAGTGGGGTCTTATATATCGAATGCCTACATGATCAAAGTGGTTGATGTTTTTCTAACGTTATTCTATCGATCCGTTTGGAATATCACAATAACAAAGCTAGGTTGTTCAGTGTTTGAGGATGGTTTGATGGACCACAAGCCTTTTGTTGAATTATTCAGATTTGGTAATTCATACGTTTCCCATTTTCTATATGGTACCAGGATCTTTTTATTTGGGGCAATCGACTGTAAAAATTTTATCTGTATAACTTCGCTGGGGCGGACAAGTTTCACCTGCAGCGCCATGTAATCCATGTAACTTTAATGATCTATCTGCGTCGTCTGCTCCAATCAAAATAAAACAATTTCTTTCGCTCTGGGCTTTAGATATACGTAGCAGCAATTAACTGAAAAAACACGCTTCTATAGTCTTCCAAAATATTACACAGGTAGCAAGGAGGTATGCAGTAGCAAAAACGGCCATCCTTCAGCATTGTATTGTATGTAGTAGGATGCCACCCGGATTGAATTAGAGCTCTTGCTTCATCATTGTTTGCTTCCAAAAGTGTACGAATTGCTGGAACTATACCAGGATTTCTCATATGTTCAATAATCAGGTTGCTGCATTAGCTGTTACTTGTACCTCTCCAATCGTGCCACTCGTCTAAATACTGCCATTTATTAGTAGAACAGCTGAAGACCAAAGGTAAAAAATATCTTGTTGGTTGATTGCAGAATCACAGGTATCATTATGGGAAACGAACTGGTTTGAGAGTCTAAGTGTGCATTTCTTTCCCTTTGATTGACTCGTCGTGCAGAGGGTTAGCGAATATATGTAGTTTGCTTAACATGAGTACCTAATGAATCTAGATACTGCATGTGCTCCCAAGATAGGATCGTCTTCGATGCAGGTAGCAAAGATACTGAAGCTGGGGCGGCTTGATTGCTAGTATTTATAATCAACATAATATGGAGGTCTCTGTCTCAATTCCAATATCACAATGATCTTACCTTAAAACGTCACAGGTACTGAATTCTGATCGATGATGTTTATACATTTATATGCGAAATAATGCAAGCGACGCGCAATAACTGAAACACAGATATTACTGTTTAAGTATTTTATTTAAACATTGTAAACATAAGTGACCCTTATAGTTTTGATATAAACCTTGATTATACAATTCAATCCCCTAGATCGTGCTTGTCGAGAGACAAGCACGATCTCGATCACTGATGCCTCGTGAAACGCGCTTTAAGTTTAGTCTGGACTACAAAACTGATAACCATGTAAATGCAATTACTTTTTCAAAATTGAACACGTATCATACGTCAATACTGAAACCGAAATTTATATCAAAAGAATTAGAAAATATTGAAAACCATATCTCAAAATCAAGATTAATAACAAAATCCGACATTTCACTTTATGAAAAAATATTTAACATAAAAACCGTTCAAATTGATTTTAAAATTATATTCCAAATAGATATACCCTTAGTAGACAAATCAGATTATATTTATTATCAAATGTATGCATTACCAGTCCCTAAAAATCCGTATACCTTCAGAATGATTGTCCCTAGAACCAAGTACCTAATCCTTAGCAGCAAACACTACGCTTACAGAAACGAAAAGTGTAGGAATCTAAAAGACCAAACATACTTTTGTGAAAATGACAACCCGACAGCACTTAACGAAAACAACCCATGCGAAATTAAACTGATCAACTTCCAGAAACCGACAAACAATTGCAAGCAAGAACTTGTCAAAATAACAAAAACAACAGTCTCTAAATATGGCAATACCCAATACATAATAGTGGCACCCGAAGAAACGAAAATCAAACTTAGCTGCGAAGAAAATGAAGAAACCAAAATAATCAGCGGAACAAAACTGGCGAGTCTGAAACCCAAATGCCAACTTATCATCAATAACGAAAGATTTAGTTCAGTACAAATGGCATCGGAAACAGAACAATCGTTCAATCTCCCAAACATCGAATTGGTAACAAATAAAGCACCCATATTCCCAGACAAATTACCAGAACTAAAATTAGAAAATGTCCAACTGCACGACTTGAACAATATCAAATCCCAGTTACAATCCATCAATGGCAAAATTCCAGGAACCATCGATTTGCCCATATACCACCCTAGTGTATGGACAATTATACTATACATTGTGATAATAATAACAATAATCACAATAACTTCAAGATACTTCTGGCAGAAATCAAAAACGAAAACTGCTGACTCCAAACCAATTACTGGATTCCCGATGACTATTCGGAACGAACCATAGGCTTCGTTCCCTAAAGGACGGAGGAGATAACAATAGCCAACTCATACAATGTATATAAGAAGTACAGATCCCGATTCAACACCCAAGGTCGCTGACGAATGGGTTAATTAAAAGCAGCGCAATTAGAAGAATAGACTATTCATAAATGAGTAAACAACTAGACCTTCAAATCAGCAACCATCCACCTGCTAGGATCACCTTCAAGATGCAACTTAGGTGGAAACCGCCTCTCGGTCCACGCCCACCAGAGACTATATATGGAAGTTACCAGACCACGGACGGACATTCCTGCATTGTTATTGCTTGAGTCTCTTTTAACTTGTCATAATTTATATTTATCATTTTTTATTATTATTCATAAGTATTTTATGTAACTATAAGCAATAAATTCTTTTAAAAAGTCAAGTGTGTTAACAAGAAAGTGAACTCGCGTCATGTTGTAAGATTTAAAAGCTACCTTTGTATTTGTACAGGTATTTAAAATTTTTGAAATGTTTTCTGAAATGGTTCCAAAATAAGTTATCTGGCTCGCAAATACTTTTCACCAGCTATTCTCTATACCTTATATACTTCACAAATAAGGCCAAACCATGAATACTGCTCCCACATCTGGAGTGCTGCTGCCGCTTCTACACTCGCTATCCTGGACTCCGTTCAGAAGAGAGCTATACGTCTCATCGGTGACCCTACTATCACCCAAAGGCTGCCCACCGACGTGTCCGTTGGTGACCTCTCTCTCTCTCTCTCTCTTATAGATATCTGCACGGGCACTGTTCACATGAGCTTTCTTTCATAGTTCCTCCACCTGCTGCCCCCAACAGATCTACCAGGGGAACAGAGCGAATGCACTCTTTTACTGTCCATGTCACCAGACATAGAACATCTTGTTATGCTTGCTCTTTTGTCCCGATGACTTTCAAGTTGTGGAATTCCTTGCCGGCGCATGTTTTTCCTTCTCCTCTAAACCTCCAAACCTTCAAGTCCAGAATTAACAAGTTGCCTCTTTCCTCCTTGTTGACACCCACGGTACGATAGTATTTAGGCTGTAAGCCCTCGTGGTGTGTTGCGAAAATAAAAACAAATACGCTCATCAAATCAGATCGTTTGATCATAATGATACCCGCAGGTTTGCAATCAACCAACAAGATGTGTTTTGCGATTGGTCTTCGGCTGTTCTACTAATAAATGGTAATACGGAGACGACTGGCATGATTGGGGCTGTAGAATTAACATCTAATGCAGCAGCTCAGGTTATTGAGCATGTGAGAAATCCTGATATATATATATATATATATATATATATATATATATATATATATATATATATATATATATATATATATATATATATATATATATATATATATAGCAATTCTAACACCTTTGGAGGCAAACAGCGATGAGGCACCAGCTCTAGTTCCAGTAGGATGGCATGCTACTACATATAATACAATGTTGAGAGATGGTCGTTTTTGCTACTGTATACCTCTTAGCTACTTGTACAATATTGCCAAAGTATAGAGTTTGGCTTCTATAGAGAAGAGTGCTTTTCAGGAAATTGCTGATACGTATAACTAGAGCTCATAACGATAGAAATTGTTACATTTTGACTGGTGCTGTAGATGCAGATAAAGCTTTAAAGTTTAACATTGGGTATATGGTTCTGCAGGTGAAACATATCCACTCTAGTGAAGTTATACAACAACAATTGTTAAAGTCGATTGCCCAAGGTAAAAAGATACTTATACTGTATAGAAAATGAGAAATGTATGAATTACCAAATCTCAATAATTCAACCAAAGACTTGTAGTCCATTAAGATATTCTCAAATAATGAACGGCCTAGATTTGTGATTGTGATATTCCAAACGGATCGATACAATAACGTTAGAAAAGTCATCAACGACTTTGATTAGGTTGTTATTCGCGATATGAGAATCCACTTAAATTCTAAACAAACCCCACACAGGATATGAATCTGAACTTTAACCAAGCAAATTACCTCGAAGCATATATAGAAACATGATTAAATTTCAACGTTCATATCTTGGCAGAGAACCTCAACATACCTTGGATTACAAGGCTTTCGCAAAATATTCTATGTTTGTATTTGATTGCTCCAAGTATAGCGAATCTATAAAGCCGTCTGCGGTGGATATCAAATTGTAAATTGAAAGTATTAACAATTTTCCCGATCATACAAAATGCTACTGTGTAATTATACATGATTGCATCATCGAGTACGATTCACTCTCCAACATCCTACGCTATATAATGTGAATGTTTATTGGTATGTGCAGCAGTTTCAAGATGAAGCTCGTCGTCATAGATACACAAGGTTTCTGTGTGGCAGAGTATACACCTAAAGAATTAGTAATCTCTAATGGTTATCAAACTGCGTTCAAGCCACCGAAACCACAAAGTTTATTGAATGCAGATATAGTTAAACGAATCAAATTTCTACAAGGAACACACGTATTGATTATGATTGTGGTAATGTTGCTTTAGAAGAATTACCCAAGATAATCGCAAAACATATTATTGAACAGCTAGTGGATAGAGTTTACGTGAAAGGGGGCATCAAGAAAAGGTTTATTATCGATATACTATTGAAATGTGGTTGCAGCATGGATGTTATCAATTTGGAGAACGATGACGGCGGTCCAAAGCTTGTAGCAGATACTCCGCTATGTGGCCGGTAACGAGTGCTTACTTCTGAAGCTGCGAGACGATGTTCAAGCTCCACGAGTCGTAAGACAGTCTCTCGAACAACGAACGCTCGCCCACAAGGGCAGGGTAATTAGAATAAATACTGTATGTGGCCATTAATGAGTGCTTACTTATGAATTTGCGAGACGATGTTCAACTAAATAAATAAATGTTGGTGTGTCAAGGTGAAGGTCTTGCTGACACAGTCATAAAAAAATTACCTGTTGAGCTGCACATACATGGTTATCAGTTTTGTGGTCCAGACTAAACTTAAAGCGCGTTTCACGAGGCATCAGTGATCTAGATCGTGCTGGTCTCTCGACAAGCACGATCTAGGGGATTGAATTGTATAATCAAGGTTTATATCAAAACTATAAGGGTCACTTATGTTTACAATTTTTAAATAAAATACTTAAACAGTAATATCTGTGTTTCAGTTATTGCGCGTCGCTTGCATTATTTCGCATATAAATGTATAAACATCATCGATCAGAATTCAGTACCTGTGACGTTTTAAGGTAAGATCATTGTGATATTGGAATTGAGACAGAGACCACCATATTATGTTGATTATAAATACTAGCAATCAAGCCGCCCCAGCTTCAGTATCTTTGCTACCTGCATCGAAGACGATCCTATCTTGGGAGCACATGCAGTATCTAGATTCATTAGGTACTCATGTTAAGCAAACTAAATATATTCGCTAACCCTCTGCACGACGAGTCAATCAAAGGGAAAGAAATGCACACTTAGACTCTCAAACCAGTTCGTTTCCCATAATGATACCTGTGATTCTGCAATCAACCAACAAGATATTTTTTACCTTTGGTCTTCAGCTGTTCTACTAATAAATGGCAGTATTGAGACGAGTGGCACGATTGGAGAGGTACAAGTAACAGCTAATGCAGCAACCTGAGTATTGAACATATGAGAAATCCTGGTATAGTTCCAGCAATTCGTACACTTTTGGAAGCAAACAATGATGAAGCAAGAGCTCTAATTCAATCCGGGTGGCATCCTACTACATACAATACAATGCTGAAGGATGGCCGTTTTTGCTACTGCATACCTCCTTGGGAGATGGATATAATGCCAGACTGCTTTATCGTAACTTGGCCATCTCCAAAGAATCCGAATGGCGCACGGTCACGCATCTTTCCATAATAACGAGCCTGACCACAACAGCCACAGTAGCTATAGTAATTATAGCCGCTATCTGTATACTACGGAGGACTCAGTAGTACCAGAGGGAAGACAAAAACCACGTGTCCAATCCATTACCAGAAAGTCAAGTCGACAATCTAGAAACAACTGTGCACTAGAAACTCATGGATGTTCATCAACCCACGAGAATCTAGAATTGCAATAATATGTAACGGCCAAAGAGAAGAAGTTACGATGAAGCAGTATGGCATTATATCCATCTCCCAAGACTGTATCATCAAGACAATAACTATGGTTCTAACTCCCAAACTAATAATATTGTGTAAAGTTCAGCGTTATTTTTACAGGCCTGTTAGCATTAATTAGTTTCACATTTCACAACGTCTTCACTCTTCTGCTTTGGAAGAACTTTCGAGATTCCTTTATCCTTCCTAAATCCAGATATTGTAGATGGGCTTCGCATTAATATCTTTTGTCCGAAAGGAGCACCAAAAGGAAGGTCTTATTTACAAGAAAGATCGGCAGCAGCAGGTTCGTTAGATAATGCAATAATTTAGGTATTTCCATCGTTCGAAAGATGTTAATTTTTGTGTTGTTGAACCAATCGTTAGTGACCGACCACCTGAACAAGAATATAAACAGAGTTGTAGATGTAAGATATTTAAACTTGTATATCCTCTGATTACGGTAACTTGGTTAGTGCAAGTCAGGTTTCTTCGTCCTCATTTATTTTCTTTTCAAACGACACGGGCACAACTTTTATTCACTCTCTTGAATAAGTATATTGAACTTAGTCCAACGATAGTAAATGTAGTTTATCAGCGAGGCGAAGCCTACGTTTGAGTTGCTTGTACGAAAAACAGAGTACATTACTTTTTTATTCAATGACCGAAGCCTAACTTTTATAATTGCTTGTGTGAATAAACATACGAGATGGTCATATTTTGCTGGCTAATTTTCCAGGAAAATCTGCCAGTTCCAAATAGATTAAACATTGCTTTGTTTTAATTAGGTAGTCGGATTCCCACGTCCATGCCAGTTAAAACAAAGCAATGCTTAATCTATTTGGAATGGGCAGATTTTCCGGACTAATTTTCCAGGAAAATCTGCCCGGTCCAAATAGATTAAACGCCTTCCATTTGCAATTTGATATCTGCCGTAGATGGATTTTATGAATCCCTGTACTTGGAGCAATCAAATTAAGACACGGGATATTTTTCGAAAGTTTTGTAATCCAAGGTGGGTTGGGCTTCGCTACCAAATGAACGTTGAAATTCAGTCATGTTTCTATATGCCTTCTATGGGAATTCGTTGAGAATTTAAGTGGGGTCTTATATATCGAATGCCTACATGATCAAAGTGGTTGATGTTTTTCTAACGTTATTCTATCGATCCGTTTGGAATATCACAATAACAAAGCTAGGTTGTTCAGTGTTTGAGGATGGTTTGATGGACCACAAGCCTTTTGTTGAATTATTCAGATTTGGTAATTCATACGTTTCCCATTTTCTATATGGTACCAGGATCTTTTTATTTGGGGCAATCGACTGTAAAAATTTTATCTGTATAACTTCGCTGGGGCGGACAAGTTTCACCTGCAGCGCCATGTAATCCATGTAACTTTAATGATCTATCTGCGTCGTCTGCTCCAATCAAAATAAAACAATTTCTTTCGCTCTGGGCTTTAGATATACGTAGCAGCAATCAACTGAAAAAACACGCTTCTATAGTCTTCCAAAATATTACACAGGTAGCAAGGAGGTATGCAGTAGCAAAAACGGCCATCCTTCAGCATTGTATTGTATGTAGTAGGATGCCACCCGGATTGAATTAGAGCTCTTGCTTCATCATTGTTTGCTTCCAAAAGTGTACGAATTGCTGGAACTATACCAGGATTTCTCATATGTTCAATAATCAGGTTGCTGCATTAGCTGTTACTTGTACCTCTCCAATCGTGCCACTCGTCTAAATACTGCCATTTATTAGTAGAACAGCTGAAGACCAAAGGTAAAAAATATCTTGTTGGTTGATTGCAGAATCACAGGTATCATTATGGGAAACGAACTGGTTTGAGAGTCTAAGTGTGCATTTCTTTCCCTTTGATTGACTCGTCGTGCAGAGGGTTAGCGAATATATGTAGTTTGCTTAACATGAGTACCTAATGAATCTAGATACTGCATGTGCTCCCAAGATAGGATCGTCTTCGATGCAGGTAGCAAAGATACTGAAGCTGGGGCGGCTTGATTGCTAGTATTTATAATCAACATAATATGGAGGTCTCTGTCTCAATTCCAATATCACAATGATCTTACCTTAAAACGTCACAGGTACTGAATTCTGATCGATGATGTTTATACATTTATATGCGAAATAATGCAAGCGACGCGCAATAACTGAAACACAGATATTACTGTTTAAGTATTTTATTTAAAAATTGTAAACATAAGTGACCCTTATAGTTTTGATATAAACCTTGATTATACAATTCAATCCCCTAGATCGTGCTTGTCGAGAGACAAGCACGATCTCGATCACTGATGCCTCGTGAAACGCGCTTTAAGTTTAGTCTGGACTACAAAACTGATAACCATGTAAATGCAATTACTTTTTCAAAATTGAACACGTATCATACGTCAATACTGAAACCGAAATTTATATCAAAAGAATTAGAAAATATTGAAAACCATATCTCAAAATCAAGATTAATAACAAAATCCGACATTTCACTTTATGAAAAAATATTTAACATAAAAACCGTTCAAATTGATTTTAAAATTATATTCCAAATAGATATACCCTTAGTAGACAAATCAGATTATATTTATTATCAAATGTATGCATTACCAGTCCCTAAAAATCCGTATACCTTCAGAATGATTGTCCCTAGAACCAAGTACCTAATCCTTAGCAGCAAACACTACGCTTACAGAAACGAAAAGTGTAGGAATCTAAAAGACCAAACATACTTTTGTGAAAATGACAACCCGACAGCACTTAACGAAAACAACCCATGCGAA
Source organism: Tillus elongatus (assembly GCA_964006375.1). Taxonomy (NCBI): domain Eukaryota; kingdom Metazoa; phylum Arthropoda; class Insecta; order Coleoptera; family Cleridae; genus Tillus; species Tillus elongatus. The sequence goes on along the minus strand of OZ023270.1, from coordinate 44,386,604 downwards.
ATTAAACTGATCAACTTCCAGAAACCGACAAACAATTGCAAGCAAGAACTTGTCAAAATAACAAAAACAACAGTCTCTAAATATGGCAATACCCAATACATAATAGTGGCACCCGAAGAAACGAAAATCAAACTTAGCTGCGAAGAAAATGAAGAAACCAAAATAATCAGCGGAACAAAACTGGCGAGTCTGAAACCCAAATGCCAACTTATCATCAATAACGAAAGATTCAGTTCAGTACAAATGGCATCGGAAACAGAACAATCGTTCAATCTCCCAAACATCGAATTGGTAACAAATAAAGCACCCATATTCCCAGACAAATTACCAGAACTAAAATTAGAAAATGTCCAACTGCACGACTTGAACAATATCAAATCCCAGTTACAATCCATCAATGGCAAAATTCCAGGAACCATCGATTTGCCCATATACCACCCTAGTGTATGGACAATTATACTATACATTGTGATAATAATAACAATAATCACAATAACTTCAAGATACTTCTGGCAGAAATCAAAAACGAAAACTGCTGACTCCAAACCAATTACTGGATTCCCGATGACTATTCGGAACGAACCATAGGCTTCGTTCCCTAAAGGACGGAGGAGATAACAATAGCCAACTCATACAATGTATATAAGAAGTACAGATCCCGATTCAACACCCAAGGTCGCTGACGAATGGGTTAATTAAAAGCAGCGCAATTAGAAGAATAGACTATTCATAAATGAGTAAACAACTAGACCTTCAAATCAGCAACCATCCACCTGCTAGGATCACCTTCAAGATGCAACTTAGGTGGAAACCGCCTCTCGGTCCACGCCCACCAGAGACTATATATGGAAGTTACCAGACCACGGACGGACATTCCTGCATTGTTATTGCTTGAGTCTCTTTTAACTTGTCATAATTTATATTTATCATTTTTTATTATTATTCATAAGTATTTTATGTAACTATAAGCAATAAATTCTTTTAAAAAGTCAAGTGTGTTAACAAGAAAGTGAACTCGCGTCATGTTGTAAGATTTAAAAGCTACCTTTGTATTTGTACAGGTATTTAAAATTTTTGAAATGTTTTCTGAAATGGTTCGAAAATAAGTTATCTGGCTCGCAAATACTTTTCACCAGCTATTCTCTATACCTTATATACTTCACAAATAAGGCCAAACCATGAATACTGCTCCCACATCTGGAGTGCTGCTGCCGCTTCTACACTCGCTATCCTGGACTCCGTTCAGAAGAGAGCTATGCGTCTCATCGGTGACCCTACTATCACCCAAAGGCTGCCCACCGACGTGTCCGTTGGTGACCTCTCTCTCTCTCTCTCTCTTATAGATATCTTCACGGGCACTGTTCACATGAGCTTTCTTTCATAGTTCCTCCACCTGCTGCCCCCAACAGATCTACCAGGGGAACAGAGCGAATGCACTCTTTTACTGTCCATGTCACCAGACATAGAACATCTTGTTATGCTTGCTCTTTTGTCCCGATGACTTTCAAGTTGTGGAATTCCTTGCCGGCGCATGTTTTTCCTTCTCCTCTAAACCTCCAAACCTTCAAGTCCAGAATTAACAAGTTGCCTCTTTCCTCCTTGTTGACACCCACGGTACGATAGTATTTAGGCTGTAAGCCCTCGTGGTGTGTTGCGAAAATAAAAACAAATACGCTCATCAAATCAGATCGTTTGATCATAATGATACCCGCAGGTTTGCAATCAACCAACAAGATGTGTTTTGCGATTGGTCTTCGGCTGTTCTACTAATAAATGGTAATACGGAGACGACTGGCATGATTGGGGCTGTAGAATTAACATCTAATGCAGCAGCTCAGGTTATTGAGCATGTGAGAAATCCTGATATATATATATATATATATATATATATATATATATATATATATATATATATATATATATATATATATATATATATATATATATATATATATATATATATATATATATAGCAATTCTAACACCTTTGGAGGCAAACAGCGATGAGGCACCAGCTCTAGTTCCAGTAGGATGGCATGCTACTACATATAATACAATGTTGAGAGATGGTCGTTTTTGCTACTGTATACCTCTTAGCTACTTGTACAATATTGCCAAAGTATAGAGTTTGGCTTCTATAGAGAAGAGTGCTTTTCAGGAAATTGCTGATACGTATAACTAGAGCTCATAACGATAGAAATTGTTACATTTTGACTGGTGCTGTAGATGCAGATAAAGCTTTAAAGTTTAACATTGGGTATATGGTTCTGCAGGTGAAACATATCCACTCTAGTGAAGTTATACAACAACAATTGTTAAAGTCGATTGCCCAAGGTAAAAAGATACTTATACTGTATAGAAAATGAGAAATGTATGAATTACCAAATCTCAATAATTCAACCAAAGACTTGTAGTCCATTAAGATATTCTCAAATAATGAACGGCCTAGATTTGTGATTGTGATATTCCAAACGGATCGATACAATAACGTTAGAAAAGTCATCAACGACTTTGATTAGGTTGTTATTCGCGATATGAGAATCCACTTAAATTCTAAACAAACCCCACACAGGATATGAATCTGAACTTTAACCAAGCAAATTACCTCGAAGCATATATAGAAACATGATTAAATTTCAACGTTCATATCTTGGCAGAGAACCTCAACATACCTTGGATTACAAGGCTTTCGCAAAATATTCTATGTTTGTATTTGATTGCTCCAAGTATAGCGAATCTATAAAGCCGTCTGCGGTGGATATCAAATTGTAAATTGAAAGTATTAACAATTTTCCCGATCATACAAAATGCTACTGTGTAATTATACATGATTGCATCATCGAGTACGATTCACTCTCCAACATCCTACGCTATATAATGTGAATGTTTATTGGTATGTGCAGCAGTTTCAAGATGAAGCTCGTCGTCATAGATACACAAGGTTTCTGTGTGGCAGAGTATACACCTAAAGAATTAGTAATCTCTAATGGTTATCAAACTGCGTTCAAGCCACCGAAACCACAAAGTTTATTGAATGCAGATATAGTTAAACGAATCAAATTTCTACAAGGAACACACGTATTGATTATGATTGTGGTAATGTTGCTTTAGAAGAATTACCCAAGATAATCGCAAAACATATTATTGAACAGCTAGTGGATAGAGTTTACGTGAAAGGGGGCATCAAGAAAAGGTTTATTATCGATATACTATTGAAATGTGGTTGCAGCATGGATGTTATCAATTTGGAGAACGATGACGGCGGTCCAAAGCTTGTAGCAGATACTCCGCTATGTGGCCGGTAACGAGTGCTTACTTCTGAAGCTGCGAGACGATGTTCAAGCTCCACGAGTCGTAAGACAGTCTCTCGAACAACGAACGCTCGCCCACAAGGGCAGGGTAATTAGAATAAATACTGTATGTGGCCATTAATGAGTGCTTACTTATGAATTTGCGAGACGATGTTCAACTAAATAAATAAATGTTGGTGTGTCAAGGTGAAGGTCTTGCTGACACAGTCATCAAAAAATTACCTGTTGAGCTGCACATACATGGTTATCAGTTTTGTGGTCCAGACTAAACTTAAAGCGCGTTTCACGAGGCATCAGTGATCTAGATCGTGCTTGTCTCTCGACAAGCACGATCTAGGGGATTGAATTGTATAATCAAGGTTTATATCAAAACTATAAGGGTCACTTATGTTTACAATTTTTAAATAAAATACTTAAACAGTAATATCTGTGTTTCAGTTATTGCGCGTCGCTTGCATTATTTCGCATATAAATGTATAAACATCATCGATCAGAATTCAGTACCTGTGACGTTTTAAGGTAAGATCATTGTGATATTGGAATTGAGACAGAGACCACCATATTATGTTGATTATAAATACTAGCAATCAAGCCGCCCCAGCTTCAGTATCTTTGCTACCTGCATCGAAGACGATCCTATCTTGGGAGCACATGCAGTACCTAGATTCATTAGGTACTCATGTTAAGCAAACTACATATATTCGCTAACCCTCTGCACGACGAGTCAATCAAAGGGAAAGAAATGCACACTTAGACTCTCAAACCAGTTCGTTTCCCATAATGATACCTGTGATTCTGCAATCAACCAACAAGATATTTTTTACCTTTGGTCTTCAGCTGTTCTACTAATAAATGGCAGTATTGAGACGAGTGGCACGATTGGAGAGGTACAAGTAACAGCTAATGCAGCAACCTGAGTATTGAACATATGAGAAATCCTGGTATAGTTCCAGCAATTCGTACACTTTTGGAAGCAAACAATGATGAAGCAAGAGCTCTAATTCAATCCGGGTGGCATCCTACTACATACAATACAATGCTGAAGGATGGCCGTTTTTGCTACTGCATACCTCCTTGGGAGATGGATATAATGCCAGACTGCTTCATCGTAACTTGGCCATCTCCAAAGAATCCGAATGGCGCACGGTCACGCATCTTTCCATAATAACGAGCCTGACCACAACAGCCACAGTAGCTATAGTAATTATAGCCGCTATCTGTATACTAAGGAGGACAGAGTAGTACCAGAGGGAAGACAAAAACCACGTGTCCAATCCATTACCAGAAAGTCAAGTCGACAATCTAGAAACAACTGTGCACTAGAAACTCATGGATGTTCATCAACCCACGAGAATCTAGAATTGCAATAATATGTAACGGCCAAAGAGAAGAAGTTACGATGAAGCAGTATGGCATTATATCCATCTCCCAAGGCTGTATCATCAAGACAATAACTATGGTTCTAACTCCCAAACTAATAATATTGTGTAAAGTTCAGCGTTATTTTTACAGGCCTGTTAGCATTAATTAGTTTCACATTTCACAACGTCTTCACTCTTCTGCTTTGGAAGAACTTTCGAGATTCCTTTATCCTTCCTAAATCCAGATATTGTAGATGGGCTTCGCATTAATATCTTTTGTCCGAAAGGAGCACCAAAAGGAAGGTCTTATTTACAAGAAAGATCGGCAGCAGCAGGTTCGTTAGATAATGCAATAATTTAGGTATTTCCATCGTTCGAAAGATGTTAATTTTTGTGTTGTTGAACCAATCTTTAGTGACCGACCACCTGAACAAGAATATAAACAGAGTTGTAGATGTAAGATATTTAAACTTATATATCCTCTGATTACGGTAACTTGGTTAGTGCAAGTCAGGTTTCTTCGTCCTCATTTATTTTCTTTTCAAACGACACGGGCACAACTTTTATTCACTCTCTTGAATAAGTATATTGAACTTAGTCCAACGATAGTAAATGTAGTTTATCAGCGAGGCGAAGCCTACGTTTGAGTTGCTTGTACGAAAAACAGAGTACATTACTTTTTTATTCAATGACCGAAGCCTAACTTTTAATTGCTTGTGTGAATAAACATATGAGATGGTCATATTTTGCTGGCTAATTTTCCAGGAAAATCTGCCAGTTCCAAATAGATTAAACATTGCTTTGTTTTAATTAGGTAGTCGGATTCCCACGTCCATGCCAGTTAAAACAAAGCAATGCTTAATCTATTTGGAATGGGCAGATTTTCCGGACTAATTTTCCAGGAAAATCTGCCCGGTCCAAATAGATTAAACGCCTTCCATTTGCAATTTGATATCTGCCGTAGATGGATTTTTCGAATCCCTGTACTTGGAGCAATCAAATTAAGACACGGGATATTTTTCGAAAGTTTTGTAATCCAAGGTGGGTTGGGCTTCGCTACCAAATGAACGTTGAAATTCAGTCATGTTTCTATATGCCTTCTATGGGAATTCGTTGAGAATTTAAGTGGGGTCTTATATATCGAATGCCTACATGATCAAAGTGGTTGATGTTTTTTAACGTTATATCACAATAACAAAGCTAGGTTGTTCAGTGTTTGAGGATGGTTTAATGGGCCACAAGCCTTTTGTTGAATTATTCAGATTTGGTAATTCATACGTTTCCCATTTTCTATATGGTACCAGGATCTTTTTATTTGGGGCAATCGACTGTAAAAATTATATCTGTATAACTTCGCTGGGGCGGACAAGTTTCACCTGCAGCGCCATGTAATCCATGTAACTTTAATGATCTATCTGCGTCGTCTGCTCCAATCAAAATAAAACAATTTCTTACCGTATACTCAAAGCCTTTATATATCAGCCTAAATATAGCATGTTAAAGGAGGTGTTATGTGCTACAAAAGCTGTTGGATACTATCTATACAGTGAGAGCGAATATATATTAGATCCAGCAGATGCAAAGAACAACTCAATTTTTATATTAGATGATGAGCCTGTAATAAGCAAGATAAAATAAAATCGTATTTTTGTATGGCTGACATTAAGATATTGACAGTTTCTACTTCTGTCCGAAACAATTGTTGCGTCTTAGTGCTAACATCATACTTTTATTTAAACAAGATAAAATTACTACATACAGACTGGAGATAACTTCTCTGGCTTCACTGTGACGCCAGTGGTATGGTACAGTTTCACCAAGTAAGGGCAACGACGATCAATGAATAGAATATGAAATTAGTCTTGTGTATGATGATCACGTAACTACCGATATGAGTTTTGAAAAGTTCAAACTCCTTTGTGGTGGATTTCGGCAATACAAACATATTATGGTGGCTGTTGTTAAATATACTAATTTAACACAAGCAGTTTGATCACTTTATAATTCTCGGTTAACTTAAAAACGTTGGTATTCAGTTGTTCCGTTCACGAACGAATGTTAAGTTCATATCCTATTGGTGTAAAATACTATGTTGACAAATGTTGTTAAAACCACCAACACTTGAATGCTTGGCAACAAACCTATTAACTTTGTTGTTAAACGTAGATGATAAAATGGACATAGCTTTCAAATTATGGCTGGTAATAATTGGTACTAATCATCTGTTGAAATTAATATTTTTTAGAAAACCTGTTACGGCTGCTATGGAAAATTCGCAAGCGTTACCTGAATTTGCAGATATTATGAAAGCTACTGGTCTCCACAGAAAAGAGAAAGATCCTCAATAAGTCAATATAAGAAAAAGTTCTCCCAAATATCAAGTAGTTAGACCAATTATGGAAAAATAAGCAGGCGCTAAGTCACGTCCTACTTCAATAACTTAGGTTATGGTATGCCACACATGATGCATAATAATAAACTGAAAGTGTATGTGCACTGGGATGATTTACACGTGTTGGTTGATAGATTGAGGCTCTAATGGCTTCTCAAGCCGCTGGTAATAACACACACAGCAACGAAATTCAACCAATTAGTTTGACACGACAGCTGTTGGGCAGCTATTAGACAGCTGTTAGACAGCTGCCTCTCCTGATACTGTATACCTATGTAATATTTTGAAAGACTATATAAGAGAGCTTTTGGCAAAACATTAATACGGATAACTAGAAAATGCTCCAATTTGGTTTTCGCAGCAGATGCAGAAAAAGCTTTAATTTTCAACATTGAGTGCTCCAGATACAGCGATTCCATAAAGCCAGCTCCGGTGGATATCAAATTGGAAATGAAAAGTACTAACAACTTTCTCGATCACACGAAATGTTATTGTGTAATTCACGTTAAATCGACGTCCAGTACGCCCCAGTCTCTAACATCGTGCGTTATATAATGTAAATCTTCATTGTCATACATAATTTTAAGATGGTTTATCGTGGTAGATACAAAAGGCTTCTGTGTAACAGAGTAGGCACCCAAAGAATTAGTAATTTATAATAGCTATCAATCTGCACATTATATGTTTAAGACTCCGAAACCGCTAGGTTATGAAATGCAGATATAGTTGAATATATCAAGTTGCTACAAAGAACACAAAATTATGATTGTGGTAACGTTACTTTAGAAGAATTACCCAACATAATAGAAAAACATATTATCGAAGAACGGGTAGATAGAGTTTACGCGAAAGGTGTTATCATGAAAAGGTATATTATAGAGGTGTTATTAAAATGTGATTACAGCGGGGACATTATCAATTTGAAAAACGATGATGGTTGCCGAAACTTGTAGCAGACCATCCAATATGTTTGTATCACGTTGTTAAATTTAATTTAAAAAAAGTATTAGGTGTATTAGAAATTGTATGATATTATTTACTTAAACTGTAAACTTGTTACATATATAAAAGAACCATTGTAAAAGTAAAATGTATTTATAAGTTTTATTTTAAAATACATTTATAAATGTTCATGTCCAGTCACAAAAGACGTTCCAACATCAATCCACTAACGCCTTCTGCAAATTCCAATTCTGCAACTGTAAATTTCCCTCATGAATTCTTGATAGCTATTTTTATAATTAGTTGAAACTGTAACATTTTTGTTTTTAGTATTGAAAGATTTCATTTGTTATCTTTCCTTATTTTAAAACATATACAAACCAAACAAAGCCAAGTGATTTTAATTGCCTCATGTTTGGCTGAAGAAGCTTCAATGAGCTGAAACAATACATGTTTCATAGTTGCCATGAATTTCTTTTTTGTTACTGTTCTTAGTATTAATACGATAAGTAGCCATTCTATTTTGAATGCTTCATTTAACATAAACACTTTTTTAACTTCCCACGATTCACATACTTTTAGATTTTGGCATTCACTGCGCGGATATCCAGAGCACACACTGCTTTTCACTTGTCACGAGCACGATTCACAATACTGCATATGATTTGCTTTGTCACAATGAAGGTTGCTTAGCTAGTAAAATAAAAAACAACATTTACTACCAGATATATTTGAGATATTTATTTTCCAATGAACTGTTACACTTAACACAAAAGTATATTAACATATTTGTTATTATTATACAGTTAGACATTTGAAAGAACCAGTTGATATAAATATCAGGATGTACTTTGATGTACACAGGTACACAGATGGAAATCAGTTAGTATGAGCCTTCACCAATCAGGTGTCTCACAAATAGAAAGATAAGTTTATAACAAACCATATCAGCCTTGATTTTGGTCATGTTTCAACTAGGTGATCGTTGTGTAGAGGTGTTATTGGTAAGCCAGACCATTTCATGCAGTTGTCGCTATCGAAATAGGTTCTCCTTCTCTCACATTTGGTGGTCGATGTTCTCTAAAATCAGGACCGTCGTTTTCATTCTCAAGACACATCATTGTGATACAATCACAATCAACTTTCATGTTTACACCAACCATCTTTTACGTTTTGACCGAGCTTTATTATGTTACATTGGCTGTTAAGTAGATTTTGTTGTTCCACTTCTTCCTCTTTCCACCAACCGCTCTCATTGGTTGTATTTTTCTGCTCGGTTGCTGTACCAACTTTCAAAATCAATCAATTACGATCATTTTAAGACTCCATAAATATATATCTCCATTGGTTCATCAATTTCTGTAGTGATTTTTTGCTACTTCTGATAAATATTTAAAGAATGGCTTAGTTAAAGAGAACCCTGAGGCATACTGAGTGTAAGATAAAGCAAAGAACTGGGTGGAGGAGTAGCCGGCCAAGTATACAGCACACAATTCAACTATATTTTTACCGTAAAAGTCTTCACCTTCAGATTGGAGTTCATCTATATAAGCGTGCTCTTTTATTTCCAACAGCAACTGTCTTAAGTCAGACACTTCGTTAGTTCTTGTTTGATGAGTTTGTTTGCGTGTCGTTTGTCGGTGGGGTTTCTGATGCGTAGCTAGTATACGCATTCAATATTTATCAAGTATCATTTCTTTGATACTGGACGGAAATGGGGACAGGTTCCATGGGGTAGTGTTCGTCCTTGATGCATTTCCAACAGAACATTGGATTTTGGTATGTAGATTAACCACCGCACACTCTAAGTCGGGGATGCCGCGGATAACCGGAATATTGTGGATTCTTATGCAGCTGGTAATAACGCGCATAACAATGAATTAAACGAATTTTTGAAGAAATGAAGGAGGTAAGTCTTATACAAAGAAGCAGATATGTGTTTTTATTCAACATTCCTATAGAAAAATTCAGACGTTCTACAAATTTAAAACATTTAAACAGAGTTGTTCAAAAACAAATGTTTCCGAAAAGTCCATGGTGATGTTGATTACAAGAACATAGGTTAAGATCTTGTCGTACAGTATACAGGACAAACGTCGGAACGATAGTGACGGTCCGTTTTTCTTCTTCTTTGGTCTTTAACTATATTTTTCGGTTGCTGCTTACGTAACTTTACCCTTGTAGTCATGTTTTCGGATTTTGTGTTGCCCTTTAAATGAGTGTCGATTGTTATGACGGTCCGCACCGAAATCGACTTCGTTTTTGTTACGCGGCGCTGTTGACGTAGGTCACTCTCAACTAATCCAGCCCCGTCTATCTATAAGGGCGTACCTCAATGACCACACCACTTCCAGAGGTGGCACGGCAGTGTATGCTTAAACATATATTGACCACCTTCTTCTCAGTCCGTAGTTAAGTGTAGTTCATAGTGCAGCCGCTGCCAAGTCAGCGCCCAGGTGTGACTCCACCTACTTTGTTGTGCTTAAAACATCCTATAGGAGGCACTCGCAACGAAGGTTTATACGTTTTTTCTTCTCCATTATTATTTTTCCCTCTGAAGTGTGTCGATCGAAATGACACTATGGCCTTCTTGTCTCTTATTGTATTTGCCAATTTGAGTAGTTGGAAATATAGTGAAAAGCCAGCGTAGTTCACAGTGCAGCCGCAGTCACGTCAGCGCCAACCTACTTTGTAGTCCCTAAAACATCGTATAGGCGGCACTCCCAAGGAACGTTTATACGACTTAGTGGTAATTTCGCACAGACGTTACTCCGGTTCTCGGAGCGTCTATTACAGGTAACCAACCGTAGACTTCACGCTTGTTTTTTTCTCTCGCACTTATAGATCCTGTATCCGCCCTACCCGGGAATATTATGGTTAACGTGGCTGTACTAAATCATTTATACAAACATGTTATGTTTTTCAATAGTAACCGGCCGTGTAGAGAAAATAATATAAATCTAATTATTTTTCACCCCATATTGTTGATGAAAACAAAAAGTATTTAATGGTAGAGCAGGTCGCACATGAAATGATTTTCTGTGTAAATTTGTAAGTTGTTAGAATATTTTATTAAATATGATGTATATGCCATTGTCGTCAGGCTAATTTATGATAATGTAGAATTAATAAGGTCACATGGTATAGGCGAAGTCATATAGAATACACGACAATATGAACCTAATGTCATTTTCAGCGTTGCGATATGCAACGTCTGATACACGGGACTTTCGCCCCAATTAACCGGCGTTCGCGTCTCTAGCATTGAGAAGGGGTATCGGCATTATATATAAGCAAGGGCATTTCTTATGAAAAATCAGACAGAGTCTCCCTATTCTACCTCGCTACATCTGTGTCAAATTCGCGCTAATTGCCACACGTTCTCTTATTTGTCGTCATTACATTGCCCTTGTGAAAAGTGGCTCTTTCCACATTTCCTACGTCTGATCACACCAGGTCCGTGGTGCCGTGGAATCCACAATTTTGCAAGTAAGCATTTATTACTGACCCCGTTCTCTTATTGATTTTATTTTTATTGCCAGGTGAAAACACCAGGTCTTTACATTTGTCGTCATTACATTTCCATTGTGAAAAAGTGGCTGTTTCCATATTTCCTACCTCTGACCAAACCAGGTCCGTGGTGCCGTGGAATCCACAATTTTACAAGTAAGCTTTATTACTGACCCCGTTCTCTTATTGATTTTATTTTTATTGAAGGTGAACAACACCAGGTCTTTACATTTGTCGTCATTACATTGCCCTTGTTTCGACAGTTCCTACGTCTGCCCACACCACGTCCGTGGTGCCGTGGAATCCACAATTTTGCAAATAAGCATTTATTACTGACCCCGTTCTATTAATGCTTTATTTTACTGCCAGGTGAAGAACACCAGGTCTTTACATTTCTCGTCATTACACACTAGTGTGTAAGTCATTTAAACATAAGTGACCACAATTATAAGTATTATACTTTTGGTATACATTATACAATATAGTAGGGTTTTTAATAAAACAGTTCAATTGGTGGTTTCAAGTTTCCATATGAGTCAAAGTACACAGCTGTATCACCGCCTTTCCTAACTGCAACCCAATAACTGCCAGGCTCTTTGTTTGCTAATTCATAACCAACGATTCATTTTACGTGGTCCAGCTGATGGTAAAGTATCTCGCATGTATACACGTCTAAAATATTCAATTTTCATTTTATCAGAAAATTTCACAAGATTTACATATGTTAGAGGTCTTGCTGGTAAACAACCTATACCTTTTTTTGGTTTATGTAAATCAACCCATAACCGCTTTGTTGTTTCTTCATATACAAACCACTACCTCGCTGATCAACAGCAATAGCCTCCATCGTGTAGTTATGAGGTTCTGATTCCTCCATTTTTTGTTTGGCTGATTTAGCATCGTTAAGAGCTTTAGCAATATCTGCAGCACCGCGTCCAGAGCACCTAGTGCTGACAGAACACAAAAATTTGAGGTAGTACTGGAAAGAAACCTTCACTTTTCGGTATAGAAATAACTCGAGGTGTCTTGACTTTCTTACGACCACCAAAATTTTTAATCAAATTTCTCGCTAGATGCAGTAAATTGTTCACAGATGAAACCTCCTTGCCAACTTTTATAGCACCTCGCATTAAATTTAGTATGTTTTCAAATGGTATTTTACCATCGCACTTGACTTTTTTACTGCTACGTTTACTTTTGGTGATTGTCTTTGATTTCACGCCCATACCAAGTTTTTTTAACTTTCATAGTGTTTGTAACACCCCAAGCAGCTAACTATTCATTAAATATATGCATGTTAAAGAAGATGTTGTATGCTACAAAAGTGAAAACGAATTGGATACAGCAGATGCAAAGAGGAATTCAATTTTTGATGTGGTAGCCTGTGATAAGCAAGACAACACAAAATCGTATTTTTGAATGGGTAGACATAAACATAATGACAGTTTCTACTTGTGTCAGACATATGGAAAAATTCCGATACAGTGACTTGATTATGACTGCAGGTAGTAAACATAAAGGTGTATGTGGTTTAAACACACAATGGTCAGTTTGGAAACCACTATAAATATCAAATTCTTTAGGTGTAAATTCAGGCAGTCAAAAACCCTGAGTATCGACGACTACGCATCTCATCTTGAGAGCGATTGCAGTAACTTTATAGCTACATTATATAGCGCACGATGTTGGAGAGTGGGGCATACTCGATGATGCAATCATGTATAATTAAAAACTAACATTTTGTGTGATTGGAAAGTTGTTGGTGCTTTCCATTTCCAATTTGATATCTACCATAGATGGATTTTCAGATTTCCGGTACTTGGAGCAATCAAATACAAACATGGGATATTTTTCGAAAGTTTTGTAATCCAAGGTAGGTTGGAGTTTTCTACCAACATATGAGCGTTGAAATTTAGTCATGTTTCTATATGCCTTCTGTGGGGATTCGTTGACAATTTAAGTGGAGTCCTATATATCGAATGCCTACATGATCAAATTTTTTGATGTTTTTCTAACGTTATTCTATCGATCCGTTTGGAATATCACAATAACAAAGCTAGGTCGTTCAGTGTTTGAGTATGTTTTGATGAACCACAAGCCTTTCGTAGAATTATTCAGATTTGGTAATTCATACGTTTCCCATTTTCGGTACCAGCATCTTTTTATTTAGGGCAATCGACTGTAATAATTGTTTCTGTATAACTTCGCTGGGGTGGATAAGTTTCACCTGCAGTGCCATGTACTCAATGTAACTTTAATGCTTTATCTGCGTCGACTGCTTTAATCAAAATAAAGCAATTTCTTTCGCTCTAAGCTTTAGTTATCCGTATAACTCAAAAAAGACCCTTCTATAATCTTTGAAAATATTACACAAGTAGCAAGGAGACATACAGTAGTAAAAACGGCCATCCTTCAGGATTGTATTGTATGAAGTAGGGTGCCACCCGCCTTGAATTATAGCTCTTGTTTCATTACTGTTTGCTTCCAAAAGTGTTCGAATTGCTGTAACTATACGAGGATTTTTCACATGTTCAATAATCGGGCTGCTGCATTAGTGCCACTTCACTTTTGATGATACTTTGAGTGCCGGGTACCATGACTTTAACTTCATTTGGTATATTTTAAATTAAGGTATCGAATATATTTGATGGATAGACATTTTTATACTAAGCAATACGCAGGCACACTAGGCGATAACATCAGCTTCTTTCAGTTCTGCAATGATTAACTGAATTTCGTTGTTATGAGCATTATTACCAGCAACTTGAGAAGCCACTAAAAGTCTAAGTCGATCAACCATCTCATTTATGTCATCCCAATATACATATTTTGTTTGTTATTTTGTATCATCTAGTTGTTGGTGCCATTAAAAGCAAGCGTACGCGCAAACACACAGATACTACTGTTTAAGTCTTTTATTTAAAAATTTAAACATAAGTGACCACATTATAAGTATTATAGTTTTGGTATACATCATGATTATACAATATCAAACCTCTAGATTGTGCTTGTCGAGAGACAAGCACGATCTAGATTATTGATGCCTTGCTTACTCGTAAAACGTTCTTTAAGTTTAGTGTCTGGACCACAAAACTGACAACCAGGTACGTGCAGCTCAACAGGTAATTTTTGAAGACTGTGTCAACAAGACCTTCACCTTGACACACCAACATTTATACTGTTAATGAGGTATGATATATATGCGTATTTATATAGGATGTAGCTGTCGTACAAAGTTTTAGTTTAGTTAACGATGCGTATTGTAAAACACGCAAAAGCCAACAGTAACAAACCTAGATGATGTTGTTACCATATCATCACCCAAACAGCAAAGACATGGACTTCTTTGACCAACCTCAGTTAGATGTTTGATATGTGGTGTGGTTCAAGTGGTTATAGTTATATAGCACCTTTTGTAGCACACAACACCTCCTTTAACATACTATATTTAGGCTGATATATAAAGGCTTTGAGTATACGTATACGATTTCAAATTTTAAGCCGTTTGGACCAAACGACAAACTTAACATACTATTTGTTAACAATAACCACTTGCACCACATATCAAACATCTAACTGAGGTTGGTAAAATAAGTCCATGTCTTTGCTGTTTGGGTGATGATGATGTGGTAACAACATCATCTATGTTTGTGAATGTTGGCTTTTCCGTGTTTTACAATACGCATCGTTAACTAAACTAAAACTTTGTACGACAGCTACATCCTATATAAATTGCGCATATGTATCATACCTCATTACAGTATAAATGTTGGTGTGTCAAGGTGAAGGTCTTGTTGACACAGTCATCAAAAATTACCCGTTGAGCTGCACGTACCTGGTTATCAGTTTTGTGGTTCAGACACTTACTTAAAGAACGTTTCACGAGACGTAATCAAGGCATCAGTAATCTAGATCGTGCTTGTCTCTCGACAAGCGCGATCTAGAGGTTTGATATTGTATAATCATGATGTATACCAAAACTATAATACTTAGAATGTGGTCACTTATGTTTAAATTTTTAAATAAAAGACTTAAACAGTAGTATCCATGTGTTTGCGCGTGCGCTTGCTTTCAATTGCTCTACGTCGATGGCAATATTTCCACCGTTAGTGTTAAAACCACACTTTGATTGATCGCACGCGCTTGCAAACTTTCACAGATATAACAATATACCAGACAGAGCGTGGGTGTAAAAAAATTTCACTGCTTTTCTGTTGTGAGTGGTGAAAAGAGTCGACTAGAAATAATTATTGCTGATGGTTCGTATGAAATCAGTGATATCGAGAAATACATTTAGAATGAGCATTGCGTCTTATATTAAAGATAAACATCAGTACCCTGCAGTTGAGAACAACATCGACGTGGTAAAGCTGTTTTCGCTAAAAGCCAACAACAACACTTTAAAATGTGAGATAACATGTCAGTATCATATAGACTTTTCTACCGATGCTTCAATAGCACCAATATTGGGGTTTTATAAACAACGTCTTACCGCTGATAAACTCCATGTTTCCGAATTACCGGTGGAAATTGTGAGAGTGTAAATATGTGGATGGTTCTTACAACGACGGTAAACCTACGCATACAGTATATGAGTTTTTTCCTATGGTAGATCCGGGATATGCGGTTGATCTAAAACCATATAGTAAGGGTTTCATGCCTCTAAGTGAAGGCGGAATTAGAAGCATTAAAACCCCAAATCACAGCAGTGGACAAACGGCGATACCAATAAAATTTCGCATTTGAAATGGAGGACAGGTAAAAGTCGGCTTTTCACCCATATAGTGCAAGGAAGCAAAAGCGACAGTCGATGAAAATAGCCACTATGATAGATTTCTTGTAAAGTCCAGTTCCTGTTATATAAAAAACAGAACGAAGCCCCTGAAGATGGCCAGATATATGGGCCGAAACGCGTAGGGCTTTTACTTAATAAAAATTCAGTCTGGAGTATAGACTTGTTCTGTTCTTTTTTACCTTGGAAATATGTCTAACCCAGACGTTGTGATGTTCAGAAATTAAATATAGCATGTTAAAGGGGGTGTTGCGTGCTAAAAACAGTGTTATATACTATCTATACAGTGAAAACAAAGAGATATTAGACCCAGCACATGCAAAGGGCAATTCAATTTGTATATTAGATGATGTAGCCTGTAATAAGCAAGATAAAATAAAATCGTATTTTTTGTATGGGTAGACATATTGACCGTTTGTGTCCGAAACAATTGGTGCGTGATAATGCTAACACCATAGTTTTATTTAAACAAGGTAAAATTACTACATACAGACTGGAGATAATTTCTCTGGCTTCAATGTGAAGCCAGTAGTATGATACAGTTTCACCAAGTAAGGGTAACAACGATCAATTAATTGAATATGAAATTAGTCCTGTGTATGTGGATCATGTAACTACCGATATGAGTTTTGAAAAGTTGAAATTCCTTTGTGGTGGATTTTGGCAAAACAAACATATTATGTTAAAGATACTGAACATAGGGGGTTGATCACTTTATATATGTCGGTTAACTGAAAAAGGTTGGTATTGAGATGTTCAGTTCACGAACGAATGTTAAGTTCATACCCGACTGGTGTTAAATACTATGTTGATAAATATTTCACAGAGAAACATTAACGTGACACAACATATAGTGTTATTCATGATAAAAGCACCAACACTTGGATGCTTGGCAACAAACCTATTAAATTTGTTGTTAAACATAGATGATAAAAATGGACATAGCTTTTAAATCATCTGTGGGAATTAACATGTTTGAGAGAACCTGTTACGGCTGCTATGGAAAAATAGCAGACTTTACCTGATTATGCAATTATTATGAGAGCTACTAGTCTTCACAGAAAAGAGAACGTTCCTCAAGACGACATTTTAAGAAACTGTTCTCCCAAATATCAAGTAGTAATACCAATTCTAGGAAAATAAGCAGGCGCTAAGTCACGTCCTACTTTCATAACTTCAGGTATTGGTTTCATGATGCATAATAAGACTCTGAAAGAGTATGTGCACTGGGATGATAAAAACGTGTTGGGTGATAGACTGCGGCTTTTAGTGGATTCTCAAGCCGCTGGTAATAACACACACAACAACGAAATTTAACCGATTAGTTTGACACGACAGCTGTTGGGCCGCTGTTGGACAGCTGTTAGACAGCGGTCTGTCCTGATACTGTATTCTCTATGTATTATTTTCAAAGAATAGTCTTTATATAGATAAGAGAGCTTTTGGCAATTCGTTAATACAGATAGCTAGAAATTGCTCCAATTTGGTTGCCTCAGCAGATACAGATAAGGCTTTAATGTTTTACATTGAATGCATGGTACTACATATTCACCCCAACGATATTATACAACAGCAATTATTAAAGTCGATTGCTATGGATAAAGCTGTTCTTATACCATATAGAAAATGAGAAATGTACGTATTACCGAATCTCAATAATTCAACTTAAGGCTTGTGGTCAATTAATACTTCCTCAAACACTGACCGAACTAGATTTGGTATTGTAAGATTTGAAACGGATCGGTACAATGACGTTAGAAAATGCATTCGAGATTCAAGACTTCACATAAATTATAAGCAAATCCCCACAGAAGGTATGAATCTCAACTTTAACCAAGTAAAATACATCGAGCGTTCGTATGTTGGTAGAGAATCAACACCTACTTTTTCTAAACAACGTCTTACCGCTGGTAAACTCCATGTTTTCGATTTAGCGGTGGAAATTGTGACAGTAAAGACTATTCGTGTAGAATGTAAAATTGTGGATGGTCCTTACCACGACGGCAACCCTACGCATACAGTATATAAGTTTAATCCTATGGTAGATCCAGGTTATGCAGTTGATATAAAACCATATAGTAAGGTTTTTATGCCTCTTACGACGCGCATTATTTCGCATATAAATGTAAAGATTGTCGATCAGAATTCAGTACTTGTGTCGTTTCAATGTGAGGAGATAATTGTGATATTGGAATTGAGACAGAGACCACCATATTATGTTGATTATAAATACTAGCAATCAAGCCGCCCCAGCTTCAGTATCTTGGCTACCTGCATCGAAGACGATTCTATCTTGGGAGCACATGCAGTATCTAGATTCATTAGGTACCCATGTTAAGCAAACTACATATATTCGTGTACCCTCTGCACAACGAGTGAATCAAAGGGAAAGAATACACACTTAGGCTCTCAAACAAGTTCGTTTCCCATAATGATACCTGTGATTCAGCAATCAACCAACAAGATATTTTTTACCTTTGGTCTTCAGCTGTTCTACTGATAAATGGCAGTATTGAGACGAGTGGCACGATTGGAGATGTACAAGTAACATCTAATGCAGCAACCCGATTATTGATCATATGAGAAATCCTGGTATAGTTACAGCAATTCGAATACATTTGGGAGCAAACAATGATGAAGCAAGAGCTCTAATTCAATCCGGGTGGCATCCTACTACATACAATACAATGCTGAAGGATGGCCGTTTTTGCTACTGCATACCTCCTTACTACCTGTGTATTATTTTGAAATACTATAGAAGCGTGTTTTTTCAGTTAATTGCTGCTACGTATATCTAAAGCCCAGAGCGAAAGAAATTGCTTTATTTTGATTGGAGCGGTCGACGCAGATAAAGCATTAAAGTTACATTGATTACATAGCGCTGCAGGTGAAACTTGTCCACCCCAGCGAAGTTATACAGAAATAATTTTTACAGCCGATTGCCCCAAATAAAAAGATCCTGGTACCATATAGAAAATGGGAAACGTATGAATTACCAAATCTGAATAATTCAACAAAAGGCTTGTGGTCCATCAAAACATCCTCAAATACTGAACGACCTAGCTTTCTTATTGTGATATTCGAAACGGATCGATAGAAAAACGTTACAAAAACCTCAATAACTTTGATCATGTAGGCATTCGATATATAAGACTCCACTTAAATTCGCAACGAATACCCGCAGAAGGCATATAGAAACATTGCTGAATTTCAACGTTCATAATTTGGTAGAGAACCCCAACCTTGGATTACAAAACTTTTGAAAAATAACCTATGTTTTAATTTGATTGCTCCAAGTACAGGGAATCCAAAAATCCATCTACGGTAGATATCAAATTGGAAATGTAAGGCGTTTAATCTATTTGGACCGGGCAGATTTTCCTGAAAAATTAGCCAGGAAAATCTGCCCATTCCAAATAGATTAAGCACTGCTTTGTTTTAATTGGCATGGACGTGGGAATCCGACTACCTAATTAAAACAAAAAAATGTTTAATCTACTTGGACCGGGCAGATTTTCCTGGAAAATTAGCCCGCACAATCTGCCCATCTCAAATATATTAAGCATTGCTTTGTTTTAATTAAACACTCGGATTCTCCGTCCATACCAGTTCTGAGCTGGCTCCTAATTAAAAGTCAGCTTATAACTACCATGGACCGGGGAATCCGACAATCTAATTAAGAAAAGCAATGTTTAATCTATTTGGACCGGGCAGATTTTTTTGGAAAATTAGCCAGGAAAATCTGCCTATTCTTAATAGATTAAACATTGCTTTGTTTTAATTAGACAGTCGGTTTCCCCCGTCCATACCAGTTCTGAGCTGGCTTTTAATTAAAAGTCAGCTCAGAACTGACTTTTAATTAAAAGTCAGCTCAGAACTGACATGGACGTGGGAATCCGACTATCTAATTAAAACGTAGCAATGTTTAATCTATTTGGACCGGGCAGATTTTCCTGGAAAATTAGCCGGGAAAATCTGCCTATTCTTAATAGATTAAACATTGCTTTGTTTTAATTAGACAGTCGGTTTCCCCCGTCCATACCAGTTCTGAGCTGGCTTTTAATTAAAAGTCAGCTCAGAACTGGCTTTTAATTAAAAGTCAGCTCAGAACTGACATGGACGTGGGAATCCGACTATCTAATTAAAACGTAGCAATGTTTAATCTATTTGGACCGGGCAGATTTTCCTGGAAAATTAGCCGGGAAAATCTGTCCATTCCAAGTAGATTAAACATTACTTTGTTTTAATTAGACAGTCGGATTCCCCCGTCCATACCAGTTCTGTGCTGGCTTTTGATTAATGTTACTATGTTTATTCACACAAGCAATTAAAAGTTAGGCTTCGGTCATTGAATAAAAAATAATGTACTCTGTTTTTCGTACAAGCAACTCAAACGTAGGCTTCGCCTCGCTGATAAACTACTAAGTTAAATATACTTATTCATGCGAGTGAATAAAAGTTGTACCCGTGTCGTTTGAAAAGAAAATAAATGAGAACGAAGAAACCTGACTTGCACTAACCAAGTTACCGTAATCAGAGGATATATAATTTTAAATATCTTACATCTACAACTCTGCTTATACTCTTGTGCAGGTGGTCGGTCACTAACGATTAAGGGTGGTTCAACAACACAAAAATTAACATCTTTCGAACGGTGGAAATACCTAAATGATTGCATTATCTAACGAACGTGCTGCTGCTGATCTTTTTTTTAAATAAGACGCTCCTTTCGGTGCTCCTTTGAGACAAAAAATATTAATGCGAAGCCCATCTACAATATCTGGATTTAGGAAGGATAAAGCAATCTCGAAAGTTCTTCCAAAGCAGAAGAGTGAAGACGTTGTGAAATGTGAAACTAATTAATGCATTTGCTAACAGGCCTGTAAAAATAACGCTGAACTTTACACAATATTATTAGTTTGGGAGTTAGAACCCTAGTTATTGTCTTGATGATACAGTCTTGGGAGATGGATATAATGCCATACTGCTTCATCGTAACTTCTTCCCTTTGTCCTTTACATATTCTAGATTCTCGTTGGTTGATGAAAATACATGAGTTTTTAGTGCACAGTTGTTTCCAGATTCTCGACTTGACTTTCTGGTGATGGATTGGACACGTGGTTTTGTCTTCCCTCTGATATATCATCTATTATTCAGTTGTGGTTGCTTTTCATGCTTCTTTCCATAGCTGGGGAACATACATATAGATTTTTGGAGATTGGGATGCTGCTTGTGAGTCCATCATCATCGCTGCATGTTATATAATCCACTCCTAGGATTTGGTTGGGTACTTCCATAGACCAATAGGTTTCGTTTTCGAACTTATACGGAATCAAGGTGACTTTTATTAGTATAAATTGCGTTACCTCTGTCATTGTAAAGTAGCTGTACAGATGAATATATTTCTCACTGTGACCAATTTGTGACCGAAGTATCGGGTATGAATTGATATCCAGATAATGTGTGCCGGTGAAAGAAAGTTGTAAATGTTGTGTTGGTTCACATGTATGTTTAGCAAGCTTTTATAATGATGAGTAAGTTCATCTAGATATCGATCATCTATCTGATAAACACTCAATATGTGAATCTTTAATGAACCAAGGTTCATGTTGTTGATGGCTTCCAGATCCCGGTTCAGTTTGGACTCTAACTGCCTTAGTGTGTGGTATACCCTCTTCTCTGTATCATTGAATCTTGACAGTGATTGCAGCATCAGCCGCGTTTGATTATCCAATTTTTGAGTTTTCAATTTATTTAGGTAACGTAATTCGATTATTTATTTAATTTGTTTAATGTAAACAGATTGTATTCTGTTTTGATGCAATATTCACAAGTCGTAATATAATTTTTAATTTTCTTTCTCATCTTTGGTAAAGACAATTTGTCTTTCATTATAGGTCTCATCTAAAGTTCGATGTCGCTTTTTAGTTTCATGAGAAAACATGATAATCTCTGATGCTGTTTTTAATTCTTGCAAATTGGGTATTTTTGCTTCAGAATTATTAGTTGTATTGGCATTTTTAATTTTAATGGTTTTTTTCCCATACTACTCTGTTTATTTATTGCGAACTTTTGTTTATTAGATGTTTCTACTGTAGGTTTTGTTTTGCTTATTATATGTTTTCCGTATTTAACCCAGTTTTTCCCGTGTTATCGTACTGGGCTAAAGGATTTCCTTATATTGTTTTCTTACTATTTCCTTATCTCTACCTTGTGTTCTATTCGACTGCTTAATTAACTTAATATTAAACTGTAACTGGTTTTTTCTTTTTGTTTGAGCACCCTGTATATTATTTAAACTAATATGATCCAGTCTCCTCATTACAATATTCGTTTGTAGTGGGAACTTCATCTAAACTACTCTGTGGGCTTTCGTTTAATTGACTTATCTTATTACTACTGGCAAACCAAGAATTAACATAACTCATAAAGCGATCATTGCCCTGTTGAATTGTCTTCGTTGGTTTTACTGCATCAGCTCGGTCAACAGAATGCATTTGTCGACTGTTCCTTGCGTAATTGTTCAAGTTCAAGTTTAAGTTATTTCTATAGTCATTCATTCTCTCCTTATAATTACAACTACTATGACTGCCCCTATTAGGTAAACTATTTGTGAGAAAATTTATATGGTTATTATCTACTATCGATTGTCCGTAGACTAACCCGCTATAGGAAAATTTTGGTTATGTACATCATACAATTCTGATGGCTAATTTTTATTATATGTTTCATAATCTACATAATCTATTTCATAATTTACATCGTTTATACTATTATCAACAAATTCTGTGTTATTTAGTTTAGGTGTGTGCCTTTGTGGCTGCTGTAACAGTCTCGAATTAGACCTGCCTAATTCCATGGGCTCTGGATAGCTTTTGTTTATGTTTTGGTCTGTATGAGGTCGTATGTTTGATTTAATTGATTATTTAAGTTGGGTCTTCTGAATTAGTTAAAGAAACTTTGTCTAGGCGTAAATTGTTGGTTTTGTCTGAGTTGGAACTTTGTATGATTAAATTGGTTATTATTATTCTGTTGAAACGGTCTGAAATTTGGTCAAATTTGTCTCTGAATTTGGACGTTATAAAAAGGGGGTTACTTTGTTTCTGGAAGGATGTTCGGTTTTGTCCTTCTTGTCTATTATTACTAAAATTTTTATTTATCGTTTTATCTCTATAATTAAAGTTTTCTTCCGCAAATACGAATTTTAATGCTTGTTCTATGCTCTCTGGGCGATTTAACACAAGGGGTTTAGTCACTTTATATATCTCGGTTAACTGAAAAACGTTGGTTCAGTTCACGAACAAATGTTAAGTTCATATCCTATTTGTGTTAAATACTATGTTGTTAGATATTTCGCAGAGAAGCATTCACGTGATACAACATATAGTGTTATTTATGATAAAACCACCAACACTTAGATGCTTGGCCACAAACCAATTAAATTAGTTGTTAAACATAGATGATAAAAATGGACATAGCTTTCAAATTATGGTTGGTAATAATTGGTACTAATCATCTGTTGGAATTAATATTTTTGAGAAAACCTGTTACAGCTGCTGTGGAAAATTTGCAAGCTTTACCTGATTATGCATATATTATGAAAGCTACTAGTTTTCACAGAAAAGAGAACGATCCTCTAGAAGACATTATAGGAAACAGTTATCTCAAATATCAACAAGTAGTAAAACCAATTCTAGAAAAATAAGCAGGCGCCAAGTCACGTCCTACTTCCATAACTTCAGGTTATGGTATGCTACACATGATGCATAATAAGAAACTGAAAGAGTATGTATATATATACTGGGATGATATAAACGTGTTGTTTGATAGACTGCGGCATTTAGTGGCTTCCCAAGCCGCTGGTAATAACGCACACAACAACTAAATTCAACCGATTTTCGAAGAACTGAAGGAAGTATGTGTTATATAAACAGACAGAGTTGCGTGTTTTTAATCACATTCAACATGCCGATCGAAAAATTCTGAGGTTCTGCAAATAATTCAAAACATCTAAACAGAATTGTTGAAAGAGAGACATTGCCGAAAACTACAAGTGGCGTTTTTTATTCACAAAACCATCAATTATGTAACAATGGCGATCCTGTTCAACCTACAGATGCTCTATATAAAAAATTTGTTGATGAATGGATAGACGACTATCAAAAAACCGAAGACGACTATCAGAAAACTAAGGATAACTATAAGACGAACAAAGATGCTGTGACACTTCAAATTGCCACACTACGTGTACATAAGCCAGAGTTGGAAAAACGAATATGAATATAGATTTTAAAATATGCTGATTTTAAACATGAAGCTTACAGCTTATTTCCACTGAAAACTAGTGTAGATCAATCATTACTTAGACTTGGAAAGGACATGAAGGAGTTCATATATCAAACAACGCTATCCGCAGTAATACGTTTGCTACCATGGTTGATACCTGGATATCTAAGCTCCAAAAAAACTATATAGAACAGACAGTTTCAAAACTTGAAGCTGACCTGAAAAATATGTTTGCTACTAAAGATGATTTAAATCAAACAGTGATCACGATTGAAAATAAACTTAATACTTA
The DNA here is from genome assembly GCA_964006375.1 of Tillus elongatus. Taxonomy (NCBI): domain Eukaryota; kingdom Metazoa; phylum Arthropoda; class Insecta; order Coleoptera; family Cleridae; genus Tillus; species Tillus elongatus. The sequence goes on along the minus strand of OZ023270.1, from coordinate 44,361,718 downwards.
AAACTTAAAACATGTTTGCAACTAAAGAGTATATAGATGGTGCAATCTAAAGGATAAATAGAAGTCTAGCTTAGGAAGCAGACTGCAGTTTGAGTTGTGGTGGATAATCGCATAGCACAAATGGAATTTAGTTGAAGTTAAATAAAATAAGTTGTCCATCGAAAAGTTCAGACTTTCTGCAAAAGCTCCCAGCTTCTTAAACAAAATTGTACAATGAGAGTGATTTCTGGAAACTGTAATTGGCGATTTTGATGTGCAAAACCACAAATTGTGTAAAGTTGGTGATGCTACCAAACCTGCTGATGGTGTGAAGAGAAAATCTGTAGATTGATGAGCAGATTATTATAAGAAGAATAAAGATGATGTAATACAAAATCTAATCACCATAACCCTTGAAGCTGTGCATAAAACAGATCTAGCTGCTCTTAAAAGTGAGTTTGAAGACAAATTGAAAAATTTAACTAAGGATATAATTTCTCAAGTGCTGCATGATATTGATATACCAAAGAATAAAGATCTAAGTAAGATACTGAATCAGCTGGACACAAAATCTCAGCTGTACAAGCTAAGTGCAAACTTTACATTCAACCCCTTGAAACGTATTTTGGTTGAATAGGTTCGCCATTGTTACACAATTGATGGTTTTGTGAATAAAAATCCCCACTTGTAGTTTTCGGAAATGTCTCTTTTTGAACAATTCTGTTTAGATGTTTTAAATTATTTGCAGAACCTCATATTTTTCGATCGGCATGTTGAAAGTGATTAAAAACAGGCAACTCTGTCGGTTTATATAACGCCTACTTCCTTCAGTTCTTCGATAATCGGTTGAATTTCGTTGTTGTGTGCGTTTTTACCAGCGACTTGAGAAGCCACTAAAAGCCGCAGCCTATCAAACAACACGTTTATATCGTCGCAGTGCACAAACTATTTCAGTTTCTTATCATGCATCATGTGTAGCATTCCATAAGCTGAAGTTATGGAAGTAGGACGTGACTTAGCGCCTGCTTATTTTTCTAGAATTGGTTTTACTACTCTTTGATATTTGATAGGCATGAAAACCTTACTATATGGTTTTATGTCAACCGCATATCCTGGATCTACCATAGGAAAAAACTCATATACTGTATGCGTAGGTTTGTCGTCGTAGTAAGAACCATCCACATATTTACACTCTCACAATTTCTACCGGTAATTCGGAAACATGGAGTTTATCAGCGGTAAGACGTTGTTTAGAAAACCCCAATATTGGTGCTATTGAAGCATCGGTAGAAAAGTCTATATGATACTGACATGTTATCTCACATTTTAAAGTATTGGTGTTGTCTTTTAGCGAAAACAGCTTTACCACGACGATGTTCTTCTCTACTGCAGGGTACTGATGCTTATCTTTAATATATATTCTTTTAAACTTGTTTTGGCCTCGAGCAAAGCTCTTTTAGCCACGGCCACTCCAGGTCAACAACTAGTGCTACAGCTCCCTACTATAATATGATGTTTTACATTAAAAAAACAAACAAACAGGATTCTCTATGCTATCGTCTACCAAGCTCATCAAACAAACCCTCAAATTTCCTTTACTTCATGTAAACCAATAATAATTTACGAAGAGAGACTATGCCCATCATACTTTACATTTTGTTTTTGTGGGTAAGGTGTATGTGTTTAAGTCTTATAAACTAAGATTAAAATTAAGAAAAAAAAAGACATGGGATCACAAACTTCACGCCTATGGGTCCACCAAGGCGACTTTATTTGAGACAAACTAGACTGGACTACGGTAAAGATGGGTTAGACACAGGGACACACAAAAGGAATCTATAATTATATGACTATTAACTATAATGTCAATTTCTTCAACAAAATTACTGTAAAAAACAGAACAACATTTTTTATCTTTTTACGTTGAGCTAAATTACCTCATGTAATTTATTACATTTAATGAAGTTCAAAAGTATATGCATCATCTCTTTTTCAACATAGAACGCTACATGCAACAAATATGATATATTTAATGGTAGTGGAACTCCTTGATCAAGACATTTTTTAACTAGATTGTTACATGCATGGATGTGTTTCTTACAATTAAAAAAGATATGATTAATATCACACACACTTGTTCCATCACAACTACACAGTGGATTGTCTGCCAACCCCATTTTAAATAGTTGCTTTTTGGTAGCACCATGCCCTACGATGATTCTAGCAAGTGTTATGTATATTACTCTGTTAGTAGGGACTATTTCTGAGATCGATTTAGAAGGCAAGGTGGGAAATAATTGGTGAAATTTACTTTTTACTATGGCTTGTTGTTTGCTACATTGGTCTGACCATTCTTTCCTCATGTGTCGTTTACAGACAGCAAGAAGATCTCTCGTTAAGAGTATATTGCAACTCTCTCCTATTATTGTTGCATTTTTTGCCAGTTTATCTGCTTCTTCATTGCCCTTGATATGTGCATGTGCTTTTATCCACATAAATATATCTGTTTTCCCAGCCCTCACTAAGTTCAAGTAATTGGATCTAATAATGCCTATAAGTGGGTCCTTGAATACCTTAGAGGGCTCCTTCAGAGCCAATAGTAACGACTTGCTGTCGGTTATTATTATAAATTTGGAATGGGATTCTATTCCCATGGCCATTTCAAGAGCTTTTATAACTGCTACTGTTTCTGCCGTATATATGCTGGTTTCTTTGTGTAGCTTAAAAACGAAACTGGATGTCGTCGATTCGCAGTATATACTACACCCTACGGAATCTGATGTTTTGGATCCATCGGTAAATATTAGGGCAGATCCTGGAAACTGCTGGATATTTTCACGGTAATAGCTTTGAACATATATGTCTTCACTATGGCAATCTGGTAAACACAATTGGATTCAATAGTAAAATATCATATGACAACGTAAACACTTTCTGACTCGTGCAATATGGTTGGCGTTTCTATTGTGGATGTGTAAGATAAAGCTTTTGTCAATGGTGGTGAGTTTTTATGTCGCCAGTAGATGTTATTTTGGTTATGCGACAAGATGGTGTTAGTTTGGATGCTGATTTTTCCCTGCAATGGTTGCTTTATCAATAATTTGCTAGAAAGATATTCCCGTCTTGATTTGAGAGTTGGCTCATTGGTCAAGGCCAAGATTGATTCTGTGGGGGTTTATTTTATTAGCCCGTTATTATTACTAATCTTAAAGCTTTATATTGTATTCTGTATTTTTCTTAAGTGTGTTTCCGCAGCAGACCCATAGAAAATTGAGCCGTAGTCTATGATCGACCTAGTGTATGACCTATAAAATTTCATCGCTGTTCTGGGATCTGCACCATATTTCTTTTTACATGTATATTTCAGAATATTCAGACTTTTTTCACCCTTGCTATGATCAACATGTTCCTTCCACAAAAGTTTTTGATCGATTATTACACCTAAGTATTTGAAGCTTTTGTAACATGGAATATTTTCTTCGGCAATCGTAAGTTGTGGGGTATATGGTATTCTATGTCTTGTATAAAAAACTACTGAACATTTATTGACAGACATAGTAAAGTTGTTTTGGAACAAGTATGCCTTGATTTTATACATGATGTAATTTAACTGTTTAATACATAGACTATAAGAGTTTTGTTTAGTATATATTCAGAAGTCATCTGCGTATTGAATTATCTCTGCAGCGCCATCGAAAAGGCTGTGGAAGTCATGTGTATATATATTAAATAACAAGGGGCTTAAAACAGATCCTTGCGGTAGACCCGAATAACACGTTCGTGGTTCAGTATATGCCCCGTTCGCTTTTATATACACTATTCTGCCAGCAAAGATCTTAACGATATTAGCTGCCATGTTTTCAGGTATGCCAACCTGGCTCATTTTTTTTATAAGCACGTGTAAAACTACGTTATCGTAGGCCGCCTGCAGATCCAAAAACATAGCTGCCATATATTTATTTTCAGAAAGGCTTATGTGAATATCATTTACTAAGGTGGCAATACATTGAGTGGTACTTTTATTTTTTCTAAAGCCAAACTGTTGAGCTGGTAATAAGCAATTTTGCTCAAGATACCATTGAAGTCGTTGTTTTATAATTTTTTCAAATGTTTTTAGCATACATGATAGTAATGTAATAGGCCTATAAGAGTCGCTAAGGTCCCCGCCGGGTTTAGGAAAGAGAACCACCACAGCCTCTTTGATAGCAGTGCAGTCACAGCCATCTCTTAAAATACTGCTATATATATCACAAAGAAGTATTTTTGCAATAAGGGGTAAATGATATATCATGGTATAGTTTATACCATCTTTTCCAGGTGCTGTGTTTACAGTGTTTTTACAATTGATGTCAATTTCCTCTATTGTGATATGTTTATTTAGATAACTATTTGTCTGGTCATGGTAAACATCAAAATTCATACTTACACTCGGAGGCGCAATTTTTTCTAAGATACTATCCAGGACACCCGCTGAAATATTTATGTCTTTTGAAGTTCGCTTACTTTTAATACCATTGGTCCTTCTCCATATTTCTGAAGGATTTAAATGCGCATTTAACGAATTGCAGTACGTTTCCCAAGATTGCTTGGCTTTTAACTTAAAAACTTGTTTACATCGGGCATTAATTTGTTGGTATTCAAGAAAATTATTCATGATCTGATTTTGCCGAAATTTTTGAAAAATTATTTTTCTACGATTGTTAAGTTCGCTGCATTCCTGGTCCCACCAAGGTGCTTGTTTATATTTTTTATTCGTGCTATGAGTGCTTTTAGGCATACTGGAATCAGCAGCTTTGTAAATTGCCGATATAATGAAAGCAAGTTTATCGTTAGTTGTTTCTAAACGGGGTTTTGTTGAAAATATTTTATTTATAGCAATCTGATATAACTCCCAGTGAGCTTTGTTTGTCTGCCAAGCAACGCATGGGACAGGAACGGGCGACGGGCACATCTAAGTTGAATCTACGCCTAACGTTAGTAGTATTGGCAAATGATCAGACCCATAGGTGTCCTGAATAGTTTCCCAGCTAGAATTTTTAATTAGGTTTGTTGTCATTATTGAAATGTCTACTGCAGATTTAATTTCATGAGGTCTAGTGATACGTGTAATAGACCCATCGTTACGTATAACAAAATTAGGCACTTCTTCAAGTGCTTCCAATAAAATTTCACCCTGTCTTTCCACCTTACCAGATCCCAAACTAGTATGATGGGCATTAAGGTCGCCGCCTATAATGGCAACTGGTCCAAGTTGTTTCATTAGATTCACATAATCACTACTACAAAGAGAAATATTAGGTTGTCTGTACACCGAAGCCAATGATATATTTTTACCTTCTTTACTGATAGAGATAGCACAGCATGCTAAATTTTGATTAAAATTAAGATTTATATTGATAAATGAAATTTTATCTGATATTATTATTGCTACACCACCCGCTCCGTGTGTGCGGTCTCTTCTAACTATATTATAACCTGGAATGCGTACCAGATGATGCGATTTATACCACGTTTCGCTAATAAGAGCAACATCACATTTAGTTTCTTTAATTAGTTTCTTAAGGAACAAAGCATTACTAATCGCTGACCTAGAATTCCATTGTACTATCCGTAAATTTACCATCAGGTTGTGTAACTGAATGATCTAATAGCGTATCGTCAATGATCTTATTTACATATTCTGTGATGTCTATATCTCCCATATTACCGCCGTCACCACTACATATTTACTAAGGTTTGAATATTATTTTTCAACATTAATTTAATTTCCTCTAAAGTTTTTTGTTGGGAATTATGAGGGTTATTTAATATAGGGTTTCCAGAAAATCGCCAAGTTGTTTCAGTTGGGAAACTAGTAGCCGATGGACTATTGTCAACTTTTCTCCGCTTCTTATTTTGTTCCACTATATTTTGTTTACTTTTAAAATGATGACTTTGAGGTTCCCGATTTATAGGCTGATGCTTTTTTTGAAATAAACTGGGGAATTCTTCAGAACAACTAATTAAAGGTGTAAACAAATTTGTGTTTGTTTTGACTTTGTTTGAAAATAATGTCGGATTATCAACAGCTTTTTCAGCTTCTTTAAATGAAACATTGTGGCGCGTCATAATCTCTTTAATTCTTTTTTGTTTTGCAAATATTGGACACCTTCTATATGTAGTTTGATGATCTGAATTTTTGCAAAAAATGCAAAATTTTTCAGCGTTACATGAACCTAAATGCGTTTCTGCACAATTTTTACATCTAGAAGTTTTACATAATTGCATAATATGGACGAATGGCCGTACCGCAAGCATTTGTAACACTGCATAACGGGTGGAATGTATACCTCGACTGGACACCTAACTCTATCAATAAAAACATAATCAGGGATTACAGAACCTCGAAATGAAATTTGAACCATTTGTCGTGGTATTTGTTGTCTTTCACCGGATTCATTCGTTATATTCCTTTTCATCCGTTTAACGCTTGCTACAGGTATAGCAGACTTAATTGTTTTTAATAACGTTTCTTCAGAAATTGCAGTATCAACGTTTCTAACTATTGCTTTTTTATACGTTAAATGCATTGGAATATACGCATTAAGCTGGTTTTGTTTAAAAACGTTGTGACGGACCAGCAAATTTGCACTAGCAGCTGACTTTGTTATTATTTTAATTCTGTTTATGCCTACCGGCGCTACTTCAATTATTTCCGACTGGAGTTCACCCGTCTCGTTTAACATTCGCCCCACTCTCATTTGATGTATTTTACCTACATGTAAATGTTCATATTCGTGTTCCACAAATATGTAAAATGGTCCCTTATCATGGACGTTAAATCTGTTATCAAAATTTATCTTTCTTTCATATTTATTATTACTGTTTAACGGGTTTAATAAAATATTTTCGTCTTTATTTACTCTATTAGAATCACTGTTTACTATTATATGTTCGTCATTATCTGTAATACTTGTCGTAATATTTGTACTTACTTTATGTTTTTCGGGGTCTGGGGGTCTACCTCCCCCTTCCCCATATGATCCACTCGACATAACACCTATATGCTAGGAATTCCTAGCATAACTATGTTAATTCACCAAAGTTAAATTAAATTTAGTACTTACTAGTGTAACTGATACAAGCCACTATAATTTGGTAATATAATAACTTAGCTTACCACCTTTAATAGGTTTTAACCAGCGGAGCACACGAACACACGTCTTCACTCTGCAACGGTCAATCACCGAATCCTATCTTTAATATAAGATGCAATGTTCATTCTGAATGTATTTCTCGATATCACTGATTTCATACGAACCATCAGCAATAATTATTTCTAGTCGACGCTTTTCACCACTCATATCAGAAAGGCCGTGAAACTTAAAACACCCACACTGTATGTCTGGTATAGTGTTTATATCTGTGAAAGTTTGCAAGCGCGAGCGACTAATCAAAGTGTGGTTTTAACACTAACGGTGGAAATATTCCCATCGACGTAGAGTCATTGAAAGCAAGCGTACGCGCAAACACACAGATACTACTGTTTAAGTCTTTTATTTAAAAATTTAAACATAAGTGACCACATTATAAGTATTATAGTTTTGGTATACATCATGATTATGCATCAAACCTCTAGATCGTGTTTGTCGAGAGACAAGCACGATCTAGATTATTGAAGCCTTGATTACTCGTGAAACGTTCTTTAAGTTTAGTGTCTGAACCACAAAACTGATAACCAGGTACGTGCAGCTCAACAGGTAATTTTTGATGACTGTGCCAACAAGACCTTCACCTTGACACACCAACTGTTAATGAGGTATGATATATATGCGTATTTATATAGGATGTAGCTGTCGTACAAAGTTTTAGTTTAGTTAACGATGCGTATTGTAAAACACGAAAAAGCCAACAGTCACAAACATAGATGATGTTGTTACCATATCATCATCACCCAAACAGCAAAGACATGGACTTCTTTGACCAACCTCAGTTAGATGTTTGATATGCGGTGTGGTTCAAGTGGTTATAGTTAACAAATAGTATGTTAAGTTTGTCGTTTGGTCCAAACGGCTTAACATTTGAAATCGTATACGTATACTCAAAGCCTTTATATATCAGCCTAAATATAGCATGTTGAAGGACGTGTTGTGTGCTACAAAAGGTGTTGGATACTATTATACAGTGAGAGCGAAGAGACATTATATCCAGCAGATGTAAAGAGCAATTCAATTTTTATATTAGATGATGTAGCCTGTGATAAGCAAGATAAAATAAAATCGTATTTTTGTATGAGTAGACATTAAGAAGAAAGTTTTTAGTACTTTTCATTACCAGTTTAATATCTACCTGAGCCGGCTTTATGGAATCGCTGTATCTAGAGCAATCAACTACAAACATGGGATATTTTTTAAAAGCGTTGTAATTCAAGGTAGGTGTTGATTATCTACCAACATACGAGCGCTCGATGTAATTTACTTGGTTAAAGTTCAGATTCATTGCTTCTGTGGGGATTTGCTTATAATTTAAGAGAAGTATTAAATCTTGAATGTATTTTCTAACGTTATTGTATCGATCCGTTACAAATCTTTCAATACCAAATCTAGGTCGGTCAGTGTTTGAGGAAGTATGGACTACAAGTCTTAAGTCGAATTATTAAGATTCGGTGATTCATACATTTCCCATTTTCTATATGGTAGAAGAACCTTTTTATCCATAGTCAACGAGTTTAATAATTGCAGTTCTATAACATATGTAGTACCATGCATTCAATGTTAAACATTAAAGCTTTTTCTGCATCTGCTGCGACAACTAAATTGGAGCAATTTCTAGTTCTCTGTATTAACGAATGGCCAAAACCTCTCTTATATAGTCTTTTAAAAATTACATAGGTATACAGTAACAGGAGAGACCGCTGTCTAACAGCTGTCCAACAGCTGCCCAACAGCTCTCGTGTCAAACAAATTGGTTGAATTTCGTTGTTGTGTGTGTTATTGCCAGCGGCTTGAGAAGCCACTAAAAGCCGCATTATATCAACCAACACGTTTATATCATCCCAGTGCACATACTGTTTCAGTTATGTGTGGCATAAGAAGTTATGGAAGTAGGACGTGACTTAGCGCCTGCTTATTTTTCTTGAATTGGTTTTAATACTTGTTGATATTTGGGAGAACTGTTTCTTATAATATCTTCTAGAGGATCGTTCTCTTTTCTGTGAAGTCTAGTAGCTTTCATAATATCTGCAAAATCAGGTAAATCTTGCGAATTTTCCATAGCAGCCGTAACAGGTTTTCACAAAAATATATTAATTTCAAAAGAAGATTAGTACCAATTACCAGCCATAATTTAAAAGCTATGTCCATTTTTATCATCTATGTTTAACAACAAATTTAATAGGTTTATTTCCAAGCATCCAAGTGTTGGTGGTTTTATCATAAATAAAACACTATATATTGTATCACGAATGTTTCTCTGTGAAATATTTATTAAAATAGTATTTTAAATCAATGGGATATAAACTTAACATTCGTTCGTGACCTGAACAACTAAATACCAACGTTTTCCAGTTAACCGAGATATATAAACTAATCAAACCCCTTGTGGTAAACCAGTATCTTTAACAACAGCAACATTATTATATTTGTTTTGCCAAAATCCACCACAAAGGAGTTTGAACTTTTCAGAACTCATATCGTTAATTAACGATATGAGTAAACTATGTATGTATATATGACCATCATACACAAGACTAATTTCATATCCAATTCATTGATCGTTTTTGCACTTACTTGGTGAAACTACCATACTACAGGCTTCACAGTGAAGCCAGAGAAGTTATCTCCAGTCTGTATGTGGTAATTTCATCCTGTTTAAATAAAACTATTATGCTAGCGTTATCACGCACCAATTGTTTCGGACACAAACAGAAACTGTCAATATCTTAATGTATACCAATACAAAAATACGATTTTATTTTATCTTGCTTATCACAGACTACATCATCTAATATCTCTTCGCTTTCACTGTATAGATAGTATCGAACACCTTTTGTAGCACACAACACCTCCTTTAACATGCTATATTTAGGCTGATATATAAAGGCTTTGAGTATACCTATACGTTTCCAAATTTTAAATAAAACTATTATGCTAGCCTTATCACGCACCAATTGTTTCGGACACAAGTAGAAACTGTCAATATCTTAATGTATACCCATACAAAAATACGATTTTATTTTATCTTGCTTATCACAGGCTACATCATATAATATCTCTTCGCTTTCACTGTATAGATAGTATCGAACGCCTTTTGTAGCACACAACACCTCCTTTAACATGCTATATTTAGGCTGATATATAAAGGCTTTGAGTATACGTATACGTTTCCAAATTTTAAGCTGTTTGGGCCTAACAACAAACTTAACATAATATTTGTTAACAATAACCACTTGGACCACATATCAAACATCTAACTGAGGTTGGTAAAATAAGTTCATGTCTTTGCTGTTTGGGTGATGATGATGTGGTAACAACATCATCTATGTTTGTGAATGTTGACTTTTCCGTGTTGTACAACAGCTACATTCTATATAAATACGTATTTATACTGTTAATGAGGTATGGTATATTACCATACCTCATTAACAGTATAAATGTTGGTGTGTCAAGGTGAAGGTCTTGTTGACACAGTCATCAAGAACGTTTCAAGAGACGTAATCAAGGCATCAATAATCTATACCGTGCTTGTCGAGAGACAAGCACGATAGAGGTTTGATATTGTATAATCATGATGTATACCAAAACCATAATACTTATAATGTGGTCACTTATGTTTAAATTTTTAAATAAAAGACTTAATCTGTCTGAAAATGCTGTCAAGCAGCGAAACTATAGTCACAGAAGCATTGAAGAACATCCTAGAACTTCCAGAATTCGAAGGGCCACTTGCTCCAGTTAGCTCACGCGCTGGCTACGTCCTTCACCACTAAAAACCAACAGTGAAGCTAGAGAAGTATTCTCCAAGTCTGTATGGAGTATGGACAAGTTTCACCAAGTAAGGGCAACAACAATCAATGAATTAAACAGTAGTATCTGTGTGTTTGCGCGTACGCTTGCTTTCAATGGCTCCACATAGATGGGAATATTTCCACAGTTAGTGTTAAAACCACACATTGATTAATCGCTCGCGCGTGCAAACTTTCACAGATATAACACTATACCAGACAGAGCGTGGGTGTAAAAAATTTCACTGCTTTTCTGCTGTGAGTGGTGAAAAGAGTCGACTAGAAATAATTATTGCTGATGGTTTGTATGAAATCAGTGATATCGAGAAATACATTTAGAATGAGCATTGCGTCTTATATTAAAGATAAACATCAGTACCCTGCAGTAGAGAACAACATCGACGTGGTAAAGCTGTTTTCGCTAAAAGACAACAACAACACTTTAAAATGTGAGATAACATGTCAGTATCATATAGACTTTTCTACCGATGCTTCAATAGCACCAATATTGGGGTTTTCTAAACAACGTCTTACCGCTGATAAACTCCATGTTTCCTAATTACCGGTGGAAATTGTGAGAGTGTAAATATGACCACGACGGCAAACCTACGCATACAGTAGATGAGTTTTTTTCCTATGGTAAATCCAGGATATAAAACCATACAGTAAGAGTTTCATGCCTCTTACGACCCACATTATTTCTCTTAGAAACAGTTCTCTCAAATATCAACAAGTGGTAAAACCAATTCTAGAAAAATAAGCAGGCGCTATGTCACGTCCTACTTCCATAACTTCAGGTTATGGTATGCTACACATGATGCATAATAAGAAACTGAAATAGTATGTGCACTGGGATGATATAAACGTGTTGTTTGATAGGCTGCGGCTTTTAGTGGCTTCTCAAGCCGCTGGTAATAACGCACCCAACAACGAAATTCAAGAGATTATCGAAGAACTGAAGGAAGTAGACAGACAGAGTTGCGTGTTTTTAATCACTTTCAACATGCCGATCGAAAGATTCGGAGGTTCTGCAAATAATTTAAAACATCTAAACAGAATTGATCAAAAAGAGACATTTCCGAAAACTGCAAGTGGGGTTTTTCATTCACAAAACCATCAATTGTGTAACAATGGCGAACCTATTCAACCAAAATATGTTTCAAGGGGTTGAATGTAAAGTTTCCACTTAGCTTGTACAGCTGAGATTTTGTGTCCAGCTGATTCAGTATCTTACTTAGATCTTTATTCTTTGGTATATCAATATCATGCAGCACTTGAGAAATTATATCCTTAGTTAAATTTTTCAATTTGTCTTCAAACTCACTTTTAAGAGCAGCTATATTTGTTTTATGCACCGCTTCAAGGGTTATGGTGATTAGACTTTGTATTACATCATCTTTATTCTTCTTATAATAATCTGCTCATCAATCTACAAATTTTCTATTCACACCATCAGCAGGTTTGGTAGCATCACGAACGTTACACAATTTGTGGTTTTGCACATCAAAATCGCCAATTGCAGTTTCCGGAAATGACTCTCATTGTACAATTTTGTTTAAGAAGCTGGGAGCTTTTGCAGAAAGTCTGAACTTTTCTATAGACATTCCTACACTCAACTTATTTAATTTGACTTCAAGTAAATTGACAAACATGTAGCTCCTACATTGGGGGGGAGAATGTCTGGATCTTATATTTCAAGTTACTTTATATTGTTAGTGACAAGCAGTCAGTTGTTATAAATAAGATAAGTTTGTAAGTACATTGAATATACAACCCACAGCAAGGTTCACAGCTCTTTGGTATTTTAGTATAGTTCTCCGGCTCACACTGTTAAAGTAAGCAGCTCGTACATCTGATATAGTGTTATATCTGTGAAAGTTAGCAAGCGCGGGCGATTAACAAAGTGTGGTTTTAACACTAACGGTGTAAATATTCCCATCGACGTAGAGCCATTGAAAGCAAGCGTACACGAAATGACTGAAACACAGATACTACTGTTTAAGTCTTTTATTTAAAAATTTTAAACATAAGTGACCACATTTTAAGTATTATACTTTTGGTATACATCATGATTATACAATATCAATCCTCTAGATTGTACTTGCAGAGAGACAAGCACGATCTAGATTATTGATGCCTTGATCACCTCTGGCCTGACCTGACCTGATAACCAGGTACGTGCAGATCAACAGGTAATTTTTTGATGACTGCATCAACAAGACCTTCACCATGACGCACCAAGATTTATACTGTTATGGAGGTATGATATATCTGCGTATTTATATAGGATGTAGAGGACGTACAAAGTTTTAGTTTAGTTAACGATGGGTATTGTAAAATACGCAAAAGCCAACAGTCACAAACATAGATGATGTCGTTACCACCTCATGATCACCCAAACAGCAAAGACATGGACTTCTTTTACCAACCTCAGTTAGATGTTTGATATGTGGTCCACACCACTTAAAATTTGAAATCATGTATATGTTGAAATATAAAGGCTTTGAGTACACGTATGTGTACTCAAAGCCTTTATATTTCAGTCTAAATATAGCATGTTAAGGGAGGTGTTGTGTGCTACAAACGGTGTTGGATATCTATGCAGTGAAAACAAAGAGATATTAGACCCAGCACATGCAAAGGGCAATTCAATTTGTATATTAGATGATGTAGCCTGTGATAAGCAAGATAAAATAAAATCGTATTTTTGTATGGGTAGACATATTGACCGTTTCTATTTGTGTCCGAAGCAATTGCCAACAGTCACAAACATAGATGATGTCTTACCACCTCATGATCACCCAAACAGCAAAGACATGGACTTCTTTTACCAACCTCAGTTAGATGTTTGATATGTGGTCCACACCACTTAAAATTTCAAAACATGTATATGTTGAAATATAAAGGCTTTGAGTACACGTATGTGTACTCAAAGCCTTTATATTTCAGTCTAAATATAGCATGTTAAAGGAGGTGTTGTGTGCTACAAACGGTGTTGGATATCTATGCAGTGAAAACAAAGAGATATTAGACCCAGCACATGCAAAGGGCAATTCAATTTGTATATTAGATGATGTAGCCTGTGATAAGCAAGATAAAATAAAATCGTATTTTTGTATGGGTAGACATATTGACCGTTTCTATTTGTGTCCGAAACAATTGGTGCGTGATAATGCTAACACCATAGTTTTATTTAAACAAATTACTACATACAGACTGGAGATAATTTCTCTGGCTTGTAGTCCTGTGTATGATGATCATATAACTACCGATATGAGTTTTGAAAAGTTGAAATTCCTTTGTGGTGGATTTTGGCAAAACAAACATTTTATGTTAAAGATACTGATATATATATATATATATATATATATATATATATATATATATATATATATATATATATATATATATATATATATATATATATATATATATATATATATATATATATATATATCGGTTAACTGAAAAACGTCGGTATTGAGTTGTTCAGTTCACGGACGAATGTTAAGTTCATATCCGACTGGTGTTAAATACTATGTTGATAAATATTTCACAGAGAAACATTAACGTGATACAACATACAGTGTTATTTATGATAAAAGCACCAACACTTGGATGCTTGGCAACAAATCTATTAAATTTGTTGTTAAACATAGATGATAAAAATGGACATAGCTTTCAAATCATCTGTGGGAATTAACCTGTTTGAGAAAACCTGTTACGGCTGCTATTGAAAATTCGCAAGCTTTACCTGATTATGCAATTATTATGAGAGCTACTAGTCTTCACAGAAAAGAAAACGATCCTCAAGAAGACATTTTAAGAAACAGTTCTCCCAAATATCAAGTAGTAATACCAATTCTAGGAAAATAAGTAGGCGCTAAGTAACTTCCTACTTTCATAACTTCAGGTATTGGTATCTGAAAGAGTATGTGCACTGGGATGATATAAACGTGTTGGGTGATAGACTGCGGCTTTTAGTGGCTTCTCAAGCCGCTGGTAATAACACACAAAACAACGAAATTCAACCGATTAGTTTGACACGACAGCTGTTGGGCAGCTGTTAGACAGCTGTTAGACAGCGGTCTGTCCTGATACTGTATTCTCTATGTATTATTTTCAAAGAATAGTCTAGAATAGATAAGACAGCTTTTGGCAATTCGTTAATACCGATAGCTAGAAATTGCTCCAATTTGGTTGCCGCAGCAGATACAGATAAAGCTTTAATGTTTAACATTGAATGCATGGTACTACATATTCACCCCAACGATATTATACAACAGCAATTATTAAAGTCGATTGCTATGGATAAAGCTGTTCTTATACCATATAGAAAATGGGAAATGTACGTATTACCGAATCTCAATAATTCAACCTAAGGCTTGTGGTCAATTAATATAATACAAACACTGACCGAACTACATTTGGTATTTTAAGATTTGAAACGGATCGGTACAATGACGTTAGAAAATACATTCGAGATTCAGGACTTCACTTAAATTATAAGCAAATCCCCACAGAAGGTATGAATCTGAACTTTAACCAAGTAAATTACATCGAGCGTTCTGTTATAAACTTATCTTTCTGTTTGAGAGACACCTGATTGGTGAAGGCTGATACTAACTGATTTCCATCTGTGCACATCAAAGTACATTTTGATATTTATATCAACTGGTTCTCTCAAATGTCTAACTGTATAATAATAACAAATATGTTAATATACTTTTGTGTTAAGTGTAACAGTTCATTGGAAAATAAATATCTCAAATATATCTGTTAGTAAATGTATATACCGGAAAATGTTGTTTTTTATCTTAGTAGCTAAGCAACCTTCATTGTCACAAAGAAAATCATATGAAGTATTGTGAATCGTGCTCGTTACATGTGAAAAGCAGTGTGTGCTCTGGACATCTGCGCAGTGAAGGCTAAAAATTAAAAGTATCTGAATCGTGGGAAGTTAAAAAAGTGTTTATGTTAAATGAAGCTTCCAAAATAGAATGGCTACTTATCGAATTAATACAAAGAACAGTAACAAAAAAGAAATCCATGGAAACTATGAAACATGTATTGTTTCAGCTCATTGAAGCTGCTTCAGCCAAAAGCCAAACCAGAGGCAATTAAAATCACTTGGCTTTGTTTGATTTGTATATGTTTCAAAATAAGGAAAGATAACAAATAAAATCATTCAATACTAAAAACAAAAATGTTACAGTTTCAACTAATTATAAAAATATCTATCATCGAGGAAATTTAGAGTTGCGGAATTGGAATTTGCAGAAGTCGTCAGTGGTTTGATGTTGGAACGTATGTTGTGACTGGAGATGAACATTTATAAATGTATTTTAAAATAAAACTAATAAATACATTTTACTTTTACAATTGTTCTTCTATTTATGTAACCAGTTTACAATTTAAGTAAATAATATCATACAATTTCTAATACCACTAATAAATTTTCTTTTATCAAATTTAAGAGCGTGATACATACATATGGTCTGCTACAAGTTCCGGCAACCATCATTGTTTTTCAAATTGATAATGTCCCCGCTGTAAACACATTTTAATAACACCTCTATAATATACCTTTTCATGATAACACCTTTCGCGTAAACTCTATCTACCCGCTCTTCGATAATATGTTTTTCTATGATGTTGGGTAATTCTTCTAAAGTAACGTCACCACAATCATAATCGAAACACTTCTGTGTTCTTTGTGGCAACTTTATATATTTAACTATATCTGCATTCCATAACCTAGCGGTTTCTGAGTCTTAAACATATAATGTGCAGATTGATAACTATTATAAATTAATAATTCTTTGGGTGGCTACTCTGTTACACAGAAGCCTTTTGTATCTACCACGATAAACCATCTTAAAACTATGTATCGCAATGACAATTTACAATATATAACGCACGATGATAGAGACTGGGGCGTACTGGGCGTCGATCTTTATGCAATCGCTGTATCTGGAGCATTAAATTAAAAATTAAAGCTTTTTTTGCATCTGCTGCGGAACCAAATTGGAGCATTTTTTAGTTATCCCTATTAACGAATTGCCAAAAGCTCTCTTATATAGTCTTTGAAAATATTACATAGGTATACAGTATCAGGAGAGGCCGCTCTCTAACAGCTGTCTAAAGCTGCCCAACAGCTGTCGTGTCAAACTAATTGGTTGCATTTCGTTGTCGTGTGTTATTACCAGCGGCTTGAGAAGCCACTAAAAGCCGCAATCTATCAACCAACACGTTTAGATCATGCCAGTGCACATACTCTTTCAGTTTCCTATTATGCATCATGTGTGGCATAAGTTATTGAAGTAGGACGTGACTTAGCGCCTGCTTATTTTTCTAGAACTGGTTTTACTACTTGTTGATATTTAGGAGAACTGTTTCTTATAATGACTTCTTGAAGATCGTTCTCTTTTATGTGAAGACCAGTAGCTTTCATAATATCTGCAAAATCAGGTAAAGCTTGCGAATTTTCCATAGCAGCCGTAACAGGTTTTCTCAAAAATATTAATTTCAACAGATGATTACCAGCCATAATTTGAGAGCTATGTCCATTTTTATCATCCATGTTTAACAACAAATTTAATAGGTTTGTTGCCAAGCATCCAAGTGTCGGTGGTTTTATCAACATTTATCAACATAGTATTAAAATACTATTATCATATCTTATTGGTGTAAACACCAATAAGATATGAACCTAACATACGTTCATAAACTGAACAACTGAATACCAACGTTTTTCAGTTAACCGAGATTTATAAAGTGATCAAACTGCTTGTGTTAAATAAGTGTCTTTAAACAAACATATTATGGTGGCTGTTGTCCACCATAATATGTTTGTTCTGCCGAAATCCACCACAAAGGAGTTTGAACTTTTCAAAACTCATATCGGTAGTTACATGATCATCATACACAAGACTAATTTCATATTCTATTCATTGATCGTTGTTGCCCATATTTGGTGAAACTATACCATACTACTGGCTTCACAGCCAGAGAAGTTATCTCCAGTCTGTATGTAGTAATTTCATCTTGTTTAAATAAAACTATGATGTTAGCACTATGACGACACAATTGTTTCGGACACAAGTAGAAACTGTCAATATATTAATGCCACCCATACAAAAATACGATTTTATTTTATGTTGCTTATTACAGGCTACATCATCATAAATATTGAATTGCCCTTTGCATCTGCTGGATCTAATATCTCTTCGCTCTCACTGTATAGATAATATCCAACAGCTTTTGTAGCACGCAACACCTCCTCTAACATGCTATATTTAGGCTGATATATAAAGGCTTTGAGTATACGTATACGTTCTCAAATTTTAAGCCGTTTGGACCAAACAACAAACTTAACATCATATTTGTTAACCATAACCACTTACCACATATCAAACATCTAACTGAGGTTGGTAAAAGAAGTCCATGCCTTTGCTGTTTGGGTAATGATGATGTGGTAACATCATCTATGTTTGTGACTGTTGGCTTTTGCGTGTTTTACAATACTCATCGTTAACTAAACTAAAATTTGTACGACTACTATATCCTATATAAGTACGCAGATATATCATACCTCATTAACAGTATAAATGTTGGTGTGTCAAGTTGAAGGTCTTGCTGACACAGTGATCAAAAAATTACCTGTTGAGCTGCACGTACCTGGTTATCAGTTTTGTGGTCCAAACATTAAACTTAAATAACGTTTCACGAGTAATTAAGGCATCAGTAATCTAGATCGTGCTTGTCTCTTGACAAGCACGATCGAGGGGATTGATATTGTATAATCAAGATGTATACCAGAACTATAATACTTATAATGTGGTCACTTATGTTTACAATTTTTAAATAAAAGACATAAACAGTAATATCTGTGTTTCAATCAATGCGCGTACGCTTGCATTATTTCGCATATAAATGTAAACATCGTCGATCAGAATTCAGTGCTTGTGACGTTTCAAGGTTAGGAAATCATTGTGATATTGGAATTGAGACAGATTATAAATACTAGCAATCAAACCGCCCCAGCTTCAGTATCTTTGCTACTTGCATCGAAGACGATTCTATCTTGGGAGCACATGCAGTATCTAGATTCACTGGGTACCAATTTAAGCAAACTACAAATATTCTCGTACCCCCTGCACGACGAGTCAATCAAAGGGAAAGAAATACACACTTAGGCTCTCGAACCAGTTAGTTTCCCATAATGATACCTGTGATTCAGCAATCAACCAACAAGATATTTTTTACCTTTGGTCTTCAGCTGTTCTACTAATAAATGGCAGTATTGAGACGAGTAGCACGATTGGAGATGTACAAGTACATCTAATGCAGCAAACTGATTATTGAACATATGAGAAATCCTGATATAGTTACAGCAATTCAAATACTTTTGGAAGCAAACAGTGATGTTTTTTTTTAATTAGGCAGTCGGATTCCCCCGTCCATACCAGTGCTGAGCTATCTTTTAATTAAATGTCACCTCAGAACTCGCATGGACGGGGGAATCCGACTATCTAATTAAAACAAAGCAATGTTTGGACCGGCAGATTTTCCTAGAAAATTAGTGAGGAAAATCTGCCCATTCCAAATAGATTGCTTTGTTTCAACTAGACAGTTGGATCCCTTACCAGTTCTGAGCTGGATTTTAATTTAAAGTTAGCTCAGAACTGGCATGGACGAGGGAATCCGACTATCTAATTAAAACAAAGCAATGTTTAATCTATTTGGACCGGGCAGATTTTCCTGGAAAATTAGCCAGGAAAATCTGCCCATTCCAAGTAGATGAAACATTGCTTTGTTGTAATTAGACAGTCGGATACCCCCATCCATACCAGTTCTGAGCTGGATTTAAATTAAATGTCAGCTCAGAACTGGCATGGACGTCGGAATCCGACTATGTAATTAAAATAAAGGAATGTTTAATTAGATAGCCAGGTTCCCACGTTTATGTCAGTTCTGAGCCGACTTATAATTAAACGCCAGCTCAGAATTGGTATAGACGGGGGAATCCGACTATCTAATTAAAACAAATCAATGTTCAATCTATTTGTACCGGACAGATTTTCCTGGAAAATTAGCCAGGAAAATCAGCCCATTCCAAATACACTAAGTGAGTAGCGAACGTGTCGCCACCTAGTTCGGAACCAAGTACTTGTTGTCACGCCCGCTCCAAATAATACAGAGTATTAAAATAGAGACGGTATACAACTAACTAACAATTTAAAAAATTGTTAGCCCTGGCCCATTTCTACCCCAATATAGGGACAAAGTATGTAAGACTAGATGCATTCTCGCAACAATTAGAACCGTAGACCGGTTTCGCTCTCATTAGAGCTCTTCAGTACGGCATACTAATTGCAGCAAAAATGCACCAAAAATAACACTGCTATCGTATAGCCAGTCTTAAAACACTAAGTGAGTAGCGAACGTGTCGCCACCTAGTTCGGAACCAAGTACTTGTTGTCACGCCCGCTCCAAATAATACAGAGTATTAAAATAGAGACGGTATACAACTAACTAACAATTTAAAAAATTGTTAGCCCTGGCCCATTTCTACCCCAATATAGGGACAAAGTATGTAAGACTAGATGCATTCTCGCAACAATTAGAACCGTAGACCGGTTTCGCTCTCATTAGAGCTCTTCAGTACGGCATACTAATTGCAGCAAAAATGCACCAAAAATAACACGGCTATCGTATAGCCAGTCTTAAAACACTAAGTGAGTAGCGAACGTGTCGCCACCTAGTTCGGAACCAAGTACTTGTTGTCACGCCCGCTCCAAATAATACAGAGTATTAAAATAGAGACGGTATACAACTAACAATTTAAAAAATTGTTAGCCCTGGCCCATTTCTACCCCAATATAGGGACAAAGTATGTAAGACTAGATGCATTCTCGCAACAATTAGAACCGTAGACCGGTTTCGCTCTCATTAGAGCTCTTCAGTACGGCATACTAATTGCAGCAAAAATGCACCAAAAATAACACGGCTATCGTATAGCCAGTCTTAAAACACTAAGTGAGTAGCGAACGTGTCGCCACCTAGTTCGGAACCAAGTACTTGTTGTCACGCCCGCTCCAAATAATACAGAGTATTAAAATAGAGACGGTATACAACTAACTAACAATTTATTTGTTATTTTTGGTGCATTTTTGCTGCAATTAGTATGCCGTACTGAAGAGCTCTAATGAGAGCGAAACCGGTCTACGGTTCTAATTGTTGCGAGAATGCATCTAGTCTTACATACTTTGTCCCTATATTGGGGTAGAAATGGGCCAGGGCTAACAATTTTTTAAATTGTTAGTTAGTTGTATACCGTCTCTATTTTAATACTCTGTATTATTTGGAGCGGGCGTGACAACAAGTACTTGGTTCCGAACTAGGTGGCGACACGTTCGCTACTCACTTAGTGTTTTAAGACTGGCTATACGATAGCCGTGTTATTTTTGTCCCGGATTTCCAGGACACGCTACACAATGGTACGTTGTGTCTTTTCTGACTTTTTGGGCGCATGCGCGACATTGTTTTCGGAGAGTTTTGCCCTTTTCGTTTGTCCCCTGGATTTTGGTAAGCATATGTTCCATACTAAATGTATTTCTTCTTATTTGGTTTGACGCCGACGGTTCTGGTAACATTTTTTCTAATACTGCCAGCCTGAACTACTGCAATGTCTTTTTTCTGTCAGAATATTTCTTATACAATGAATGGGAATTCAGTAACACCAGTTCAAGAATATGGATGGCAAGTTTCCTCGCTAATTTTCCAGGAAAATCTGCCCGGTCCAAATAGATTAAACATTGCTTTGTTTTAATTAGATAGTCGGATTCCCACATGCATGCCAGTTCTGAGCTGGGTTTTAATTAAAAGCCGTCTCAGAACGGGTATGGACGGGCGAATCCGACTGTCTAATTAATGTTTAATCTATTTGGAATGGGCTGATTTTCCTATCTAATTTTCCAGAAAAATCTGCCCTGCCCAAATAGATTAAACATTGCTTTGGTTTAATTAGATAGTCGTATTCCCCCGTCCATGCCAGTTCCAAGCTGACTTTTAATTAAAATCCAGCTCAGAACTGGTATGGACGGCGGAATCCGACTGTCTAATTAAAACAAAGCAATATTTAATCTATTTGGAATGGGCAGATTTTCCTGGCTAATTTTCTAGAAATATCTGCACGGTCCAAATAGATTAAACATTGCTTTGTTTTAATTAGATAGTCGGATTGAGCTGGCTTATAATTAAAAGTCAGCTCAGAAATGGCATGGGCGTGGGAACCCTAATATCCGATTAAAACAAAGCAATGTTTAATGTGTTTGGACGGTCACATTTTCCTGGAAAATTAGCCAGGAAAATCTGCCGATTCCAAATAGATTAAACATTGCTTTGTTTTAATTAGGCAGTCGGATTACCCCGTCCATACCAGTGCTGATCTATCTTTTAATTAAATGTCAGCTCAGAATTCGCATGGACGGGGAATTCGACTATCTAATTAAAACAAAGCAATGCTTGGACCGCGGAGATTTTCCTAGAAAATTATTCAGGAAAATCTGCTTTGTTTTAATTAGACAGTCGGATTCCCCCATCCATTTCAGTTCTTAGCTGGCTTTAAATTAAATGTCAGATCAGAACTGGCATGGACGTTGGAAACCGACTATCTAATTAAGACAAAGCAATGTTTAATTAGATAGTCAGATTCCCACGTCCATGCCAATTCTGAGCTGACTTATAATTAAAAGCTAGCTCAGAACTGGTATAGACGGGGGAATCCGACTGTCTAATTAAAACAAAGCAATGTTTAATCTATATGTACCGGGCAGATTTTCCTGGAAAATTAGCCAGGAAAATCAGCCCATTCCAAATAGATTAAACATTGATTATACAGTCGGATTCCACCGTCCGTAACAGTTCTGAGCTGGCTTTTAATTAGAAGTCAGAGCAGAAGTGGCATGGACGTGGGAATCCGACTATCCAATTAAAACAAAGCAATGTTTAAATGTCCAAATAGATTAAACATTGCTTTGTTTTAATTAGATAGTCAGATTCCCACGTCGATGCCAGTCCTGAGCTGACTTATAATTAAAAGCCAGCTCAGAACTTGTATGGACGGAGGAATCCGACTGTCTAATTAAAACAAAGGAGTGTTTAATCTATTTGTACCAGGCAGATTTTCCTGGAAAATTAGCCAGAAAAATCAGCCCATTCCAAATAGATTAATCATTCATTAGACAGTCGGATTCCCCCGTCCATAACAGTTCTGAGCTGGCCTTTATTTAAAAGTCTGAAGTGGCATGCACGTGGAAATCCGATTATCCAATTAAAACAAAGTAATGTTTAATCTATTTGGACCGGGCAGATTTTCCTGGAAAATTAGCCAAGAAAATCTGCCCATTCCCAAGAGATTAAACATTAATTAGAGAGTCGAATTCCCCCGTCCATACCAGTTTAAGCTGGCTTTTATTTAAAAGTCATCCTAGAACTGGCATGGGCGTGGGAATCCTAATATCTAATTAAAACAAAGCAATGTTTAATCTGTTTGGACGGTCAGATTTTCCTGGAAAATTAGCCAGGAAAATCTTTCCATTCCAAATGGATTAAACATTGCTTTGCTTCAATTAGACAGTCGGGTTCCTCCATCCATACCAGTGCTGAGCTGGCTTTTAATTACATGTCAGCTCAAAACTCGCACGGACGGGGGATCAGACTATCTCATTAAAACAAAGAAATGTTTAATCTATTTGGACCATGCAGATATTCCTAGAAAATTTGCCAGGAAAATCTGCCCATTCCAAATAGGTTAAACATTGCTTCGCTTTAATTAGACAGTCGAATTCCACGTCCGTACCAGTTCTGAGCTGGGAATTCGACTATCTAATTAAAACAAAGCAATGTTTGATCCATTTGGACCGGGCAGATTTTCCAGGAAAATTAGCCGAGAAAATCTGCCCATTCCTAAAAGATTAAAGCTTGCTTTGTTTTAATTAGATAGTCGTAGTCCCACGTCCATGCCAGTTCTGAGCTGCCTTTTAATTTAAAGCCAGCTCAGAACTGGTATGCACGGGGAATTCGACTATCTAATTAAAACAAAGCAATGTTTAACACGTTCGCTGTGGGAATTAATTAGCATAATTCCACCGTGTACGTAGGTAGTATTTTTCTTAAACGTAAGTAAATTTTTGTTCAGAGACTTAAATTAGAACAAATTGAACTGTGTTTGCCGAGTATTGGTTTGATTTTTTCTAATACGCGCATTTGCGCCGTCCGCATATCTATAAGAATGTATGCAATAATGCGCAAAGCGCGCATGTGCGTCGTCTTTTTTGAAGATAATAATCACTTTACTCATATAAAACATGCTTTTAATTGCATTATATATATATATATATATATATATATATATATATATATATATATATATATATATATATATATATATATATATATATATATATATATATATATATATATATATATATATAAAGAAATATTCTAAAAACTAACAAAAAAATGTCTTTTCTTTATTTATAAAATCTTATTACAGTATGTCTTATAAAATCTCCTTATGGTAATTTAGAAAACATGTGCCTAAACACAGTCCTGGATTTCAAGGGCACGCTACACAATGCTACGTTGTGTCTTTTCTGCCATTTTTGGGCGCATTCGCGACGTTGTTTTCAGAGAGTTTTTCCATTATCGTTTGTCCCCTGGATTTTCGTAGGCATTTGTTTCATACTAATTCTATTGTCTCTTATTTGGTATGACGCCGACGGTTCTGGTAACATTTTTTCTAATACTGCCAGTCTGAAATATTGCAATGTCATTTTTCTGCCAGAATATTTCTTATACAATGAATGGGAATTCAGTAACACAAGTTGAAGAATTGGATGACAAGTTGCCTGGCTAATTTTCGAGGAAAATCTGCCCGTTCCAAATAGATTTAACATTGCTTTGTTTTAATTAGATAGTCGGAACGCACATGCAAGCCAGTTCTGAGCTGACTTTTAATTAAAAGCCGGCTCAGAACTGGTATGGACGGGGGAATCCGATTGTCTAATTAATGTTTAATCTATTTGGAATGGGCAGATTTTAATATCTAATTTCCCAAAAAATCTGCACGGTCCAAATAGATTAAACCTTGCTATTTGGAATTGACAGATTTTCCTGGCTAATTTTCCAGGAAAATCTGATCGTCCAAGTAGAAAAATATCCTTTTTTTATTTATAAAAGCTTATTACAGTATGTCTTATAAAATCTCCTTATGGTAATTTGCCTAAACACAGTCCCGGATTTCCAGGGCACGCTACACAATGGTACGTTGTCTTTTCTGACTTTTTGGGCGCATGCGCGACATTGTTTTTGGAGAGTTTTTCCTTTTTCGTTTGTCCCCTGGATTTGGGTAGGCATATCTTCCATACTAATTGTATGTTTTCTTATTTGGTGTGACGCCGACGGTTCTGGTAACATTTTTTCTAATACTGCTAGTCTGAACTGTTGCAATGTCTTTTTTCTGCCAGAATATTTCTTATACAATGAATGGGAATTCAGTAACACAAGTTGAAGAATATGGATGGCAAGTTTCCTCGCTAATTTTCCTGACAAATTTTCCAGGAAAATCTGCCCGGTCCAAATCGATTAAACATTGCTTTGTTTTAATTAGATAGTCGGATTCCCGCATGCATGCCAGTTCTGAGCTGACTTTTGATTAAAAGCCCGCTCAGAACTGGTGGTAAGTGACCTCAATTATAAGTATTATACTTTTGGTATACATCATGATTGTTCAATATAGTAGAGTTTTTAAGATAACAAACAGTTCAATTGGTAATTTGAAATTTCCATATGAATCAAAGTACACAGCTGTATCACCGCGTTTCCTAACTGCAACCCAATGACTGCCAGGCTCTTTGTTTGTTTGCACATTCATGACGAACAATTCATTTTTACGTGGTCCAGCTGATGGTAGAGTATCTCGCATGTACACCTCTAAAATATTCAATTTTAATTTTATCAGCAAATTTCACAAGATTTACATTTGTTAGAGGACTTTCTGGTAAACGACCTATACGTTTTTTGGTTTATGTAAATACAACCCATAACCGCTTCGTTGTTTCTTCATATACAAACCACTACCTCGCTGATTAACAGCAATAGCCTCCATCGTTTGGTTATGAGATTTTGATTCTTCCAATTTTTGTTTGCCTGATTTAGCATCGTTCTCAGCTTCAGAACCGCCACCCAGAGCACCCAGTGCTGACAGAACACAAAAAATTACAGGTAGTAGTGGAAGGAAACCTCCACTTTTTGGTATGGGAATAACTCGAGGTGTCTTGACTTTCTAACGACCACCAAATCTTTTAATCACTTTTCTCGCTAGATGCACTAAATTTTTCACAAATTGAACTTCCTTACCAACTTTTATAGCGCCTCGCAATAAATCTAGTATGTTTTGATATGGTATTTTACCATCGCACTTTAGTTTTTTACTGCTACGTTTACTTTTGGTGATTGTCTTTGATTTCACACCATACCAAGTTTCTTTTAACTTTCATTATGTGTGTAACACCCCAAGGAGCTATTCACTAAATGTAGCATGTTAAAGGAGATGTTGTATGCTACAAAAGTGAAAACGAAGAGATATTAGATCCAAAGAGCAATTTAATTTTTGATGATGTAGCCTGTGATAAGCATGACAAAATAAAATCCTATTTTTGTATTGGTAGACATAAAAATAATAACAGTTTCTACTTGTGTCAGACATATAACAAAATTCTGATACAATTGCTTGATTGTGACTGCAGGTAGTATATAACGGTGTATGTGGTTTAAATACACAATGCTAAGTTTGGAAACCACTACAAATCACAAATTCTTTAGGTGTAAATTCATACAGTCAAAAACGCTGAGTATCGACGACTACGAACCTCATCTTGAGGGTGATTGCAGTGCCCTTATAGTTACATTATATAGCGCACGATGTTGGAGAGGGGCATACTAGATGATGCAATCATGTATAATTAAAAAATAACATTTTGTGTGATTGGAAAGTTGATGGTGCTTTCCATTTCGATATCTACCGTAGATGGATTCCCTGTAGTTGGAGCAATCAAATAAAAACATGGGATATTTTTCGAAAGTTTTGTAATCCAAAGGTTGGGGTTCTCTACCAACATATGAGCGTTCAAATTCAGTCATGTTTCTATATGTCTTCCGTGGGGATTCGTTGAGAATTTAAGTGGAGTCTTATATATCGAATGCCTACATGATCAAAGTTGTTGATGTTTTTCTAACGTTATTCGATCGATCCGTTTGCAAGTTCACAATAAAAAAGCTAGGTCTTCAGTGTTTGAGGATGTTTTGATGGACCACAAGCCTTTCGTTGAATTATTCAGATTTGGTAATTCATACGTTTCGAGTTTTCTATATGGTACCAGGATCTTTTTATTTAGGGCAATCGACTGTAATAATTGTTTCTGTATAACTTCGCTGAGGTAGATAAGTTTCACCTGCAGCGCCATGTAATCAATGTAACTTTAATGCTTTATCTGCGTCGACTGCTCCAATCAAAATAAAGCAATTTTTTTCGGTTTGGGCTTTAGTTATTAACTGGTAAAACACATAGAAGCTATAGTATTTGAAGAGATTACACAAGTATCAAGGAGGTATGCAGTATCAAAAACGGCCATCCTTCAGCATTGTATTGTATGTAGCATGATGCTTACTGGAAATATGTACTAGTTTCGCTCTTATTTGAGCACATTAATGTGGGAGGGGACGAGTCGTTTCGTGAGGTGCTGGTGAGCACTGAATTTAAACTGAAACTAGAGAACCATATTATAACAATGTTTAAGTCTCTCTTCTCATATTTACAAACATTTTTATCTCTATATTTACTCAATTCTCAACAATAAATACACATTGTCAATTTAATGTCAATAATTACGTGACGTGTTTGACCTATTACCTTTAGCCGTTACATATGATTGCAATTCTAGATTCTCGTGGGTTGCTTAACATCAATGAGTTTCTAGTGTGCAGTTCTTTCCAGATTGTCGACTTGACTTCTGGTGATGGATTGGACACGTGGTTTTGTCTTCCCTCTAGTATATCTCATCTATTATGCAGGTGTGGTTGCTTTCCCTGCTTATTACCATGGCTGGCTAACACACCTGTAGATTCTTGAGGATTGGAATGCTGCTTGTGAGTTCATCATCATCGTTGCGTGTTATAATCCACTCCTAGGATTTGGTTGGGTACTTCCATAGACCAATAGGTTTCGTTTTCGACATTATACGGAATCGGAGTGATTTTTATTAGCATAAATTGCGTTACCTCTGTCATTGTGAAGTAGCTGTACTATATTTCTCACTGTGACCAATTTCTCACCGAAGTATCGGGTATGAAATAATCTCCAGATGCTGTGGTATTTTTCTCGTTGCTGTCCTGATTTGATCAATGTGTGTCGGTGAAAGAAGGTCGTAAATATTGGCTTGGTTCACATGTATGTTTAGCACGCTTATATAATGATGAGTAAGTTCATCTAGTAATCGATCAATATGTGAATCTTTAATGAATTCTTATCTACTGCTTTGTACCAAGGCTTCATGTTGTTAGTGGCTTCCAGACCTTGCTTCAGTTTGGACTTGAACTGCCTTAGTGTGTGGTATATCCTCTTCTCTGTATCATTCAATCTTGATAGTGATTGCAGCATCGGCCACGTTTGGTGATCCGATTTTCGAGTTTTTAATTTATTTAGGTAATGTAATTCGATTGTTTATTTAATTTGTTTAATGTAAACAGATTGTATTCTTTTTTGTTGCAATATTCACAAGTCCTAGTATAACCTTTAATTTCCTTTCTCATTTTTGGAAAAGAGAATTTGTCTTTCAACTCTGCATAGGTCTCATCTAAAGTTCGATGTCGCTTTTTAGTTTCATGAGAAAACATGATTTGGTCTCTAATCTTTGATGCTGTTTTTAATTCTGCCAAATTGGGTATTTTTGCTTCACAATTATTAGTTGTATTGGAATTTTTGATTTTTATGGAGTTTGTTTCTATACTGCTCTGTTTATTAATTGCGAAATTTTGTTTATTATTAAAATTAGATGTTTCTACTTTAGGTTTTGTTTTGCTTATTATGTTTTTCCGTATTTAACCCAGTTTTTCCCGTGTTATCGTATTGGGCCAACAGAGCTAGCTGCTCTTAAAAGTGAGTTTGAAGACAAATTGAAAATTTTAACTAAGGATATAATTTCACAAGTGCTGCATGATATTGATATACCAAAGAATAAAGATCTAAGTAAGATACTGAATTAGCTGGACACTAAGATCTGAGCTCTACAAGCTAGGTGGAAACTTTACATTCAGCACCATGAAACGTATAACATTTGAACCATCTGATACTAAAAAGCAAATTTTTGATGAATTATATACACCTGCAAGAATAAGTTTTAAACGTAGCCGTACAATAATCAATGGTTTAAATAATTTGTGGTTTGTTTGATTAGCTAAATTACAGACTACTACAAAGAAACCTCTGGTTACAAGTACAGTTTAGTGGTTATCAATTGTTTTTCAAAGTATGTGTGGACTAGCCCTCTTAAATCCAAAAATTATGAATAGGTGACTAAAGCTATGGCTGATATTTAAGCTAATAGTATATCACCCTCTAACATTCATTCTGATCTTGGGTTAGAACTCTAAATTTAACGCATTAATGAAAAAATACAACATTAATCACTATAGCACTGATAGTGATTAATTATTACATATATATATATATATATATATATATATATATATATATATATATATATATATATATATATATATATATATATATATATATATATATATACGTATCTTGAAAGAGAAGATATATAAAAATTTCAACTTGGTTTGTTTCTGGAATTTATCAGTAATGACGAAAATTCCGCAGAAATTGTTGATGAATACCAAACTAATGAGAGAATCATCTTTAAAAGTGAAACTGAAGTAAAAATGACTAAAACTCAGGATCATAGTATTATGGATACTTAGGATTTAGAGTTAAACTTAATCGATATAAACATTTTTGATGAAGTTAAAGTTTATTTGACTCTTGACATTAGTGACAGGTAAACAAACACACCGTTCATTTGAACACATAATTTGTTAAACTGTTAGCTAACACAAACGTAAACTGTTTAATTGGGTGAACGCAGCCTGAAACAATTTTCAAATACTAGTAGATTTATGAAACGTTGCATACTAGTTTTCTAATGATGTTTCAAAGTGGCGTATAGTATTTTTACGAAATTTTTTTGACAGTTCTGACATCCATTTAAATTTTGTTATTTGTTTGTCATGTGACACAAATCACCCAATCATTTAACTTTCAATGAATTTCGCACAGACGTTACTCCGGTTGTCACGGCAGAGCGGCTATTACAGGTAACCAGCCGTAAACTTCACGCATGTTTTTTTTTCTCTCGTCACTTATGGATCCAGTATCCGCCCTACCCTTGTTAACGTTGCTAGACACCAGACCCCTTCCCTCCAGGTTGAGACTACGCACTAAACACTCCCTTGAAAACTAGAGAGGTGGCGGAAACCACTTGCTGGCATTGGTTCACCACGTCCCTAACTCTTGTGGTTTTAAAAACTTCTACATCCTGTCTTCATCCTCCTTTGACATTATGTAATGAGGTTTGTGTTGAACTTGCACATGTTGTATAATATCATGTTCAAAATTGCCATCCAATATATTTTGTGACAAAAAGGTATTTACAAATTAAAAATGTGTAAATTTGTCAGATAGCCAGAATAAAGAGTCATCCATGATGCTATCTGTTAACCCGACATCTACTGCATGATGTCCTAGTTTGATTAGTTTCTTTTTTTGATCTGGAACTACTTGTAACTTAAAAGGAACCAAACCGTGCTTTTAAATTAAAATTTACCCAGATTTAATCTGAAATAGGAATGGCAATAATGTGTACTACTGGCCGATAGCATCGTTCATCTCACTAAGTAATTTCAATGATGCTGATTTACTTGCCACAATGTTGGTCATAACAGCTGCACTGGGAAGTATCAGGGTTCCCTGAGAATCTTCGGAGGAAATGCCGATTACATCTTTTGATTTAAATCATCTTTATTAGCAAACGTCTGTTACATATTAGCCTCGAGTTTTAAGAATGGCATATCTGTATAGTCTTTTTGGACTTTAGATATTGTAGTATCAACAAAATCCATGTCAGCAAAAGTTTTTTTTGTATTTTCGTTACGAGTATACGCTATTTGATGTGTATCTACTCCTTGATATACTTTTAGAGAGTAATTGATGTTTACGTAACACTAGTTAAAAGAAAATGATTTGCAGACTGAATGCCATGTTTCAATAATCGAAAAAAAATTTATTCACACAATCTGAAAGTTCAATAGGTTCTTAATTAACCTATGTTCTTGTAAATCAACATCACCATGAACTTTTCGGAACCATTTGTCTTTGAACAACCCTGTTTAGATGTTTTAAATTTGTAGAACGTAAATATCGACAAAACTGAATGTAACCGTGATACCATTTATTAATGACACAAGGTAGATGGTTTAATTGTAGATATGGTAGAAACCTAAAGGACTAAAATAATGAAGAAACAGGTAGTATTATGAAGACACGTACACTTGAAGAACTCAAATAACTACTATATATTTAAAGAAACCTGACGATCGTTTTCCTAACCGAGTTAACGTTATCAGAGTTATAAATGAAATATCTTACATCTACATCTCTGTATATATTCTTGTGCAGGTAGTTGGTCACTAACGTTAAGGGTGGTTCAACAACACAAAAATTAACATATCTGGATCGGCGGAAATACCTAAATCATTTTATTATCTATCGGACTTGCTCCTGTCGGTCTTCTCCTTTCGGTCTTCCTTTCAGACAAAAAATATTAATCAAAAGCCCATATACAATATCTGAATTTAGGAAGGATAAAGGAACCTTTAAAGTTCCTGTAAAACAGAATAATAAAGACGTTGTGAAAAGTGAAATTAATTAATACATTTGCTTAGAGGCCTGTAAAAATGAGTCTGCACTTTATACAAGATTTGTCATCTTACTTGAGTGTAATTTTCCAAAACGTTCAGTCTTTAAAAGCATATATGAAGGATATTATTGCAGATGAATGCTATTTGTAAGCATCGATTATACTACTTGTTGAATCTTCGACAGCTCAGCAGGATGATATTCAGATACCTCGCCATCTTAAAATTTACACATCTTATGTAAAGAGCAAGAGATATCCATGTGGTGCTACGATATACATCAGGAATAATTTAAAATTTTGTTTGGAGACAATTGCGAAACTTTGGATCTTGTGTAGTATACAAACCACCATCTACCCCATCCACGCAATTAAATACAAATTCAACAACATATTTATATGTATATATATAAGCGGATGCCAGAAAACGTTGATTTTTGGTGATCTCAATGTAAACATTACAAAGAAACAAAGCAGTTCATTCGTAAATTATTTTACAAATAAAATGTTCAATATTTTAACATCACAATCGTCTACAGATGGCAACACACAGAGTGATGTGGGTTTTTCAAACAGCAGAAAACTCAGGCTACTCACTCGGGTTCACTATTCCAATTCATATTTCAGCTTTTGTAAGCCTGCAGTTTGTATTTTAAAAGAATATGATAAGCTAGTAACAATGAAAAAAGCTACTCCGTCAAAACTGAATCATGGGTCATCTCTAATAGGGTCATCAAACATTGTAGCAACTGTTTTATCTAGGGAATGTGACTCCCAAGTCCATTTTACACAAAAAGGTAGACGTGAAAAACCGATAAAACAACCTGGTCGCTGACTTGTCTGCGGCTGCACTGTGAAGTACGCTGAACTACGAACTCAGAAGAAGTTGGTCAATATTTGTTTAAACATACACTGACGTGCCACCTCTGGAAGTGGTGTGGTCATTGCGGTATGCCTTTATAGATAGATGTTGGCCGACACGAATGACGGGGCCGGATTCGTTAAGAGTGACCTACGTCCACAGCGCCGCGTAACAAAAACGAAGTTGATTTCAGTGCGGACAGTCATAACAATCGACACCCATTTAAAGGGCAACACAAGATGCTAAAACAAGCCTTGTAAAGTTACAGAAGCAACAACCGAAAAATATAGTTAAAGATCAAAGAAAAAGAAAAGCGGACCGTCACTATCGTTCCGACGTTTGTTCTGTATACTGTACGACAAGAGGCCACCGAAGGCTAGAGTTAAAGTTATCAAGAAGGACTGCAACGCCCAGAAGAACATCTCCAAGAGTGACAAAAAGAAGCGTAGGATGAAGGAGAGCTACGCAATTTATATTCACAAAATGCTGAAGCAAGTACATCCCGACCCCGTATCTCGAGCAAGGCCATAAGCATAATGGACAGCTTCGTCAACGACATATAGGAGCGCATCACCGCCGAAGCCTCCAGGCTCGCTCATTGCAACAACAGATCCACGATAACGAGCCGGGAGATCGAGACCACCTTCTGCCCGGTAAACTCGCCAAAAACGCAGTCAGCGAAGGCAGCAAGCCGGTTATCAAATACACCAGCTCGAAGGAAATAAATAAACGTGTGCCTTTCAATTGTGTCACATTAGACGGAAAACTTGGAGAGGAAAAACTCGGCTCTTTTCAGAGTCACAAATTTACAAACATTTCGATGATAAGTACGCTCGATCCGTAACCTAATCGTAATTAGCTATTGTTTGGCCGACACCACATTTCACTCATCAGAACCTTTTCTTTTCTTCTCTATTATTATTTTGCCATCTGAAGTGTGTCGATCGAAATGACACCACGCCCTTCTTGTCTGCTATTGTATTTGCCAATTTGAGAAGTTCGAAATATCGTAAAGAGCAAGCGTAGTTCACAGCAGCCGCAGCCAAGTCAGCGCCCAGGTGACACTCCGCCTACTTTGTTGTCCTTCAAACGTCCTATACGCGGCACACGCAAGGAACGTTCTTACGATTCACTGGTAATTTCGACAGACGTTACTACGGTTCTCACGGCGGAGCGTCTATTACAAGTAACCGACCGTAGACTACACGCTCTCTTTTTCTCTCGTCACTCTTGGATCCAGTATCCGCCCTACCCTTGTTGACGTTGCTGGACCCCATACAGTGATAAGACCACAAATCTCTGCATTCCCCAACCTGACGGTTACTGTTATCAGTGTTCTTCGTCCCACTAGCACTATACTTTAAGTTTTGTGAGGCTCAAGTCGGAGACCACTATTTGCCATCCAGTTTTGCACCCTTGCCATTGACCAATTGATATTATTATCTAGGTCACCCTTATTTACTTCGCTTACAATCACCGCCAAATGATCTGTATACCCTATAATAGCCGTGTTGTTTTACGGACTCCAGACTAAAGAGCTTATCGTAATACATGTTCCACAGTGTCGGTCCTAGGACTGACCCCTGACGCACGCCAAATGTAGTAGCATGCATCCAATACTTCTGTCCAATCGTATCTATCTGCCAACTGGGACAGGCCTTTTCAGAGAGCGATTAATAGAGAATGATTCATATACATACTTGAGACGACTTTAACGGACTAAAAACTTACTTCGACAACATACTAAGCGTAATGAATGCAGAGTACAAGTTGGAATATAAATTTTTTATTTTAACCATTATTTTCACCAATAGCAATATTGCTGACACATTTTATCGAATATTTACAACAACAATTATAATCAACGGACTATATTTAAATCAATAACTGGGAACTTAGATGCGGATGACGGCGACAGAATATATAAAGCTTTCGAAATTTTGAGAAAAGATCAAAATCAAGTACATCAACTTTTTAGTTCACAAACATCACTAATAATAGATGCTATAGCAGGGTTTAATAAAACAATAGACAACTTAAGCGATAACCAAGAAGCCATAGTAGCGAGACATACTAGAAATTGTATGCTATTATTTACTTAAATTGTATACTTGTTACATAAATAAAAGAACCATTGTAAAAGTAAAATGTATTTATTAGTTTTGTTTTAAAATACATTTATTAATATTCATCTCCAGTCACAAAAGACGTTCCAACATCAATTCACTCAAGCCTTCTGCAAACTCTAATTCTGCACTCTAAATTTCCTCGATGAATTCCTGATAGATATTAGTTGAAACTGTAAGAGTTTTTTTATTGAATGATTTCATTTGTTTTCTTTCTTTATTTTGAAGCTTATACAACCCAAACAATTCAAAGTTTATTTCAATTGCAACATGTTTAGCTGAAGCAGCTTCAATGAGCTGATGCAATACATGTTTCATAGTTTCAATGGATTTCTTCTATGTTACTGTTATTCGTATTAATACGATAAGTAGCTATTCTATTTTGAAAGCTTCATTTATCATAAGCACTTTTTCAACTACCTACGATTCACATAATTTTCATTTTTGGGCTTTACAATGTTCATTGCCATACATAGTTTTAAGATGAAGTTTGTCGTCGTAGGTACACAAGGCTTCTGTGTGACATAGTAGGCACCCAAAGAATTAATAATTGATAATCGTTAACAAACTGCACATTATATGCTTAAGACACCGAAAGCGCTAGGTTGTATTTATTGAATGCAGATAAAACCGTTATAAAAGTAGAATGTTTTTTATTTACTACAGTTTTATTTTAAAATACAGTTATTAATATCCAGCCATAAAAGACGTTCCAACATCCATCCACTCATGCCTTCTGCAAACTCCAATTCTGCAACTCTGAATTTCCTCGATGAATTACTGATAGATATTTTAATAATTAGTTGAAACTCTAGCATTTTTGTTTTTTGCATTAAATTATTTCATTTGTTTTCTTTCTTTATTTTGACGCATATACAACCCAAACAATTCCGAGTTTATTTTAATTGCATCATCTTTAGCTGAAGCAGCCTCAATTAGCTGAAACAATACATGTTTTATAGTTTTCTGAATTTCTTTTGTTACTGCCGTTGTCATTTTCTTAGTAAACATTTGTTTGGATGAAATCAGTTGGCTTTGGGTTAAATATTGTCACTGCTGCCAACATCAGAATTTTGCATTAACAGTGAATCGCTGTATGTTTAGTGGATAACGGATTAAACAACCTTATTTTCGTGTGTCTTTTAATGAATATATTTGTTTGTGAAATAATATAAAGTAAAAATTATTGAATTGTGTTGTGATTGGCCTTTGTGGTATTGGAAATGGGTCGAGAAATGGTGAGCCTGGTGGTCTTCGAGACAAGTGTTACCTACAATGATAAGGTACGATTTCTTAATGACATATATGCACTTTTAGTTAGTTCGATCTTAGGGTAGTATATGGCGGCGGCAGGTTGCCAATCGCACATTTTTCTGTAGTTTTTAAAATATTTTGGATATATATGTCCGAACAACATGCGCTTTGATCACCTTTTTGTCCAAATAGGCATTACTTTAACATAGGAAAACTTCTAGTGTATTTGTGCTACAAATTCAAATTTTCAGATTGATATATGATACATCTTATGGCCCCTTGTCGCCGGATAAATAATTTGTTTTAGATAAACTAAAAATATTATGACGTTAACATATCCACACTTATTCCATCTGTTCACTTATATTCATAAAAACAATGCAAAATTTGTAATAAACTCAGAAGCTTAAAACTCGAAAAAAAGATATTTTCCACCTAAACAATTTTCTGCATGCTTTGGTTTACGCCCATGCCAGTTCTGAGCAGACTTTTAATTAAAAACCAGCTCAGAACTGGTATGGACGGGGGAATTCGACTGTCTAATTAATGTTTAATCTCTTCGGAATGGGCAGATTTTTCTGGAAACTTAGATAGGAAAATCTGCCCATTCCAAATAGATTTAACATTAAATAGACAATCGGAATCCCCCGTCCATACCAGTTCTGAGCCGGCTTTTAATTAAAAGTCAGCTCGGAACTGGTATGCATGTGGGAATCCGACTATCTAATTAAAACAAAGCAACGTTTAATCTATCAGGACTGGGCAGATTTTCCTGGAAAATTAGCCAGAAAACTTGCCATCCATATTCTTTAATTTGTGTTACTGAATTCCCATTCATTGTATAAGAAATATTCTGGCATAAAAATGACATTGCAATAGTTCAGACTGGCAGTATTAGAAAAAATGTTACCAGAACCGTCGGCGACACACCAAATGAGAAAAATACTATTAGTATGGAACATATGCCTACCAAAATCCAGGGGACAAACGAGAAGGACAAAACTCTCCGAAAACAATGTCGCACATGCGCCCAAAAGTGCCAGAAAAGACACAACGTACCATTGTGTAGCGTGCCCTGGAAATCCGGGACTTTAATTAGATAGTTGGATTCCCAGGTCCATACCAGTTCTGAGCTGACTTTTAATTAAAAGCCAGCTCAGAACTGATATGGACGGGGGAATCCAACTTCTAATTAAAACAAAGCAATGTATTTGTACCGGGCAGATTTTCCTGGAAAATTATCCAGCAAAATCAGCCTATTCCAAATAGATTAAACATTAATTAGACAGTCGGATTCCCCCGTCCATAACAGTTCTGAGCTGGGTTTTAAATAAAAGTTAGCTCAGAAGTGGCATGGACGTGAGAATCCGATTATCTAATTATAAGCCAGGCGCAGCAGGTGCGTTATGGTAGTGAATTTTCAAAAAAATGAACTGGCACCAAATATTTTATTATTACTTTTTTTTCTTGTAAGGTAGTAATCTAAGTTTTTGCGTATAGTTTACTATTTATATCGTTAACCTATCTGCCCAATTGGGTTATCAGAGCTTTTTTATTTTTTGAGATAAAAATTGAAACTGACCCCGGATATGGCTTTTAGTGGTCCTAGTTTGCGCTCATTTGCAAACAATTTTTAAAATTCAAAAGTCAGGTTCTTCCCATTAGTGAATTTTCTTTACAAAAATTCACTAATAAAATAAAACTATAAGACCAACTTAGCTAACTTCAGAGGATTAATACCTCGAAATGTCATTATCGGCTTTTTATTGCAGTATAGGATTTTTAGCAAATAACGTTGGAAAATCGGAACATAAATGGACAAATATTGAAGAGTTATGTTGTGTAGCATACTTACATTATGGTGTCTATAAAACGAACGATTCCAGAAAATGTATAAAATAAGACAAAGACATATCGAAAAAGTGGGTACAACTTGCGCTTTTCCTGCAGGAAAAACAAATAACTAAAAATAAAATAAAATAAAAATAAAACAAAAGTTCGCTTCTACCCTCACTTTCATTCTGATTTTCGTCATCTACACCCTAAAACACGTCTGTATACAAAACTGTATATCGTATATGCGGATAGTAAATAATTACCGTTTTCCAATTGTGCCCGTCAGCCCTCAGCGAACAAGGCAAATAGTTGTACAAAAGTCAACCTGCATAAGTTGGTGACTTCTTATGAAAGTGCAGATATATATCTATATATATATATATATATATATATATATATATATATATATATATATATATATATATATATATATATATATATATATATATATATATATACTATTATTTAACTTGGAGTACCAGCTCTTTCAGCCACTCTTCACATACCCAGTTTTATCCAGCGAAATTGATCAATTACATGCAGAAAATTGTTTAGGTGGAAAATATCTTTTTTTCGAGTTTTAAGCTTCTGAGTTTATTACAAATTTTGCATTGTTTTTATGAATATAAGTGAACAGATGGAATAAGTGTGGATATGTTAACGTCATAATATTTTTAGTTTATCTAAAACAAATTATTTATCCGGCGACAAGGGGCCATAAGATGTATCATATATCAATCTGAAAATTTGAATTTGTAGCACAAATACACTAGAAGTTTTCCTATGTTAAAGTAATGCCTATTTGGACAAAAAGGT
Organism: Tillus elongatus; assembly: GCA_964006375.1. NCBI lineage: Eukaryota > Metazoa > Arthropoda > Insecta > Coleoptera > Cleridae > Tillus > Tillus elongatus. Next base: position 44,322,820 of record OZ023270.1, on the reverse strand, counting down.
GATCAAAGCGCATGTTGTTCGGACATATATATCCAAAATATTTTAAAAACTACAGAAAAATGTGCGATTGGCAACCTGCCGCCGCCATATACTACCCTAAGATCGAACTAACTAAAAGTGCATATATGTCATTAAGAAATCGTACCTTATCATTGTAGGTAACACTTGTCTCGAAGACCACCAGGCTCACCATTTCTCGACCCATTTCCAATACCACAAAGGCCAATCACAACACAATTCAATAATTTTTACTTTATATTATTTCACAAACAAATATATTCATTAAAAGACACACGAAAATAAGGTTGTTTAATCCGTTATCCACTAAACATACAGCGATTCACTGTTAATGCAAAATTCTGATGTTGGCAGCAGTGACAATATTTAACCCAAAAGCCGGCTCAGAACTGGTATGGTCGGGGGATTCCGATTGTCTAATTAATGTTAAATCTATTTGGAATGGGCAGATTTTCCCATCTAAGTTTCCAGAAAAATCTGCCCGGTCCAAATAGATTAAACATTGCTTTGGTTTACGCCCATGCCAGTTCTGAGCAGACTTTTAATTAAAAACCAGCTCAGAACTGGTATGGACGGGGGAATTCGACTGTCTAATTAATGTTTAATCTCTTCGGAATGGGCAGATTTTCTTGGCTAATTTTCCAGGCAAATCTACCTGGTCCAGATAGATTAAACATTGCTTTGTTTTAACACGCCCATGTCAGTTCCACGCTGACTTTTAATTTAAAGCCAGCTCAGAACTGGTACGGACGGGGAAATCCGACTATATAAGTAAAACAAAGCAATGTTTAACCTATTTGGAATGGATAGATTTTCCTGGCTAATTTTCCAGGAAAATCAGCCCGGTCCAAATAGATTAAACATTGCTTTGTTTTAATTAGATAGTCGGATTCCCCCGTCCATGCGTGTTCTGAGCTGACTTTTAATTAAAAGTCAGCACAGAACTCGTATGGACGGGAAATCCGACTGTCTAATTAAAACAAAGCAATGTTTAATCTATGGACAGATTTCCTGGAAATATGCCAGGAAAATCTGCCCATAGATTAAACAGTACTTTGTTTTACTTAAATAGTCGGATTCCCTTGTCCATATCAGTTCTAAGCTGACTTTTAATTAAAAGTCAGCACAGAACTGATACGGACGTGGGAATCCGAGTATCTAATTAAAACACAGAAATGTTTAATCTATTTAGACCGGGCAGATTTTCCTGGAAAATTAGCCAACAAAATCTGCCCAGTCCAAATAGATAGTTTGATTCCCACGTCCATGCCAGTTCTCAACTGACTTATAATTAAAAGTCAGCTAAGAACTGGCATGGGCGTGGGAATCCTAATATCTAATTAAAACAGAGTAATGTTTAATCTGTTTGGACAATCAGATTTTCTCTGGAAAATTAGCCAGGAAAATCTCTCCATTCCAAATAGATTAAACATTGCTTTGTTTTAATTAGACAGTCGGATTCCCCCGTCCATACCAGTGCTGAACTGGCTTTTAATTAAATGTCAGCTCAGAACTCGCATGGAGGGGGGAATCCGACTATCTAATTAAAACAAAGCAATGATTAGTCTATTTGTACCGTGCATATTTTCGTAGAAAATTAGCCACGAAACTCTGCCCATTCCAAATAGGTTAAACATTGCTTTGTTTTAATTAGACAGTCGAATTCCCCCGTCCATACCAGTTTTGAGTTGGCTTTTTATTAAAAGCCGGCTAAGAACTGGCAATGTTTAATCTAATTCGACCGGGCAGATTTTCAACGTCCATGCCAGTTCTGAGCTGACTTTTAATTAAAAGCCAGCTCAAAACTGGTATGGATGGGGGAATTCGACTGTCTAATTAAAACAAAGGAATATTAAACACTTTCGCTGCGGGAATTAATTAGGATAATTCCACCGTGTGCGGAGGTAGTAAGTTTCTTAAAGGTAAGTAAATTTTTGTCCAGTTACTCAAATTACAAATATAACTGAGTTTGTCGAGTATTGGTTTGATTTTTGCGCCGTCCGCATATTTATAAGAATTTATGCAATAATGCGGAAAGCGCGCATGAGCGTCCTATTTTTTGAAGAGAATAATCACTTTACTCATATAAAACATCCTTTTATTTGCATAATATATATATATATATATATATATATATATATATATATATATATATATATATATATATATATATATATATATATATATATATATATATATATATATATATATATATATATATATATATATATATATATATATATATATATATATATATATATATATATATATATATATATATATATATAAAGAAATATTCTAAAAACTAACAAAAAAATGTCTTTTCTTTATTTATAAAATCTCCTTATGGTAATTTAGAAAACATGTGCCTAAACACAGTTACAGATTTCCAGGCCACGCTACACATTGGTGCGTTGTGTATTTTCTGACTTTTTTTGGGCACATGCGCGACTTTTTTTTTGCAGAGTTTTGCCCTTTTCGTTTGTCCCCTGGATTTTGGTAGGCATATGTTCCATACTAATTGTATTTTTTTCTTATTTGGTGTGACGGTGACGGTTCTGGTAACATTTTTTCTAACACTGCCAATCTGAACTACTGCAATGTCTTTTTTCTGCCAGAATACTTCTTATACAGTGAATAGGAATTCAGTAACACAAGTTGAAGAATATGGATGGCAAGTTTCCTGGCTAATTTACCTGGCTAATTTTCCAGGAAAATCTGCCCGGTCCAAATAGACTAAACATTGCTTTGTTTTAATCAGATAGTCGGATTTCCACATACATGCCAGTTCTGAGCTGGGTTTTAATTAAAAGCCGTCTCAGAACGGGTATGGACGGGCGAATCCGACTGTCTAATTAATGTTTAATCTATTTAGAATGGGCAGATATTCCTATCTAATTTTCCAGTCGGATTCCCCCGTCCATGCCAGTTCTGAGCTGACTTTTAATTAATATCCAGCTCAGAACTGGTAAGGACGGCGGAATCCGACTGTCTAATTAAAACAAAGCAATGTTTAATCTATTTGGAATGGCAAGATATTCCTGGCTAATTATCTAGGAAAATCTACACGGTCCAAAAAGATTAAACATTGCTTTGTTTTAATTAGATAGTCGGATTCCCCCATCCATGCGAGTTCTTAGCTGGCTTTTAATTAAAAGTCAGCGCAGAACTGAGATGTACATGGGAATCCGACTATCTAATTAAAACAAAGCAAGGTTTAATCTATTTAGACCGGGCAGATTTTCCTGGAAAATTTGCCAGGAAAATCTGCTCATTCCAAGTAGATTAAACAATGCTTTGTTTTAATCAGACAGTCGGATTCCCGCGTCCTTACGAGTTCTGAGCTGGCTTTAAATTAGATGTCAGCTCAGAACTGGCATGGACGTGAAAATCAGACTAACCAATTAAAACAAAGCAATGTTTAATCTATTTGGACTGGGCAGATTTTCCTGGAAAATAAGCCAAGAAAATCTGCCCATTCCAAAGAGATCAAACATTAATTTGACAGTCGGAGTTCACCGTCCATACCAGTTCTGAGCTGGCTTTTAATTAAAAGTCAGCTCAGAACTGGCATTGGCGTGGGAACAACCCTAATATCTAATTAAAACAAAGCAATGTTTAATATGTTTGGACGGTCAGATTTTCCTGGAAAATTAGTCAGGAAAATCTGCCTATTCCAAATAGATTAAACATTGCTTGTTTTAATTAGGCAGTCGGATTCCCCCGTCCATACCAGTGCTGAGCTATATTTTAAGTAAATGTCAGCCCAGAACTCGCATGGACGGGGAAATCCGACTATTTAAAACGCAGATTTTCCTGGAAAATTAATCAGGAAAATCTGCATATTCCAAATAGATTAAACATTGCTTTGTTTCAATTAGACAGCCGGATTCCCCCATTCATACCAGTTCTGAGCTGGCTTTAAATTAAATGTCAGCTCAGAACTGGCACTGACGTCGGAATCCGTCTATCTAATTAAAACAAATCAATGTTTAATTAGATAGTCAGATTCCCACGTCCATGCCATTTCTGAGCTGATTTATAATTAAAAGCCAGCTCAGAACTGGTATAGACGGGGGAATCCGACTGTCTAATTAAAACAAAGCAATGTTTAATCTATTTGTACCGGGCAGATTTTGCTGGAAAATAAGCCACGAAAATCAGCCCATTCCAAATAGATTAAACACTAATTAGACAGTCGGAATCCCCCGTCCATTCCAGTTCTGAGCTGGCTTTAAATTAAATGTCAGCTCAGAACTGGCATGGACGTGAGAATCAGACTGTCTAATTAAAACAAAGCAATGTTTAATCTATTTGGACCGGGCAGATTTTCCTGGCTAACTTTCCAGGAAAATCTGCCCGGTCCAAATAGATTAAACATTGCTTTGTTTCAATTAGATAGTCGGATTCGCACGTCGATGTCAGTTCTGAGCTGACTTATAGTAAAAAGCCAGGAAAATCAGCCTATTCCAAATAGATTAAACAACAATTAGACAGACGGATTCCACCGTCCGTAATAGTTCTGAGCTGGCTTTCAATTAAAAGTCAGGTCAGAAGTGGCATGGACGTGGAGATACGACTATCTAATTAAAACAAAGCAATTTTTAATCTATTTGGACCGAGCAGATTTTCCTGGAAAATTAGCCATTAAAATCTGCCCATTCCAAAGAGATTAAACATTAATTAGACAGTCGAATTCCCCCGTCCATACCAGTTCCGAGCTGCCATATATTTAAAAGTCATCCCAGAACTGGCATGGGCGTGGGAATTCTAATATCTAATTAAAACAAAGCAATGTTTAATCTGTTTGGACGGTCAGATTTCCCTGGAAAATTAGCCAGGAAAATCTGTCCATTCCAAATAGATTAAACATTGCTTTGTTTCAATTAGACAGTCGGGTTCCTTGGTCCATACCAGTGCTGAGCTGGCTTTTAATTAAATGTCAGCTCAGAATTTGCACGGACGGGGGATCAGACTATCTAATTATAACAAAGAAATGTTTAATCTATTTGGACCATGCAGCTTTTCCTAGAAAATTTGCCAGGAAAATCTGCCCATTCCAAATAGGTTAAACATTGCTTTGTTTTAATTAGACAGTCGAATTCCCTCGTCCATACCAGTTCTGAGCTGGCTTTTTATTAAAAGCTGGCTAAGAACTGGCATGGACGTGGGAATCCGACTATATAATGAAAACAAAGCAATGTTTGATCCATTTGGACCGGCAGATTTTCCTGGAAAATTAGCCAAGAAAATCTGCCCATTCCAAAAAGATTAAACATTGCTTTGTTTTAATTAGATAGTCGATCTGCCTTTTAATTTAAAGCCAGCTCAGAACTGGTATGGTCGGGGAATTCGACTGTGTAATTAAAACAAAGTAATGTTTAACACTTTCGCTGTGGGAATTAATTACCATAATTCCACCGTGTACGGAGGTAGTAGCTTTCTTAAAGGTAAGTAAATTTTTGTCCAGTCACTTAAATTAGAACAAATTAAACAGAGTTTGTCGAGTATTGGTTTGATTTTTTCTAACACGTGCAACTGCGCCGTCCGCATATCCATAAGAATTTATGCAATAATGCGGAAAGCGCTCATGTGCGTCCTCTTTTTTGAAGATAATAATCACTTTACTCATATAAAACATGCTTTTAATTGCATAAAATATATATATAAAAAGAAATATTCTAAAAACTAACAAAACAATGTCTTTTCTTTATTTATAAAATCTTATTACAGCATGTCTTATAAAATCTCCTTAGGGTAATTTAGAAAACATGTGCCTAAACACAGTCCTGGATTTCCAGGGCACGCTACACAATGGTATGTTGTGTCTTTTCTGCCATTTTTGGGGCGCATGCGCGACATTGTTTTCGGAGAGTTTTGCCCTTTTCGTTTCTCTCCTGGATTTTGGTAGGCATTTGTTCCATACTAATTGTATTTTTTCTTATTTGGTGTGACGCCGACGGTTCTGGTAACATTTTTTCTAATACTGCCAGTCTGAACTATTGGAATGTCATTTTTCTGCCAGAATATTTCTTATACAATGAATGGGAATTCAGTAACACAAGTTGAAGAATTGGATGACAAGTTGCCTGGCTAATTTTCGAGGAAAATCTGCCCGTTCCAAATAGATTTAACATTGCTTTGTTTTAATTAGATAGTCGGAACGCACATGCAAGCCAGTTCTGAGCTGACTTTTAATTAAAAGCCGGCTCAGAACTGGTATGGACGGGGGAATCCGATTGTCTCATTAATGTTTAATCTATTTGGAATTGGCAGATTTTAATATCTAATTTTCCAGAAAAATCCGCCCGGTCCAAATAGATTAAACATTGCTTTGTTTTAATTAGCTTGTCGGATTCCCCCATCTATGCCAGTTCTGAGCTGACTTTTAATTAAAATCGAGCTCAGAATTGGTAAGGACGGCGGAATCCGCGGCGGAAAATCTGCCCATTCGAACGAGATTGAACATTAATTAGGCAGTCGAATTCCCCGTCCATGCCAGTTCTGAGCTGGCTTTTAATTAAAAGTCAGCTCAGAACTGTCATGGGTGTGGGAATCCTAATATCTAATTAAAACAAAGCAATGTTTAATCTGTTTGGACGGTCAGATTTTCCTGTAAATTAGTCAGGAAAATCCGTCCATTCCAAATAGATTAAACATTGCTTTGTTTTAATTAGACAGTCGGATTCCTCCGTCCATACCAGTGCTGGCTTTTAATTAAATGTCAGCTCAGAACTCGCATGGACGGGCGATCCGAGTATATAATTCAAACACAGCAATGTTTAATCTATTTGGACTATGCAGATTTTCCTAGAAAATTAGGCGGGAAAATCTGCCCATTCTAAATAGGTTAAACATTGTTTTTTTTAAATTAGACAGTCCAATTCCCCCGTCCATACCAGTTCTGAGCTGGTTTTTTTATAAAGCCCGTCAACGTCCATGCCAGTGCTGAGCTGACTTTTAATTAAAAGCCAGCTCAGAACTGGTATGGCCGGGGGAATTAGACTGTCTAATTAAAACAACGCAATGTTTAATACTTTCGCTGCGGGAATTAATTAGCATAATTCCACCGTGTGCGGATGTAGTAACTTTCTTAAAGGTAAGTAAATTTTTGTCCAGTGACTGAGAACAAATATGACTGAGTTTGTCAAGTATTGGTTTGATTTCTTCTAAGACGCGCATTTGCGCCGTCCGCATATTTATAAGAATTTATGCAATAATGCGGAATGCGCGCATGTGCGTCCTATTTTTTGTAGATAATAACACTTTACTCATATAAAACATTCTTTTATTTGCATAATATCTATATATATATATATATATATATATATATATATATATATATATATATATATATATATATATATATATATATATATATATATATATATATATATATTACCATAAGGAGATTTTATAAGACATACTGTAATAAGATTTTATAAATAAAGAAAGGAGTTTTCAGAATATTTCTTTATATATATATATATATATAAAGAAATATTCTGAAAACTCCTTTCTTTATTTATAAAATCTTATTACAGTATGTCTTATAAAATCTCCTTATGGTAATTTGCCTAAACACAGTCCCGGATTTCCAGGGCACGCTACACAATGGTACGTTGTGTCATTTCTGACTTTTTTGGGCGCATGCGCTACATTGTTTTCGGAGAGTTGTGCCTTTTTTTTGTTCCCTGGATTTTGGTAGGCATATGTTCCATACTAATTGTAATTTTTCTTATTTGGTGTGACGCGGACGGTTCTGGTAACATTTTTTCTAATACTGCCAGTCTGAACTATTCCACTGTCTTTTTTCTGCCAGAATATTTCTTATACAATGAATGGGAATTCAGTAACACAAGTTGAAGAATATGGATGGCAAGTTTCCTCGCTAATTTTCCTGACTAATTTTCCAGGAAAATATGCCCGGTCCAAAGAGATTAAACATTGCTTTGTTTTAATTAGATAGTCGTATTCCCACATGCATGCCCGTTCTGAGCTGACTTTTGATTAAAAGCCGGCTCAGAACTGGTGATAAGTGACCACAATTATAAGTATTATACTTTTAGTGTACATCATGATTGTTCAATATAGTACAGTTTTTAAGATAACACAACAGTTCAATTGGTGGCTTCCCATTTCCATATGAGTCAAAGTACCCAGCTGTATCACCTCCTTTCCTAACTGCAACCCAATGATTGCCAGGCTCTTTGTTTGTTTGCAAATTCATGACGAACAATTCATTTTTACGTGGTCCAGCTGATGGTGGAGTATCTCAAATGTATACACCTCTAAAATATTCAATTTTCATTTTATCATCAAATTTCACAAGATCTACATTTGTTAGAGGACTTGCTGGTAAACAACCTATACCTTTTTTGGTTTATGTAAATACAACCCATAACCGCTTCGTTGTTTCTTCATATACAAACCACTACCTCGCTGATCAACAGCAATAGCCTCCATCGTTTGGTTATGAGATTTTGATTCTTCCAATTTTTGTTTGCCTGATTTAGCATCGTTCTCAGATTTAGCAATATCTTCAGAACCGCCACCCAGAGCACTCAGTGCTGACAGAACACAAAAAATTAGAGGTAGTAGTGGAAGGAAACCTCCACTTTCCGGTATGGGAATAACTCGAGGTGTCTTGACTTTCTAACGACCACCAAATATTTTAATCACTTTTCTCGCTAGATGCACTAAATTGTTCACAAATGGAACTTCCTTACCAACTTTTATAGCGCCTCGCAATAAATTTAGTATGTTTTTAAATGGTATTTTACCATCGCATTTTAGTTTTTCACTGCTACGTTTACTTTTGGTGATTGTCTTTGATTTCACACCCATACAAAGTTTCTTTTAACTTTCATTATGTTTGTAACACCCCATGCAGATATTCACTATATGTAGCATGTTAAAGGAGATGTTGTATGCTACAAAAGTGAAAACGAAGAGATATTAGATCCAGCAGATGCAAAGAGCAATTTAATTTTTGATGATGTAGTCTGTGATAAGCATGACGAAATAAAATCCTATTTCTGTATTGGTATAGATAAAAATAAAAACAGTTTCGACTTGTGTCAGACATATAACAACATTCCGATACAATTGCTTGATTATGACTGCAGGTAGTATATAACGTTGTATGTGGTTTAAACACACAATGCTCAGTTTGGAAACCACTATAAATCACAAATTCTTTAGGTGTAAATTCAGGCAGCCAAAAACCCTGAGTATCGACGACTACGAACCTCATCTTAAGAGTGATTGCAGTACCCTTATAGCTACATTATATAGCGCACGATGTTGAAGAGTGGGGCACTAGATGATGCAATCATGTATAATTAAAAAAATAACATTTTGTGTGATTGGAAAGTTGATGGTGCTTTCCATTTCCAATTTGATATCTACCCTAGATGGATTTTTGGATTCCCTGTACTTGAGTTTCCAGTGTGCAGTTGTTTCCAGATTTTCGACTTGACTTCTGGTGATGGATTGAACACGTGGTTTTGTCTTCCCTCTGGTATATCACATCTATTATGCAGGTGTGGTTGCTTTCCATGCTCATTACCATGGCTGGGGAACACACATATAGATTCTTGAGGATTGGAATGCTGCTTGTGAGTTCATCATCATCGTTGCGTGTTATAATCCACTCCTAGGATTTGGTTGGGTACTTCCATAGACCAATAGGTTTCGTTTTAGACATTATACGGAATCGGGGTGACATTTATTAGCATAAATTGCGTTACCTCTGTCATTGTGAAGTAGCTGTACAGATGAATATATTTCTCACTGACCGAAGTATCGGGTATGAAATAATCTCCAGTTGCTGTGGTAGTTTTCTCGTTGCTGTCCTCATGATTTGATCAATGTGTGTCGGTGAAAGAAGGTCGTAAATATTGGCTTGGTTCACATGTATGTTTAGCAAGCTTATATAATGATGAGTAAGTTCATCTAGAAATCGATCAATATTTGAATCTTTAATGAATTCTTATCTACTGCTTTGTACCAAGGCTTCATGTTGTTAATGGCTTCCAGACCTTGCTTCAGTTTGGACTTGAACTGCCTTAGTTTGTGGTATATCCTCTTCTCTGTATCATTCAATTTTGATAGTGATTGCAGCATCAGCCACGTTTGATGATCCGATTTTCGAGTTTTTAATTTATTTAGGTAATGTAATTCGATTGTTTATTTAATTTGTTTAATGTAAACAGATTGTATTCTTTTTTGTTGCAATATTCACAAGTCCTAATATAATCTTTAATTTCCTTTCTCATCTTTGGAAAAGAGAATTTATCTTTCACCTCTGCATAGGTCTCATCTAAAGTTCGATGTCGCTTTTTAGTTTCATGAGAAAACGTGATTTGGTCTCTCATCTCTGATGCTGTTTTTAATTCTCCCAAATTGGGTATTTTTGCTTCACAATTATTAGTTGTATTGGAATTTTTGGTTTTTATGGGGTTTGTTTATATACTGCTCTGTTTATTAATTGCGAAATTTTGTTTATTATTAAACTTAGATGTTTCTACTTAAGGTTTTGTTTTGCTTATTATATGTTTTTCCGTATTTAACCCAGTTTTTCCCGTGTTATCGTATTGGGCTAACAGAGCTAGCTGCTCTTAAAAGTGAGTTTGAAGACAAATTGAAAAATTTAACTAAGGATATAACTTCTCAAGTGCTGCATGATATTGATATACCAAAGAATAAATATCTAAGTAAGATACTGAATCAGCTGGACACTAAGATCTCAGCTCTACAAGCTAGGTGGAAACTTTACATTCAACACCATGAAACGTATAACATTTGAACCATCTGATACTAAAAAGCAAATTTTTGATGAATTATATACACCTGCAAGAATAAGTTTTAAACGTAGCCGTACAATAATCAATGGTTGAAATGATTTGTGGTTGATTGATTTAGCTGAATTACAGACAATTACAAAGAAACCTCTGGTTACAAGTACAGTTTAGTGGTTATCAATTGTTTTTCAAAGTATGTGTGGACGCGCCCTCTTAAATCTAAAAATGATGAATAGGTGACTAAAGCTATGGCTGATATTTAAGCTAATAGTATAGCACCCTCTAACATTCATTCTTATCTTGAGTTAGAACTCTAAATTTAACGCACTAATGAAAAATACAACATTAATCACTATAGCACTGATAGTGATTAATTATTACATATATTCCACTTATGGTGGTATACGTATCTTGAAAGAGAAGATATATAAAAATTTCAACCTGGTTTGTTCCTACAAGTGTCTTAATACACTACCTCACGTCACTGCTGCTCACAACTCTACTGTTCATCGAACAGCTGGTGCCTTAATAAATAACAACATACGTTACATTAATTTTTGAGTCAGTGACGTTTCTGGAATATATCAGCATTGAGGAAATTTCGGAGGAATTGTTGACGAATACAAAACTTATGAGAGAATCATCTTTAAAAGTGAAACTGAAGTAAAAATGACTAAAACTCAGGATCATAGTATTATGCATACTTAGGATTTATAGTTAAACTTAATCGATATAAACATTTTTGATGTAGTTAAAGTTTATTTGACTCTTGACATTAGTGACAGGTACACAAACACACCGTTCACTTGAACACATAATTTGTTAAACTGTTGGCTATCACAAACGTAAACTGTTTAATTGGGTGAACGCAGCCTGAAACAATTTTCAAATACTAGTAGATTTATGAAACGTTGCATACTAGTTTTCTAATGATGTTTCAAAATCGCGTATAGTATTTTTACGACAATTTTTTGACAGTTCTGACATCCATTTAAATTTTGTTATTTGTTTGTCATGTGACACAAATCACCCAATCATTTAACTTTTAATGAATTTCGCACAGACGGTACTCCGGTTGTCACGGTGGAGCATCTATTACAAGTAACCAGCCGTAAACTTCACGCTTGTTTTTTCTTTCGTCACTTATGGATCCCTACCCTTGTTAACGTTGCTAGACACCAGACCCCCTTCCCTCCAGGTTGAGACTACCCACTAAGCACTCCTTTGAAAACTAGAAAAGTGGCGGAAACCACTTGCTGGCATTGGTTCACCACGTCCCTAACTCCTGTTGTGTTTCAAAAACTTCTGCAGCCTGTCTTCATCCTCCTTTGACATTATGTAATGAGATTTGTTTTGAACTTGCACATGTTGTATATACATGTTGAAAATTGCCATTCAATATATTTTGTGACAAAAAGGTATTTACAAATTAAAAATGTGTAAATTTTTCAGATAACCGGAATAAGGAGTCATCCATGATGCTATCTGTTAACTCGACATCCACTGCATGATGTTCTAGTTTGATTAGTTTCTTTTTTTTGATCAGGAGCTACTTGTAACTTTAAAAGAACCAAATCGTGCAAAAGCACGATTTGGTTCTAACCTGTATCTAATCTGAAATAGGGATGGCAATAATGTGTACTACTAGCCGATAGCCTTATCACAGGCTACATCATCTAATATCTCTTCGCATTCACCGAAAACCTTTTGTTGCACACAACACCTTCTTTAACATGCTATATTTAAGCTGAAATATAAATGCTGTGAATATACGTATACGTTTTCAAATTTTAAGCTGTTTGGGCCAAACAACAAACTTAACATAATATTTGTTAACAATAACCACTTGTACCACATATCAAACATCTAACTGAGGGTGGTAAAATAGGTCCATGTCTTTGCTGTTTGGATGATGATGATGTGGTAACAACATCATCTATGTTTGTGAATGTTGGCTTTTCCGTGTTAGAAGACTTAAACAGTAGTATCTGTGTGTTTGCGCGTACGCTTGCTTTCAATTGCTCTACGTCGATGGGAATATTTCCACCGTTAGTGTTAAAACCACACTTTGATTAATCGCTCGCGCTTGCAAACTTTCACAGATATAACACTATACCAGACATAGGCGTGGTGTAATAAGTTTTACTACTTCTTTGCTGTGAGTGGTGAAAAGAGTCGACTAGAAATAATTATTCCTGATGGTTCGTATGAAATTAGTGATATCGAGAAATACATTCAGAATGAGCATTGCGTCTTATATTAAAGATAAACATCAGTACCGAGTACAGAGAACAACATCGACGTGGTAAAGCTGTTTTCGCTAAAAGCCAACAACAATACTTTAAAATGTGAGATACCATGTCAGTATCATATAGACTTTTCTACCGATGCTTCAATAGCACCAATATTGGGGTTTTCTATACAATGTCTTACCGCTGGTAAACTCCATGTTTCCGATTTACCGGTGGAAATTGTGAGAGTGTAATATTGTGGATGGTTCTTACCACGACGGCAAACCTGCGCATATAGTATATGAGTTTTTTCCTATGGTAGATCCAGGAAATGCTGTTGATATAAAACCATATAGTAAGGTTTTCATGCCTCTTACGACCCAGATTATTTTTCATAAAAACAGTTATCTCAAATATCAACAAGTAGTAAAACCAATTATAGAAAAATAAGCAGGCGCTAAGTCACGTCCTACTTCCATAACTTCAGGTAATGGTATGCTACACATGATGCATAACAAGAAACTGAAATAGTATGTGCGCTGGGATGATATAAACGTGTTGTTTGATAGACTGCGGCATTTAGTGGCTTCTCAAGCCGCTGGTAATAACGCACACAACAACGAAATTCAACAGATTATCGAAGAACTGAAGGAAGCTGGTGTTATATAAACAGGCAGAGTTGCGTGTTTTTAATCACTTTCAACATGCCGATCGAAAAATTCTGAGGTTCTGCAAATAATTTAAAACATCTTAACAGAATTGTTCAAAAAGAGACATTTCCGAAAACTACAAGTGGGGATTTTTATTCACAAAACCATCAATTGTGTAACAATGGCGAACCTATTCATCCAAAATACGTTTCAAGGTGTGAATGTAAAGTTTCCACTTAGCTTGTACAGCTGAGATTTTGTGTCCAGCTGATTCAGTATCTTAGGTTTGGTAGCATCACCAACGTTAGACAATTTGTGGTTTTGCACATCAAAATCGCCAATTACAGTTTCTGGAAATGACTCTCATTGTACAATTTTGTTTAAGAAGCTGGGAGCTTTTGCAGAAAGTCTGAACTTTTCGATACACATTTCTACACTCAACTTACTTTAATTAACTTCAACTAATTTCCATTTGTGCTATGCGATTATCCACCATAACTCAAACTGCAGTCACTGCTTCCTAAGCTAGACTTCTATTTATCCTTTAGATTGCACCATCGATATACTCTTTAGTTGCAAACATGTTTTAACTATTAAGTTTATCTTCAATCGTGATCACTGCTTTAGTAGCAAACGTATTTTTTAGGTCAGCTTCAAGTTTTGAAACTGTCAGTTCTATATAGTCCTTTTGGAGCTTAGAGTTCCAGGTATCAACCATGGTATCAAACGTATTACTGTGGGTAGACGTTGTTTGATGTATGAACTCCTTTATGTCCTTTCCAAGTCTAAGTAATGATTGATTCACACTAGTAAGCTTCATGTTTAAAATCAGCATATTTTAAAATCTATATTCATATTTGTTTTTCCAACTCTGGCTTATGTACAGCATCAAGAAGTATGGCAATTTGAAGTGTCACAGCATCTTTGTTCATCTTATAGTTATCCTTAGTTTTCTGATAGTCTGTGGTTTTTTGATAGTCGTCTATCCATTCATCAACAAATTTTTTATATATAGCATCTGTAGGTTGAACAGGGTCGCCATTGTTACACAATTGATGGTTTTGTGAATAAAAATCGCCGCTTGTAATTTTCGGAAATGTCTCTTTTTCAACAATTCTGTTTAAATGTTTTCAATTATTTGCAGAACCTCAGAATTTTTCGATCGGCATGTTGAATGTAATTAAAAACACGAAACTCTGTCTGTTTATATAACACATACTTGCTTCAGTTCTTCGAAAATCGGTTGAATTTTGTTGTTGTGTGCGTTATCACCAGCGGCTTGAGAAGTCACTAAATGCCGCAGTCTATCCAACAACACGTTTATATAATCCCAGTGCACATACTCTTTTAGTTTCTTATTATGCATCATGTGTAGCATATCATAACCTGAAGTTATGGAAGTAGGACGTGACTTGGCGCCTGATTATTTTTCTAGAATTGGTTTTACTACTTGTTGATATTTGTGATAACTGTTTCTTATAATGTCTTCTAGAGGATCGTTCTCTTTTCTGTGAAGACTAGTAGCTTTCATAATATCTGCATAATCAGGTAAAGCTTGCGAATTTTCCATAGCAGCCGTAACAGCTTTTCTAAAAAATATTAATTCCAACAGATGATTAGTACCAATTATTACCAACCATAATTTGAAAGCCATGTCCATTTTTATCATCTATGTTTAACAACAAATTTAATAGGTTTGTGGCCAAGCATCTAAGTGTTGGTGGTTTTATCATAAATAACACTATATGTCACGGGAATCTTTTTCTGTGAAATATTTAACAACATAGTATTTAACACAAATAGGATATGAACTTAACATTTGTTCGTAAACTGAACAACTCAATACCAACGTTTTTCAGTTAACCGAGATATATAAAGTGACTAAACCCCTTGTGTTAAATCGTCCAGAGAGCATAGAACAAGCATTAAAATTCGTATTTGCGGAAGAAAACTTTAATTATAGAGATAAAACGATAAATAAAAATTTTAGTAATAATAGACAAGAAGGACCAAACCGAATATCCTTCCAAAAACAAAGTACCCCCCTTTTTATAACGTCCAAATTCAGAGACCACTTTAACCAAATTTCAGACCGTTTCAACAGAATAATAATAACCAATTTAATCATACAAACTTCCAACCCAGACAAAACCAACAATTTACGCCTAGACAAAATTTCTCGAACCAATTCACAAGACCCAACTTAAATAATCAATTAAATCAAAACATAGGACCTTATACAGATCAAAATATAAACCAAAGCTATCCAGAGCCCATGGAATTAGGCAGGTCTAATGTTCTTTACATCAGATATGTAAATTCTAACGTGGCCAGGTATCTAAATATCATCCTGCTGAGTTGTCGAAGATTCAACAAGTAGTGTAATAGATGCTTTTAAATAGCACTCATCTGCAATAATATCCTTCAAATGTGCCTTTAAAGACTAAATGTTTTGGAAAATTATAGTCAAGTAAGCTGGATAATATTGTGTAAAGTTCAGCGTTATTTTTACAAACCTGTTAGCAAATGCATTAATTAATTTCACTTTTCACAACGTCTTCACTCTTCTGCTTTGGAAGAACTTTAGAAATTCCTTTATCATTCCTAAATCCAGATATTGTAGATGGGCTTTGCATTAATATTTTTTGTCCGAATGGAGAGTCTTATTTACAAGAAAGTACGGCAGGTGTACGTTCGTTAGATAATACAATAATTTATGTATTTCCGCCGATCGAAATATGTTAATTTTTGTGTTGTTGAACCACCCTTAATCGTTAGTGACCGACCACCTGCACAATAATATAAGCAGAGTGGTAGATGTAAGATATTTAAAATAATATATCCTCTGATGACGGTAACTTGGTTAGGCAAGTCAGGTTTAAAAAATATATATTATAGTCATTTGAGTTCTCCAAGTGCACTTGTCCACATAATAACATCTTGTTCCTCATTATTTTAGTGTCTTTTACGTTTCTAGCTTATCTACAACTAAACCACCTAGTTTGTGTCATTTACTAGGTTCACATTCACTTTTGATGATATTTTGAGTGCCGGGTACCATGACTTTGACTTCATTTGGTATATTTTTATTTAAGGTATCGAATATATTTGATGGATAGATATGTTTATACTAAGCAATAGGCAGGCATACTAGGCGATAACATCAGCTTCTTTCAGTTCTTCAATGATTAGCTGAATTTCGTTGTTATGAGCATTATTACCAGCAACTTGAGAAGCCACTAAAAGTCTAAGGCGATCAACTATATCATTTATGTCATCCCAGTATACATATTTTGTTTATTATTTTGTATCATCTAGTGGTTGGTGCTGATTTTTCTATTATTTACATTCTGAATTCTAGGTTCGGTCTATTGTTTTTCGTTAAGAGGTTTGTCGTAACCAAAACGGTGAGGAGTTGATGACGTTCTGCTCAAGGATTTGTCATTCGTTTTATTAGAGATCGACACTTTTCCGAGGAAGCTTTAGTTCGCCCATTGGGATCGTATTTAACTTTATGAGCACTGTTTGACTCTATAATATCTCTATGGTATTGAAGATTGTTATATGTATATGCCTTTAGTCTTTACATAAAAACTAATTTTACCAAACGTTCTATTTGTGGATATCTCATTTTATCTAGTTAAAGTTCATCATTAATGGAGTTTAGGTTTTTGTATAAGTAATAAAAAGCTTCATCATTGCCAGGTCTAACAGGTTTAGTAGTAGGTGTTTCTTTCGAATGTTTTCAGCAAGATTTGTTGTGTGCTGTACTAAAATCATTTTCTTAATATTTTTCTCCTGTCCATCACGTCATAATTTTGCTATTGCGCCTTCCAGGCATATAGTTCCTTATGACTTCTTTCCTCCTGTTTTCTGTGGAAACTCCAATAATATCAATCGTGCAGTCTTCTGTTCTGACAAATATTGGCATTATGTAATCAGATTTGTTTTGAACATGCACATGTATAATATAATGTTGAAAATTGCCATTCAATATATTTTGTGACAGAAAGGTAGTTACAAATTAAAAATGAGTAAATTTCTCAGATAACCTGAATAAAGAGTCATCCATGATGCTATCTGTTAACCTGACATCCACTGCATGATGTCCTAGTTTGATTAGTTTCTTTTTTTGATCAGGAGCTACTTGTAACTTTAAAGGAACCAAATCGTGCTTGTAAATTAAAATTTACCTACACCTAATCTGAAATCGGGATGGTAATAATGGTACTATTGGCCTATAGCATCATTCATCTCACTAACTAACTTCACTGGTGCTGATTACTTGCAACAATGTTGGTAATAACAGCTGCACTAAAAAGTATCAAGTTTTCCTGAGAATCTTCGGAGGAAATACTGATTACATCTTTTGATTTATATCATCTTTATTAGCAAACGTATGTTTCATATTAGCCTCGAGTTTAAAGAATGGTAGGTTTGTATAGTTTTTTTGGACTTTAGATATTGTGGTATCAACAAAATTCAAGTCAGCAAAAGTATTTTTTTTATTGCGTTAAGAGTATACGCTATTTGATGTGTATCTACTCCTTGATATACTTTTCGAGAGTAATTGATGTTTACGTAACACTAGTAAAAAGAAAATGATTTGCAGACTTAATGCAATTATTCAATAATCTAGATTTTTTTATTCACACAATCTGAAGATTCAATAGGTTCTTACTTAACCTATGTTCTTGCAAATCAACATCACCATGGACTTTTCGGAAACATTTGTCTTTGAACAACTCTGTTTAGATGTTTTAAATTTGTGATTAACAAAACAAATCTGCTTCTTTATATAACACTTACCTCCTTCATTTCTTCAATAATTCATTTCATTTCAATGTTATGCGCGTTATTACCAGCTACCTAAGAAGCCACAATATTCCGGGAATCCGCGGCATCCCAGACCTAGAGGGTGCGGTGGTTAATCTACAGTCCAAAATCTAATGTTCTGTGGACATGCATCAAGGACGAAACCCACCCCAAGGAATCTGCCCCAATTTCCGTTCAGTATCAAAGAAATGATACTTGAAAAAAATTGAATGCGTATACTAGCTCTACGAATCTGAAACCCCACCTACAAACGAGACGCAAAAAACTCATCAAACAAGAACTAACGAAGTGAGCGAGACTTAACACAGTTGCTGTTGGAAATAAAAGAGCACGCTTATATAGATGAACGCCAGAAGGTGAAGACTTTTATAGTAAAAATATAGTTGAATTGTGTGCTGTATACTTGACCGGCTACTGCTCCACCCAGTTATTTGCTTTATCTTACACTCAGTACGCTTCAGGGTTCTCTTTAACTAAGCTATTCTTTGAATATTTACCAAAAGTAGCAAAATATCACTACAGAAATTGATGAACCAATGGAGATATATATTTATCGAGTCTTAAAATGATCATAATAGATTTTGAAAGATGACACAGCAACCGAGCAGAAAAATACAATTAGTTAGAGCGGCTGGTGGAAGAGGAAGAGGAGGAAGTGGAACAACAGAATCTACTTAACATCCAATGTAACATCGGTAAGCTCGGTCAAAGTCTAAACGTAAAAGATAGTTGGTTGAAACATGAAAGTTGATTGTGTCTGTATCAACATGATGTGTCATGTGAATGAAAACAACGGTCCTGATTTTAGATAACATCGACCACCAAATGTGAGAAAATAAAGAACGAAAACAAATATAATCATTCAATAGAAAAATGTTACAATTTCAACTAATTATGAAAATATCTATCAGGAATACATCGAGTAAATTTAGAGTTGCAGAATTGAAGTGGATTGATGACTTTTGTGAATGGAGATTACTGGGCTGTAAATGTATTTGAAAACAAAACTAATAAATACATTTACTTTTACAATGGTTCTTTTATTTATGTAACAAGTTTACAATTTAAGTAAATAATAGTATACAATTTCTAATACCACAAACACATTTTCTTGTATCAAATTTAACAGCGTGAACACATTTGATGGTCTGCTACAAGTTTCGGCAATCGTCATCGTTTTTCAAATTGATAACATCCCCGCTGTAATCACATTTCAATAACACCTCTTTAATATACCTTTTCATGATAACACCTTTCGCGTAAACTTAATCTACCCGCTCTTGAATAATATGTTTCTCTATTATGTTGGGTAATTCTTCTAAAGCAACGTTACCACAATCATAACCCAAACACTTCTGTGTTCTTTGTAGCAACTTTATATATTTAACTAAATCTGCGGTTTCGGTGTCTTAAACATATAGTGTACAGATTGATAACTATTATAAATTACTAACTCTTTGGTTGCCTACTTTGTTACACAGAAGCCTTGTGTATCTACACCGATAAACCTCATCTAAAAACTATGTATGGCAATGAAGATTTACATTATATAACGCACGATGTTGGAGACTGGGGCGTACTGGACGTCGCTCTCACGGGAATTACACAATAACATTTCGTGTGATCGAGAAAGTTGTTAGTACTTTTT
Source organism: Tillus elongatus (assembly GCA_964006375.1). NCBI lineage: Eukaryota > Metazoa > Arthropoda > Insecta > Coleoptera > Cleridae > Tillus > Tillus elongatus. The sequence goes on along the minus strand of OZ023270.1, from coordinate 44,302,632 downwards.
ATTTCCAATTTGATATCCACCGGAGCTGGATTTATGGAATCGCTGTATCTGGAGCAATCAAATACAAACATGGGATATTTTTAAAAGCGGTGTAATTCAAGGTAGGTGTTGATTCTCTACCAACATACGAATGCTCGATGTAATTTAGTTGGTTAAAGTTCAGATTCATACCTTCTGTGGGGATTTGCTTATAATTTAAGTGAAGTCTTGAATCTCGAATGTATTTTCTAACGTTATTGTATCGATCCGTTTCAAATCTTACAATACCAAATCTAGTTGGGTCAGTGTTTGAGGAAGTCTTAATGGACCACAAGCCTTAAGTTGAATTATTGAGATTCGGTAATACATACATTTTCCATTTCCTATATGGTATAAGGGCCGCTTTATTCATAGTAATCGACTTTAATAATTGCTGTTGTATAACATCGTTGGCGTGAATATGTAGTACCATGGATTCCATGTTAAACATTTAAAGCTTTATCTGCATCTGCTGCGGCAACCAAATTGGAGCAATTTCTAGCTATCGGTATTAACGAATTGCCAAAAGCTCTCTTATATAGTCTTTGAAAATATCACATAGGTATACAGTATCAGGACAGACCACTGTCTAACAGCTGTCCAATAGCTGTCGTGTCAAACTAATCAGTTGAATTTAGTTGTTGTGTGTGATATTACCAGCGGCTTGAGAAGACACTAAAAGCCGCAGTCTATCACCCACCACGTTTACATCATCCCAGTGCACATACTCTTTCAGAGTCTTATACCATAACCTGAAGTTATGGAAGTAGGACGTGGCAGCGCCTGCTTATTTTTGTAAAATTGGTATTACTACTTGTTGATATTTGGGAGAAGTGTTCCTTAAAATGTCTGCTTCATGATCGTTCTCTTTTCTGTGAAGACTAGTAGCTCATAATAACTGCATAATCAGGTAAAGCTTGCGAATTTTCCATAGCAGCCGTAACAGGTTTTCTCAAACATATTAATTCCCACAGATGATTAGAACCAATTATTACCAACCATAACTTGAAAGCTATGTCCATTTTTATCATCTATGTTTAACAACAAATTTAATAGGTTTGTTGCCAAGCATCCAAGTGTTGGTAGTTTTATCATAAATAACACTATATGTTGTATCACGTTAATCTTTCTCTGTGAAATATTTATCAACATTGTATTTAACACCAATAGGATATGAACTTAACATTCGTTCGTGAACTGAACAACTCAATACCAACGTTTTACAGAGTTAACCGAGATATATAAAGTGATCAAACCCCTTGTGTTCAGTATCTTTAACATAAAATGTTGGTTTTGGCAAAATCCACCACAAAGGAATTTCAACTTTTCAAAACTCATATCGGTAGTTACATGATCATCATACACAGGACTAATTTCATATTCAATTCATTGATCGTTGTTCACATTGGAGCCAGAGAAATTATCTCCAGTCTGTATGTAGTAATTTCACCTTGTTTCAATAAAACTGTGTTAGCATTATCACGCACCAATTGTTTCGCACACAAATAGAAACTGTCAATATGTCTACCCATACAAAAATACGATTTTATTTTATCTTGCTTATCAGAGGCTACATCATCTAATATAAAAATTGAATTGCCCTTTGCATCTGCTGGGTCTAATAGATCTTTGTTTTCACTATAGCTGGTACACAACACCATTTGTAGCACAAAACACCTCCTTTAACATGCTATATTTAGGCTGATATATAAAGGCTTTGAGTATACGTATATGTTTTCAAATTTTAAGTGGTGTGGACCAAACAACAAACTTAACATGATATTTGTTTACCATAACCACTTGGCCGACATATCAAACTGAGGTTGGTAAAAGAAGTTCATGTCTTTGCTGTTTGAGTGATGATGATGTGGTAACAACATCATCTATGTTTGTGACTGTTGGCTTTTGCGTGTTTTACAATACACATCGTTAACTAAACTAAAACTTTGTACGACCTCTGCATCCTATATAAATACGCAGATCTATCATACCTCATTAACAGTAAATGTCTTGTTGACGCAGTCATCAAAAAATTACCTGTTGGGCTGCACGTACCTGGTTATCACGTCAGGTCAGGTCAGGTCAGGCCAGAGGTCCAGGCACTAAAGTAAAGAACGTTTCACGAGAGATGATCAAGGCATCAATAATCTAGATCGTGCTTGTCTCTCGAAAAACACAATCTAGAGGATTGCTATTTTATAATCATAATGTATACCAAAAGTATAATACTTATAATGTGGTCACTTATGTTTAAAGTTTTTAAATAAAAGACTTGAACAGTAGTATCTGTGTTTCAGTCATTGCGCGTACGTTTGCTTTCAACGGCTCTACGTCGATTGGAATATTTCCACCGTTAGTGTTAAAACCACATTATGATTAATCTCTCCGCTTGCAAATTTTCACATATATAACACTATACCAGACATAGAGCGTGGGTATAATAAGTTTCACTACTTTTCTGCTGAGAGTGGTGAAAAGAGTCGACTTGAAATAATTATTCCTGATGGTTCGTATGAAATCAGTGATCTCGATAAATACATTCAGAATGCATTGCGTCATTATATTAAAGATAAACATCAGTACCCTGCAGTAGAGAACAACATCGACGTGGTAAAGCTGTTTTCGCTAAAAGCCAACAACAGCACTTTAAAATGTGAGATAACATGTCAGTATGACACAGAGTTTTCTATAGATGCACCATTATTGGGGTTTTCTAAACAACGTCTTGCCGCTAGTAAACTCCATGTTTCCGATTTAGCGGTAGAAATTGTGAGAGTAAAGACGATTCGTTAGAATGTAGTATTGTGGATGTGGCCACGACGGCAACCCTACGCATACAGTATATTAGTTTACTCCTATGGTAGATCCAGATTATGCAGTTGATATAAGACCATATAGTAAGGTTTTTATGCCTCTTACGACGCGCATTATTTCGCATATAAATGTAAACATTGTCGATCAGAATTCAGTACCTGTGTCGTTTTGATGTGAGGAGGTTATTGTGATATTGGAATTGAGAAAGAGACCACCATATTATGTTGATTACAAATTCTAGTAATCAAGCCTCTCCAGCTTCAGTATATTCGGTACCTGCATCGAAGACGATTCTATCCTGGGAGCATATGCAGTATCTAGATTCATTGGGTTACGATCTTAAGCAAACCACATATATTCGCAGACCCTGTGCACGACGAAGGGAAAGAAAAACACACATAGGCTTGGCATCTCTACTGTATCGGCATTCCCGCCTCTTCCGAAAGAATTGTGTTCGTTTTTGTGGTTTTTGTGTAATCAGCTCTAAGGTTTCGGGTGCGACTTAGAGTTTGTGAGTTTTTGGATGTATTTTGTGTGATGCATCTTTGTAGCTGTCTTGTATGACGGTGGAGAATTCAGATATTTTCATCTATGTATCGTGTTGTATGTACGGGCTTATTATGTTTTTTTAGACTGTTACCAGTTGGTTTAAATTGTGTTTTTTGTATGGGTGCGGGGGTGTGTTTTGCGTGCTGATTTTTACAAGGACGGGGAGGTGATCTGAGTCTAGTTAATTGAGCGATTTACGTCTCTTATACTTACATTATTTGAGATGCAGACGTCTATTGTTGAAGGTGTGTTGTCTGGGTAAGCAAAATGGTTATATGAATTATTTGGATAGTGGAGTGTGTATGTATTGTGTAAAATAGAACTGTATTTTACACAATACATACACACTCCACTATCCAAATAATTCATATAACCATTTTGCTTACTCAGACTCAAATGTGTCTATAACGAAGGTAACGGCCTTAAATTAAACAACTGTTTAGTTTAAGGCCTTTACCTTCGTTCAATTTGTGTTTGGCATTAAAGTCCCCTATTATGAGTGTTTTGTTTTGTGAGTTTAGATCGTATTGTTATTCTCGATTGTCGATGTTAGGATGTCGTACGTTTTTGTTGTAATAATTGATTACTGCTGTGTTATGTTTTTGTATAGTGGGTGTTTCGAACAAGGCGTTTGTGATGGAGTTAATTTTTGCTACCGAAAGATGCTGTTTACATTACAAATGGGGTGTTACGGAAATTGTCATGATCGTAGTATCGGAGTTTTGGTGTTCTTTGTGTTAGGTGTGTTTCCTGTATGCAGATTATATCTGGTTGAATTTTTTCGGTTAAGATTTCGAGTTTGTTGAATCTGTTCTCAATGGCACAGGCAAGATTAAATGTTACTGTTTTTGGAGATAAATTTTAGCGACTTGATAGATAATACTTAGTTTTCCTAAGTTTTACACGAAACATAGTGAGAATTTGGCTCAGGTCGCATATGTTACTGAGGATTTTTGGTTCGTTGAGTAATGTGCCAAATTGCCACATGTGAAATGTTAGAGCATTTGTCTTAGGTTGGATAGATGTATCAGATTATGTGTGAGTTGCGTGTTTGACTTGGGAAAGGTGTGAGATGGTTTTGTGTGTTATATTGATTTGTTTTCACCAACTGATCCATATACTTGGTGTATACTTGCGGTAGTTATCTGCAGGAAGACCCAGGCAGTTACATCACTGGATTTCCATATCACGTTCTTGCAGTCTTTGGTGAGGTGGTTCTTGATGCATTTGCGCATCTTGATTTAGGTTTGCATTGACTTGATCCATGGCCAAAATTTTTGACAATTACGTGACTTCTTGTTTCTTCATTAGGGGTTCCCATTTTATTCTAATGCTTTGAAGGTCTTTTACCTTCCTTAATTCTTTGAGGTTTTGGGTTCTTCTGGTGGCCACTAAAAACGATGACGAGTTTCCGTTCTTGCCTTTGAGTTTTATGCATGATTCTATAAGCGGCTTGGCCTTAGGCATGCCTCAACTTCGTCTGTTTGGGGTCGGTTGCTGTTTGAGGACTATCTTTTTAGTTCTATCTTTTTTTGGGCGGAATGTGGAAAATTCGATAATGCTGTTGCGATGTTCCTCTTTTATGTTCTCGTTGTCAGAGGTTGAGGAGGTATAAATTCTGATTTCCCAATTGCTGAGATAATTGATAAAATGAAGTAACTTTCATAGTTGTTTGATTCTGATATAGAATGGGCGGGTGTCTGCTACCTTAGTTTTGACAGTGCAATTTGAGTTGCAATTGCCCATACCGTGCGGAGATTCCTGGAAAATGAGGATGTGTTGCGTTGTCGTTGAGGGCCCGATAACATGAAAAGGGCTCCATCTGGTATCTAAGATACCTGGCATGAGTGAATGTTCCCCTTTGAGAGAATGTGAAAGCCCTTCAGGCTAAAGTCGACAATAATAATAATAATAATAATAATATTATTATTATTATTATTATTAATAATAATATTAATAATAATAATAATAATAATAATAATAATAATAATAATAATAATAATAATAATAATAATAATAATAATAATAATAATAATAATAATAATAATAATAATAATAATAATAATAATAATAATAATAATAATAATAATAATAATAATACTGTTGTATTACCATCTTCGACATTCGTATAGGATAGACCAAACACCATTGCTGCCTCACCAACCGGGGGATATTCAGTCCGTGGTGGAGAACAAGGAATGCCGTATATACTGAAGTTTCTCGGTCTCAACTGTCAGGCCAGTAGCCGCTAATATGCCTTACATTATCCTTTTCGACGAACAAAATAAAATCCTGTTTGTTATATAGTTCTCGGCTCCAGCTGAGGTTAACGTTAGTATAAAGGAGAGGGAAAAACAGACCAAGTATAGAGACCTTATGTTTTAGCTTAGGCAGCTTTATCCGGGACACAATCTACGACTCGTCGTTCTGATTATTGGCTGTCTAGGGGGTGTACCCAATACGCTTCTACGGGAACACAACCAAATTTCCGCATGCCACGCCGCTGCATATTTACTAGCTTGCAGGGTGCAGAAATCTGCCAACATTGGGTCTTTACAACTCCTCTGTTCTCTGAACCTGGATTAATGATTTCCGTCCCCGTGCCACCAACGCTGGAGCGGGCCAAGGGCACGGGTGTAATAAGGTTGGATGGACATCAGAGTGTGTCGGAGCCTCGGACAGTTGCCCAACATATTTTATTCAGAAAAAACAGAAAATACCACCAATACAATACTAAATACTATCAATAAAACTCCGTCATTACCGGTCCTAACCCGGGAGAAAGGACGAAGGGGTCTGTCTGACCCCGACGGTACCCCTCTGGCTAGTGCCAGACGTGGACAGTACTGCCAGTTGTCCGCTGTCGAATTAACCCTCTTTTTCCTTAACCGACAATAGGCATGGATGCAAAATGATAATGTTTTGTATCCTCCTACTATGTCGAAAAGCATAACTATTGGACAATTGATAGTCCCTTTATTAACCTTATTTTTAAAGGGGTAGGGGAATTTTCCTTTACGTAATAGTAAAGGATTTTTTCACGCCCGAGGAGGTACCACCTCATACATCAAGGGGCCGGTGAAGTCCCAACGGACGTTTTCGGTTCTGGTGTATGAGTCGGTTTCCCTTATAAGCAAAAATGATGATGGCTCCTCCTTGTACAAAATATTCTGGAGGCAAAATACCCCTCCATTCGGATCTCCGGGAGAGGGGTGTACAGGGGGCGCCAACATCAAGATTTAACATATCCTTTTCGAATATATGTGGCCTAAATTCTAACCTGAACTCCGTCCACCATTTCCTCCAGGCCAACAGGCCCCAACTCCTCTTCCTCACCGAAACCCAAATCAGTGCCAAAACAGCCACTAATCACCTCAATTTCCAGGGGTATGAGCTCCTTACTTCCTTTAGATTGCATGGAGGCGTGTGCGCATTCGTCCGTAGCAATCTACCCACCACCAGACTCCCCAATTTAGAAGCTGGAAGAAAAGACATAATATGGATAAAACTATCTCTCAGGGCTGCAACTAAATTCATCTGTTGCATTTACCGGTCACCTTCTGACAACAACTTTGTCCAGCTATTTGACTACCTTTCTGAAAAAACCGACTATCTGATTTCTGAATATCCTTCCTCCGAGGTCACTATTCTTGGTGACTTCAATGTCCATAATAAGGAATGGCTAGGATCTTCAAAAACCGATCCACAAGGGAGAGCAGCGGAGGCCTTTGCAGTCAGCACTTCTTTAGCCAATATGTTCAGCAACCTACTTACTTTGCTCGTATCCCAACACACAGCTTAAATCCCTTGGATCTCCTTCTTACTACACAACCTGAATGCTATATCAGTCACCGCCCCGCTTGGTCGCTCAGACAACGGCATGGTCACTGCTTCCTGCGCAATGCAACCCGAGGTCACACAGTCATCACAATCACGTATCGTTTGGCACTACAACTCCGCAAACTGGGACGAAATGCGGGACTACTTTGCCTCATTTCCATGGGCGTCTGTCTGCTTATCTCATCCTGACTCCTCTGATATCTCACAAAACGTCACCGAAACAAGCTAGCATGGAATTATTTATCCCACGTACATAGAAAACCTCTTCAGCCACTCAAAAGCCCTGGTTCTCTAAATTCTGTGACAAGGCCAGACTTGAAAAGGTCAAAGCTCACAAAACGCTTCTACACAATCCAAGTCAAGAAAATCGTCAAGCACTTAACGACGCAAGAAACCGCTATGTCCGCATTTTTTCTGAGGCAAAAAACTCGTTTAATAACCACATCAAAAACAAAGTGCTCCTAAGCTCCAACGGCGGCAAACCCTTCTGGACTCTTGCTAAATCTATTGGGAATAATTTCTGCAAAAGCACGTTCCCACCTCTTGTCTCAGGGGATGAAATTGTTTGTACCGCCCTGGGAAAGGCTGAACTTTTTGCTTCGTTGTTCGCCAGCAATTATACTCTCAACCCACATCCAAACGTTTAACCACCAACAGCCCCCAATGCTGCGCATAAAATGACGGATACCATTTTCAAAACTAAAAAGGTACGAAAGATGCTCTCTTCTCTTAATACCAGGAAAGCCTCTGGCCTTGACGAGATCCCAGCAATTGTTCTCAAAAAATGCGTACCAGAGCTTGCTCCTGTCCTGACTCGTCTGTTTCAGATATCTTATAATAAAGGCATATTCCCTAGTAACTGGAAAACTGCTCGAGTACAACCCATCCCCAAGAAAGGATCCAAAGCGCTTCCTAGCAACTACAGGCCTATTTCTCTCCTATCAGTCGTCTCTAAAGTGATGGAAAAGTATATAAATACCGAATTACTAAAATTTCTTGAAAAACACAGTCTAATCCACGACAGGCAGTATGGATTCCGTCAGCGCAGATCGACTGCCGACCTCCTTTCCTTTGTCACCCATTCTTGGAACAAGTCCATGGAACAACACGGTGTATCCCAGATTGTTGCTCTAGACATATCCAAAGCATTCGACCAGGTCTGGCACGCAGCGCTGCTTAATAAACTTCCGACCTATGGAATTTGCTGTATGTGGACAGCAAATTTCCTCTCCAACAGAAGCATATCTGTTGTTGTGGATGGCCATTCCTCTAAACTGTATCCAATTAATGCAGGAGTTCCTCAAGGTTCAGCTTTAGCCCCTACTTTGTTTCTTCTCCACATCAATGACCTCCTCTCTAGCACATCCAACCTAGTTCACAGCTCCGCGGACGACAGCACCCTCCATTCAAATATAGAATATTCTAAGCCTGTCTCTTTAGCCCAATTAGATGAGGATCGCAGACTCATGGAGGGTTCTGTCTCCGTGGATCTCCAAAAAATATTAGACTAGGGAAGTAGAAATCTTGTACAGGGTGATTCTTTATAATGTCGCCCCCCTTTAACTTTGTTATTTTAGTGTCCCAAAAAATGGAAAGTATGGTTATGTAGGTGCTAAAAAATACTTTTTTTCTACGTATAAAAAAATTTGAAAAATGATCAGTATACAGGGAAAACCAAAAAGTTCATTTTTTTTCAATAGATCACAATAGATATGTATGAATTTATTTATCTATTCCTCGTAAAATTCTAAGCATAATTTATATAACATACCGTGTACTTAAAATGAATAGTTTTGGAAATATTCACATTTGAAACGTTATCATCAAATATTTTATTAAACAACTGTTACAAATCTTGAAGTCCTAGGATACCACGCTTTTAATTAAAAACAAATAACTGACAGTGACATTCTGTCAATATTATTGTAGTTGTATTGGTTAGTAAGTAAAAATGCCGTACTTAGACAGAGAAAGAAGAATTATTATATTAAAAATAATTTAAATTGCCACGCTGCCATTAGACATATGATAAAGATAATCCCGGTATGCATGTCCCAACTCGAAAAACGTTCACATCTATATATATATATATATATATATATATATATATATATATATATATATATATATATATATATATAGGGTGTCTTATCCCTGGAACACTCACGTATATCCCGGAATGAGTCCCCGTTTCTAGAGATATGTAAGGTTTTAGGTCGTGCGTGCTTTTAAGACTGAAACTATGCCGGTATTAACTATAACTGTATTGTAGAACTCTATAAACATAACAATGATGAAGTAATCAAATAACAAGTAATAGACTATCGTCTTTAGCTACGGGATCCATCTGTTATTGTCGTCGTCGTCGTGGATGGATGGCCTTGCACACCGTCGTTGAGTACCTCGGCGTCTCTAGGTACTCTCTCGTCGTACTTCTCGCGCACTATGTTCACTCAAGCTCTCTTCACACTCCGACCGTCTCGTACGAACTAGTCATCTGTAACACCGTGTTGAATGACACTTTTGTGCTGACACCTTTCTATGTGTCATGGGTGTTTTTTAACAACGTCCGTCATTCTAATGACACTGGCACACTATTAACTCCCTTGTCTCTCGACACACGCGCGTCATTCTGTAGCGCACGGACATCTATGCATATCGTTAGCGGCAGAACGTTTATGCACACAGTTGTTGAGATAAAATTAATTCCCACAACTCGGCTCTCCTGACCATCATCCGCCTCGGATGATGAACCATTGTCATCTGAACACATTTTACGCCATTACTTCATATATTCGGAACATGTAGAAGTGTAGGTTGGACCCTCGTGGAGACCTTCTTTTTTGACATCGTAGGTATCGTTGGTCTTGACCTTCACGACTCTGTATGAACTTCGACTTCAACTTCGACCCTGGGCATAACTGGGTTCTTCGAATGACGACTAGATCATTTAACCCATAAGTGGCAGGTTTTCTTCTTCTCAGGTTATACGTTCTCTTATTTTCTTCCTGGACTTTGAGCAGTTGCTCTTTTGCTAATCTTCTCAATTCTTCCCTATCTTCTTGAAATTGGTTTTTCGCTTCTTCTTCGATGATTTTTCCTATCTTGATTTGAACTTTATCTTTCATCTTGACACCCATCAGCAATTCAAATGGTGTGGTTCCAATGCTTCTTTGGTAGGTGGAGTTTATAACTCTCTGGACACGATCTACGTAAAGGTACCATTTTGCTGGGTCTTCTAAGGATATCTTGGTTAGAACAGAAATAATAATAGAGTTAATTCGTTCTATCTGACCATTAGCTCTTGGTAGACCAGTAGTAATCTTATGATGCTTTACGTCATTCTCGTTACAGTAAGATTTGAATTCTTCAGAGGTAAAGGCTGTGCCTCTGTCGGAAATAATGTTAACAGGATTTCCGACAGTCTTTCTTTGGATCTCGAGTTTGGCAATAGCTTCTTTCGAGGAGGTGCTCTTCGTCGGATATAACCAAACAAACTTCGTAAATGAGTCAATTATGGCAAGAATATATTTGTAATTCTTGTTCGTAGACTCAAGAGGACCGAGGTGATCAATATGGTATGTCTGTAAAGGAATGTCATCTTTCTTAAGTGGATGTAAAAATCCTTCCTGCTTTCCATGCTTTCTGTTAGATAAGATGCAAGGAATGCAATTTCTTATATCTAATATCTTCTTCTTTACATTCGGTATGTAGTATTCTCTTTTTATTAAGTCTTCAGTTTTTCTGACTGCAAAGTGTCCTTCTTCGTGTGCTTCTTTAATTATCTCTTGTTGCATCTGCTTGGGAATTACAACTACTTCCCTTTCATCTTCCATTTTGTAAAGTAAGTCGTTTTTCAAGATGTAATCTTTATACGACTTTTCTTTTAAAATTTCCTTGATTGCCTTGATTTCGCCATCTTCTTCTTGACTATTTCGTATAGCTTGGGGAATGCTAGTACAAACCAACATAACAGGGTTTCTACTTAGAGCGTCTACATGCCTCATTCTGGTGCCTGATCGATGAACTACGGTACAATCGAAATCTTGAAGTAGTAAGGCCCATCTTGCAATCCTTGTTGATAAATCTCTCTTGCTCATAGTCTTCTCAAAGGCAGAGCAATCTGTCACAATGTTGAAGTGTGTTCCAAGTAAGTATACTCTAAACTTCTTGAGTGTTTCGACTATTGCTAAAACTTCTAACTCAAAGCTGCAGTACTTCTTTTCGGCGTCCGATGTCTTCTTACTCATGTAGTAAATTGGATGCATCTGGTTATCTTCATAGGAACGTTGCAGAAGAACGGCTCCATATCCTTCCATTGATGCATCTGTATGCAATTCTATCTCGGCATCTTGGCAGTAAATATTTAGCACTGGATTCTCAGATAATATCTGCTTGAGTTTCATAAATGCATCTTTTTCTTTGAACCCAAATTTAAAGGTACGATCCTTTTTCAAAAGATCGGTTAGCGGCGATGCTATCACTGAAAATCCTGGAATGAATTTTCTAAAATAGCTGGCAAGTCCCAAAAAGCTTTGTACTTGCTTTGTCGTCCTTGGTTCTGGAAACTTGGTTACAGCGTTGGTCTTTAATTCTGAAGGGTAGAGCTTGGCTTCCTCTATCCTGTGACCTAAAAATTCGACACTTCTTTTAATAAACTGACATTTTTTCTTATTAATCTCCAATCCATATTCTTCAGCGGTCTTGAAAACGATTTTTAATCTTTCCAATGCGTCTTCGTCATCCTTGGCTGGAATAATTAAATCGTCCATGTAGGGCAGTACAATTCCTTTGTTTACTAGATCTCTGAAAACTACGTCGATGTATCTCATAAATACGGATGGACTTATACAAAGACCAAAGGGAACTTTCAGGAATCGATATTGAACTTGGTGCGTCACAAATGCTGTTTACTTTCGACTTTGTTCTTCTACAGGAACGTGGAAGAAACCATTCTTAAGATTAATTGTGCTAAAATCACGATCTTTTTGCAGCTTGTCTAGCTGATCTTCTATAAGAGGCAGCGGAAATCGATCTTTTATTATCTTTTGGTTGATTCTTCTATAATCAATGCATACTCTTGGTATACCATCTTTTTTCTTGGTTACTACCACTTGGCTAGCATATTCGGAAGTGCAGGGTTCTACTACACCATCTTGAACCCATTGCTCAACTTGGTGATCAACAATCTCTCTTTCAAAAAATGGTAGTCTTCTAGGACTATTGTAGATCGGTTCTTCGTCTTTGACTAATGTTTTCATCACAACGTTTGTAGTTTTGCATTTTCTTGGTTTATACGTCTTCACAATATGTTCAACTTCTTTTCTTATACGCGTCGGTACTTCATTTCCAATATCAACTTCATCAAGTACATCTACTTGCATTATTTCTTTAATGCCGTCGCCGTCGTCGATCTTCTTGATGGTCATCCCACTTGGATTAATCGTAAGTTCAACATGTTGGAGAAATTCATGACCTAGTATAGCAGGATTACTAGACATGTATTCAGCGTTGACAACATGCATCTTGGTATCAAAATAGCCCAAAGGTTTCACTTTTGACTTACCGAAACCATTTAAAACTATTTTAGAATCATGCATAGTTGGTGCTCCAATACGTCGGTATACTTCTGACCCTATAAGGTTAACTTGGCTTCCGGTATCTACCAGACAAATAATATTTTTATTATTGATCTGTATAATTCTGTGCATTTTGCTCATCGTCATTACTTCAACGTTTTGCACATTCGACGTGGTGGGGTTGGTTGGAGAAGCGCCACTCTTTTTGTTTTGAGTTTGACATTCAAAAGAATTATGCCCAAACTTATTACATTTGAAACACTTGGTGCCTAGATTTTTAGATCTGCACTCATTCGACTTATGGCCTTGGTTACCACAGTTAAAACAACGAATTTTTGTCATCTGCATCGACTTGGCATTTGACATTTCTGTTAAACTGGAAGCTGTTGCTTTATTTTTCCCTGTGTTCGGCTTGTAAGATTCCTGTTTAGTTTTCATTTCAGCGTATATTCGCAATTTTTCCTTGAATTCTTTAAATGACTTGGCCCCATACAAAAATATTTTATTCGATGGTTCATCTGTTATACCATCTATGACATAATACATCAATGCTTCATCTTCAACTCTGCCTCGATTAGCAATCTCCTTCATTATTAAGAAATACTCATGAATGCTTTCGTTTTTCATCAACTTTCTTTCAGATAGTGCTTTATGCAGTTGGGCACTATTTAATCTTGAAGAGTATTCGTCGATTAAACCTTCTTTCAAAGATTTCCAACATTTTATATTCTTTTCTCCTTGTATGAACAGCTTTGCGAGACCTGTCAATGATTTTTTTTGCAAAAATAAACATATGCAGCTGATTCCATGAACATAGGTCAGTCATGTCTTCCATATCTTGAATCCATTTTTCTATTGGGTAGCCACTGCTTCCATCAAAGCGTTGAATCGAATCTTCTACGTCCCTAAAATTCATAGCAAAGAACGTTTTTCCATTCTATGAAGAGTTTGAATAAACAGAACAATTTTCTGAAAGATGTCTTCCTTCTCGGCTTCTTTGTATTCTTCAGTCTCGTCGTCGTCACGCATAGACAGTTTTGTAATGTCTACTAGATTATTGCAAATGTTTTTTATTAACGCGTCTTTATCACAATTATAGTCTAAACACAAAATATTTGCAACCGACGTTAGGTCATTGTCCGAAAAATTAGCACTGACATAGGTGATTTTGTCTTTATATTCCTCAGAAGACACCCCGAAATCAAAACCGTTAAACTTACGCAGTCTTTGTCTATTTTTTCTATCACCTTCGCTCTGAAAAATAAGTTTATGCAAGTTCTTTATAGCACTAGTATGAGCCGAATTTATATTGTTCAAAATAATGTCTATATCTCCCAACGTCTTCATATTGTTACCTCAATTCTTAGAACGTCTACCGTAACTTCAGGTATGCGAAACGTCGCGTACGTGTAGCTGCTGGTGCTGCGGCCTTGCGTCTTAGGTCGAGTCCTGGCTACTGTAGATTTCCATAATACACTGTACTACACTTATATTCCGGTAACGAACTGTCTTTCAGCTACCACACTTTTATATCGCGGCTGGAGCCCCCATTTATAGGGTGTCTTATCCCTGGAACACTCACGTATATCCCGGAATGAGTCCCCGTTTCTAGAGATATGTAAGGTTTTAGGTCGGGCGTGCTTTTAAGACTGAAACTATGCCGGTATTAACTATAACTATATTGTAGAACTCTATAAACATAACAATGATGAAGTAATCAAATAACAAGTAATAGACTATCGTCTTTAGCTACGGGATCCATCTGTTATTGTCGTCGTCGTCGTGGATGGATGGCCTTGCACACCGTCGTTGAGTACCTCGGCGTCTCTAGGTACTCTCTCGTCGTACTTCTCGCGCACTATGTTCACTCAAGCTCTCTTCACACTCCGACCGTCTCGTACGAACTAGTCATCTGTAACACCGTGTTGAATGACACTTTTGTGCTGACACCTTTCTATGTGTCATGGGTGTTTTTTAACAACGTCCGTCATTCTAATGACACTGGCACACTATTAACTCCCTTGTCTCTCAACACACGCGCGTCATTCTGTAGCGCACGGACATCTATGCATATCGTTAGCGGCAGAACGTTTATGCACACAGTTGTTGAGATAAAATTAATTCCCACATATATATATATATATATATATATATATATATATATATATATATATATATATATATATATATATATATATATATATATATATATATATATATATATATATATATATATATATATATAGGAAGTTTCAAGAAACGTCAAATTTACAAAGGAGAAAAAGAACTGCTGTGAACGTAGATGAAAATGCAGAATTGAATATTTTACTTGCTATAGAAGGGAATCCAAACAATTCCATAAGAAACATTTTAAAGACATTACGAGCAACACAAGAAAATATTCAGCGAACTTCATACAGTAAAGTCCAAAGAACGTTAAGAAAATGGAATCTAAAGCCATATAAGATTAAACCCACTACAAAGCTTACCCAAATGCAAAAAGATTATCGGTCGCATTTTGTCAACTGATTCTAGACAGAATAAACATAAATAACAATTTTTTGAAAACAATTCTATGGACTGACGAGTCAACCTTTTCTACTAGTGGCCTGTTTAACCGAAAAAATACCAGACAATGGGCAAGAGAGAATCCACATTCTTTTAGGGAATTTAAGTTTCAAGGGCGACAATCCGTGAATGTATGGTGTGGTATACTGGGCGATCGAGTTATCGGTCTGTATTTTTTTGATACTGTTTTAAATGGAGGCCGCTATTTAGATTTCTTGGAAAACGAGTTGAAGAATATTTAGACGATTTGCCTTTAAATATATTACAAAATATAATTTTTCAACAGGATGGAGCACCCCCTCACAACATTAGTGCTGTGCGTAATTACCTAAGTGAAAGGTTTCCTGAATGGATCGGAAGAAATGCGCCAATTAAATGGCCTGCAAACAGCCCCGATTGGACACCTATAGATGCGTTTCTTTGGGGTTATATAAAAAACCGTGTATATGATCACCAAATTGAAAACCTCGATCATCTTAAAGATTTGATACGGAATGAAATTATTAGTTTAAATGAAAATAACCCAGCATTCATAAGAGATTCATTAGAGAAAATGCGAAGAACCCTTATACAATGTGTTGAAGAAGATGGAGGCACAGTAGAGCATCTTTATATTTAATTAGAAACTGTTTTTCTTATTTTATTTATTGTTAGATTTCTTGATTTGTAACTGTTGTTTTGGTTTAATAAAATTTGTGATGATAACGTTTCAAATGCGAATATTTCAAAAACTATTCATTTTAAATATACGGTATGTTATATAAATTATGCTTAGAATTTTACGAGGAATCAAAAAATAAATTCATATATAGGGTGATCTATTGAAAAAAAAATGACCTTTTTGGTTGTCCCTATATACTGATCATTTTTCAAAAATTTTTTATTCGTAGAAAAAAATTATTTTTTAGCACCTACATAACCATACCTTCAATTTTTTTGGGACACTTAAAATAACAAAGTTAAAGGGGGCGACATTATAAAGAATCACCCTGTACAATTCAACCCCACCAAAACTAAGTCTTGCTTTCTTTCTCACAAGAGATACTCGAATACTGCTCCCACATCTGGGGTGCCGCTGCCGCTTCTACACTCGCTATCCTGGACTCCTTTCAAAAGAGAGCTATACGTCTCATCGGTGACCCTACCCTCACCCAAAGTCTGCCATCCCTTGCCCACCGACGTGCCGTTGGTGACCTGTCTCTCTTTTATAGATATCTGCACGGGCACTGCTCAGAGGAGCTTTCCTCCATAGTTCCCCCACCTGCTGCCCCCAACAGATCTACCAGGGGAACGGAGCGAATGCACCCTTTTACTGTCCAGGTCACCAGACTTAGAACATCTTGTTATGCCCGGTCTTTTGTCCCGAGGACTTCCAAGTTGTGGAATTCCTTGCCGGCACATGTTTTTCCTTCTCCGAACCTCCAAACCTTCAAGTCCAGAATTAACAAGCTGCCTCTTTCCTTCTTCTCAACAATCACGGTACGATAGTATTTAGGCTGTAAGTCCTCGTGGTGTGTTGTTGAAATTAAAAAAATATATTACCCTACCCCCTTTTTTTCATCCCTACCTGGGCCACCAAAAGTAATTTGTAACAAACTCATGAAAATGGAGTTTTAATTAGTTAGTCGGATTACCACGTCCATGTCAGTTGGGCAACTGCCCGAATCGTGAAGAAATACTCGATTTGTTTCTACACAACATATCATTTTCCCAGCTTCCAGTTTACCCTTACTTATAAGCATTTTCCACCTGTCGATTACGTTCTGCAATCTTCTTCATCATCATCAACACGCTTCGAAACTGCAGTCCAGGCAAACCAATAGGAAATCACAAACGTACAGCAAACAAATAAAGTGTATATTTAAAAGTGATTACATATTTGGTCAAATTTTCTTGATTTTTTTTATCCCTGTTTATCTGTCATCTGTTGTAGAATTCCTCCGGCCAATTAGTATTTATAAGTTCTAGAACACTTGCTTCATCAAGTTCTATCTCCAGTTCCTTTTCTAATTTCTCTTACCATTTCCTTCGTTTACCCTCGTCGTTTATCCGCCGTTTGTGTGCTCACATGAGTCCTCTGCCCCTTCTCTTGTCCTGCTTTTGAGGATCCACTTTGTTACTTCCGTTATCTCCGCTATAGACTCTGTCGCCAAAGCCAATCGTTTGACAGGGGCACGCCTCATCAGCACCCCGCCACCAACATCCCGCATGCATGTGCAGTGCCGACTCTGACCATGCTCTGGCGAAGCCCATGCAGCGACATTTTTCCGAGGCTTTGGTTTTTCCATTACCATGAGTTTGCCACCAATTACTTCTGGTGGCCCAGGTAGGGATAAAAAAAGGAGTAAAGTAATATTCGTATGTTGGTAGAGAATCAACACCTACTTTTTCTAAACAACGTCTTACCGCTGGTAAACTCCATGTTTTCGATTTAGCGGTGGAAATTGTGAGAGTAAAGACGATTCGTTTAGAATGTAAAATTGTGGATGGTCCTTACCACGACGGCAACCCTACACATACAGTATATAAGTTTAATCCTATGGTAGATCCAGGTTATGCAGTTGATATAAAACCATATAGTAAGGTTTTTATGCCTCTTACGAAGCGCATTATTTCGCATATAAATGTAAAGATTGTCGATCAGAATTCAGTACTTGTGTCGTTTCAATGTGAGGAGATTATTGAGACAGAGACCACCATATTATGTTGATTATAAATACTAGTAATCAAGCCGCTCCAGATTCAGTATCTTCTGTACCTCCATCGAGGACGATTCTATCCTGGGAGCACATGCAGAATCTATATTCATTGGGTTACGATGTTAAGCAAACTACATATATTCGCAGAACCTGTGCACGACGAGTCAATCAAAGGGAAAGAAATACACACACAGGCTTGGCATCTCTATTGTGTCGGCATTCCCGCCTCTCCCGAAAGAATTGGGTTCGTTTTTGTGGTTTCTGTGTAATCAGCCCTAAGGTTTCGGGTGCAAATTGGAGTTGGTAAGTTTTAGCATGTATTTTGTGTGATGCATCTTTGTAGCTGTGTTGTATTACGGTGGGGAATGCAGATATTTTCATCTATGTCTCGTGTTGTATGTACGGGTTTATTATGATTTTTTATACTGTTTCCAGTTGGTTTATATTGTGTTTTTTTATGGGTGCGGAGGTGTGATTTTGCGTGATAATTTCTACAAGAATGGCCTGAGTCTAGTTAATTGAGCGTTTTACGTCTCTTATATTTACATTATTTGAGATGCAGACGTCTATTGTTGAAGGTGTGTTGTCTGAGTATGCAAAATGGTTATATGAATTATTTGGATAGTGGAGTGTGTATGTGAATCTTTAATTTTAAACGAGACGCAAACTCATCAAACAAGAACTAACGACGTGAGCGAGTCTGACTTAAGACAGTTGCTGTTGTAAATAAAAAAGGACACTTATATAGATGAACGCCAATCGGAAGGTGAAGACTTTTACGGTAAAGATATAGTTGAATTGTGTGCTGTATACTTGGCCGGCTACTGCTCTACCCATTATTTGCTTTATCTTACACTCAGTATGCCTCAGGGTTCTCTTTAACTAAGCCATTGTTTAAATATTTACTAGTCGTAGCAAAATATCACTACAGAAATTGATGAACCAATGGAGATATATATTTATGGAGTCTTAAAATGATCGTAATTTATTGATTTTGAAAGTTGGTACAGCAACCGAGCAGAAAAATACAACCAATGAGAGCGGTTGGTGGAAAGAGGAAGAAGTGGAACAACAAAATCTACTTAACAGCCAATGTAACATATGAAAGCGCGGTCAAAATCTAAACGTAAAAGATGGTTGGTGTAAACATGAAAGTTGATTGTGATTGTATCACAATGATATGTCATGAGAATGAAAATGACGGTCCTGATTTTAGAGAACATCGACCACCAAATGTGAGAGAAGGAGAACCTATTTCGATAGCGACGACTGCATGAAATGGTCTGGCTTACCAACAACACCTCTCCACAAGGATCACCTAGTTGAAACATGGTTAAAGTCAAGGCTGATATGGTTTGTTATAAACTTATCTTTCTGTTTGAGACACCTGATTGGTGAAGGCTCATACTAACCGATTTCCATCTGTGCATATCAAAGTACATTTTGATATTTATATCAACTGGTTCTCTCAAATGTCTAACTGTATAATAATAAAAAATATGTTAATATACTTTTGTGTTAAGTGTAACAGTTCATTGGAAAATAAATATCTCACATATGTCTGTTAGTAAATGTATATACCGGAAAATGTTGTTTTTTATTTTAGTAGCTAAACAACCTTCATTGTCACAAAGAAAATCATATGAAGTATTGTGAATCGTGCTCGTTACATGTGAAAAGCAGTGTGTGCTCTAGACATCTGCGCAGGGAAGGCTAAAAATTAAAAGTATGTGAATCGTGGGAAGTTAAAAAAGTGTTTATGTTAAATGAAGCTTTCAAAATAGAATGGCTACTTATCGAATTAATACACAGAACAATAAAAAAAAGAAATCCATGGAAACTATGAAACATGTATTATTACAGCTCATTGAAGCTGCTTCAGTCAAACATGAGGCAATTAAAATCACTTGGCTTTGTTTGGTTTGTATATGTTTTAAAATAAGGAAAGATAACAAATGAAATCTTTCAATACTAAAAACAAAAATGTTACAGTTTCAACTAATTATAAAAATATCTACCAAAAATTCATCAAGGAAATTTACAGTTGCAGAATTGGAATTTGCAGAAGGCGCCAGTGGATTGATGTTGGAACGTCTTTTGTGACTGGACATGAACATTTATAAATGTATTTTAAAATAAAACTTATAAATACATTTTACTTTTACAATGGTTCTTTTATATATGTAACAAGTTTACAATTTAAGTAAATAATATCATACAATTTCTAATACCACTAATAAACTTTCTTTTATCCAATTTAACAGTGTGATACATACATATTGGATGCTTGCTACAAGTTTCGGCAACCATCATCGTTTTTCAAATTAATAATGTCCCCGCTGTAAACACATTTTAATAACACCTCTATAATATACCTTTTCATGATAACACCTTTCGCGTAAGCTCTATCTACCGCTCTTCGATAATATGTTTTTCTATTATGTTGGCTAATTCTTCTAAAGTAACGTCACCACAATCATAATCGAAACACTTCTGTGTTCTTTGTAGCAACTTTATATATTTAACTATATCTACATTTCATAACCTAGCGGTTTCGGAGTCCTAAACATATAATGTGCAGATTGATAACTATTATAAATTACTAATTCTTTACACTACTCTGTTACACAGAAGCCTTTTGTATCTACCACGATAAACCATCTTAAAACTATGTATGGCAATGAAGATTTACATTATATAACGCACGATGTTAGAGACTGGGGCGTACTGGGCGTCGATCTCACGTGAATTACACAATAACATTTCGTGTGATCGAGAAAGTTGTTAGTACTTTTCATTTCCAATTTGATATCCACCGGAGCTGGTGTTAGGGAATCGCTGTATCTGGAGCATGTTAAAAATTAAAACTTTTTCTGCATCTGCTGCGGCAACCAAATTGGAGCATTTTCTAGTTATCCGTATTAACGAATTGCCAAAAGCTTTCTTATATAGTCTTTGAAAATATTACATAGGTATACAGTATCAGGAGGCCGCTGTCTAACAGCTGCCCAACAGCTGTCGTGTCAAACTAATTGGTTGAATTTCGTTGTTGTGTGTGTTATTACCAGCGGCTTGAGAAGCCACTAAAAGCCGCAATCTATCAGCCAACACGTTTAGATCATCCCAGTGCACATACTCTTTCAGTTTCTTATTATGCATCATGTGTGGCATACCATAACCTAAGTTATTGAAGTAGGACGTGACTTAGCGCCTGCTTATTGTCTATAATTGGTTTTACTACTTGTTGATATTTGGGAGAACTGTTTCTTATAATGACTTCTTGAGGATCGTTCTCTTTTCTGTGAAGACCAATAGCTTTCATAATATTTGCAAAATCAGGTAAACCTTGCGAATTTTCCATAGCAGCCGTAGCAGCTTTTCTCAAAAATATTAATGTCAACAGATGATTTGTAGCAATTATTACCAGCCATAATTTGAAAGCTATGTCCATTTTTATCATCTATGTTTAAGAACAAATTTAATAGGTTTGTTGCCAAGCATCCAAGTGTTGGTGGTTTTATCAACATTTATCAACATAGTATTTTACACCAATAAGATATGAACCTAACATTCGTTCGTGAACTGAACAACTGAATACCAACGTTTTTCAGTTAATCGAGATTTATAAAGTGATCAAACTGCTTGTGTTAAATAAGTATCTTTAAACAAACATATTATGGTGGCTGTTATCCACCATAATATGTTTGTTTTGCCGAAATCCACCACAAAGCAGTTTGAACTTTTCAAAACTAATATCGTTAGTTACATGATCATCATACACAAGACTAATTTCATATTCTATTCATTGATCGTTGTTGCCCATACTTGGTGAAACTATACCATACTACTGGCTTCACAGTGAAGCCAGAGAAGTTATCTCCAGTCTGTACGTAGTAATTTCATCTTGTTTAAATAAAACTATGATGTTAGCACTATGACGCAACAATTGTTTCGGACACAAGTAGAAACTCTCAATATCTTAATGTCACCCATACAAAAATACGATTTTATTTTATCTTGCTTATACAGGATACATCATCTAATATAAAAATTTAATTGCTCTTTGCGTCTGCTGGATCTAATATCTTTTCGCTGTCACTGTATAGATAGTATCCAACAGCTTTTGTAGCACACAACACCTCCTTTAACATGCTATATTTAGGCTGATATATAAAGGCTTTAGTATACGTATACGTTTTCAAATTTTAAGCCGTTTGGACCAAACAACAAACTTAACATAATATTTGTTAACCATAACCACTTACCACATATCAAACATCTAACTGAGGTTGGTAAAAGAAGTCCATGCCTTTGCTGTTTGGGTGATGATGATGTGGTAACGTCTAGATTCATTAGGTACCCATGTTAAGCAAACTACATATATTCGCGTACCCTCTGCACAACGAGTGAATCAAAGGGAAAGAATACACACTTAGGCTCTCAAACAAGTTCGTTTCCCATAATGATGCCTGTGATTCAGCAATCAACCAACAAGATATTTTTTACCTTTGGTCTTCAGCTGTTCTACTAATAAATGGCAGTATTGAGACGAGTGGCACGATTGGAGATGTACAAGTAACATCTAATGCAGCAACCCGATTATTGATCATATGAGAAATCCTGGTATAGTTACAGCAATTCGAATACATTTGGGAGCAAACAATGATGAAGCAAGAGCTCTAATTCAATCCGGGTGGCATCCTACTACATGCAATACAATGCTGAAGGATGGCCGTTTTTGCTACTGCATACCTCCTTACTACCTGTGTATTATTTTGAAATACTATAGAAGCGTGTTTTTTCAGTTAATTGCTGCTACGTATATCTAAAGCCCAGAGCGAAAGAAATTGCTTTATTTTGATTGGAGCAGTCGACGCAGATAAAGCATTAAAGTTACATTGATTACATAGCGCTGCAGGTGAAACTTGTCCACCCCAGCGAAGTTATACAGAAATAATTTTTACAGCCGATTGCCCCAAATAAAAAGATCCTGGTACCATATAGAAAATTGGAAACGTGTGAATTACCAAATCTGAATAATTCAACAAAAGGCTTGTGGTCCATCAAAACATCCTCAAATACTGAACGACCTAGCTTTCTTATTGTGATATTCGAAACGGATCGATAGAAAAACGTTACAAAAACATCAATAACTTTGATCATGTAGGCATTCGATATATAAGACTCCACTTAAATTCTCAACGAATACCCGCAGAAGGCATATAGAAACATTGCTGAATTTCAACGTTCATAATTTGGTAGAGAACCCCAACCTTGGATTACAAAACTTTTGAAAAATAACCTATGTTTTAATTTGATTGCTCCAAGTACAGGGAATCCAAAAATCCATCTACGGTAGATATCAAATTGGAAATGTAAGGCGTTTAATCTATTTGGACCGGGCAGATTTTCCTGGAAAATTAGCCAGGAAAATCTGCCCATTCCAAATAGATTAAGCACTGCTTTGTTTTAATTGGCATGGACGTGGGAATCCGACTACCTAATTAAAACATAGAAATGTTTAATCTACTTGGACCGGGCAGATTTTCCTGGAAAATTAGCCAGCACAATCTGCCCATCTCAAATATATTAAGCATTGCTTTGTTTTAATTAAACACTCGGATTCTCCGTCCATACCAGTTCTGAGCTGGCTCCTAATTAAAAGTCAGCTTATAACTACCATGGACCGGGGAATCCGACAATCTAATTAAGAAAAGTAAATTTTATCTCCTACAAATTTAAAAATTTTGGTGAAAATATGGGTTGCTTGGAGAGAATAGCAGTTAGTAAGACATTATGGAATAGCAGAGATGTATGGTAAATGAAGGTGATGGTTGAAGTGTTAGAAGGTGCGAAATAGAAGAGAAAAAATAATTTAAGTTTGGTACGTCAAAATCTGAAGTTTATTGAATTTTGTGTCGGACTGTCAAACTATTTAGGATTCAACCTTCTAAATTATGTTATATAATACACCACAAGTCGTATAAGACTTATTGTATTAACATAATGTAAAATTTTTGCCAATAAACAATAATAATAATAAAAAAAATAATAATAATAATAATGTTTAATCTATTTGGACCGGGCAGATTTTCCCGGCTAATTTTCCAGGAAAATCTGCCTATTCTAAATAGATTGAACATTGCTTTGTTTTAATTAGACAGTCGGTTTCCCCCGTCCATACCAGTTCTGAGCTGGCTTTTAATTAAAAGTCAGCTCAGAACTGACATGGACGTGGGAATCCGACTATCTAATTAAAACGTAGCAATGTTTAATCTATTTGGACCGGGCAGATTTTCCTGGAAAATTAGCCGGGAAAATCTGTCCATTCCAAGTAGATTAAACATTACTTTGTTTTAATTAGACAGTCGGATTCCCCCGTCCATACCAGTTCTGTGCTGGCTTTTGATTAATGTTACTATGTTTATTCACACAAGCAATTAAAAGTTAGGCTTCGGTCATTGAATAAAAAAGTAATGTACTCTGTTTTTCGTACAAGCAACTCAAACGTAGGCTTCGCCTCGCTGATAAACTACTAAGTTAAATATACTTATTCATGCGAGTGAATAAAAGTTGTACCCGTGTCGTTTGAAAAGAAAATAAATGAGAACGAAGAAACCTGACTTGCACTAACCAAGTTACCGTAATCAGAGGATATATAATTTTAAATATCTTACATCTACAACTCTGCTTATACTCTTGTGCAGGTGGTCGGTCACTAACGATTAAGGGTGGTTCAACAACACAAAAATTAACATCTTTCGAACGGTGGAAATACCTAAATGATTGCATTATCTAACGAACGTGCTGCTGCCGATCTTTTTTTTAAATAAGACGCTCCTTTCGGTGCTCCTTTGAGACAAAAAATATTAATGCGAAGCCCATCTACAATATCTGGATTTAGGAAGGATAAAGCAATCTCGAAAGTTCTTCCAAAGCAGAAGAGTGAAGACGTTGTGAAATGTGAAACTAATTAATGCATTTGCTAACAGGCCTGTAAAAATAACGCTGAACTTTACACAATATTATTAGTTTGGGAGTTAGAACCATAGTTATTGTCTTGATGATACAGTCTTGGGAGATGGATATAATGCCATACTGCTTCATCGTAACTTCTTCCCTTTGTCCGTTACATATTCTAGATTCTCGTTGGTTGATGAAAATACATGAGTTTTTAGTGCACAGTTGTTTCCAGATTCTCGACTTGACTTTCTGGTGATGGATTGGACACGTGGTTTTGTCTTCCCTCTGATATATCATCTATTATTCAGTTGTGGTTGCTTTTCATGCTTCTTTCCATAGCTGGGGAACATACATATAGATTTTTGGAGATTGGGATGCTGCTTGTGAGTCCATCATCATCGCTGCATGTTATATAATCCACTCCTAGGATTTGGTTGGGTACTTCCATAGACCAATAGGTTTCGTTTTCGAACTTATACGGAATCAAGGTGACTTTTATTAGTATAAATTGCGTTACCTCTGTCATTGTAAAGTAGCTGTACAGATGAATATATTTCTCACTGTGACCAATTTGTGACCGAAGTATCGGGTATGAATTGATATCCAGATAATGTGTGCCGGTGAAAGAAAGTTGTAAATGTTGTGTTGGTTCACATGTATGTTTAGCAAGCTTTTATAATGATGAGTAAGTTCATCTAGATATCGATCATCTATCTGATAAACACTCAATATGTGAATCTTTAATGAACCAAGGTTCATGTTGTTGATGGCTTCCAGATCTCGGTTCAGTTTGGACTCTAACTGCCTTAGTGTGTGGTATACCCTCTTCTCTGTATCATTGAATCTTGACAGTGATTGCAGCATCAGTTTCCCCCGTCCATACCAGTTCTGAGCTGGCTTTTAATTAAAAGTCAGCTCAGAACTGACATGGACGTGGGAATCCGACTATCTAATTAAAACGTAGCAATGTTTAATCTATTTGGACCGGGCAGATTTTCCTGGAAAATTAGCCGGGAAAATCTGTCCATTCCAAGTAGATTAAACATTACTTTGTTTTAATTAGACAGTCGGATTCCCCCGTCCATACCAGTTCTGTGCTGGCTTTTGATTAATGTTACTATGTTTATTCACACAAGCAATTAAAAGTTAGGCTTCGGTCATTGAATAAAAAAGTAATGTACTCTGTTTTTCGTACAAGCAACTCAAACGTAGGCTTCGCCTCGCTGATAAACTACTAAGTTAAATATACTTATTCATGCGAGTGAATAAAAGTTGTACCCGTGTCGTTTGAAAAGAAAATAAATGAGAACGAAGAAACCTGACTTGCACTAACCAAGTTACCGTAATCAGAGGATATATAATTTTAAATATCTTACATCTACAACTCTGCTTATACTCTTGTGCAGGTGGTCGGTCACTAACGATTAAGGGTGGTTCAACAACACAAAAATTAACATCTTTCGAACGGTGGAAATACCTAAATGATTGCATTATCTAACGAACGTGCTGCTGCCGATCTTTTTTTTAAATAAGACGCTCCTTTCGGTGCTCCTTTGAGACAAAAAATATTAATGCGAAGCCCATCTACAATATCTGGATTTAGGAAGGATAAAGCAATCTCGAAAGTTCTTCCAAAGCAGAAGAGTGAAGACGTTGTGAAATGTGAAACTAATTAATGCATTTGCTAACAGGCCTGTAAAAATAACGCTGAACTTTACACAATATTATTAGTTTGGGAGTTAGAACCATAGTTATTGTCTTGATGATACAGTCTTGGGAGATGGATATAATGCCATACTGCTTCATCGTAACTTCTTCCCTTTGTCCGTTACATATTCTAGATTCTCGTTGGTTGATGAAAATACATGAGTTTTTAGTGCACAGTTGTTTCCAGATTCTCGACTTGACTTTCTGGTGATGGATTGGACACGTGGTTTTGTCTTCCCTCTGATATATCATCTATTATTCAGTTGTGGTTGCTTTTCATGCTTCTTTCCATAGCTGGGGAACATACATATAGATTTTTGGAGATTGGGATGCTGCTTGTGAGTCCATCATCATCGCTGCATGTTATATAATCCACTCCTAGGATTTGGTTGGGTACTTCCATAGACCAATAGGTTTCGTTTTCGAACTTATACGGAATCAAGGTGACTTTTATTAGTATAAATTGCGTTA
Organism: Tillus elongatus; assembly: GCA_964006375.1. Lineage (NCBI taxonomy): Eukaryota > Metazoa > Arthropoda > Insecta > Coleoptera > Cleridae > Tillus > Tillus elongatus. The sequence goes on along the minus strand of OZ023270.1, from coordinate 44,275,424 downwards.
CCTCTGTCATTGTAAAGTAGCTGTACAGATGAATATATTTCTCACTGTGACCAATTTGTGACCGAAGTATCGGGTATGAATTGATATCCAGATAATGTGTGCCGGTGAAAGAAAGTTGTAAATGTTGTGTTGGTTCACATGTATGTTTAGCAAGCTTTTATAATGATGAGTAAGTTCATCTAGATATCGATCATCTATCTGATAAACACTCAATATGTGAATCTTTAATGAACCAAGGTTCATGTTGTTGATGGCTTCCAGATCTCGGTTCAGTTTGGACTCTAACTGCCTTAGTGTGTGGTATACCCTCTTCTCTGTATCATTGAATCTTGACAGTGATTGCAGCATCAGCCGCGTTTGATTATCCAATTTTTGAGTTTTCAATTTATTTAGGTAACGTAATTCGATTATTTATTTAATTTGTTTAATGTAAACAGATTGTATTCTGTTTTGATGCAATATTCACAAGTCGTAATATAATTTTTAATTTTCTTCCTCATCTTTGGTAAAGACAATTTGTCTTTCATTATAGGTCTCATCTAAAGTTCGATGTCGCTTTTTAGTTTCATGAGAAAACATGATAATCTCTGATTCTGTTTTTAATTCTTGCAAATTGGGTATTTTTGCTTCAGAATTATTAGTTTTATTGGAATTTTTAATTTTTATGGGTTTTTTCCCATACTACTCTGTTTATTTATTGCGAACTTTTGTTTATTAGATGTTTCTACTGTAGGTTTTGTTTTGCTTATTATATGTTTTCCGTATTTAACCCAGTTTTTCCCGTGTTATCGTACTGGGCTAAAGGTTTTCCTTATATTGTTTTCTTACTATTTCCTTATATCTACCTTGTGTTCTATTCGACTGCTTAATTAACTTAATATTAAACTGTAACTGGTTTTTGCTTTTTGTTTGAGCACCCTGTATATTATTTAAACTCATATGATCCAGTCTCCTCATTACAATATTCGTTTGTAGTGGGAACTTCATCTAAACTACTCTGTGGGCTTTCGTTTAATTGACTTATCTTATTACTACTGGCAAACCAAGAACTAACATAACTCATAAAGCGATCATTGCCCTGTTGAATTGTCTTCGTTGGTTTTACTGCATCAGCTCGGTCAACAGAATGCATTTGTCGACTGTTCCTTGCGTAATTCTTCAAGTTCAAGTTTAAGTTATTTCTATAGTCATTCATTCTCTCCTTATAATTACAACTACTATGACTGCCACTATTAGGTAAACTATTTGTGAGAAAATTTATATGGCTATTATCTACTATCGATTGTCCGTAGACTAACCCGCTATAGGAAAATTTTGGTTATTTACATCATACAATTCTGATGGCTAATTTTTATTATATGTTTCATAATCTACATAATCTATTTCATAATTTATATCGTTTATACTATTATCAACAAATTCGGTGTTATTTAGTTTAGCTGTGTGCCTTTGTGGCTGCTGTGACAGTCTCGAATTAGACCTGCCTAATTCCATGGGCTCTGGATAGCTTTTGTTTATGTTTTGGTCTGTATGAGGTCGTATGTTTGATTTAATTGATTATTTAAGTTAGGTCTTCTGAATTGGTTAGAGAAACTTTGTCTAGGCGTAAATTGTTGGTTTTGTCTGAGTTGGAACTTTGTATGATTAAATTGGTTATTGTTATTCTGTTGAAACGGTCTGAAATTTGGTCAAATTTGTCTCTGAATTTGGACGTTATAAAAAGGGGGGTTACTTTGTTTCTGGAAGGATGTTCGGTTTGTCCTTCTTGTCTATTATCACTAAAATTTTTATTTATCGTTTTATCTCTATAATTAAAGTTTTCTTCCGCAAATACGAATTTTAATGCTTGTTCTATGCTCTCTGGGCGATTTAACAGAAGGGGTTTAGTCACTTTATATATCTCGGTTAACTGAAAAACGTTGGTTCAGTTCACGAACAAATGTTAAGTTCATATCCTATTTGTGTTAAATACTATGTTGTTAGATATTTCGCAGAGAAGCATTCACGTGATACAACATATAGTGTTATTTATGATAAAACCACCAACACTTAGATGCTTGGCCACAAACCAATTAAATTAGTTGTTAAACATAGATGATAAAAATGGACATAGCTTTCAAATTATGGTTGGTAATAATTGGTACTAATCATCAGTTGGAATTAATATTTTTGAGAAAACCTGTTACAGCTGCTATGGAAAATTTGCAAGCTTTACCTGATTATGCATATATTATGAAAGCTACTAGTCTTCACAGAAAAGAGAACGATCCTCTAGAAGACATTATAGGAAACAGTTATCTCAAATATCAACAAGTAGTAAAACCAATTCTAGAAAAATAAGCAGGCGCCAAGTCACGTCCTACTTCCATAACTTCAGGTTATGGTATGCTACACATGATGCATAATAAGAAACTGAAAGAGTATGTATATATACTGGGATGATATAAACGTGTTGTTTGATAGACTGCGGCATTTAGTGGCTTCCCAAGCCGCTGGTAATAACGCACACAACAACTAAATTCAACCGATTTTCGAAGAACTGAAGGAAGTATGTGTTATATAAACAGACAGAGTTGCGTGTTTTTAATCACATTCAACATGCCGATCGAAAAATTCTGAGGTTCTGCAAATAATTCAAAACATCTAAACAGAATTGTTGAAAGAGAGACATTGCCGAAAACTACAAGTGGCGTTTTTTATTCACAAAACCATCAATTATGTAACAATGGCGATCCTGTTCAACCTACAGATGCTCTATATAAAAAATTTGTTGATGAATGTATAGACGACTATCAAAAAACCGAAGACGACTATCAGAAAACTAAGGATAAGTATAAGACGAACGTCGTCGAGGCCATACCATCTTTTTTACCACCACCACATATAAGACGAACAAAGATGCTGTGACACTTCAAATTGCCATACTACGTGTACATAAGCCAGAGTTGGAAAAACGAATATGAATATAGATTTTAAACTATGCTGATTTTAAACATGAAGCTTACAGCTTATTTCCACTGAAAACTAGTGTAGATCAATCATTACTTAGACTTGGAAAGGACATGATGGAGTTCATACATCAAACAACGATATCCGCAGTAATACGTTTGCTACCATGGTTGATACCTGGATATCTAAGCTCCAAAAAAACTATATAGAACCGACAGTTTCAAAACTTGAAGCTGACCTGAAAAATATGTTTGCTACTAAAGATGATTTAAATCAAGCAGTGATCACGATTGAAAATAAACTTAATACTTAAAACTTAAAACATGTTTGCAACTGAAGAGTATATAGATGGTGCAATCTAAAGGATAAATAGAAGTCTAGCTTAGGAAGCAGACTGCAGTGTGAGTTGTGGTGGATAATCGCATAGCACAAATGGAATTTAGTTGAAGTTAAATAAAATAAGTTGTCCATCGAAAAGTTCAGACTTTCTGCAAAAGCTCCCAGCTTCTTAAACAAAATTGTACAATGAGAGTGATTTCTGGAAACTGTAATTGGCGATTTTGATGTGCAAAACCACAAATTGTGTAACGTTGGTGATGCTACCAAACCTGCTGATGGTGTGAAGAGAAAATCTGTAGATTGATGAGCAGATTATTATAAGAAAAATAAAGATGATGTAATACAAAGTCTAATCACCATAACCCTTGAAGCTGTGCATAAAACAGATCTAGCTGCTCTTAAAAGTGAGTTTGAAGACAAATTGAATAATTTAACTAAGGATATAATTTCTCAAGTGCTGCATGATATTGATATACCAAAGAATAAAGATCTAAGTAAGATACTGAATCAGCTGGACACAAAATCTCAGCTGTACAAGCTAAGTGGAAACTTTACATTCAACCCCTTGAAACGTATTTTGGTTGAATAGGTTCGCCATTGTTACACAATTGATGGTTTTGTGAATAAAAATCCCCACTTGTAGTTTTCGGAAATGTCTCTTTTTGAACAATTCTGTTTAGATGTTTTAAATTATTTGCAGAACCTCATATTTTTCGATCGGCATGTTGAAAGTGATTAAAAACAGGCAACTCTGTCGGTTTATATAACGCCTACTTCCTTCAGTTCTTCGATAATCGGTTGAATTTCGTTGTTGTGTGCGTTATTACCAGCGACTTGAGAAGCCACTAAAAGCCGCAGCCTATCAAACAACACGTTTATATCGTCGCAGTGCACAAACTATTTCAGTTTCTTATCATGCATCATGTGTAGCATTCCATAAGCTGAAGTTATGGAAGTAAGACGTGACTTAGCGCCTGCTTATTTTTCTAGAATTGGTTTTACTACTCTTTGATATTTGAGAGGCATGAAAACCTTACTATATGGTTTTATGTCAACCGCATATCCTGGATCTACCATAGGAAAAAACTCATATACTGTATGCGTAGGTTTGTCGTCGTGGTAAGAACCATCCACATATTTACACTCTTACAATTTCCACCGGTAATTCGGAAACATGGAGTTTATCAGCGGTAAGACGTTGTTTAGAAAACCCCAATATTGGTGCTATTGAAGCATCGGTAGAAAAGTCTATATGATACTGACATGTTATCTCACATTTTAAAGTATTGGTGTTGTCTTTTAGCGAAAACAGCTTTACCACGACGATGTTCTTCTCTACTGCAGGGTACTGATGCTTATCTTTAATATATATTTTTTTAAACTTGTTTTGGCCTCGAGCAAAGCTCTTTTAGCCACGGCCACTCCAGGTCAACAACTAATGCTACAGCTCCCTACTATAATATGATGTTTTACATTAAAAAAACAAACAAAAAGGATTCTCTATGCTATCGTCTACCAAGCTCAGCAAACAAACCCTCAAATTTCCTTTACTTCATGTAAACCAAAAATAATTTACGAAGAGAGACTATGCCCATCATACTTTACATTTTGTTTTTGTGGGTAAGGTGTATGTGTTTAAGTCTTATAAACTAGGATTAAAATTAAGAAAAAAAGACATGGGATCACAAACTTCACGCCTATGGGTCCACCAAGGCGACTTTATTTGAGACAAACTAGACTGGACCACGGTAAAGATGGGTTAGACACAGGGACACACAAAAGGAATCTATAATTATATGACTATTAACTATAATGTCAATTTCTTCAACAAAATTACTGTAAAAAACAGAACAAAATGTTTTATCTTTTTACGTTGAGCTAAATTACCTCATGTAATTTATTACATTTAATGAAGTTCAAAAGTATATGCATCATCTCTTTTTCAACATAGAACGCTACATGCAACAAATATGATATATTTAATGGTAGTGGAACTCCTTGACCAAAACATTTTTTAACTAGATTGTTACATGCATGGATGTGTTTCTTACAATTAAAAAAGATATGATTAATATCACACACACTTGTTCCATCACAACTACACAGTGGATTGTCTGCCAACCCCATTTTAAATAGTTGCTTTTTGGTAGCACCATGCCCTACGATGATTCTAGCAAGTGTTATGTATATTACTCTGTTAGTAGGGACTATTTCTGAGATCGATTTAGAAGGCAAGGTGGGAAATAATTGGTGAAATTTACTTTTTACTATGGCTTGTTGTTTGCTCCATTGGTCTAACCATTCTTTCCTCATGTGTCGTTTACAGACAGCAAGATATTGCAACTCTCTCCTATTATTGTTGCATTTTTTGCCAGTTTATCTGCTTCTTCATTGCCCTTGATATGTGCATGTGCTTTTATCCACATAAATATATCTGTTTTCCCAGCCCTCACTAAGTTCAGGTAATTGGATCTAATAATGCCTATAAGTGGGTCCTTGAATACCTTAGAGGGCTCCTTCAGAGCCAATAGTAACGACTTGCTGTCGGTTATTATTATAAATTTGGAATGGGATTCTATTCCCATGGCCATTTCAAGAGCTTTTATAACTGCTACTGTTTCTGCCGTATATGTGCTGGTTTCTTTGTGTAGCTTAAAAACGAAACTGGATGTCGTCGATTCGCAGTATATACTACACCCTACGGAATCTGATGTTTTGGATCCATCGGTAAATATTAGGGCAGATCCTGGAAACTGCTGGATATTTTCACGGTAATAGCTTTGAACATCTATGTCTTCACTATGGCAATCTGGTAAACAACAATTGGATTCAATAGTAAAATATCATATGACAACGTAAACACTTCTGACTCGTGCAATATGGTTGGCGTTTCTATTGTGGATGTGTAAGATAAAGCTTTTGTCAATGGTGGTGAGTTTTTATGTCGCCAGTAGATGTTATTTTGGTTATGCGACAAGATGGTGTTATTTTGGATGCTGATTTTTCCCTGCAATGGTTGCTTTATCAAGAATTTGCTAGAAAGATATTCCCGTCTTGATTTGAGAGTTGGCTCATTGGTCAAGGCCAAGATTGATTCTGTGGGGGTTTATTTTATTAGCCCGTGTACTAATCTTAAAGCTTTATATTGTATTCTGTCAATTTTTCTTAAGTGTGTTTCCGCAGCAGACCCATAGAAAATTGAGCCGTAGTCTATGATCGACCTAGTGTATGACCTATAAAATTTCATCGCTGTTCTGGGATCTGCACCATATTTCCTTTTACATGTATATTTCAGAATATTCAGACTTTTTTCACCCTTGCTATGATCAACATGTTCCTTCCACAAAAGTTTTTGATCGATTATTACACCTAAGTATTTGTAGCTTTTGTGACATGGAATATTTTCTTCGGCAATCGTAAGTTGTGGGGTATATGGTATTCTATGTCTTGTATAAAAAACTACTGAAGATTTATTGACAGACATAGTAAAGTTGTTTTGGAACAAGTATGCCTTGATTTTATACATGATGTAATTTAACTGTTTAATACATAGACTATAAGAGTTTTGTTTAGTATATATGCAGAAGTCATCTGCGTATTGAATTATCTCTGCAGCGCCATCGAAAAGGCTGTGGAAGTCATGTGTATATATATTAAATAACAAGGGGCTTAAAACAGATCCTTGCGGTAGACCAGAATAACACGTTCGTGGTTCAGTATATGCCCCGTTCGCTTTTATATACACTATTCTGCCAGCAAAGATCTTAACGATATTAGCTGCCATGTTTTCAGGTATGCCAACCTGGCTCATTTTTTTTATAAGCACGTGTAAATCTACGTTATCGTAGGCCGCCTGCAGATCCAAAAACATAACTGCCATATACTTATTTTCAGAAAGGCTTATGTGAATATCATTTACTAAGGTGGCAATACATTGAGTGGTACTTTTATTTTTTCTAAAGCCAAACTGTTGAGCTGGTAATAAGCAATTTTGCTCAAGATACCATTGAAGTCGTTGTTTTATAATTTTTTCAAATGTTTTTAGCATACATGATAGTAATGTAATAGGCATATAAGAGTCGCTAAGGTCCCCGCCGGGTTTAGGAAAGAGAACCACCACAGCCTCCTTGATAGCAGTGCAGTCACAGCCATCTCTTAAAATACTGCTATATATATCACACAGAAGTATTTTTGCAATAAGGGGTAAATGATATATCATGGTATAGAACCATCTTTTCCAGGTGCTGTGTTTACAATTGATGTCAATTTCCTCTATTGTGATATGTTTATTTAGATAACTATTTGTCTGGTCATGGTAAACATCAAAATTCATACTTACACTCGGAGGCGCAATTTTTTCTAAGATACTATCCAGGACACCCGCTGAAATATTTATGTCTTTTGAAGTTCGCTTACTTTTAATACCATTGGTCCTTCTCCATATTTCTGAAGGATTTGAATGCGCATTTAACGAATTGCAGTACGTTTACCAAGATTGCTTGGCTTTTAACTTAAAAACTTGTTTACATCGGGCATTAATTTGTTGGTACTCAAGAAAATTATTCATGATCTGATTTTGCCGAAATTTTTGAAAAATTATTTTTCTACGATTGTTAAGTTCGCTGCATTCCTGGTCCCACCAAGGTGCTTGTTTATATTTTTTATTCGTGCTATGAGTGCTTTTAGGCATACTGGAATCAGCAGCTTTGTAAATTGCCGATATAATGAAAGCAAGTTTATCGTTAGTTGTTTCTAAACGGGGTTTTGTTGAAAATATTTTATTTATAGCAATCTGATATAACTCCCAGTGAGCTTTGTTTGTCTGCCAAGCAACGCATGGGACAGGAACGGGCGACGGGCACATCTGAGTTGAATCTACGCCTAACGTTAGTAGTATTGGCAAATGATCAGACCCACAGGTGTCCTGAATAGTTTCCCAGCTAGAATTTTTAAATAGGTTTGTTGTCATTATTGAAATGTCTACTGCAGATTTAATTTCATGAGGTCTAGTGATACGTGTAATAGACCCATCGTTACGTATAACAAAATTAGGCACTTCTTCAAGTGCTTCCAATAAAATTTCACCCTGTCTTTCCACCTTACCAGATCCCAAACTAGTATGATGGGCATTAAGGTCGCCGCCTATAATGGCAACTGGTCCAAGTTGTTTCATTAGATTCACATAATCACTACTACAAAGAGAAATATTAGGTTGTCTGTACACCGAAGCCAATGATATATTTTTACCATCTTTACTGATAGAGATAGCACAGCATGCTAAATTTTGATTAAAATTAAAATTAAGATTTATATTGATAAATGAAATTTTATCTGATATTATTATTGCTACGCCACCCGCTCCGTGTGTGCGGTCTCTTCTAACTATATTATAACCTGGAATGTGTACCAGATGATGCGATTTATTCCACGTTTCGCTAATAAGAGCAATATCACATTTAGTTTCTTTAATTAGTTTCTTAAGGAACAAAGCATTACTAATCGCTGACCTAGAATTCCATTGTACTATCCGTAAATTTACCATCAGGTTGTGTAACTGAATGATCTAATAGCGTATCGTCAATGATCTTATTTACATATTCTGTGATGTCTATATCTCCCATATTACCGCCGTCACCACTACATATATTATTCAAATAGTTTACTAAGGTTTGAATATTATTTTTCAACATTAGTTTAATTTCCTCTAAAGTTTTTTGTTGGGAATTATGAGGGTTATTTAATATAGGGTTTCCAGAAAATCGCCAAGTTGTTTCAGTTGGGAAACTAGTAGGCGATGGACTATTGTCAACTTTTCTCCGCTTCTTATTTTGTTCCACTATATTTTGTTTACTCTTAAAATGATGACTTTGAGGTTCCCGATTTATAGGCTAATGCTTTTTTTTAAATAAACTGGGGAATTCTTCAGAACAACTAATTAAAGGTGTAAACAAATTTGTGTTTGTTTTGACTTTGTTTGAAAATAATGTCGGATTATCAACAGCTTTTTCAGCTTCTTTAAATGAAACATTGTGGCGCGTCATAATCTCTTTAATTCTTTTTTGTTTTGCCTCTATATGTAGTTTGATGATCTGAATTTTTGCAGTAAATGCAAAATTTTTCAGCGTTACATGAACCTAAATGCGTTTCTGCACAATTTTTATATCTAGAAGTTTTACATAATTGCATAATATGGACGAATGGCCGTACCGCAAGCATTTGTAACACTGCATAACGGGTGGAATGTATACCTCGACTGGACACCTAACTCTATCAATAAAAACATAATCAGGGATTACAGAACCTCGAAATGAAATTTGAACCATTTGTCTTGGTATTTGTTGTCTTTCACCGGATTCATTCGTTATATTCCTTTTCATCCGTTTAACGCTTGCTACAGGTATAGCAGACTTAATTGTTTTTAATAACGTTTCTTCAGAAATTGCAGTATCAACGTTTCTAACTATTGCTTTTTTATACGTTAAATGCATTGGAATATACGCATTAAGCTGGTTTTGTTTAAAAACGTTGTGACGGACCAGCAAATTTGCACTAGCAGCTGACTTTGTTTTTATTTTAATTCTGTTTATGCCTACCGGCGCTACTTCAATTATTTCCGACTGGAGTTTACCCGTCTCGTTTAACATTCGCCCCACTCTCATTGGATGTATTTTACCTACATGTAAATGTTCAGATTCGTGTTCCGCAAATATGTAAAATGGTCCCTTATCATGGACGTTAAATCTGTTATCAAAATTTATCTTTCTTTCATATTTATTATTACTGTTTAACGGGTTTAATAAAATATTTTCGTCTTTATTTACTCTATTAGAATCACTGTTTACTATTATATGTTCGTCATTATCTGTATTAATTGTCGTAATATTTGTACTTACTTTATGTTTTTCGGGGTCTGGGGGTCTACCTCCCCCTTCCCCATATGATCCACTCGACATAATACCTATATGCTAGGAATTCCTAGCATAACTATGTTAATTCACCAAAGTTAAATTAAATTTAGTACTTACTAGTGTAACTGATACAAGCCACTATAATTTGGTAATATAATAACTTAGCTTACCACCTTTAATAGGTTTTAACCAGCGGAGCACACGAACACACGTCTTCACTCTGCAACGGTCAATCACCGAATCCTATCTTTAATATAAGATGCAATGTTCATTCTGAATGTATTTCTCGATATCACTGATTTCATACGAACCATCAGCAATAATTATTTCTAGTCGACTCTTTTCACCACTCATATCAGAAAGGCCGTGAAACTTAAGACACCCACGCTCTATGTCTGGTATAGTGTTTATATCTGTGAAAGTTTGCAAGCGCGAGCGACTAATCAAAGTGTGGTTTTAACACTAACGGTGGAAATATTCCCATCGACGTAGAGTCATTGAAAGCAAGCGTACGCGCAAACACACAGATACTACTGTTTAAGTTTTTTATTTAAAAATTTAAACATAAGTGACCACATTATAAGTATTATAGTTTTGGTATACATCATGATTATGCATCAAACCTCTAGATCGTGTTTGTCGAGAGACAAGCACGATCTAGATTATTGAAGCCTTGATTACTCGTGAAACGTTCTTTAAGTTTAGTGTCTGAACCACAAAACTGATAACCAGGTACGTGCAGCTCAACAGGTAATTTTTGATGACTGTGCCAACAAGACCTTCACCTTCACACACCAACTGTTAATGAGGTATGATATATATGCGTATTTATATAGGATGTAGCTGTCGTACAAAGTGTTAGTTTAGTTAACGATGCGTATTGTAAAACACGCAAGAGCCAACAGTCACAAACATAGATGATGTTGTTACCATATTATCATCACCCAAACAGCAAAGACATGGACTTCTTTGACCAACCTCAGTTAGATGTTTGATATGCGGTGTGGTTCAAGTGGTTATAGTTAACAAATAGTATGTTAAGTTTGTCGTTTGGTCCAAACGGCTTAACATTTGAAATCGTATACGTATACTCAAAGCCTTTATATATCAGCCTAAATATAGCATGTTGAAGGACGTGTTGTGTGCTACAAAAGGTGTTGGATACTATTATACAGTGAGAGCGAAGAGACATTATATCCAGCAGATGTAAAGAGCAATTCAATTTTTATATTAGATGATGTAGCCTGTGATAAGCAAGATAAAATAAAATCGTATTTTTGTATGGGTAGACATTAAGAAGAAAGTTTTTAGTACTTTTCATTACCAGTTTAATATCTACCTGAGCCGGCTTTATGGAATCGCTGTATCTAGAGCAATCAACTACAAACATGGGATATTTTTTAAAAGCGTTGTAATTCAAGGTAGGTGTTGATTATCTACCAACATACGAGCGCTCGATGTAATTTACTTGGTTAAAGTTCAGATTCATTGCTTCTGTGGGGATTTGCTTATAATTTAAGAGAAGTATTAAATCTTGAATGTATTTTCTAACGTTATTGTATCGATCCGTTACAAATCTTTCAATACCAAATCTAGGTCGGTCAGTGTTTGAGGAAGTCTTAATGGACTACAAGTCTTAAGTCGAATTATTAAGATTCGGTGATTCATACATTTCCCATTTTCTATATGGTAGAAGAACCTTTTTATCCATAGTCAACGAGTTTAATAATTGCAGTTCTATAACATATGTAGTACCATGCATTCAATGTTAAACATTAAAGCTTTTTCTGCATCTGCTGCGACAACTAAATTGGAGCAATTTCTAGTTCTCTGTATTAACGAATGGCCAAAACCTCTCTTATATAGTCTTTTAAAAATTACATAGGTATACAGTAACAGGAGAGACCGCTGTCTAACAGCTGTCCAACAGCTGCCCAACAGCTCTCGTGTCAAACAAATTGGTTGAATTTCGTTGTTGTGTGTGTTATTGCCAGCGGCTTGAGAAGCCACTAAAAGCCGTATTATATCAACCAACACGTTTATATCATCCCAGTGCACATACTGTTTCAGTTATGTGTGGCATAAGAAGTTATGGAAGTAGGACGTGACTTAGCGCCTGCTTATTTTTCTTGAATTGGTTTTAATACTTGTTGATGTTTGGGAGAACTGTTTCTTATAATATCTTCTAGAGGATCGTTCTCTTTTCTGTGAAGTCTAGTAGCTTTCATAATATCTGCAAAATCAGGTAAATCTTGCGAATTTTCCATAGCAGCCGTAACAGGTTTTCACAAAAATATATTAATTTCAAAAGAAGATTAGTACCAATTACCAGCCATAATTTAAAAGCTATGTCCATTTTTATCATCTATGTTTAAGAACAAATTTAATAGGTTTATTTCCAAGCATCCAAGTGTTGGTGGTTTTATCATAAATAAAACACTATATATTGTATCACGAATGTTTCTCTGTGAAATATTTATTAAAATAGTATTTTAAATCAATGGGATATAAACTTAACATTCGTTCGTGACCTGAACAACTAAATACCAACGTTTTCCAGTTAACCGAGATATATAAACTAATCAAACCCCTTGTGGTAAACCAGTATCTTTAACAACAGCCACCATATTATATTTTGTTTTGCCAAAATCCACCACAAAGGAGTTTGAACTTTTCAAAACTCATATCGTTAATTAACGATATGAGTAAACTATGTATGTATATATGACCATCATACACAAGACTAATTTCATATCCAATTCATTGATCGTTTTTGCACTTACTTGGTGAAACTACCATACTACAGGCTTCACAGTGAAGCCAGAGAAGTTATCTCCAGTCTGTATGTGGTAATTTCATCCTGTTTAAATAAAACTATTATGCTAGCGTTATCACGCACCAGTTGTTTCGGACACAAACAGAAACTGACAATATCTTAATTTATACCAATACAAAAATACGATTTTATTTTATCTTGCTTATCACAGACTACATCATCTAATATCTCTTCGCTTTCACTGTATAGATAGTATCGAACACCTTTTGTAGCACACAACACCTCCTTTAACATGCTATATTTAGGCTGATATATAAAGGCTTTGAGTATACGTATACGTTTCCAAATTTTAAATACAACTATTATGCTAGCCTTATCACGCACCAATTGTTTCGGACACAAGTAGAAACTGTCAATATCTTAATGTATACCCATACAAAAATACGATTTTATTTTATCTTGCTTATCACAGGCTACATCATCTAATATCTCTTCGCTTTCACTGTATAGATAGTATCGAACGCCTTTTGTAGCACACAACACCTCCTTTAACATGCTATATTTAGGCTGATATATAAAGGCTTTGAGTATACGTATACGTTTCCAAATTTTAAGCTGTTTGGGCCAAACAACAAACTTAACATAATATTTGTTAACAATAACCACTTGGACCACATATCAAACATCTAACTGAGGTTGGTAAAATAAGTTCATGTATTTGCTGTTTGGGTGACGATGATGTGGTAACAACATCATCTATGTTTGTGAATGTTGACTTTTGTTGTACAACAGCTACATTCTATATAAATACGCATTTATACTGTTAATGAAGTATGGTATATTACCATACCTCATTAACAGTATAAATGTTGGTGTGTCAAGGTGAAGGTCTTGTTGACACAGTCATCAAGAACGTTTCAAGAGACGTAATCAAGGCATCAATAATCTATACCGTGCTTGTCGAGAGACAAGCACGATAGAGGTTTGATGTTGTATAATCATGATGTATACCAAAACTATAATACTTATAATGTGGTCACTTATGTTTAAATTTTTAAATAAAAGACTTAAACAGTAGTATCTGTGTGTTTGCGCGTACGCTTGCTTTCAATGGCTCCACATAGATGGGAATATTTCCACAGTTAGTGTTAAAACCACACATTGATTAATCGCTCGCGCTTGCAAACTTTCACAGATATAACACTATACCAGACAGAGCGTGGGTGTAAAAAATTTTACTGCTTTTCTGCTGTGAGTGGTGAACAGAGTCGACTAGAAATAATTATTGCTGATGGTTTGTATGAAATCAGTGATATCGAGAAATACATTTAGAATGAGCATTGCGTCTTATATTAAAGATAAACATCAGTACCCTGCAGTAGAGAACAACATAGACGTGGTAAAGCTGTTTTCGCTAAAAGACAACAACAACACTTTAAAATGTGAGATAACATGTCAGTAATAGTAAATGTCAGTTCAATAGCACCAATATTGGGGTTTTCTAAACAACGTCTTACCGCTGATAAACTCTATGTTTCCTAATTACCGGTGGAAATTGTGAGTGTGTAAATATGACCACGACGGCAAACCTACGCATACAGTAGATGAGTTTTTTCCTATGGTAAATCCAGGATATAAAACCATATAGTAAGAGTTTCATGCCTCTTACGACCCACATTATTTCTCTTAGAAACAGTTCTCTCAAATATCAACAAGTGGTAAAACCAATTCTAGAAAAATAAGCAGGCGCTATGTCACGTCCTACTTCCATAACTTCAGGTTATGGTATGCTACACATGATGCATAATAAGAAACTGAAATAGTATGTGCACTGGGATGATATAAACGTGTTGTTTGATAGGCTGCGGCTTTTAGTGGCTTCTCAAGCCGCTGGTAATAACGCACCCAACAACGAAATTCAAGAGATTATCGAAGAACTGAAGGAAGTAGACAGACAGAGTTGCGTGTTTTTAATCACTTTCAACATGCCGATCGAAAGATTCGGAGGTTCTGCAAATAATTTAAAACATCTAAACAGAATTGATCAAAAAGAGACATTTCCGAAAACTGCAAGTGGGGATTTTTATTCACAAAACCATCAATTGTGTAACAATGGCGAACCTATTCAACCAAAATATGTTTCAAGGGGTTGAATGTAAAGTTTCCACTTAGCTTGTACAGCTGAGATTTTGTGTCCAGCTGATTCAGTATCTTACTTAGATCTTTATTCTTTGGTATATCAATATCATGCAGCACTTGAGAAATTATATCCTTAGTTAAATTTTTCAATTTGTCTTCAAACTCACTTTTAAGAGCAGCTATATTTGTTTTATGCACCGCTTCAAGGGTTATGGTGATTAGACTTTGTATTACATCATCTTTATTCTTCTTATAATAATCTGCTCATCAATCTACAAATTTTCTATTCACACCATCAGCAGGTTTGGTAGCATCACCAACGTTACACAATTTGTGGTTTTGCATATCAAAATCGCCAATTGCAGTTTCCGAAAATGACTCTCATTGTACAATTTTGTTTAAGAAGCTGGGAGCTTTTGCAGAAAGTCTGAACTTTTCTATAGACATTCCTACACTCAACTTATTTAATTTGACTTCAAGTAAATTGATAAATATGTAGCTCCTACATTGGGGGGGAGAGTCTGGATCTTATATTTATGCAGTTATCAAGTTACTTTATATTGTTAGTGACAAGCAGTCAGTTGTTATAAATAAGATAAATTTGTAAATACATTGAATATACAACCCACAGCAAGGTTCACAGCTCTTTGGTATTTTAGTATAGTTCTCCGGCTCAACTGTTAAAGTAAGCAGCTCGTACATCTGATATAGTGTTATATCTGTGAAAGTTAGCAAGCGCGGGCGATTAACAAAGTGTGGTTTTAACACTAACGGTGTAAATATTCCCATCGACGTAGAGCCATTGAAAGCAAGCGTACACGAAATGACTGAAACACAGATACTACTGTTTAAGTCTTTTATTTAAAAATTTTAAACATAAGTGACCACATTATAAGTATTATACTTTTGGTATACATCATGATTATACAATATCAATCCTCTAGATTGTACTTGCAGAGAGACAAGCACGATCTAGATTATTGATGCCTTGATCACCTCTGGCCTGACCTGACCTGATAACCAGGTACGTGCAGATCAACAGGTAATTTTTTGATGACTGCGTCAACAAGACCTTCACCATGACGCACCAAGATTTATACTGTTATGGAGGTATGATATATCTGCGTATTTATATAGGATGTACAGGACGTACAAAGTTGTAGTTTAGTTAACGATGGGTATTGTAAAATACGCAAAAGCCAACAGTCACAAACATAGATGATGTCGTTACATGATTACCCAAACAGCAAAGACATGGACTTCTTTTACCAACCTCAGTTAGATGTTTGATATGTGGTCCACACCACTTAAAATTTGAAATCATGTATATGTTGAAATATAAAGGCTTTGAGTACACGTATGTGTACTCAAAGCCTTTATATTTCAACATGTTTAGCTGAAGCAGCTTCAATGAGCTGATGCAATACATTTTTCATAGTTTCAATGGATTTCTTCTATGTTACTGTTATTCGTATTAATACGATAAGTAGCTATTCTATTTTGAAAGCTTCATTTATCATAAGCACTTTTTCAACTACCTACGATTCACATAATTTTCATTTTTGGGCTTTACAATGTTCATTGCCATACATAGTTTTAAGATGAAGTTTGTCGTCGTAGGTACACAAGGCTTCTGTGTGACATAGTAGGCACCCAAAGAATTAATAATTGATAATCGTTAACAAACTGCACATTATATGCTTAAGACACCGAAAGCGCTAGGTTGTATTTATTGAATGCAGATAAAACCGTTATAAAAGTAGAATGTTTTTTATTTACTACAGTTTTATTTTAAAATACAGTTATTAATATCCAGCCATAAAAGACGTTCCAACATCCATCCACTCATGCCTTCTGCAAACTCCAATTCTGCAACTCTGAATTTCCTCGATAGATATTTTAATAATTAGTTGAAACTCTAGCATTTTTGTTTTTTGCATTAAATTATTTCATTTGTTTTCTTTCTTTATTTTGACGCATATACAACCCAAACAATTCCGAGTTTATTTTAATTGCATCATCTTTAGCTGAAGCAGCCTCAATTAGCTGAAACAATACATGTTTTATAGTTTTCTGAATTTCTTTTGTTACTGCCGTTGTCATTTTCTTAGTAAACATTTGTTTGGATGAAATCAGTTGGCTTTGGGTTAAATATTGTCACAGCTGCCAACATCAGAATTTTGCATTAACAGTGAATCGCCGTATGTTTAGTGGATAACGGATTAAACAACCTTATTTTCGTGTGTCTTTTAATGAATATATTTGTTTGTGAAATAATATAAAGTAAAAATTATTGAATTGTGTTGTGATTGGTCTTTGTGGTATTGGAAATGGGTCGAGAAATGGTGAGCCTGGTGGTCTTCGAGACAAGTGTTACCTACAATGATAAGGTACGATTTATTAATGACATATATGCACTTTTAGTTAGTTCGATCTTAGGGTAGTATATGGCGGCGGCAGGTTGCCAATCGCACATTTTTCTGTAGTTTTTAAAATATTTTGGATATATATGTCCGAACAACATGCGCTTTGATCACCTTTTTGTCCAAATAGGCATTACTTTAACATAGGAAAACTTCTAGTGTATTTGTGCTACAAATTCAAATTTTCAGATTGATATATGATACATCTTATGGCCCCTTGTCGCCGGATAAATAATTTGTTTTAGATAAACTAAAAATATTATGACGTTTAACATATCCATAATTGTTCCATCTGTTCACTTATATTCATAAAAACAATGCAAAATTTGTAATAAACTCAGAAGCTTAAAACTCGAAAAAAAGATATTTTCCACCTAAACAATTTTCTGCATGTAATTGATCAATTTCGCTGGATAAAACTGGGTATGTGAAGAGTGGCTGAAAGAGCTAGTACTCAAAGTTAAATAATAGTATATATATATATATATATATATATATATATATATATATATATATATATATATATATATATATATATATATATATCTGCACTTTCATAAGAAGTCACCAACTTATGCAAGGCAACTAGTTGCCTTGTTCGCTGAGGGCTGACGGGCACAATTGGAAAACGGTAATTATTTACTATCCGCATATACGATATACGTACGATTTTATGCAGTTTTGTATACAGACGTGTTTTAGGGTGTAGATGACGAAAATCAGAATGAAAGTGAGGGTAGAAGCGAACTTTTGTTTTATTTTTATTTTATTTTATTTTTAGTTATTTGTTTTTCCTGCAGAAAAAGCGCAAGTTGTACCCACTTTTGCGAAATGTCTTTGTCGTATTTTATACATTTTCTGGAATCGTTCGTTTTATAGACACCATAATGTAAGTATGCTACACAACATAACTCGTCAATATTTGTCCATTTATTTTCCGATTTTCCAACGTTATTTGCTAAAAATCCTATACTGCAATAAAAAGCCGATAATGACATTTCGAGGTATTAATCCTCTGAAGTTAGCTAAGTTGGTCTTATAGTTTGGTTTTATTAGTGAATTTTTGTAAAGAAAATTCACTAATGGGAAGAACCTGACTTTTGAATTTTAAAAATTGTTTGCAAATGAGCGCAAACTAGGACCACTAAAACCCATATCCGGGGTCAGTTTCAATTTTTATCTCAAAAAATAAAAAAGCTCTGATAACCCAATTGTGCAGATAGGTTAACGATATAAATAGTAAACTATACGCAAAAACTTAGATTACTACCTTACAAGAAAAAAAAGTAATATTAAAATATTTGGTGCCAGTTCATTTTTTTGAAAATTCACTACCATAACGTACCTGCTGCGTCTGGCTTATAATTAGATAATCGGATTCTCACGTCCATGCCACTTCTGAGCTAACTTTTATTTAAAAGCCAGCTCAGAACTGTTATGGACGGGGGAATCCGACTGTCTAATTAATGTTTAATCTATTTGGAATAGGCTGATTTTGCTGGATAATTTTCCAGGAAAATCTGCCCGGTACAAATACATTGCTTTGTTTTAATTAGAAGTTGGATTCCCCCGTCCATATCAGTTCTGAGCCGGCTTTTAATTAAAAGTCAGCTCAGAACTGGTATGGACGTGGGAATCCAACTATCTAATTAAAATCCCGGATTTCCAGGGCACGCTACACAATGGTACGTTGTGTCTTTTCTGGCGCTTTTGGGCGCATGTACGACATTGTTTTCGGAGAGTTTTGTCCTTCTCGTTTGTCCCCTGGATTTTGGTAGGCATATGTTCCATACTAATAGTATTTTTTCTCATTTGGTGTGTCGCCGACGGTTCTGGTAACATTTTTTCTAATACTGCCAGTCTGAACTATTGCAATGTCATTTTTATGCCAGAATATTTCTTATACAATGAATGGGAATTCAGTAACACAAATTAAAGAATATGGATGGCAAGTTGTCTGGCTAATTTTCCAGGAAAATCTGCCCAGTCCTAATAGATTAAACGTTGCTTTGTTTTAATTAGATAGTCGGATTCCCACATGCATACCAGTTCCGATCTAACTTTTAATTAAAAGCCGGCTCAGAACTGGTATGGACGGGGGATTCCGATTGTCTAATTAATGTTAAATCTATTTGGAATGGGCAGATTTTCCTATCTAAGTTTCCAGAAAAATCTGCCCGGTCCAAATAGATTAAACATTGCTTTGGTTTACGCCCATGCCAGTTCTGAGCAGACTTTTAATTAAAAACCAGCTCAGAACTGGTATGGACGGGGGAATTCGACTGTCTAATTAATGTTTAATCTCTTCGGAATGGGCAGATTTTCTTGGCTAATTTTCCAGGCAAATCTACCTGGTCCAGATAGATTAAACATTGCTTTGTTTTAACACGCCCATGTCAGTTCCACGCTGACTTTTAATTTAAAGCCAGCTCAGAACTGGTACGGACGGGGAAATCCGACTATATAAGTAAAACAAAGCAATGTTTAACCTATTTGGAATGGATAGATTTTCCTGGCTAATTTTCCAGGAAAATCAGCCCGGTCCAAATAGATTAAACATTGCTTTGTTTTAATTAGATAGTCGGATTCCCCCGTCCATGCGTGTTCTGAGCTGACTTTTAATTAAAAGCCAGCACCGAACTCGTATGGACGGGAAATCCGACTGTCTAATTAAAACAAAACAATGTTTAATCTATGGGAAGATTTCCTGGAAATATTCCAGGAATATCTGCCCATAGATTAAACAGTGCTTTGTTTTACTTAAATAGTCGGATTCCCTTGTCCATATCAGATCTAAGCTGACTTTTAATTAAAAGTTAGCACAGAACTGATACGGACGTGGGAATCCGAGTATCTAATTAAAACACAGAAATGTTTAATCTATTTAGACCGGGCAGATTTTCCTGGAAAATTAGCCAACAAAATCTGCCCAGTCCAAATAGATTAAACATTGCTTTGTTTTAACTAGATAGTTTGATTCCCACGTCCATGCCAGTTCTCAACTGACTTATAATTAAAAGTCAGCTAAGAACTGGCATGGGCGTGGGAATCCTAATATCTAATTAAAACAGAGTAATGTTTAATCTGTTTGGACAATCAGATTTTTCTGGAAAATTAGCCAGGAAAATCTCTCCATTCCAAATAGATTAAACATTGCTTTGTTTTAATTAGACAGTCGGATTCCCCCGTCCATACCAGTGCTGAACTGGCTTTTAATTAAATGTCAGCTCAGAACTCGCATGGAGGGGGGAATCCGACTATCTAATTAAAACAAAGCAATGATTAGTCTATTTGTACCGTGCATATTTTCGTAGAAAATTAGCCACGAAACTCTGCCCATTCCAAATAGGTTAAACATTGCTTTGTTTTAATTAGACAGTCGAATTCCCCCGTCCATACCAGTTTTGAGTTGGCTTTTTATTAAAAGCCGGCTAAGAACTGGCAATGTTTAATCTAATTCGACCGGGCAGATTTTCAACGTCCATGCCAGTTCTGAGCTGACTTTTAATTAAAAGCCAGCTCAAAACTGGTATGGATGGGGGAATTCGGCAGTCTAATTAAAACAAAGGAATATTTAACACTTTCGCTGCGGGAATTAATTAGCATAATTCCACCGTGTGCGGAGGTAGTAAGTTTCTTAAAGGTAAGTAAATTTTTGTCCAGTTACTTAAATTACAAATATAACTGAGTTTGTCGAGTATTGGTTTGATTTTTGCGCCGTCCGCATATTTATAAGAATTTATGCAATAATGCGGAAAGCGCGCATGAGCGTCCTATTTTTTGAAGAGAATAATCACTTTACTCATATAAAACATTCTTTTATTTGCATAATATATATATATATATATATATATATATATATATATATATATATATATATATATATATATATATATATATATATATATATATATATATATATATATAGAAATATTCTAAAAACTAACAAAAAATGTCTTTTCTTTATTTATAAAATCTTATTACAGTATGTCTTATAAAATCTCCTTATGGTAATTTAGAAAACATGTGCCTAAACACAGTTACAGATTTCCAGGCCACGCTACACATTGGTACGTTGTGTATTTTCTGACTTTTTTTGGGCGCATGCGCGACATTGTTTTTGGAGAGTTGTGCCCTTTTCGTTTGTCCCCTGGATTTTGGTAGGCATATGTTCCATACTAATTGTATTTTTTTCTTATTTGGTGTGACGGTGACGGTTCTGGTAACATTTTTTCTAACACTGCCAATCTGAACTACTGCAATGTCTTTTTTCTGCCAGAATACTTCTTATACAGTGAATAGGAATTCAGTAACACAAGTTGAAGAATATGGATGGCAAGTTTCCTGGCTAATTTACCTGGCTAATTTTCCAGGAAAATCTGCCCGGTCCAAATAGACTAAACATTGCTTTGTTTTAATCAGATAGTCGGATTTCCACATACATGCCAGTTCTGAGCTGGGTTTTAATTAAAAGCCGTCTCAGAACGGGTATGGACGGGCGAATCCGACTGTCTAATTAATGTTTAATCTATTTAGAATGGGCAGATATTCCTATCTAATTTTCCAGTCGGATTCCCCCGTCCATGCCAGTTCTGAGCTGACTTTTAATTAATATCCAGCTCAGAACTGGTAAGGACGGCGGAATCCGACTGTCTAATTAAAACAAAGCAATGTTTAATCTATTTGGAATGGCAATATATTCCTGGCTAATTATCTAGGAAAATCTACACGGTCCAAAAAGATTAAACATTGCTTTGTTTTAATTAGATAGTTGGATTCCCCCATCCATGCGAGTTCCGCGCTGACTTTTAATTAAAAGCCAGCTTAGAACTGGTATGGACGGGGGAATCCGACTGTCTAATTAAAACAATGCAATGTTTAATCTATGGGCAGATTTTCCTGGAAATCTGCCAGGAAAATCTGCCTATAGATTAAACATTGCTTTGTTTTAATTAAGTAGTCGGATTCCTCCGTCCACACCAGTTCTTAGCTGGCTTTTAATTAAAAGTCAGCGCAGAACTGAGATGTACATGGGAATCCGACTATCTAATTAAAACAAAGCAATGTTTAATCTATTTAGACCGAGCAGATTTTCCTGGAAAATTTGCCAGGAAATCTGCTCATTCCAAGTAGATTAAACAATGCTTTGTTTTAATCAGACAGTCGGATTCCCGCGTCCTTACGAGTTCTGAGCTGGCTTTAAATTAGATGTCAGCTCAGAACTGGCATGGACGTGAAAATCAGACTACCCAATTAAAACAAAGCAATGTTTAATCTATTTGGACTGGGCAGATTTTCCTGGAAAATAAGCCAAGAAAATCTGCCCATTCCAAAGAGATCAAACATTAATTTGACAGTCGGAGTTCACCGTCCATACCAGTTCTGAGCTGGCTTTTAATTAAAAGTCAGCTCAGAACTGGCATTGGCGTGGGAACAACCCTAACATCTAATTAAAACAAAGCAATGTTTAATATGTTTGGACGGTCAGATTTTCCAGGGAAATTAGCCAGGAAAATCTGCCTATTCCAAATAGATTAAACATTGCTTGTTTTAATTAGGCAGTCGGATTCCCCCGTCCATACCAGTGCTGAGCTATATTTTAAGTAAATGTCAGCCCAGAACTCGCATGGACGGGGAAATCCGACTATTTAAAACGCAGATTTTCCTGGAAAATTAATCAGGAAAATCTGCATATTCCAAATAGATTAAACATTGCTTTGTTTCAATTAGACAGCCGGATTCCCCCATTCATACCAGTTCTGAGCTGGCTTTAAATTAAATGTCAGCTTAGAACTGGCACTGACGTCGGAATCCGTCTATCTAATTAAAACAAATCAATGTTTAATTAGATAGTCAGATTCCCACGTCCATGCCATTTCTGAGCTGATTTATAATTAAAAGCCAGCTCAGAACTGGTATAGACGGGGGAATCCGACTGTCTAATTAAAACAAAGCAATGTTTAATCTATTTGTACCGGGCATATTTTGCTGGAAAATAAGCCACAAAAATCAGCCCATTCCAAATAGATTAAACACTAATTAGACAGTCGGAATCCCCCGTCCATACCAGTTCTGAGCTGGCTTTAAATTAAATGTCAGCTCAGAACTGGCATGGACGTGAGACTCAGACTGTCTAATTAAAACAAAGCAATGTTTAATCTATTTGGACCGGGCAGATTTTCCTGGCTAACTTTCCAGGAAAATCTGCCCGGTCCAAATAGATTAAACATTGCTTTGTTTCAATTAGATAGTCGGATTCGCACGTCGATGTCAGTTCTGAGCTGACTTATAGTAAAAAGCCAGGAAAATCAGCCTATTCCAAATAGATTAAACAACAATTAGACAGACGGATTCCACCGTCCGTAATAGTTCTGAGCTGGCTTTCAATTAAAAGTCAGCTCAGAAGTGGTAAGGACGTGGAGATACGACTATCTAATTAAAACAAAGCAATTTTTAATCTATTTGGCCCGAGCAGATTTTCCTGGAAAATTAGCCATTAAGATCTGCCCATTCCAAAGAGATTAAACATTAATTAGACAGTCGAATTCCCCCGTCCATACCAGTTCCGAGCTGCCATATATTTAAAAGTCATCCCAGAACTGGCATGGGCGTGGGAATTCTAATATCTAATTAAAACAAAGCAATGTTTAATCTGTTTGGACGGTCAGATTTCCCTGGAAAATTAGCCAGGAAAATCTGTCCATTCCAAATAGATTAAACATTGCTTTGTTTCAATTAGACAGTCGGGTTCCTTGGTCCATACCAGTGCTGAGCTGGCTTTTAATTAAATGTCAGCTCAGAATTTGCACGGACGGGGGATCAGACTATCTAATTATAACAAAGAAATGTTTAATCTATTTGGACCATGCAGCTTTTCCTAGAAAATTTGCCAGGAAAATCTGCCCATTCCAAATAGGTTAAACATTGCTTTGTTTTAATTAGACAGTCGAATTCCCTCGTCCATACCAGTTCTGAGCTGGCTTTTTATTAAAAGCCGGCTAAGAACTGGCATGGACGTGGGAATCCGACTATCTAATGAAAACAAAGCAATGTTTGATCCATTTGGACCGGCAGATTTTCCTGGAAAATTAGCCAAGAAAATCTGCCCATTCCAAAAAGATTAAACATTGCTTTGTTTTAATTAGATAGTCGTATTCCCACGTCCATGCCAGTTCTGATCTGCCTTTTAATTTAAAGCCAGCTCAGAACTGGTATGGTCGGGGGAATTCGACTGTGTAATTAAAACAAAGTAATGCTTAACACTTTCGCTGTGGGAATTAATTACCATAATTCCACCGTGTACGGAGGTAGTAGCTTTCTTAAAGGTAAGTAAATTTTTGTCCAGTCACTTAAATTAGAACAAATTAAAGAGAGTTTGTCGAGTATTGGTTAGATTTTTTCTAACATGTGCAACTGCGCCGTCCGCGTATCCATAAGAATTTATGCAATAATGCGGAAAGCGCTCATGTGCGTCCTCTTTTTTGAAGATAATAATCACTTTACTCATATAAAACATGCTTTTAATTGCATAATATATATATATATATATATATATATATATATATATATATATATATATATATATATATATATATATATATATATACTTATGCCTATGCGGAAGTAGCTGGACCATTTCGTATACCAAGTGTATAATAGCTGGACCAACCGTGCAATAGCTGGACGTCCAGCTATTAACATGCTGGTATTAATATGTACATGCGTTATTGGCTGGACCTATTTCATGAGAACATTAAAAGTAAAAATTAATGCGCCTGTGCGGTGTTGCCAAATGCTCAAAATATTAATTCTATTTAAATATTTACATGTTTCAGTGAATTTTATGTACACTAGGACCGCAAAAAGCATGAGGTTATTTAAGACTTTATTTAATAATAATATCGTCAGGATATTTCTTACGAATTTCTAGATTAAAAATGATTATTGCATAAGTTACTATTCATGTAATATAGCAAAAAATCTACAGGTGGTTTGTAAAAATAATGTTTTGGAAGAGACAAAATATGAATTATTTTTTGATATTTGCAGTAGATGTGCCAAAATTATAAAACAAAAAATGATTACCATGGCCCTAGTGTATAATAAGATACGCACATTATATTTTGTCACCCTTTGCAAAAGTGAGAAAAATGCATATGAAGATCGGGATAGCAATTGAGACCTTTCCGAAATATGAATTATTTTTTGATATTTGCAGTAGATGTGCCTAAGTCATAAAACAAAAAAATGGTTACCAAGGCCCTAGTGTATAATAAGATAAGCAAATTATTTTTTGTCACCCTTTACAAAAGTGAGAAAAATGCATATGAAAATCGGGATAGCAATTAAGACGTTTTCCAAATATTTATTATTTTATCGCATTTGCAGTTAATGTGCCAAAATCATAAAAACAAAAAATTATTACTTAAGCCCTTATGTATGAAAAACCATGCAAATTATTTTTTGTCACCTTTTTCAAAAGCGAAAAAAATGCATATGAAGATCGGGATAGCAATTAAGACGTTTCCGAAATATGAATTATTTTTTGATATTTGCAGTAGATGTGCCAAAATCATAAAAACAAAAAAATGATTGCCAAGGTCTTAGTGTATAATAAGATATTCATATTATTTTTTGTCACCTTTTGAAAAAGTGAAAAAAATTCATATGAAAATCGGGATAGCAATTAAGACGTTTTCCAAATATGTATTATTTTTTCGCATGTGTCAAAATCATAAACACCAAAAATGACTTCCAAGGCTCTAGTGTATAATAAGATATGCAAATGATTTTTTGTCACCCTTTGCAAAAGTAAAAAAATGGATAAACAGATCCGGATAGCAATTGAGACGTTTCCGTAATATGCATTATTTTTTGATATTTGCAATTTTTTAAACAGGAATCTTTTTTTTATATTTACATTTAAAATGATAAAATCACAAAACTATTACCAAAGCCCTAGTATATAATACTACAGCATACACAACTCTCAACTCGGACAGGTTTAGAATGAATTGAATATGATTCTATTCCTATTTTTCAAGTTGCAGATTTTTTAAAGCGCTAAAATCTAATATACAGTCACAGCATAATAATTGATTGATTATGCTGTGCTACAGTTACTTTTCAATTTTTTCTAAACATATGTTTGACAGGTCAGGTAAAAGCTTTGAAATTTACAAAAGGATGGTACAGAAACAGAGCTGTAAAACTTTCTGGGATCAACGTCGTAAAAGCGGTATATCAAAGCCCAAACGTTCTTTATCTATGCGACGCTTTTATATACAAATACATAATATTTGAGAAAAAATGCTAGGTTTAATATTTGAATATGACCAGCCACTAACTGCTATACTAGAGTGACTAACATTAATTAGATTCTCATAATTTTTATGTTGCATTGTTCAGGTATGCAGTACAGCATAACAAACAGTCTTCTTATACTATGTAACCAAGATTTATGCCACTAAAAATAAGTTGCACTTTAAACCTAATTTATAGCAAATTTTTATAATAAACATATTCTTATAACGAGATTGGGGTAGTTTCTTTGTATACACAACATGTTTATTAAATTTATTTAAATTTATTTAAATTCATCATTTTTCCAAAACATAATAAAAATAATCTGTATCACTCACTCACTGACTGAAGGCAAAGTCGCTTAGTAGTCGCAACGATAGGTTAAAAGAAGGTGGTTTCCCGTTGCCTTTCATGTGGCACATTGACTGAAAAAAAATACATTCTTGGAAAACCTCTTAACTGCTATCCTGATGTTTAAATTCTTTTTTTTTTTCTTACTTTTGCAAAGGGTGACAAAAAATAAATTTGGTGTAGTATTACATAATAGGGCCTTGGTAATGATTTTTGGTTTTGTGATTTTACCACATTAACAGTAAGTATCACAGAATCATTAGTGTTGAAATGAAAAACGTGGTAGTAACTATCCTGGTGTTCAAATGCATTTTTTTTTATATTTCCAAAGGGTGACAGAAAATTATTTGCATGAGCTTTTATGCGTCAGACCCTTAGTGATATTTTTTGTTTCTATGAATTTGGCACATTAACTGCAAATGTGAAAAAATAATACTTATTTGGAAAACGTCGTAATTGCTATCACGATTTTCATATGCATTTTTCTCACTTTGGCAAAGGGCGACAAAAAATAATTTGCTTATCTTATTATACACTAGGGCCATGGTAATCATTTTTTGTTTTTATAATTTTGGCACATCTACTGCAAATATCAAAAAATAACGTCATAATTGCTATTCCGATTTTCATATGCATTTTTCCCACTTTTGCAAAAGGTGGCAAAAAATAGTTTGCATCTCTTATTATACACTAGCGCCTTGGTAATCATTTTGTGCTTTTATGATTTTGGCACATTTACTGCAAATACCAAAAAATATGACATATTTCGGAAACGTTTTAATTGCTATCCCGAATTTCTTATACGTTTTTTTCACTTTTGCAAAAGATGACAAAAAATAATTTGCATGGTTTTTCACACATAAGGGCCTTAGTAATAATTTTTTGTTTTTATGATTTTGGCACATTAACTGCTAATGCGAAAAAATAATACATATTTGGAAAACGTCTTAATCGCTATCCCGATTTTCATATGCATTTTTCTCACTTTTGCAAAGGGTGACAAAAAATAATTTGCATATCTCATTATACACTAGGGCTTTGGTAATCATTTTTTGTTTTTATGATTTTGGCACATCTACTGCAAATATCAAAAAATAATTCATATTTCAGAAACGTCTTAATTGCTATCCCGATCTCCATATGCATTTTTCTCACTTTTTCAAAAGGTGACAAAAAACAAATTGCATATCTTATTATACACTAGGGCCTTGGTAATCATTTTTTGTTTTTATGATTTTGGCTCATCTACTGCAAATATCAAAAAATAATTCATATTACCGAAACTTCTTAATAGTTATTCCGATCTTCATTAGCATTTTTCTCACTTTTGCAAAGGGTGACAAAATATAATTTGCAATCTTATTATACACTAGGGCCTTGGTAGTCATTTTATGTTAATATGATTTTGGCACATCTACTGCAAATATCAAAAATTAATTCATATTTCGGAAACGTCTTAATTGCTATCCCGATCTTCGTTTTTGTGATTTTGGCACATCTACTGCAAATGCGAAAAAATAAACGTGGTAATAGCTATTTCGATCATATGTATTTTTTTTTCACTTTTGCAAAAAGTGACAAAAAATAAATTGCATGAGTTATTATACATTAGGGCCTTGGTAATAATTTTGTGGATTTATGATTTTGCACATTAACTGTAAATATCAAAAAATAAGTCATATTTGAAAAAACTTAGTAATAAGTATCTCGATGTGCAAATGATTTTCTTTTATTTTCTAGATTGTGACAAAAATAATTTGCTTAGGTTGCTATACACTAGGTCTTTCGTAACTTGTTTTTGTGTCTATTTTTATATTGGGGCCTTGGCTTTATTGTCCAATATTTGTCATTTGGGTACATCTAACCAAAATAACAAATAATACATACTAAAATTTAGTTTTCCTCTATGACTATGTTAAAAATAAACGATTGGTTTACTGTTATGTTATTGCAAAACACTTAAGACACATTCTTTTTTCTTCGGTAAGGTGTAGTAGCATATAGCAATATATGGCTGGCATCTATGGCTAGCCATAAATTTACTACGTTGAATCCGCTTCACTGATATAG
Organism: Tillus elongatus; assembly: GCA_964006375.1. Lineage (NCBI taxonomy): Eukaryota > Metazoa > Arthropoda > Insecta > Coleoptera > Cleridae > Tillus > Tillus elongatus. The sequence goes on along the minus strand of OZ023270.1, from coordinate 44,246,166 downwards.
TGATTGCGACGATCCATCCCGCTTTCTGCTGACCCTACGTGTAAATCTATGGCTCGGAATTTATGGATAACTTCACGCAAACTTTATCCCAGTTATGTTCAGCAAACATGTCTTATCTCTGCTGCATCGAACGTGATGCAAATGCAACTAAGTGAATCCTAAAATGCAGCGGCTTTCCAGGAAATAAAGCTTTTAAGTTATTTACTTACCCTACGACTTTTTATTTATAATAAAAAATATGTACATTGTTTGCCTAAACCTGCCAGTATAATTTTTTGACAGCTATATACATATACCGCGAGTTTAAAACATGGAATAAATTCAGTTAATCAGATACAGCTATCTTTTTCCAATTATTCGCAGACATGTCGATAGACATTTTATGTTGCGGTCTTTTCAAAAAATAAAATAAATATCATACAGTGTGTGCCAAATTTAAGGTACGACCTCATCGATATCTTCTTCAAATCCTACCCTAGTTTGTTTTTGTTAAATAGGTTTAACAAACACATTAATTTGAAAAAACAGCAGATTTTAAATTTTTATTTATTTATTATTACAAATCTAAAGGAATTAGTAGCACGAATAAGAAATGAATGTTGACTTATTTTCCCAATATAACCAGAAATGTGTAAAACGAATTTCAATTCCGTTTATACTACTAACAAATAGTCGATCGACAACAACCTAAGCATTGATTAAAGAAAATTGATTTAGATTATCTATTTTTTATTTCTGTTTTTAAAATAATATAATGTATATTTTTGTGGAAAGGAATATAAACTTGGTGGTTTAGCATAACTTGACATGTACTTTAGAAATAGCCAACAAAACGGTAGGATTGTCGGTTAAACAAATTATCGACGTAATATCTCAAATTTGGGACAACTTCATATTATTAAAGAAAGATCACAGCTTAAAAACCACTAATTGACGTGTTCGCGCATTTGAAAAAGGTGTATTTGATTAACTGAATGTATTCTAAGTTACCAACATGCATTGTGTAATATGGCAGTAATAATGCTGATAATTGTTTATCTTTTTTTGTATTTTCCTCAACGGCAACGTATTTCTGCGACTATGGCCAATCACCGACGACAGGGAGCACTTTCAACTCACTTTCCTTTAAATTTGGCCGAACCCCGTTTTGTCTATAAGGAGGGTAGGGATATTCAGCGTGCCCAACCTCCCACGGTACACGGGACTAACGACTAACGACTCCTCAGTGAATCGGAACCTGCAGAAATTCAACCTGCTCCAACTAAATGATAATTTTACAGTAGGGGCTGAAAAAATGAATGGGGAACCCTGGAAATAGAACCCAGTACCCTTGGATCCAGCGGCATGGTTTCCTACCACTGGATCACTCAGGCTTTTTGATAATAATTGTAAAATATCTTTTGCAACAATTGGATACAATAATCTAAAATATATAACTCTATAACACTAAAAGTAGATCTCGTAAGTTTATAAAACAACAGTCATTATACACCTTGTCCTATTTTCTAATTAAGTTTTTGTGTTATCTTCTAAAAAAAGCAGTAGTTGGATTAATTTTAATTCAAAATACTATATTACAAAACAAAAAAAGGTACGAAAGATGCTCTCTTCTCTTAATACCAGGAAAGCCTCTGGCCTTGACGAGATCCCAGCAATTCTTCTCAAAAGATGCCCACCAGAACTTGCTTCTGTCCTGTCGTGTCTGTTTTAGACATCTTACAAAAGAGGCATATTCCCTAGTAACTGGAAAACTGCTCGAGTACAACCCGTCCCCAAGAAAGGATCCAAAGCGCAAGCAACTACAGGCCTATTTCTTTCCTTTCAGTCGTCTCTAAAGTGATGGAAAAGTATATAAACACCGAATTGCTAAAATTTCTTGAAAAACACAGTCTAATCCTCGACAGGCAGTATGGATTCCGTCAGCGCAGATCAACTGCCGACCTCCTTTCCTTTGTCACCCATTCTTGGAACAAGTCTATGAAACTACACGGTGAATGCCAGATTGTCGCTCTAGACATATCCAAAGCATTCGACCAGGTTTGGCACGCAGCGCTGCTTAATAAACCTCCGGTCTATGGCCTACCACCAAAACTCTGTACCTGGACAGCAAATTTCCTCTCCAACCGAAGCATTTCTGTTGTCGTGGATGGCCATTCCCCTAAACTGTATCCAATTAATGCAGAAGTCCCTCAAGGTTCAGCTTGAGCCCCTACTTTGTTTCTTCTCCACATCAATGACCTCCTCTCTAGCACATCTAACCCAGTTCAGAGTTACGCGGACGACAGCACCCTTCTCTTAAATATACAATATTCTAAGCCTGTCTCTTTAGCTCAATTAGATGAGGAACGCAGACTCATGGAGGGTTTTGCCTCTGTGGATCTTCAAAAAATATTATACCGGTGAAGTATAAATCTTGTACAATTCAACTCCATCAAATCTCAGTCTTGCTTTCTATCTCATAAGAGATGTACCAGCCCCAGACCCATCACAATGAACAACCAAGTTAACCAAAGTAATGAGACCTTTACACTTGTTGGCATATCTGTGGATCGAAATCTCAATTGGCACCAACATGTCATATCAATTGCAGAAGTGGCTGCTAAGAAATTAGGTTTCCTCGTCCGGGCTCGCAAATACTTTTCACCAGATAATCTCTATACCTTATATACTTTACAAATAAGGCCAAACCTCGAATACTGCTCCCACATCTGGGGTGCCGCTGCCGCTTTTAAACTCGCTATTCTGGACTCCATTCAGAAGAGAGCTATACGTCTCATCGGTGACACTACCATCACCCAAAGGCTGCCATCCCTTGCTCACCGACGTGCCGTTGGTGACCTCGTTCTCTTTTATAGACACGGGCACTGCTCAGATGAGCTTTCATCCATAGTTCCTCCACCTGCTGCCCCCAACAGATTTACCAAGAACAGAGCGAATGCACCGTTTTACTGTCCAGGTCACCAGACATAGAACATCTTGTTATGCCCGCTCTTTTGTCCCGAGGCCTTCCAAGTTGTGGAATTCCTTGACGGCACATGTTTTTCCTTCTCCTCAGAACCTCCAAACCTACAAGTCCAGAATTAACAAGTTGCCTCTTTCCTCCTTCACGACATCCACGGTACGATAGTATTTAGGCTGTAAGCCCTCGTGGTGTGTTGTTGAAAAATTAAAAAATAATAATAATAACCCTTTAAGTACGTTACGCTCCAACATCTACTATAATTACTGAAAATAGTCCAGGATCAGTTTGACTGACTTATTAATTTAGACACCATGTCGATTTATAAATTTCGGTCGGAATATTTTTTGAGAATAAACTTTGGCAGAAAATTTTTAAAACAAGTTTCATTTCTTAAGCAGACTAAATAGTTGTAAGTTTTTAATTACCAGTGCTTTCTTTAGACAGAGCCTACAATATGTTTTGTTGGTGTACTCATTAATCAAATGACCTTGTGGTTAGAAAACATTTTATGTCCGAATTTTCTTAAAGGGTTTCTTAAGCAATTACGGAGCAAGGGGGTTGGATACTGTCCACTAGACGATGTGCGTTAACTAAACGTTTATTATGAGGCTACTATAACAGTTAAATAATGTAAGTACATATATTTATAATCTCGGAACCAAAACACCCTACAAAAAGGCATTATGGGAGCCGAGACTATAATGTAATGTGTGGGAAGTGTCATCGTTGCATTTTGTATTATAAAATACATATTATCGTGTCGGATGACTCCTCCCCTGTTAGATGGGATTTTATGGGGTGCATAAAATTTAATTTGCAAAAATTTATATTCTAAGGTAAAACATTTAAAATGATCAAAAATTGAAAACAATTACATCAATAGATCAATAATTCGATAAAATTTAGAAAATATAACATATAACATGGTTATTCTTTAGGCAAAGGAAAAGCCTTTTGTTTACTGCATTTTCGTTTACCTGTACGGAAATTTAAATATCAAGTATTTAAAGTTAACAATAAACAATGATTATGAAACACCCGTTAAAAGTAGCTTCCGCAGTATACACTCTATCACTGTTGCATTTCTTACTATAAGCTTAGCATAAACAATATGCTACTGTTTTCCTCTAGGTAAAGGAATAATGTCTTCAATTTCTTCGTCTTCCTTAAAGTAATTTTTAAATTTTTAAAATTTGAATAAACAAAGTTTATTCATCCCCTTAATGACGCTAACTTTGTTAGTGAAACGATAGGCAGGTCTAAAAACTGTATTGTGATGAATTGGGTTCTCCAAATTGTACTTATCAGTGCTCGTCACAGGTTCCAATCTTCACCCATTGTACAAAGCTAATTTCTATGATTACTGTTTCACAGCAGCACGACCAAGTTGGAGTTCTCCTCAAAGAGAAACAGTTAAGGAGACCATTAGAAGACATTTAAAGGACGGAAGCAACCCCTCGATAGCTGAATGTGAACTTCTGATTGAAAATTGTCCAGTGTTAAACAAACGAACTCCCCAGTCTCTAAAAGCTTACATTTCTAGTAGCACGAAAAAAGACAGACAATATGATAAATATTTCTTTTTAGCTATATTAAAATAAAATAACATAAAAATACATCAATGACTATTTATATTACATTTGACAAATTTTCCTACTTTGTACAAATTTTCTTCTACTAAATTCCTGAGCTCCACTTTTTCTGCATTTTCTATTTATTTACGACAACTATTTTCACTGATTTCTCACGTTCAATTCAAACCATAACACAAGAATTGTGTTTCATATGTAACTTATGCAAAAGCTTGGGCATCAGTCATCATAGTTTTGTTAAGAGTTTGAATTATGTTACTACCATTATGAAAACAGATCACATGCAATGTATTCAGATCCAGATAACTAACTACAATAATTTTGTTTTCTAGAAACTCAATGTATTACATTTTGAGATAAAACACGTGTGTTTTTAGACAAGACTGTCATAAATACATTTTTATACACAATTTATTTAATTTAAAATAACTGGTAAAAAACTACAACACAAAATTTGTCTTTTATCATTTTTCTGCTTTACCACACGGGTGTGATAATTTATGTAGGCAAATAATTTAAAAATAATTTTTAGTCACTTTTTATAATTTAATATTATTCACGAAGTGCTTCACTGTCAAGGTAAAGAGAATAAATAATGTATTAATTAAAACATATCATCTTTGTATACTAGCACGCAGACCTTAAAACCGTAATGCTACCTGTTTAAGCGTACAACATAAAACTAACCAGAAAACTTTTATATAACCTACTAAAAAGTGCGGCAACACTGTGAGGTTAGGTCCAGCTACTTCCGCATAGACACAATATATATATATATATATATATATATATATATATATATATATATATATATATATATATATATATATATATATATATATATATATATATATATATATATATATATATATATATATATATGTATGTCTAAGGAGCGGTTTGACGACCATTTCCTCGCTTAAACAGGCAGTTCCGCGACATTTGGTAGTTTGACGACGGTCGTCAAAGTGCCTGGTGGTATACAGCGGGTAGTTCGACGACCAAGGTCGCCGATGTACCCGTCTTAGGATGGAATTGCTAAAGCGTGAAGTTTGACGACTTTTTAAGGTTTCTCGATATCGCCACCAGAGCTGAGAGTTTTCGCCACTGTAGTTCCAAAATCTATCACCAGATGTGGCCGCAAACTAAAATATTTCGACATACGTTTCGCAATCTAGACTATCTCTTTCTGTGATATGATAATAATAATAATATGATTTGTTGTCATTATTGAAATATTGAAAAAGAGGAGTATAGGTTATGATGCATTTGTAAAAATGTTAAAAGAAATAGAATGATAGGTATTTGTATTTGATATACATTCTAAAAATGCATGAGAACGTAAATGTTGTGAAAGGAACAAGAACAAGTTTATATCGACGATTTAGACACATCGCTTCTACAAAATAGTTCAATAATGTTAGAAAACCATATTGTGCTGAAAGGGTAGGAAACAAGTTTGTATAAAATATTGAAGAAAATGAATACTAAATGGCATTTGAAGGGTAACTTAATTAAAAAGTCAGTTTCAATAAAAAAAAAGCGACAGTATATGACATATTTTACAAAAATCTCCTTGCGGAAAGGTGGAAGACTTCCCAGTTAGCTCTTTTCCTTAGTTTTTCAGTTATACATTAGAATGGCATATCAGATATAAGGAATAAAGAATATAGATGCACCAGCATGAGAGTAAATAAATGGTATAAAAAGAATGCCTGAAAAACCAGTAAGAAATATAATTGGTAAATTCAATGTCTGAATAACAACATGAGAAGTTATGTACATAAAAGAAGATATTATTGGAAGTGTCGTTTTGAAACGTTTACAGGTCAGTTCCGTGCTTCTAAATATCAATATAGGTAGGGAAAGTTTAACAAAAATACAAAGTATAACAGTTGTATTGGAAACCACGGTAATACTTATATCATGTATCACTGTCATGGATAGCGTAATCAAACCTATGTGAAGTTACATGTTTTTATATTTCCATACTGGGATCTGTAATTAAAAAAATGATATCACATCATAAAAGATAAATAGTCAGTAAGTGTAAGAAACAAAAATGAACATATGTTAGTGAACAATAGGTACAATTTAATTTTACTAAAATGTGTGTTGTTATATAAAGACTTATACTGTTATATGAATAAAGCACGTAATTTTATTTCAAAATCTTTGGAGCTTGAATTGTTTAATCCCAATAATTTCTAACGGTTTTTAGCACAGATAGCTGGTTAACAAATCTATACATCAGATTATAATGTTTGATAAAATTGCTTTGACCTTTTACATTCCATTTAAAAGTCAATGCAAGATACAAGTTTTGTGCCTGTTTTATAACAAATAATCAATAAAATTGTTTCTTTTGAAATTGTGAGTTATTGCAGTTTTTCTTGATAACTCCATCTTTTTTCATGTGTTAATTGCTATTACTTTGTTATAACATATTATTGGTTTTAAAGTGTGATTGTGTTAAATTTACCACTTATAAACGCCTAAAATTACAGAACACTTTTGCGTCGTCATTGTGCTGCCATTATAAATGAATAACCTATGTTTATTCTGATGTTCACCTAAGCAATGATGGCTTATGAATCAAATTAACACTTGCAACTTTCAATTGTTTTATTTTCATAGGACTCTGGAGAAGAATTTTGTAAATCACATGTAAGTATACATAAACAGGACAACAGAAGTATACTAAATCTAAAATTAATTGATTATTTGTTGTTGCCCTTTTTTCTCCCTTAAGGCTCGTCCGCGGCTTTGCCGCCCCGATAGCACTGCAGCCCTTGGCCTATTGTGCATGCCCTCCACCTTAAGCTCGATCTCAACAACACAAGTGATTTGAAAAATCATTCGCTGCTGGTGAGTCTCAAACCGTCGTCCCCTGAGTCCGAATGGGAAGTTTGACTGGACTTTCCAACACGGCCACGGCGGCGCCGTTGTTGCCCTTACTTGGCGAAACTCCATCCTAAATACAGATGTAGAGACTAAATGTCATGGAAGTGGTATCTACATCTGTAAATAATCTCAAATGAATTACCTACCATAGGTAGATATATTTATGCAAATATCGAATGGCTGAAATTTACTTATTTATGCCAAATATTTCTCACACAGTCAAGTTTAATGATTTTCATTGAAATTTCCAAAATGTTTACTAATCATTAAAAAAAATGTATTTTTAAACTTGAGTTAGCTAAAATGATTACCTACACATTGACAATGAAAATGAAAAGAGAAATTTGTCAATAAAAACCATTATTGACAATAATTTTTAAGAAAGCACCCATATGAGAGGTATTGAAAATTATACTTGGTCTACGATAAAAAACGTGACAATTGTTGATAACAAAATTTTATTTATTCAAGATAATCTCCTCTAAGCCTTAAACATTAAGCTAAACAATCGTAAAGCATTTCTAAATCATAACAAAAATTCTTTATCTTGGTTGAAGATTAATTTTATGAATTGTTAGCACTGCAATTAATGACTTGCGGAAAAAGAGCACACCCTTGGCCAGTGTCCCGCAAATTTCTCGCATAATTTAGTTCTGACCTGACCTGACCTAAGTATTAGCTAGAGAATCTCTGAAGCTTAGAAGAAATCATTGTAAATTATAAGTTTTGAATATGTCTGCTGGAGAGTAATTATAAAGATGACGCATAAAATAAACGTGGGATTTGATTGTCATGTTCGTTCTTGGAACAGGAAGAGCAAATTTCGAGTAAGTTAACTCCGGTGACAGCTGTACCTTGTTCCAGAGAAACTAGCAGAATTATCGCATCTTTGTCCCAGAAAACTGTAGCAAGACAAATAATATGTTTTTAGGTAAATAAACAAATTGATTTACATTATTTTATTGTATGTATAACTGCAGTTTCGCTGAAGTTCTCAGCTTTCTCAAATAGAGAATGCATATCCTGTATTTCACAAATGAAATTAAATTGTTTATTTATCTAAGTTGACAATGATTTACAATATCAATAAATTTTGTGGTTGTGATGAACTGGAATGCTTCCTCTTTAGCTTTTGGATCATAGTGATGGACCCATGTTTCGTCCATAGTGACAAAGCAACCCAAAAATTTTGAGGCATCTTCTCCATAGCGGTACCACATTTCCTTCGACATTGTCAAACAAACACACTCCTGTCAGCATGTGAGTATTTGCAATCTATTTAGTAAAACAGTTTAACATGCTAATCATGATTTAACTTGCTAGTCATGATGAACAATGAAACACGTTCATAGGAAACGTACAATGTTTCTGCCATGTCAGGTCAATTCATCGATCTTCTAAGATCATGACATGGACAGAATCAATCTTTTCTTGAGGGTCACAGAAATTGGTGTTTCAGAGCAGTGATCATTTTTGCCATTCAATCGTCCTCTTTTAAATTCCGCAACCCAGTGTTAAATAGTAATATACAAGGGACATTGTTCAGCTAACGTTTCTACCATATAAGAAAACAATTCTTTGCCCGATAGTTTAAGAATAAAAACTTAATAACTGAACGAAACTGTTTTGTTTTATCAAATCGTAACTTCTTCTGACACAAGGTGATCTTTATTTTTCCATGCATCGAAGCACAAAGCTGCTGATTTGTTTATGTCTGTGTTATAAGAAAAAAGAAAATTCGGGACGCAGTAAGTGCCTTATAGTAGCGAATTTTCATAAGAATTATAACTATTATTATACAGCATATTACTAAAATTAATACTTTAAAGTTACACAGACTTTGAAGATCAGTTTTAGAGGTTCTAGTACGCGCACATTTGGAGAATTATTTCGAAAGTGTTACCATCGATATCTCTATTATTAAAAAAATCTTGTGTTCTAACTTCTTTTGAGAAAAATGACCAAAACTCAATTTTCTATGCTAAAAAATTAAATTTTACTATATCTGTAGATAGTATAAGTCTCTTTAAAAGAAACTTGTATTACAGATTTCATTAAAGTTACAAAAGATTTCCAGCAGGAAGCTTAATTCATATTTAGAAAAGTAAACTATCTGCTAAATTATAAACGTATCAGTTATTTTTCCCTATTACTCACCAGAATGATTTTGTTTTAGTCAACCTAATCAAACCAGTTTTTTCAATGTCAACAAAATGTCTATTGAAAATTATAATTTCACACTGAAAGGTGACAAAGTTATTAAAGCGTTTTAAACAAAAATGAGATTTTGTTCAAAACTTATGAGTTCTGTGCACTATTGTTTCTCCAAATGGCAAAATAAAAAAGCATACATTCATCGAGCTGGAATCGATCACGGAACCTCTTGTGTATCAGCCAACAGCGCTATCACTGAGCTAATGCTGTGTGAAGTAAAGTTTTATTTGCATGATACACGACACGGGCTTCATGCATGCGAGATTGTATATTAGAAGTATACGTAACAATTAATTACAGAATTGCCATTGAAATATATTCAACGAGTGTTTCGATCTTATATGACGTCTTATGTTTGAGTTTAAAGAAAAAAGAAACTATTTTAAAATTATTTTTATAGAGATTTGACTTTTATTTGTTTACATTTCTACTATAGGTATTATGCTACACTTTCAGTCTAAAATCAGAGCATAAAATATCTATGCTGTGCTAAGACTATATTTGGGGCCGCTCATCAAGTTCCCCCCAGTTCATTTCATGTCGTTTGTCATTAGCGATATTTTTGGCCGAGATTTCACGATTGTTCTTTTGGGTAGTGTTTATGCCCATTATTTATTTAGTTTGGTTAGCGTCGATGTATGGTTTATACCTGTTGTATGAATATATCTACACGTGACAGTTAACTACTCTGTCTGTCAGGCATTGGACTGACCACTTTAACCACTAAGTCGTTTCAACGCATGTCTTTCAGATTTTATTTTTAATTTTGCAGACTCTAAATATTGTGTACCAAATTACTTAAAATTCACAACATAGGTTTATTTACAGCATTTCTAGCCACATCTAAAGTCTCATTCGAGTTAGTCTGATACTTAAAAATATATAGCGGTTTCAAAAATATTATTGTATATTGTTTGGGGGAAAGAAATGTCTGTTGAGCATGATAGGTATATAATAACCACTTGAAATTTTAACTGTGTACTGATTAAGAATATTTGACTGTTTTGGTTCATTGTGAAATAAAGCATGTTCGACCTAATATTTCCGGAAGTTAATCTGCAATTATCGTCATAAATTTTGAAAAATTACCTTATACCGATCGCTTTTGAACACTGCAACCATACTGTTATAACCAAAAGACAGTGTTGGAATGCTAGAATATGTAAAAAAATTAAATATGTGGTTGTTAAATGCCTCCGTCACGTCTCAATGGCAGAGTTCACCAGGGGCCATCAGCTGCCAACAGTCGAGTTGTTATGTCAAAGAATATTGACAACTGTTGGTGCCTGATGAACTCCGCTAATGTGTCCGACCAAATGTGAAAAATATGCAATAGTGAAATCTAAAATTCCGCTACAGACTGAATGGGGCCGCTACTGGGTTCCAACTTCACTACCTTTGGCAGCTTTGAATGCCTGTAATGTTCAATTTGGAAAAATCTTTTAACAATGAACTTAAAATTATTTTGGAGAATTACGTGTTTCGAATTTCTAACTACTGTAAAATTGCCCAGCGCATACATTTTTTCGAACGAAAGGTCCGGTTCAAAATTTCGTAGCTCTAGTTTAGTTGCATGATTTACATTTACATTGCAATTCTGACATGATTCTCCAAGAAAAACACAAAAGTGAATCTAGACTGATGACAACACAGCAGAGGTGAATTAAATATCATAATAGTGTAAATAAGAACACGGGTTTAGTGTATATAAATAACACAAGTCCAATGACTCAGTTTATTGACAGTGTAAATTAAATACAATAAAACTGTTAATGCTAACATATGAAGGTAAGTCTCAAAATCTACATAAAATTAAAGTTGAAAGTGAAAGAATATAAAAATATGTTATGATGTGATGAATTTGTGTTGTCAACCAAATTTTTTTGAGTTTCGATCAATGGCCATCATAATTGCTTGTTACATATCCGACCCCTCTTTCCTGACTTTGTCAGGTCTTAATTAGGAAGATGTTGAAATGAGGTGTCTTCATTAGTGGGTTATCCAGTTAATGTAAAAACTGGGCTTTTTGATCGGAGCGCATCGAATTAAGTTATTTGTTAAAAAGAAGGGTAAGTGGATGGGCATGAGAAACAACGCTGACCACATGTAGTTGAATTCAAGTTTATGAAGACAAGCACATAAATTCTATCTATATTAAAAAACATTGGATACATCGTTAACGTATACTTGAGAAATGTAAAGGGCACTTCAAACTTAGAAGAATTTTACCAAATGGCAAAGTCCAGGTCCACAAACCAGCAATGTCAGCTGTTTAGAGCATTACGACTTGTTAATTAGTATCTACTTGGACAATTATAGGTAATAGCCTCAGGTCTTCTGGCTATTAAATTTCTAAAGAAACACTCCCAAAGTAAACTTGTTTCCTCTCGAGACATTGTGGAAAAGAGGAACATAAACTAATAACTCCTTAAGGGAATGCAGTGTTACACCACTAATCTCCTATGAGAAACACAGAAATGTGAAAGTAGATTGGCATGGAAAGCTCAGAAACACAGAAATATGAAAGTAGATTGGCATGGAAAATGAGTATGTCAAAGCACACTGGTTTCCATTCAGTATGTTCAAGAATGAAGCATATGAGCTAAATCCATTGTAAAGTTGAAGATACGTGAATAATGATAAATTATCTATTAAAATAAAAGTAAATTTGTGAAAGCATTTTTTACTCAAGGGGATGAACATCTTATAAAAGCTGGAAGATGTTTGTTGTATTTTCAGTGACGAAATACAGTATAAATATTGTAAGCAACAGTAGTTCCTGAAATAAGAGCATAGCCTTTGGACTAAAAGGTGTTCAATTAAGAGGAGAAAGTGTTTCCAAAGAAAAATTATATAACGTTCATAGAAATAATTATTATTTACTTTACATTCTACTGAACGTAATAAAAATCAGAAGTAAGACATAACGGGAGCTTATCCTAAAGGTAACACCAGAGAAGCAGTGAGCAGTGGTGGTAGTACTCAGAATGACATGAGAAAGAGGCTAGAGAAAAATATATGCTTATACGTCTTTCACACACCTGAAAAAGACATTCAATAAAACATACTGGAAAATAATGTTTCAAATAATGGAGAGGCTAGATTGAACTGGAATGGTGATTGTGTTAGGTATGCTGATCAAAAAAACATGGAAATCATTGCAACTAATGCTCCACGAGTTGCATAATCAGTGGATAAATATTAAAAAGACAATAGTGATGCAGGTAAGTTACACCAAACACAAACAAGTGGAGTTAACATATGTCAGGAGTATTGTTTGGAATGGGAGATAGTCAACTGAATTCCGAAAAAGAAATTACAACTGCAAATAAAGGGTTCGATGGCTAAAGCACCTCGCCAGTATTCTATTCTGATTAGAGGAAGAAGTTCAGTAAATATGGTTTTATGGGATTAATTAACACAATGTGTATGAAGCTGGGGATTGAGTGAAGAAGGCATAAAAAGACAAAACTTTCAAAATATTAATGTAAAATGACTTAACAGTACATAGAGACAGAAATGCACTAGAAGAAGGGCGGAAAAAAGTTCATTTCAGTATTATTTAAAAGTTCTATACTTGGCTAAGATTGTAGGCCAAAAAAATTGCTAGGTTTATAAAAAGCACAGCTTATAGCAAAGTCACAAATTTCTGAAGCAAAGTTTTAAATGTTGCAAGATGCTATCTTATGTGCAAAGGTAACCTAAAATACAGACATGAAGAAATGAACGTACAATTAAAAAAATACTCTAAAAAAACACTGCAAAATGAATGTCTTAACACAGGTTATTGAAATTAGAATGTTCTTCAGACAATATGGTAAGCTTGACTTCTGTCAGTGAGATTCGTCTATTACAGCATAACTCGGAGTGAAGACCTGCAGAACTGCGCTCCTTTGCTGTTAACCTGAAACAATATCAACTATCAGCGAAATTCGCATAATATTTAATAAGAGTAGGGATTTTAAAATATTATATATTATTATATTTAAAATATATGATGTATTTGTATTTATAACATTTGCAACAGTTCTAGTTACTGACAATAAAAAACAAACCAGAAAATTTATATGGTTGCTAAATGTAAAAGTTTTCCTAAATTGTACGCCGCAGACTATGATACCTAAAAAAGAAGATTGATAATTTTTTAGCCAATATTTGCAACATTGGTTTGTATATGATGTAAAATCTTTTTACCCATTGATGTGATTGTGACAACCGTAAAAGTTGGAGATCCCCACAGAAAGGGGAAAAGGCTTTTAAAGCAAACAGTAAGAAAGGATACATCTGAACAATATATTTTTGAAATTAAGAAAATTGATGTACCTTAATCGAAATGACATTTCGAAAATAATTTTTTATTGTTTTAATAATTTGTATTGTTCCAATGCATTGTTGGACACATTTTTAGACATTACAAATGAAGTAAGCAGATATCATTCTCACTGTGATACTTAAATCCTAGACCTCAATTTACAATCTATGTTTTGAGTGACTGCTTACATTTACCTCAAGGTTTGTTGGGCGACACTAGACATAGGCCTTACATCAATCCAATAAAAAGTACAGGTCCAGGCAGTGATGGCATGAAATCACCTTTAGAAAATGGATGAGCTAACAGACATGAAAAAAAAACGTGATAAAACATGTTCTTAGTGAATGTTTTATAAGAAACTTATCATTTATCATGTTTTTATGTAGCCTGTAAAATTTTTCATCAATTAAAAAGTTGTATCCACGCTGGGATCAAATCTGATTTCCTCTGCTATACTTGTAGCAAGCAGTTATAATTGTCAACGATATGTCAAAGTATATTACATCTTTTCTAGACATCTATCAAGAAGTAAACCTTTTTTTAATTAATGATTATCTGATTTTTCCCTACTTCTGTATTGTTTAAGTGTACTGGTGGCAAACTACACTATTATGTATGTCACATCATTGCATATACTGGGTCATTGCTTTGGTGAAAAATGTCAATACATTATCAATAGAAAATTAATATTTAGGTAGTACATTATTATACAAAGAAAAATGCTTTCTGCAAGTGTACATTGGTGGCTGTAATAGCAGCATGAATAAATGATTTTATTCTGGCAATAAGATTTGTAGATACTATATTGGATTTTTTTCAAACTGTCATTGGTGAATATTTTAAAGGGCAACCAAAGGAATAAGGTCCTTGTGTTTTATCCTAAGTCAAACACACGTTTAACAATAATTAACAAAGTATATTTTATGTGTGAATATTTACCTCTATCTTAAATCAACTATATGAGAAGCTTGCCGGCAAATAGGACACCTTTTCTTTAAACTAAAATCGACAGTCTCCAGCTGAACAGCACAGCTGTGGCAAATCAGGTGATTGCAATATTGAAACATTTCTGCTTTGCCTTCCTCAACAGGCTCCTTACACACAGGACATTCCTTTAGGGTGAAAGTGTCTATATGGCGAAATGGACAGCGAGTTGGAGGAAGGCTGCAATTTCCTCGCAGGTTTCTTTGACAAATCAGCACAATTTGGAAAGTTATCACTGCTTCGTTCGCAATATGCGGTGTAATAAAGCAGCTCTTTTTATATTGAGCTTCCTCTGTGTAGCTGATGTGTATACGTTGACAGTCTTTCCTGCTACACAGTCCATTCTGGTAATTATGACAGATATTGTACTGATGGAATCTGTTACATGTCAGATTATTGCATCTGGACTGTAAAAAGGCAGCACAAGGCTCCACAGTGTGACCTTCACTGGAAATAGTAAGTAATTAGAAATAGAAACTCTCAAAAACTACATTTCTTAAATAAAGAAAAATATGTACAGAGAAAGCTGTAGATGTAAATATGCATATGAATAGGCTTAACAGTAATTTTATCTTAAAACAGTTTTTTTTTTGTAAATTGGAAGGTAAAGGCATGCTACAAAAGTTGGGTTGGAAGTTACCTGCCACGGTATATTTCTTTTTGTAATAATGAAAACGCAGATACTTTTTAAACTATGCACTTTCATTTCGCATTTAGTGATAAAGAATTTTCATATCTCAAGTTTTTCACCGGGCAGATAACGTTGTTAACATATTCCTTGGTAATCCTGTGTTTAAAGTGCCTCTTTAGTAAACATACGATTCGGGCGAAATCGGAACGTGAACTGGACGCGGCACGATGTGCACTGTTGCCAGATGAGTATAAGCAAGGGTCATTTTAAATATAGCAGGCAATCAAGGGATGAACAAATGTAAATAAATGATAGTATTGCGTCATGTACATAGATCGATATTTGACATATTTTGCGGAAAGCAGTAGGAAAACGGAAATGTAAACAGTTAATTTTCAGCAATTGTGGTCCAGGGGGAAAAACGTGATATAGAAATCAAGGGGTGAACAAATGTTTTTATAATTTTAATAAATTAAAATATGGCGTCATCTACATAAATCGATATTTGACATATTTTGCGGAAAGCAGTGGGAAAACGGAAATGTAAACAGTTAATTGTCAGCCTCAGGGGGAAAAACGTGTGCCTCTCCTCCCTTTTTTGGTACATCAGTAACATCAACAGAGGTTGTGCCATTGTGATTGAGCAAGGTAATCTGCACGTTCCACCATTCCCAGGGGGCGTAAAGCCGTCGGTCCCGTGCCCATGCGATGTTGGGCACGTTAAAGACCCAAATTCCCCGGACAGTGAGGTGAATGAATGACACTTTAGTAAAGTCAATGAAGCAATTTTCGTTGCGAATTGCCGATGATAAATACAACTGTATATGCTAATATCAAACGGGAACCAGTATATTATTTCGAAAAATCTCAATGTAATCGCATGGTAATGAAGCAATTTCTACCGACAACTGTCGATGATAAACAAAACCGAGAAAATTGCTCAAAATGGGCTTACCTTCGAAGTGTCTGTTTATATTTTAGTTTCCAACCTTAAATGAGTAAGAAAAGTCAATGAAGCAATTTCCGTTGCGAATTGCCGATGATAAATACAACTGTATATGCTAATATCAAACGGTAACCAGTAATTTTGGTTTCAATTGCAAACCTATCTACCACATTTGGTTGTCATAGCTTTTTTAATTTTTGACATAAAAATGTTTTCCTAATGAAAAGTTACAATTCTTTTGGAAAACCTCGTCCGATTATCCTGACTAACGACCTTATCCAAGCCATATGGAAAAGGATGGTACATGCCAAACTTTTTCAAAATCGGCACAATATTTTTTTTTGTTCTCGGTGTGATTCATACATACATACATACATACATACATACATACATACATATATATATATATATATATATATATATATATATATATATATATATATATATATATATATATATATATATATATATGTATGTATGTATATACATATATATATATATATAAAATGGAAACTGACCCCGGATATGGGTTCTTGGGGCCATAGTTCGCGCTTATTTGCAAAAACTTTTTCATAAATCAAAAGTCGAGGTCTCCCCATTAGTAAATTAAAGGTTAGAAAGTAAAATATATACAGACACTTCGAAGGTAAGCCCATTTTGAGCAATTTTCTCCGTTTTGTTTATCATCGACAGTTATCGGTAGAAATTGCTTCATTACCATGCGATTACATTGCCATTTTTCGAAATAATATACTGGTTACCGTTTGATATTAGCATATACAGTTGTATTTATCATCGGCAATTCGCAACGGAAATTGCTTCATTGACTTTACCAAAGTGTCATTCATTCACCTCACTGTCCGGGGAATTTGGGTCTTTAACGTGCCCAACATCGCATGGGCACGGGACCGACGGCTTTACGCCCCCTGGGAATGGTGGAACGTGCAGATTACCTTGCTCAATCACAATGGCACAACCTCTGTTGATGTTACTGATGTACCAACAAAGGGAGGAGAGGCACACGTTTTCCCCCTGAGGCTGACAATTAACTGTTTACATTTCCGTTTTCCCACTGCTTTCCGCAAAATATGTCAAATACCGATTTATGTAGATGACGCCATATTTTAATTTATTAAAATTATAAAAACATTTGTTCACCCCTTGATTTCCGTCTATATGACGTTTTCCCCCCTAGACCACAATTGCTGAAAATTAACTGTTTACATTTCCGTTTTCCTACTGCTTTCCGCAAAATATGTCAAATATCGATCTATGTACATGACGCAATACTATCATTTATTTACATTATGAAAACATTTGTTCATCCCTTGATTGCCTTCTATATTTAAAATGACCTTGCTTATACTCATCTGGCAACAGTGCACATCGTCCCGCGTCCAGTTCACGTTCCGATTTCGCCCGAATTGTATGTTTACTAGAGAGGCACTTTAAACACAGGATTACCTATTCCTTTACATATAAACAAAAAACCATAAATACTTACAGGTGATTAGAGAACATGATACTATAAACACAAATTGTTAAAAAAAAATTCACTTCAGCACTATCAAACAAAGCGGGTTGAATGGTAACGTCTCTTCGAGTAACTAACAACAATAACAATAACAAACTCCAAAATGCAACTAACCTATACAATATTGCCATTTCCAAATCCAAGCAGATATAATAACAGTTCTACCAATTTAAATTTTATAGTGACATTTTAAAGTTGTATCATAGAGAGGCTAGTCACTTTCTCGATGACTAAAAATAGCTGGAGTTTTTCGAAAACTACAGATTACTTTAATTTTGTATGCCATCCAAATGAAATAAACGTTCAGTTAAGACCTCTGATTATCATATTTGTATAGCGGCACGAT
Source organism: Tillus elongatus (assembly GCA_964006375.1). Lineage (NCBI taxonomy): Eukaryota > Metazoa > Arthropoda > Insecta > Coleoptera > Cleridae > Tillus > Tillus elongatus. The sequence continues at coordinate 44,227,741 of OZ023270.1, read as the reverse complement.
ATTTTTGGCTATTTCAACATTTTTCTCGAGTAAAACAATATTTCAATTCGTTTGGTAAAGGCATTTCCAAAATAGAGAGATACTAAAATCAGTTTAATCATCCTAATAATTGATAATAGGCATGATCTTTACTTCCGTCTGTTTAGTGGCATCAAATGTTTGCATGCCTTCATTAAATAAACATTTATTTGCATTAGAATTAGAGATACATACATACATTTCTATATCAGGTTCAAAACGTTATATAAAAGATCTACAAGTATAGGTAATATGTTATTATCAACAACAAGCAATGCAATTAAGAAAGCAGTTAAACAAAATTTAATTTTCACTACAACTAGGTATACATAATAGCTATGTTCACTATAAATGGGCCAGTTGTGTTACGTTAGCCTCATATATCATACTTAAATATTTTAATATTTGTAGTATTTAAGCAAATTTTAAAATAATTAAAAGATGTTCCACATCTATTGAAGTAAACGTTTCGACAGTGATGTGGAAATGCAATATCTGGTTTCAGTGGATTTTCACAGAAACAATTCACCATAAGGGAGATCCCGATTTTGAAATTAAAAAGAAATGTCTTCAAATGAGCCCGTTTTCAATAATAGGGGGAACTTGATGAAATTTGGCAGGTCCCTTCCTTTTCTCACTGGTTTGATTAAGGTCGTTAGCCATGAAAATCGGATCAGCTTTATCCGGAAAATCGGTTTTTTTTTCGAACAAAAAAAGTTATATACGAAAATAAATAACCTATGCTGTCGTAATTTGGTACGTAGGTTCACGTTATGAAAGGTTAAGTGTATACCAAAATTTATTTGTGTATGTTACATGAAAAAGAAGTTATAAGCATTAAGGCTAGGTGCTCTCTCACCATAATTAGAAACGCAGACCGGTTTCGCTGTAATTAGTATTAGCGCACTGACGAGCTCTACTGAGAGCAAAACCGGTCTAAATACGGTGAGAATATATCTAGCTTTACATACATTGTCCCGGTATTAGGTAACAAATTGTCTACGGCTGACAATTTACAAAAATGGTTGGTTGGTTGTACACGGCCTCTATTCATAACATTTTCTGTTAATTGGAGCTGTCATGACAACATACTACCTGGTTCCGCACCGAGATGGCGACACTGTCATACATCCCGCAATGTTCTATATAAGCTTTAAATTGAAAAAAAAATGTTTAAAAACTACACTGCGATTTTACCAGGATAAAATATACTTTCAGACAATTCCTCCCTACACCAACACCCAATTCAAAGAACATTTTCGCATACTGAAGGAAACATATATTGAGTTTGGAAATATGACAACTTATCTTGCGTAATAGGTTGTAAATTTGTCAAACATTGTTAATTGTTTTTAGGTGTTACGAAATGTTATTGGGAGCAGTTATGCTAATCCTGCTTATGGCATTCCACTTAGCAAAAACATTCAGAATGTTTCATCCTCTGATGACGCTAACTTGGTTAGTGAAACGATCGTCAGGTCTTTTTAAAATGTGTTGTGGTGATTTGGGCTCTCCAAGTGTACTTAACATTCTGTCAACTATATGGATTTAGGGAAACCGTAGAGCAGTCAGCTTATTACACATTAGCTCCTATTAATGATGACTGAAATTATTACAGTAAATCGAAAGATTCTTGATTGAAGATCAATATTCTGTCCACCGTGGTTCCATAGACTAAATAAATTGTTGCTGCTCTACGTCCAATCAAATGACAGCAATGGCCGACGGACGACAAAAATTACACACATTATATTTATAGCATTTCTCTGTGTCTACAACACCAGTTTTACTTGTTTTGTGCAATAATTAATTAATCAGTGTAGTGAGAGTGTTATTTATTGAAAACGTGAGTCTATTATTGTGATATTGTCGCTAAAGAGCAGATGTGTTTGTTTAAATTTTCCCTAAGTGACCTTCATGTGAATTTATCTACTCAATAAACACTAATGTGAGCTTTAATAGTTGGGAAATATAGTACTGTTAATATATTAGACCTTTTTTTATACTATCCTATAATCCTATAGGTTAGTAACGTTAGATGTAACACAAAGTTGATCAGTGAAATAGAAACTAACGACTTCAAGTAAAATTCCACTAAACCTTGTACACTTAAACACTCTGTCAGGTTTTATATTAGTTTCGAGAACGATGCAATGTTCGGCAACCTCATCTTGAAAATAGACGTGACAACAGTGTCGTGAGCCGTGACTGAAAATGGGGAACAGGTTTTATATGTTGGTAGTAGTGTAAAATAAGAAACTATGTTTGCATCTTCGTTGTTAGTCAAAGTTGCATATAAGTATGTCATTGTCACAAAATCAATAACTATTAGTTATTTTTGATGCTAGTTACTGGCTATAATTGTCGTACTAGTACAGAAATGTCAGGGAATTGGAATGTTTTTGTGGATTCAATATTCAAATGGAAAACCAATGGCGTCTCTATATGTCATTAGAAAAACTAAATAAAAGTTTTAAATAATCCTCCCCCAAGTAAGACACAGAACACTCCCTATAGAAGTTTCACCTAAATGGAGCTAACCTGGACTTTATTAGGGCTCTAGTTCGGACATCGCATATAGTAGATGTCGCTAGTAGTGCTACAATTCTACTGAACAAGCTGTTCAGTGCGCCATTTTATCATACATTCAAAATTCAAATGTTTTGAATGCAAAAATGTTTTTGTTCGCTTCTAGTTCTTTCATTGTATAATTATAATACAAGTTTGTTGCTAAACATTCCTTTTAATTAAGTTTTACCTATATTAACTTTTAGTGGATACTTTACAGTGTTTTCATTGTTCGTCGGTTTTGTGTTGTGAATCAAAATATGATCGTTATCATAAGCTTTGTGTTTAAACAATCATGTAATTTCAATTCTATTTTCAGTTTTCTTATCAAAAAAGCTAGGTGCTTTCATAGTTCAAGGTGTTTTGGTGAAACATCATTACAACTGTTTTATGTTTTAGTTTTCAGGCAAGTTTAGAACGTTTTAGTAGTTCATAGGTTACAAGTAAATAACGTTTTCTTACAGAAGCTTTGTGGATATAAATATGATACCAACGGAGAAAACGATTTATTGTTAATTGTGTTCCGGGGTGACTGGAATTATTTAGCAAAAGACATCGTTTTTCGTTGAAATCAACAGAACATTTTGATGACTGGGTGAAAGCTGTACATAACCCTAAGATGCTTGGTTTATATCCACAAGCCATTTACGATAGATTTTATATTTGTGATCGTCATTTCGTTGATGAGAATAAAGTACCTGAAATGAGAAGAGGCCTGAAAAGAACTGCTGTTCCCATATTACATCTTCCTTTGAGTAAGTATTCATATATTTTAAAGTGTAAATAAAAATTTATATTTCTATTTATACAACATCTCGGAAGTAAACAATGGATCGGGTGGATTCGGAAGGCGACCAGAAAGCCTGATAGTGTACACTGTTGCCAGATGAATATTACCAAGTGTCATTTTAAATAAAGAAGGAAATTAAAGGGTGCACAAATGTTTTTCTAATAAATGACAATATGACGTCATTTATACATACCCTAAAAGAAGGCAAAACCAACCTTGCCATACATTGTGGTCATGTGAGCATATAAATGTAATAGTGTACAAGCACCAGACTGCTGTAATATACCGACCTATCGATAAGGAATGGTCATATATACTTCATCTTACTTTCAGAATTAAAATGGTTTTTAAATAAATGTAATAGGAATACTGTTCTAGGTTTTTAAATAAATGTAATAGTAATACTGTTCTAATAAAACACAAGTGTATTTTATCTTGTTTGATTTTCCATTAATCATATCGATAGTAAAAACTGAAGCTGCAAGTGTTAGAAGGTGCAAATTGCCAATTAATTTTTCCTATGATTGCAAAGCTTAAAACAGGCGTATGTGTGTTATTAAAACATAACTTGTTTTGCTTTCACTATAAAAATCATTAAAAAATTATTTTACTAATTAAACCTCTTTACTGGCAGTGGTATAAAATTAAATAGAATTTATTTGGATTTGCTAAATGAAAATTAAATCAAATTTCCCGCGAGATAAATAGAGCCACAACAACAGGCTATTGTGCAACAATGTATCCTGGCCTCCTTAGAAACCGCAGTGTCATCATAATAGTGAAGTGGCGCCTGTAGGAATGCAGGCGTAAAACCAGCAAGTACGAACGGAATATCTCCGGTGACATTCAGCATTAGCAGATCCAGGTCACCTCCAGAGACAATAGTGCCACGCCTGGAAGGGAAGACTATAAATAGGATAAGCACCGAGATAGGAGCATTCATTGCTTGTTTCCTAGTTAGTCTGGCACATGGCGTGTCAAGTATTTTAATATCACTTATATATATATTTTTTGTCTCATTATTGTATTAAGTAATCATTGTGTTTAAGTAATAATAAATTGTTTAAAAAAGTTAATTGTCTTAACGCTAAAGTTAAGTGGCGCAGTCGGTAGGATTGGTTAAGAAACCGAAAGAATATCGATTTCTAAGCGTATCGACGCCCAATAACCAATTAGAACCAAGTTACGCAGAAGTCATAGCCAAGCAGCCAAATGGGAGCAGAAACCATCATAGTATTGTAAGTTGTTTACTGCTATCCAATTTCACATTTTCCTGCCATATTTTTCAATTGTATGTGTGTGTATTGATATAATTATATGTCAGACTCAGAAGACGAGTCACAAAGCTTAGGGAATATTGAGTACAGATTGAGATCGATAAGTATAAGCGATAATATCGCAACAGTAACTAATTCAAATAGTAGTAATAGTAGTAGCAACATGACTGACCAGTTCAAAGAATTTTTCTTAAAAGCTATTCCCGAATTTGACGGGCAACCAGCTAATGTAGGTAATTTTTTAAAGTCATGCGACCTCGTAATGAACCAATTTTATATGCCAAACGAGAATTTATATATGAATCATTTCTTATTAAATTACATTCAAACAAAACTAACGGGAACAGCGAGGCTTATAATTAACACTAAGATAATAAACACATGGACCGACTTGAGAAGCGCTATTGTGGATAATTTTTGCGATCAGCGCGATTCTAGTAGCCTACTAGCAGAACTATTCACCTTGAAACAAAGGAATGCGGAAGATGCCCTTGCATTCGCTAACAGATGCAGGCATATCGAACAATTACTCATATCTAATCTAATAGCTAACGAACAGAACGAAGGCGTTAAAGTAATAAAAATGAACATTTACCAGGAACAAACATTAAAAGCATTTTTAGGCGGAATTAGGAACCCGTTAGGTCTAGCTCTTAGAAGTAGGTCACCAGGAAGCATAGAAGACGCCCTAAAGTTTGTATTCGCAGAAGAAAATTTCGATTATAGGGACAAAACAGTACAAAAAAATTTTAATCAGAATAGGTCAGACGGACAAAAATTCTTCCCAAGACAAAATAACGCACCGTTCAACAATGTGCAGTTTCAACGACCGTTTCAACCTAATTTCAGACCTTTTCAACAACACAATAACCAACAACATAACCCAACAAACTTTTAACCTAATTTTAGACCATCTCAGCAACAAAATAGACCGCAATATAATCAAACGAGTTTTCAAAATAGACAAAATCCGCAATTTATGAATAGAAATAATTTTTCAAACAATTTTAGACGACAGAATTTTAATAACCCACAGGGACAAAACCCTATAATTAACAATAGGAACTATCACGAGCCAATGGAAGTAGACAGCTCGAATACGAGGTTGTCACAAAGACGAGCGGCCCCATTACTAATACAGAGTTTAGCGATTACAACGTAACCAACGAAGGTTACGAATCAAATAACATAGACTACGAAACAAACGATACAAATTACGCAAATTATGAGGCAAGCCAGGGAAATTCACCTGCTGACGAATACGATAACCAACACGGAAATTTTCCCATCGCGAGCACCTCCCAACACGACACGTAGTCGATGTACTTAATATTAATGATTTAAATAGGTTACCATATATAGAAATTAAAGAAATTAGAGGAAAATTATTGATAAACAGCGGATCGTCGAAAAATTTATTAAACCCAACAATAGCCCATTAAGATTTCGCAAACAAAATAAGGACACAACCATTCATGATTCGGACCCCGCACGGAACTTCGACTCACTCAGAACGCATAAATATCACCCTTAAATCAATTTCGAACAAAGCACAAGAATTCTGCCTTTTCGAATTTAACCCTTTATATTCAGGTCTCATTGGGATCCAATTCCTAAGGGACAATGAAGCCAGAATAGATTTTAAAAACGAAGTCATGCATCTAGGTAAGCAAATCATTAAAATTCAATACCCTCAATTAAACAATGTCAATCAACCGGCAAGAATAAAAGCCAAAGCAGATGGTTCACAAGACCCAGATACTACAGCCACTGTAAACAATATCATAACAAAAGAGTACTTCAATTGTAATGGAGAACTTGAACTCGTAAATTACATGTTAGCGCACAAGGACGAAGATTATGAAACACCGCGGAACCTACAGACTAGCCGATTACGTAACCAATATAAGTATCACGTTACAGATGAACGTAAGCGCAGCTCAAGGACGCCCACTATAACACAAGATAATGTTATATCGACAATTCAACCATATAATACGAATACTCGACATACAGGGAGCGAGCAAAAACAGATTAACTGCGAAAACATTATAATGGAACAAATAGACGTAGATTATTTAAACGATGAGGAAAAACAGTTGTTATTTAATTTGTTATCAGAATATAAGGACATATTTTTAAACAAGGACGAACCATTGACGCACACAAATGCTATAAAACATAGAATAAGGACCATTGACGACATACCAGTCCATTCTAAATTATATAGATATCCATACATACATAAACCGGAAGTAGATCGACAAATAAATGACATGCTAAGGCAAAAAATAATCAGGAAAAGTCACAGCCCATACAGTTCACCCATTTGGGTCATATCAAAAAAACTAGACAAGTCAAATAAACAAAAATGGAGGATTGTAGTGGACTATAGGAAACTAAACGAGAAAACAATACCGGACAGACACCCAATTCCCAAAATAGATGAAATACTGGACAAAATTGGACGAGCTCAATATTTCTCGACAATCGATTTGATTTCTGGATATCACCAAATTGAAATGGACCCCCGGGACATAGAAAAAACGGCGTTTACCACCGATACGGGACACTGGGAGTACACTAGGATGCCGTTTGGGTTATCAGGGGCTCCAGCGACCTTTTCCAGGCTCATGCAGAACGTGTTAGAGGGTCTAATTGGCCAAACATGCCTTGTATACATGGATGACGTCATAGTTTTCTCCACGTCATTACAAGAACACATAGAGAAACTAAAACTGGTATTCGAACGTTTCAGACAAAGCAACTTAAAGATCCAGCTAGACAAAAGTGATTTCCTAAAGAAGGAAGCCGAGTTTCTGGGACACGTCGTGAGCCCAGACGGGATCCGTCCGAATCCGAGGAAACTAGACGCAATAAGGAAATTCCCGATACCAAAAACCCAAAAAGAAATTAAATCATTTTTAGGACTAGTCGGATATTACAGAAAATTTATTGAAAATTTCGCACACGTCACGAAACCACTAACCAAGTGTTTAAAAAAGAATTCTAAAATAGACGTTAATAACGAGGAATACATTGGTGCCTTTAACTCATGTAAAGACATCTTAATGAATTCACCCGTGCTTATACCACCCGATTTCTCTAAGGATTTTATACTAACAACCGACGCTTCAAACGTGGCGATAGCGGGCATATTAAGCCAAGGGGAACCCAATTCAGACCACCCGATAGCCTATGCCAGTCGTACCTTAAACGAAACCGAATCTAGGTATAGCACCATAGAGAAGGAATTGCTAGCCATCGTGTGGGCAACTAATTATTTCCGTCCATACTTATACGGACGCAAATTCACTATATATACGGACCATAAACCATTAAAATGGCTATTTTCGTTAAAACAACCAAATTCAAAATTACTCCGTTGGAGATTAAAATTAGAAGAATACGAATTCAAAATTGAATACAAGAAAGGAAAGCTGAATTGCGCAGCGGACGCCCTTTCTCGAGTAGAGATCCACCCCATAGATATAGACAACCAATCAATGGCCAATAATGTCGACGAGGAAGAAGAAATAATAGAAATAGAGGACGACGAAGGTGTAATAGAAATAAACGAGGACGAAACAGCTAATTCAAATGCGGATTCTTACTCAGCACCCGGTATACCAATATTAGAGGAACAAATTATTAACAGTAAGACAAATCAAATAGTCTTTAAAAACACAGACAAACCAGAAATATTCTCAGTAAGAAAAGACAAACGAAACTTTATTTATGCAAACTTCAATTTAAATGACCCCAATCAAATAGAAAAATTTATAAAGGAATACTGTTTACCACAAAGAAAATATTATTGCCTTTTCGTAAATGAACAAGATTACGAACTAGTCAGTTCGGCAATCAACAAAAACTTTAATAATGTAGTCACCAAAATTTTATAGATGTTTAGAAATGAGGGAAGAAATCCAGGAAGACGAGCTAACGGATATGATAGTCAAATATCATCAGGGTAAGTCCAACCATCGCGGGGCTGAGGAGACTTACTTAAGAATAAAGAGAAAATACTATTACCCCAATTTAAAGAAACACATAGAAGAATATGTAAAAACGTGTGAGCTGTGTAAAACGTGCAAATATAACAGGAACCCGGTACAGATAGCATTAGAACACACTCCAACAGCATCCAAACCTTTGGAAACACTCCACGTAGATACGTTCCAAATTGAACGAGCAATATTTTTAACCATATTGGATCCATTCAGTAAATTCGGTCAAGCATTTCCCATCAAAAGCAAAAACGCTACAGAAATTGCAAAAAACTTAATTAAATACTTTTCACAGTACGGAGCGTGTAAAACCCTAATTGCGGACCCAGGAACGGAGTTCTCAAATTTAGTAGTAAAAGAACTACTAGAGACATACCAAATAGGATTGCACACCACAACACCCCAAAACCCCGAATCAAACGGACCCATAGAACGATTTCACAGCACCATCATTGAACATTATCGATTATTTAAGGAGAAATTCAAAAATATGAAACCCATAGAATTAATACCCTACTGTATATTCGCCTATAATTCCACGATACACTCACAAACACTAAAACCACCATTCGACTTAATATTCGGCTATATACCGGAAATGTTTAACTACGACCCGGAAGTAATAATTACGCAAGAGTATAACGTACAACACAAAGAAATTATGAAAATCATCTACGAAATGGTTAGAAGTCGCATAGAAACGTCAAAACAAAAAACCTTACAACGAACTAATAAAAACACGAACCAGCCGTTCAAGGAAGGCGACGTGGTATACAAACAGATACCACCGGGATTTCATAAAAAACATGAAAACCCCTTTTCAGGACCCTATTCAATAATATCCTTATTAGAACATAACAAAGCTATTCTAATAAACCATAAAAATGACGAACAGACAATAGCACATCTAAGAAATTTACGTCTTGCAGGTTCCTTGCCACAAGAATAACAGCCCAAATACAAGACTTGACGGACAATCCAGGTATGCTGCCAAAGAAATTAGGTACAGCATACACAGAGACTAGCAGCTGGAACTTGATACATATACATGACCTGACACAACTACACGAAGACTATAACCAAATAAAAGGACATTACATAAACACAGTTACGTCTATGACAAAAGATTACCACGAAGAATACCATAATTTTATACTAACATTAAATTTTACCATAGATAATATAGACGATACATTTTATAGGATATTCTTAGAGAGAGATAACATCAATGAGAGACAGAGACGGGGCATAATCAATGGGCTAGGATCGATATTTAAATCAATAACTGGCAATCTCGATTCACAAGATGGCGAACGTATATATCAGGCAATAGAAATATTAAGTACAGACCAAAACAAAATTCATGATCTTTTTAAATCGCAAAATTCGGTAATGCTAGAAGCAATTGGAGAGTTCAATAAAACGATCGTAGGGTTGAGTCACAATCAGGGCACGATAATACATAGAATAAACGAGTTAGGTAACACAGTTGATAGCCTTAGGAGCGAACAACTAACGCACTATCATCGCATCAAAATCCTAGAGCTGCTGACCCAGCTTGGACATTTATTAAATAATATTCAAGAATTAGCACTCACAACTGAGAATGCAATCACTTTTTCAAAATTAGGAATTTTTCACACATCCATATTAAAACCAAAATTTATAATAAAAGAAATCAATAGAATACAAAAATACGTAACAAATGCCAAACTAATAACAACCACTGATCTGAATCTGTATGAAAAAATATTCAAAATAAAAGCAGTACAAAATAAATTCCAAATTATATTTCAAATAGAAATACCTCTAGTTGAAGAATCAGAATATGATTACTATCAGTTATACACATTACCTGTCCCAAAAAATCCACACACCTTTACCATGATAATCCCTAGAACCAAATACTTGATCCTAAGCAGTAAACAATATGCCTTTCGAAATGAAGAATGTCAAAATTTAAAGAACAAATTATATTTCTGCCAAGACGACAATCCAACAGCCATGAATGATCAGAACCCATGTGAAATAAAACTAATAAAATTTCAAAAGCCTATCGATAATTGTAACCAAGAAGTAGTCAAAATTAAACAAACCACAGTTTCGAGATATGGAACCAGCCAATACATCATCTTAGCGCCAGAAGAGACAAACGCCAGAATAACTTGCCAGGAACAAGAGTGGACCAATATCATCAAGGGTACCAAATTGGTCAACCTCCAACCAAATTGCCAATTGAAAGTAGGAAACAAAATTTATAAAACCGGCCCCACTACAGCGGAAACACAACAACTATTCAATCTCCCCAAATTAGAAACCACCACTACGAAGGAAGAAACAAATTACGAAAAGGTACCCGAACTCAAATTAGACAACGTACAGCTGCATAACATCGAGCAGATCCAACACCAACTCCAAAACATTAAGAAAAATATACCAGGCCGAATGGAACTACCATTACATCACCTGAGTATATGGACCATATTATTGTACGTGGCTATTTTAACCGCCATCATAATGATAGCCGTCAGATGGGGAGTCATAAAAAGAAGAACCACTAGAAGAACTACGAAGATCAAACCAAAAACCGACAAGGGAGAATTGAAGATCAACCCAGGAACCACCGAAGCCGGATTTCCCTTGAAAATCCGGAACGAACCGTAGCTTCGTTCTTCAAAGGGGGGAGGAGATAAATAGAGCCACAACAACAGGCTATTGTGCAACAATGTATCCTGGCCTCCTTAGAAACCGCAGTGTCATCATAATAGTGAAGTGGCGCCTGTAGGAATGCAGGCGTAAAACCAGCAAGTACGAACGGAATATCTCCGGTGACATTCAGCATTAGCAGATCCAGCTCACCTCCAGAGACAATAGTGCCACGCCTGGAAGGGAAGACTATAAATAGGATAAGCACCGAGATAGGAGCATTCATTGCTTGTTTCCTAGTTAGTCTGGCACATGGCGTGTCAAGTATTTTAATATCACTTATATATATTTTTTTTGTCTCATTATTGTATTAAGTAATCATTGTGTTTAAGTAATAATAAATTGTTAAAAAAAGGTAATTGTCTTAACGCTAAAGTTAAGTCGCGTGTGACTAAAATTCATCGCATCCGCCAGAGGCGCTGCAATATTGTTCAAAACGGCAGCATTGGCGTTTCCCTTCTATAGGGGGTGTTCTGTGAAGTAAGAAGTGTTGACTTAATTAATACCTCATTTTCCACGAGAATCTACTTTAACACGGGTAGTGCTTCTTCTGGCTTTACACATTCTTTTAGAAGTCTATATTATCGAATTTCGGAAATTTGAGTTTTCACCTGCCTTCTAATAATCTTGCTGCCAGACTATATTGAGCTGGATTTTAAAAGACAGGTGAAAAATCAACTTTACCTTTGAGATCATTGTATGGAATTTGAAAAAAGGGACATCTAAATAAGGAGTGTTTCACTGTATAAGTTTAGTGGAATTTTAACCTGAAATAGTTACTTTCTTTTTCAGTACGAAAGATTAAGTTCCACAAAGTTAGGGCTGACACAATTAATAACAGTAAATATACGAAAGCTTGCAGACTTTAGATTTGTCACTAGGTGCATGTAGACCATAAGCATTGTTTTTTTATATTTGGACTATACTTATTTTATTTTATTACAGTTGCAATTGATTCAACATTTGCTGGGTACAAAGAGGCAGACTTTGACAAAATCGTCAGTGAATGATTTCGTTTAAGTCGGATTTGATATGTTCGAGCAGCAAAAAGGAATGAACCTCATTCGATTTGATTTTTGAATAGTGAAATTTTGGCAGTTCAATTTGTTGTCTTAGGAATAGATATTCGAATATTTCTTATATATATATATATATATATATATATATATATATATATATATATATATATATATATATATATATATATATATATATATATATATTATTATATTCTCACTTCAGAAGTATTTTTAAGTTTAAAAACAAATTTATTTAACTGTTTTCAAGTGTTTTTATTTTGTTCTTTGTATCTCTATTACATAAAAGGGTATTAAAATTTAATAAACCAACAATAATGTTTATTAGTGTCACTAAATTTTATGAAAATTAGTTACAACCCTTCTTTTACATTTTGTTATTGATATATCATTACTCCCGCAGGACTGTATTGTACTGTGTTGCTGTTATCACAATTTAAATACATGTTAAAATTTTATCTTCACAAGGAGAACAATAAAAAGATTTTAACCCATTTTCTTTAAAAAGTCGTTTTTAGTTTTGACAAACGAACTTTTAAAGGATCGAAAAAAGATTAAAAAACAACTTTTTATTTTTTACCTGCCGAACATTCTTTGACATGCGCCTTTATATCATGTAGTAGCAGCGACAGATAATAGTAATATTTTCACTTTAATCAAAAGCAAGTGGTACTATACAGTGTGTCCCAAACTGGATGGGAATGTATTGCTATCTCCGTTATTATTAGAGATAAGGAGACGGTTAAATTAGCAATGTTATCGTGAATCATTATGGAAAATTATGTTAAAAGTAGAAGTCTATTGTTAGACTCCATGGCCTACTGCTTTTCAAACACTTTTTTTGTCATTTGTTTTCTGGTATTGGATTTCATAGCCTACTATCCTCAAAACGGTTTTCCTGAAAATTGTCAGTGCAATTACAAGATTTCTCAAGCATGTTGTACATCATTAGAAAACTCCTTTCACAGGCTATCACATGAGCAAAAAATCCAATATGGCTGCCATAATAAAAACAAACGATACCTGTAAATCAAAAACAAATGACAATCCAAAGTTGAAAATAGCACAAAAAGATTACTCTGCAAAAAGTGTCCTGATAATGTGCAAGTCTTAGACATGTCAGATCAACGCCTGCTTAGATATTGAAGAAAAAAAGAAATCGACAAATTTCCGTTCTTTAAAAATAACCCGAAAACGAAAAGAGGCAGGGCAAAATACTGGTCATATTTGGAAGGAGCATGAAATTCTACAAAACATTGCTAATTTAACCGTCTCCCTATCTCCAATAATAACGGAGATAGCAATACATTCCCATCCAGACACAGACACAAACTTTTTTCAGTACAATGGGCCCACAGCCATCCACCCAGCTCCGGCTATTTTGACTATATGTCGACAAAAGTGTCAGCCCGTAATTCTTATTGCTGGAACATAATTACTAAACTAATGATAATGTTTGATCCAAATGTTTACACTTTTTTTTTTTCAATTTAACAATCTGTTAAAAATTCATATAATAAACTTGATTGATAAATTGAGAAGAATTTAAGACTAGGCATATTAGATAAAAGTTATAGCATTAATTTAGTAATTTAAGTTCTATATAGTAAGGAGGACCGACATTTTTGTAAATTCACAGTGTTTTTGTATAGATTTGATGGTACTTTGAGAAAAATGGTGTCGATTATTAAAACTGCTCCTGCCAGACTAAAGTAACTCCAGTGTTTTTTCAGAACATTGAGAGATGTACGACGGGGTCGCCATCTCGGTGCGGAACCAGGTACGCTGTCACGGCAGCACCAATTAACACAAAATGTTATAAATATAGATTGTGTACAACTGACCAACAATTTTTGTAAATTGTCAGCTCTGTCACATTTCTTCCCTAATACAGGGTCTGACAATTTACAAAAACTGTTGGTTAGTTGAACCCAGTCTATTTATAACATTTTGTGTTAATTTGATGTCGTGGTAACATACTACCTCGTTCCGCACCGACATGGCGACCCTGTCGTACATCTCACAATGTTCTAGTAGGCTGGCCGGCCGCCTTAGCTGTATTACTTTATAAGGTGTGTTCTCGCTATAATTTCTATAGCACATTGACGAACTGTACTTACAGCAAAACCCATCTGCGTTTCTAATTATGGTGAGAGTACATCTAGCTTTACTTATTTTTTCTCTTTTCTTTCAAGTCACATTGAAATTGAATACGTGATTTGAAAAATAAGGTCAGCATAGACACATTGCCAAGTAGCCTCAAAACAGAATTCATAAATGATGTTTTGCTGTTTAACCATGCCAATTTTAAGTAAACAATTTTTCGATATTCTTTAATAATCACCTATGAGACATTAACAGGTCTAAAAATTTCATTTAGTGCCTGTACATTTGCTATTTCACTAACAAAGTAACTCTGATGTGGGTACGAGGGCATCAAGGCATCAATGAACTTGCTGCTTGGGAGAGGAACTAAATACTCTCATACTGAAGCCAAACACCAGGCTTAAGGCAGGCAAAACGGTTCATCGCCATATCAACAGAAAACTGAGAACCCTGCCTTGGATTGAACAGGGACGACTTGACAATAATCACAGGACACTCCGCAGTAAGGTATAACCTTATCCAAAGGATGGCTTGCCTAGGCATCACAGGGGCCATGTCTTCAACCCCAACAGCCGCCATGGAGGTGTTGCTGGATCTGCCCCCCCCCTACACTTAGTTATTATTGGGGAGGTCAGGCTAGGACTATACAGACTAGCCTGCAATGGTAGACTGAAGATCAACCCAGGCTTCAGGGGCCACTGCAAAATTCAGGAGATCGTGAAGGAGCCCATGCTTTACAGTGGAAATCCCCGACCGAGAGGCATGGGGGGAGGAGACGCCGGGCATACCACGGGACGCGCTCGTTTGGTTAACACGGACGGATCCGGCGGGGAGCGTGGGACGGGGGCAGCTGTTTACTCGGAAGGACCGGGGGTAAGTCATAGTATTTCCCTCTGAGCCCATGCAACGGTGTTTCAGGCCGAAATGTACGCCATCCTGCACTGTGTGCGGGAGAACAAGAGGAGGAGCTACACCAACAAGCGGATCCTCATAGCCACAGAAAGCCCTTAAGACACTAAGTAGCCCACGGGTTAATTCCTGGCTGGGCAGAATGAGGTGACCCTCATCTGGGTGCCGGGTCACTCGGGGGTCAAAGGCAATGAAGAAGCTGACAGTCTCGCAAAAAGAGGGTCAGCAGAACCATTTATGGGACCAGAACCGGCTCTGGGCGTGACAAAGAGCACTGCCAGGGGAGCCATTAAGTCCTGGGTCAGAAACCAACACAAGGCGTACTGGGCGGACTGTCCAGGGCTCAGACATGGGAAGTCAATAATTGACGGACCCAGTTCAAAGAGAGCTGTAGAGCTGCTAAATCTTAGCAGAGGACAGCTTAGAAACACAACAGGTCTCTTGACGGGACACATGGCCATCAAGAAACTGCTGCATAAAATGGAGAGGTTCGAAGGGGACCTCGCATGCAGACTCTGCGGTGAGGGGGAGGAATCAGCCCAACACATCTTGTGTGAGTGTAAAGCTCTGGACCGCAAAAGACAACTGATCTACGGTCAGTCTAGACCGGAGACAGAGCAATATAAAACTTCACCCTATCAATCGCTGTGCAGAGTAGTTCAAGGCACAGTGATTTTGGAATGGGTGGAGTAAGACTAAGGGCATGCACAATCAACCAAATGTTGCAGTGCTATCGGGGCGGCAAGGACGCGGACGAGCTCTGGGGGAGGAAAAAAAAGGTATCACCTTATGAATATGGGTAAAACGAACAGTGAAAACTGCATATATATATATTTAACAACACACCACGAGGGCTCACAGCCTAAATACTATCGTGCCGTGGGTGTCGACAAGGAGGAAAGAGGCAACTTGAAGGTTCGGAGGAGAAGGAAAAACATCTGCCGGCAAGGAATTCCACAACTTGGAAGTCCTCTGGACAAAACAGCGGGCATAACAAGATGTTCTGTGTGGTGACCTGGACAGTAAAAGGATGCATTCGCTCTGTTCCCCTGGTAGATCTGGTGGAGGAAGTATGGAAGAAAGCTCTTTTGAGCAGTGCCCGTGCAGATATCTATAAAAGAGAGAGAGAAGTCACCAACGGCACGTCGGTGGGCAAGGGATGGCAGCTTTTGGGTAAGTGTAAGGTCACTGATGAGACATATAGCTCTTTTCTGAATGGAGTCCAGACAATTTACAAAAATGGTTGGTTGGTTGTACACGGCCTCTATTTATAACATTTTCTGTTAATTGGAGCTGTCGTGACAACAAATACCTGGTTCCGCACCGAGATGTTATATTCTGTCCACCGTGGTTCCATAGACTAAATAAATTGTTGTTGCTCTACGTCTAATCAAATGACAGCAATGGCCGACGGACGACAAAAATGACACACATTATATTTATAGCATTTGTCTGTGACTATAACACCAGTTTTACTTGTTTTTCTTTTAATCAGTGTAGTGAGAGTGTTATTTATTGAAAACGTGAGTCTATTATTGTGGTATTGTTGCTAAAGAGCAGATGTGTTTGTTTAACTTTTCCCTAAGTGACCTTCGTGTGAATTTATCTACTCAATAAACACTAATGTGATCCATGATATAATGACTTAGAAGAGATATGATATTGCGCATATGCCCCGCCCCCTCCTATGCGTCACGTGATGAGTAACGTTATAGAAGTCCAACTACACACTTAAAACAAAGTCATTATGAATCAAAAAGTTTAATGCGGTTGAAGTTACGCCTATATTGTCTTTTTCAGATAATAAAGATCACAGCACTAAATTTAATCGTTTTGATTTTTATTGCTTCCAACTGTATGCCCTTATATATTAGTAAAATACGTAATTTGTTAAGAGGTTGTGACGAAATGTCAAACCCCACTGTGCGACAGCATATTATTGTTGCATTGGACTCACCACTTGACGCCATGCGCGTGACAGGTCTAAAAATAGGTAGTCGGAATATCATTGTCTCTCGGTATTTGTATTATAAATGTGATCTTTAATAGTTGGGAAGTACAGTACTGTTAATATATTAGGCCATTTTTTTTTACTATCCTATAATCCTATAGGTTAGTAACGTTAGATGTAACACAAAGTTGATCAGTGAAATAGAAACTAACGACTTCAAGTAAAATTCCACTAAACCTTGTACACTTAATCACTCTGTTAGGTTTTATTTTAGTTTCGAGAACGATGCAAAGTTCGGCAACCTCATCTTGAAAATAGACGTGACAACAGTGTCGTGACTCGTGACTGAAAATGGGGAACAGGTTTTATATGTTGGTAGTAGTGTAAAATAAGAAACTATGTTTGCATCTTCGTTGTTAGTCAAAGTATGTCATTGTCACAAAATCAATAACTATTAGTTATTTTTGATACTAGTTACTGGCTATAATTGTAGTACTAGTACAGAAATGTCAGGGAATTTGAATGTTTTTGTGTATTCAAAATTCAAATGGAAAACTAAATAAAAGTTTTTAATAATCCTCCCCCAAGTAAGAAGTGTTGACTTAATTAATACCTCATTTTCCACGAGAATCTACTTTAACACGGGTAGTGTTTCTTCTGGCTTTACACATTCCTTTAGAAGTCTTTATATTATCGAATTTCGGAAATTTGAGTTTTCACCTGCCTTCTAATAATCTTGCTGCCAGACTATATTGAGCTGGATTTTAAAAGACAGGTGAAAACTCAACTTTACCTTTGAGATCATTATATGGAATTCGAAAAAAGGGACATCTAAATAAGGAGTGTTTCACTGTATAAGTTTAGGGGAATTTTAACCTGAAATAGTTACTTTCTTTTTCAGTACGAAAGATTAAGTTCCACAAAGTTAGGGCTGACACAATTAATAACAGTAAATATATGAAAGCTTGCAGACTTTAGATTTGTCACTAGGTGCATGTAGACCATAAGCATTGTTTTTTTATATTTGGACTATACTTATTTTATTTTATTACAGTTGCAATTGATTCAACATTTGCTGGGTACAAAGAGGCAGACTTTGACAAAATCGTCAGTGAATGATTTCGTTTAAGTCGGATTTGATATGTTTGAGCAGCAAAAAGGAATGAACCTCATTCGATTTGATTTTTGAATAGTGAAATTTTGGCAGTTCAATTTGTTAAGTCTTAGGAATAGATATTCGAATATTTCTTATATATATATATATATATATATATATATATATATATATATATATATATATATATATATATATATTATATTCTCACTTCAGAAGTATTTTTAAGTTTAAAAACAAATTTATTTAACTGTTTTCAAGTGTTTTTATTTTGTTCTTTGTATCTCTATTACATAAAAGGGTATTAAAATTTAATAAACCAACAATAATGTTTATTACTGTCACAAAATTTTATGGAAATTTGTTACAACCCTTCTTTTACATTTTGTTATTGATATATCATTACTCCCGCAGGAATGTATTGTACTGTGTTGCTGTTATCACAATTTAAATACATGTGAAAATTTTATCTTAATAAGGAGAACAATAAGATTTTAACTCATTTTCTTTAAAAACTCGTTTTTAGTATTGACAAACAAACTTTTTAAAGGATCGAAAAAAGATTAAAAACAACTATTTTTTCCCTGCTGAACATTCTTTGACATGTGCTTTTATGTCATGTAGTAGCAGCGACAGATAATAGTAATATTTTCACTTTAATCAAAAGCAAGTGGTACTATACAGTCTGTCCCAAACTGGATGGGAATATATTGCTATCACCGTTATTATTAGAGATAAGGAGACGGTTAAATTAGCAATGCTATCATGAATCATTGCGGAAAATTATGTTAAAACTAGAAGTCAATTGTTCGACTCCATGGCCTACTGCTTTTCAAACACTTTTTTTGTCGTTTGTTTTCTGGTATTGGATTTCATAGCCTACTATCCTCAAAACGGTTCTCCTATTACAAGATTTCTTAAGCATGTTGTACATCATTAGAAAGCTCTTTTCACAGGCTATCATATGAGCAAAAAATCCAATATAGCTCCCATAATAAAAACGAACGTTGATACTTGTAGCTCAAAAACAAATGACAATCCAAAGTTTAAAATAGCACAAAAAGATTACTCTGCAAAAAGTGTCCTGATAATGTGCAAGTCTTAGACATGTCAGATCAACGCATGCTTAGATATTGAAGGAAAAAGAAATCGACATTTTCCGTTCTTTCAAAATAACCCGAAAACGAAAAGAGGCAGGGCAAAATACAGGTCATATTTGGAAGGAGCATGAAATTCTACAAAACATTGCTAATTTAACCGTCTCCCTATCTCTAATAATAACGGAGATAGCAATACATTCCCATCCAGACACAGACACAAACTTTTTTCAGTACAATGGGCCCACAGCCATCCACCCAGCTCCGGCTATGTTGACTATATGTCGACAAAAGTGTCAGCCCGTAATTCTTATTGCTGGAACATAATTACTAAACTAATGATAATGTTTGATCCAAATGTTTACACTTATTTTTTTTCAATTTAACAATCTGTTAAAAATTAATATAATAAACTTGATTGATAAATTGAGAAGAATTTAAGACTAGGCATATTAGATTAAAGTTATAGCATTAATCTAGTAATTTAAGTTCTATATAGTAAGGAGGGCCGACATTTTTGTAAATTCACAGTGTTTTTGTATAGATTTGATGGTACTTTGAGAAAAATGGTGCCGATTATTAAAACTGCTCCTGCCAGACTAAAGTAACTCCAATGTTTTTTCAGAACATTGTGAGATGTACGACGGGGTCACCATTTCGGTGCGGAACCAGGTAGTACGCTGTCATGACAGCACCAATTAACACAAAATGTTATAAATAGAGATTGTGTACAACTGACCAACATATTTTGTAAATTGTCAGCCCTGTCCCATTTCTTATCTAATACAGGGACTGACAATTTACAAAAACTGTTGGTTAGTTGAACCCAGTCTATTTATAACATTTTGTGTTAATTTGATGTGTTGTGATAACATACTACCTCGTTCGGCACCGAGATGGCAACAGTGCATTCATCAGTCTCCAAGCGCTTAAATGTTTCGGTTGTCAGCAGATGAGATCTTAAACTCGGCTGTTGGTCCCTGCTGAACTCAGCCATTGTATAGCATGTATTAGTCAAAATATGACATTCCTAGAGGTATATAAAAGTTACATACGACTTTATTATATCCAAATAATTTATACATATTTATAAAGCATTTCTGTACTTTAAGTAAGACATTTTCATAAGATAAGTTTACAAAAAACTAAAATCTAAAAAATGACTCTTTGAGAGAATAAAATGTAAAGTTATATATATATATATATATATATATATATATATATATATATATATATATATATATATATATATATATATATATATATATATATATATATATATATATATATATATATATATATATATATATATATCTTCCATCTTAATAGGCATGCTGTGATGTTTTTGTGACTCCAGTTTGTCTCAAAAATCAAAACATATAAAAAGCAAAGAATTATGCTCACATATACACTATTCAGTGAACCACTCTATATATTTTAGTATCAAGTATTCATTTAAATTTATATTCAAAATTTGCCAACATGTTCTTTAACTATATTTACATGCAGCTGAAAGAAAGGGTGTTATACAAAACCAGCTAAATAGAAGGTGCTCTCTTGATTAACATTTTAGTGGACTAAATGGTCAATTCTCACTAAATTTTATGTCTTCCGCACAGCAATTTCTGTACTAGCACAGTTAATTGTTCTAGTGTGTTATTACATTTACATTAATTGTTACAATTCATTGATTGTTGTTGCCCTTACTTGGTGAAACTTGTCCATACTGCATACAGACTTGGAGAATACTTCTCACCACTAAAAACCAACAGTGAAGCCAGAGAAGTATTCTCCAAGTCTGTATGCATTAATTGTTACATTCAATTACAGTACATTACTTTACATTACATTTTTTACTATACAGCATATATAGAAAGTTACTTCCAACAGCATCTACATTAAAAATGGATACTTCTTTCATTATGTGAAAACTGGAACCTGTGATAAGCACTAATAAGGACACTTTGAGAAACCCAAATCACCACAACACTTATTTCAGAGACCTTACGATCGTTTCGTTGACAAAGTCAACATCTTCAGAGGAAGATAAATTCTAACCTAAACAACTAGCTACATGTATTTATATCGTGTCAAGGTAAACTAGCTACATGTATTTATATCGTGTCAAGGTAAACTAACTAGTCCGAAATGGGAAGTCAATAATTGACGGACCCAGTTCAAAGAGAGCTGTGGAGCTGCTAAACCTTAGCAGAGGACAGCTCAGAAACACAACAGGTCTCTTGACGGGACACATGGCCGTCAAGAAACACCTGCATAAAATGGGGCGGTTCGAAGGGGACCTCGCATGCAGACTCTGCGGCGAGGGGGAGGAATCAGCCCAGCACATCTTGTGTGAGTGTATAGCTCTGGACCGGAAAAGACAACTGATCTACGGTCACTCTAGACCGGAGACAGAGCAATATAAAACTTCACCCTACCAATCGCTGTGCAGACTAGTTCAAGGCACAGTGATCTTGGAATGGGTGGAGTAAGACTAAGGGTATGCACAATCAACCAAGGGTTGCGGTGCTATCGGGGAGGCGAGGCCGCGGACGAGCCCTGAGGGAAAAAAAAACTAGTCCGAAGTAAAATAGTCGTCCAGGAACGATCGTTTGTTTATTGTCTGATGAAACTACGAGGTCGAAGACCTGCTTTTAAACTTCTGGTCAAAATATTTATGAGCCCTTATCTAATATATGGATAATAGCTGTAAAGAAACACGAGTTATTTAAAGAATCTGCACGTTCCCTTTACAGCTATTATCCGTATATTAGATAAGGGCTCATAAATATGTCGACCAGAAGTTTAAAAGCAGGTCTTCTAAGTTGTAGTTTCATCACACAATAAACAAACGATCGTTCCTGGATGACAACTTTACTTCGGACCAGTTCGTTTACGTTGATGCGATATAAATACATGTAGTTAGTTGTTTAGGTTAGAATTTATCTTCCTCTGAAGATGTTGACTTTGTCAACGAAACGATCGTAAGGTCTCTGAAATAAGTGTTGTGGTGATTTGGGTTTCTCAAAGTGTACTTATTACTTCTTTCATACAAAACATATTTACTTTTTATAAATATTGACTTTCTTGTCAAATTATATATAGCACCTTTTGCAATAATAACATTTTTATGATTCAAAGCTTTTCATTTAGCAACAAGACATAGTAACCAACCAACTTAGGTATTAAGGACTTGCTGTCAGACTCAAATTTGGGTATAATTTTAATTAACGCTTCATATTTCAGAGGCATACAGACTACTTACATTAACTTTACAGCCTTCTGTTAAAATACATTTATTATCATACTACAGAATGGTGACTTTTACAAATGTTGCACAATTTGCATAAGAAAATGTTCACACAAGAATTCCAAATACAATTTTATCCAAGCTATATAAAAATAGGTTACAGACTGCCTTGTTCTAACCTTCATATATTGATTGGCTGTTCCAATATTAAACAGGATGAGACTTGGTGATATGAGAACTTTATGTACCCTTTCTAAACTATTATAGACTTATAGAGTCTTAGGCTTACTAGTTATAAATCCAACATTATTAAGTAAACCTCGCCTTCTCTAATAAATATCAAGTATTTAAGGAATCTTCTGCAAAATCTCTTGGTATTATTTACATGGATATACTACAGTGGAGTCTGTCACAACTTTTAACAGTAGCAATACACTTGATCCACAAAACACAGTGTTCACACTACCTGATACACTAGCTTGAGTCATAAAAATTGATGTCATTCATTTGTACAATTAACATATGGACATCCTAAAGTGGATCTAACTCTTAGAAACTTTTACTAATGCAGGCTGAACTTGGTTTAGAAAATATGTCACCTAATGGACTCATTGAGCCAGATAAAAAATCTGACCCTTCTCACTTTTCCTAGGTAGTAGATATATTTAGCAGTTGCTGCTAAATCGACTAGGACTGCTGTCAACCACACGAAATACATTTTCAAACAAGTGAATAAAAGTTTATTAAACTGTTTCAGCATGCAAAAACTTTTTATATATTTGCCTTAAAACATGTTTTAGGTTATCTGTGCATGGTTCCCCAATTATTAAACGATATTTCGCTTTTTAATAACTTTTAGACACAACACTTTGTAATTCTTGCAGAATTTGCATTTTCATTTCACAGATTGCTTTTTATACGTCTTGTTAAATACAGGATTTGCATTTTAATTTCAGTTTACTTTTCAAACTTCAAACGTCTAACTTAAATGTCAAATCAAAACAAAAATTTAACATTCATTATTATTATTATTATTATCACTGAAATATTGTTCGTAAACTTGAGACGTAAGTCGTTGCTTGCTTAAGCACCAACTGTCACAAATGGTGTGTTTCTCGGCTAAAAAGAAATTCACCGGTATATAAGTCGCTAAAGTGCACAGGAAAAGAGATGTTGGAAAATCTGGAAAACTAAAGAGTATATAGGAAAACGGATTTCACTGTTGAATTCACAATACAATTTACTATTATGGCATGCAAAAAAATTTTTCGTTATATACTAGTATATATATATAAGTCGCCAAACTACTCCCTGGACATATATATATATATATATATATATATATATATATATATATATATATATATATATATATATATATATATATATATATATATATATATATATATATATATAGAGCACCACCGAGCGCATGCAATGTAAAAAGTGAGGTTCACTGAGACTCCGTGGTCACTGGGCGTCCGATATACAGAGGCTCAGTGACATTCTTTTAAAAAATGCCTCAAATGATGGTATATGGGCCAGGGACCACGTTCAACGAGTTTTTTGTCGGAGTCCCAGTTCATCGATTTACGGTAGCTGTATAAAATTTAGTTCGACGGGTTGGCCACTTCGAGCGCTCTGAGAGTATACACAGCATGTATACTATAATATATCATTTTGGTTCTCCCAGCGTGATGCCGGGACTCCGAACTACTCAGTAGTTCACTGAGCTTCCGACTAACCGGCAACAGGGTACTATTATGATTAAAAACCTGTATTTGTTGTGATAGCTGTGCTAGCAAGACAGACGTTTTTCAGATTGGTGACCTACAAGAAAATCTATTCCTTTCGGACAAGAATAATTGTGGCAGCTGCAAAAAACATTGTTAATAATGAAGGTAAGTGATATTATTTTATTATGATTTCAATAACATAAGTGCGTTTTTAAGCATTGTATTTAATATCATACATGATAGAAAAGGTATTCCCGCGTTAAAAGAGATAACAGGTAACATCACACTCACAATGCACTGTTCGCCATTCGAATAATTTTACATACATACTAACACAAATGGACGTAGTGGAGTCAATATAGGTTGGAAATATGCAATATTTCGAAATTTCGATTTTCCGAAAACCTGTTATATCGCTTTTACATAGCTTGTTGAAATATTATAAACACATACTTGTAAATAGATAATTTCTTAATTATTAAAAAAATATATATCGGTTGAGAAATGTTAAGGAAATTTAATTCAAGTTGGCATATTAGGGGTTTTCAAGGTCGCTGAAACACATTTTGATGTAAGAGAAGGCTTTTCAAAACAAAGGCCTTTCGGAACAGACCCAGAGCGAGCACGTAGGTGATGCGCACTGTTTTCCGTGCAGATGTTCTTTTGTTTTGTATCTCGTTCTGTTATTCAGGCATTGTAATTTGACTTATGGTCCTGTACCATGTAAGTATTTTGAATGTGTTTTAATGCGTATTATGATGAGACATCCAATAGGCTCATCTATGAAAGCTGTCACAATACAGATATATCTGAATCAGCTAATCAAGAAAACAATGAAGAAGGCAGTAGTAAACCTAATTGTAGCGAAACTCAACTAGAAATTCATCCCACTGAGGTCGATGAGGTCTTAAATCATCAGAAACGTAGGACGGTTTTTAATAATAACAGAAAAAGGAAACACAATTGTGTCTATTGTGATCTACCAGTATATAACTTTGCAAGACACCTAGAAAGACAACATAGTGACGAATTCGAAGTACAAGCGTTTATGTCAAAGAACAAACGCAACCCTGAACGGAAGCAAATTATAGATAAAATTCGTAAAGAAGGAGATTTTTGCTCCGGTGAGCCAGTACCGGTTCAAGGGAAGAAAAATTACTGTTTAGAAAAACTAGGGGTCGACTGTGACGAAAGCAAAATTTCATTACTTCCTTGTATACATTGTAGAGGATATTACTCAAAAAAGTATCTAAGAAGACACGTAAAACGATGTCGCCTCAACAAAGCCGTTGATAGTTCAAAACACACGTCCTCAAGCAGACGGTCAAACCCTAATGGCAGGCCCTTTTGGTTCAAACGATCCCCTTCGTACATCAGGAGTGCTCACTAGTTTGAGGGCAGATGAAGTATCTTTAGTTGCTAAGCGTGACAAGTTGATTTGCGAAGTAGCCAGAAAATATCTTAAATCACATAGAGAGAAACATTTAACAATGGTTGCCAGACGATATATGAGGCGACTAGCCCGTCTTCTCATGGAAGTTAGAAGTATTGAAAATGACAAATCATTACAGCTTCTATCTATTCTGAATCCCACAAAATTTAAAGTAATTGTTGCTGCTACTCGCAAAATTTGTTGTTATGACTCATCGACTAAGAAATTCCACTCACCGTCATTTGCACTTCAATTGGGAACGATAATTAAAAAGGCAATTAGTGCAGCATACTCTATGGAAGTACAGAAAAACTGTAACTCACCGTGTCTAACAGTATGAGTCTCTATGAAGAAACTGATTGAAGAAGAATGGGCTGTAGAAGTTTCTACAGAGGCGGGCCAAAATTTGAATTTAAATAGATTCAATAAACCAACACTGATGCCAGTGGCAGAGGATATTTCTAAAATGAAAAAATTTTTGGATACATCAATTTTTGATGCTAAAACTAAGTTAGCTGAAAACGATAAGAATGAAGACGCTTATAGAAAATTGATTGAAGGTTGCTATTGCAACCTCCTACTCTTTAACAAAATGCGTGTAGGGGAACTTCAGCGAATCTTACTAGATACCTACTTGAAAGTACAGAATAGCCAGCCATCGGGAAACTTTGAAAAGCTACTTTCGCCGACCGAAAAAATTCTTATCAAAAATATCAAAAGAATAGTGATACGCGGTAAAAGAGAAAGAGGAGTACCTGTATTATTTGATAAATCCACACAAAAGGCTCTAGACTTGGCTATACAGTGCAGAAGCAACTTCTATGAAGCCAATAATAATCCATATTTGTTTGGGGTATGCCACACCGAGTCATGTATAAGTGGTTATCATATATTCAGAAAACATGTGAAAATGGCTCTAGGAGATGTAAATAAAACTAGCGTCCTTACTTCGACCAAACTACGGAAACATTTGGCAACAATTGCGCAGATATTAAAAATGGGTAGTTCCGACTTGGAGCAACTTGCAACATTTATGGGCCATACCACAAAGACCCATAATGAATGGTACAGACTACCTTCTGACATATATCAAACGGAAAAAGTAGCCAAAATCTTGCTACTTGCTCAGCAAACTTCTATAGACAAGTATAAGGGTCGTGATTTGAATGAGCTTGACGTAGACGAAGACATAGTAGTGGACGTTAACAGCAATTCAGAAGATGAATCAGAAGGCATGCAGGAAGAACTCGTTCTACAAAACGAAAAGGCTGGTACTAGCGAAAGCGTTGATGAAAGCAGAGTCATAGACAACAAGAAAAATAACAGGTACTCAAAAAATGGTCTTGTGAGGAAAAGGAAGCTACAAAAAAGTTCTTCGAAAAACATATAAAAATGAAACGACCCCCAAAAAAAGACGAAGTCATGAAATTAGTAGAAAAGCACCCCTCGCTTTTCAAAGATAGGAGTTGGCAGACTATTAAGATTTTTGTTTGCAACTTGTATTCAAAATAGATAAATAGGTATACTTTGTTCTAGATAGTGGTTTAATTTTTTAAAGCAAGTTGTTTTATTTACCATTACTGTAAAGCCACTGCTAGTGTTATGTAATCATGATTAAGTTCTTATTTTCATTTTTAGAGTTAGCAAAATCTGTTTTTTATAAATAGTTAGAGATACTTTGTTCTAGATAGTAGTTTCATTTTTAAAAGAAAGTTATTTCATTTGCCATTACTATAAACCAATGCCAGTGTTTTGCAACAATGATTAAGTTTTTCTTTTTTCTTTTCATTGTTGGAATTAGCAAATACATATATGTTTTTTATTTATTTTTTGTAACTTTTTAGTACCATTAAATATCCGTAAAAAGATTTATCCAAGACTCTTTCCTCGATTTCAGTTCTCAGTAAATAGAATTTATGCCCATTGCCCAAATTATTGACTTACCACTCATTGCAGAATTAATCTATTATAAATAAAACAATTAACTCTGTGATTTACACCATTATAATTGCTAAAGGATTTACATCAAGTCAACCAAAACAATCATTTATTCAATTAATGTAGTACACAGGAACGTCCAATATATTAATCGTACAGTGGCCATTATTCAAGAAAACCCATATTCAAAGAAATTTTCAAAAAATTGCAAATGTTTCAAAAAATATGGAAATTATAAAAGTACTCCAAAAATTACTTTGAAACGAGATGTCATTCTATATAGGTCATACCTCTAAGTTGGTCCCATTTAATATTGAAAAAATCACCCATTAGGGTAGTAAAATAGGAAATCGTTGATTTTTCACCTGTGAACTGAAAATTAAGTAGATAGTAATTAGGTACTAAAATTCAGCCTCAAAGATAAAAAAGATTAACTTTTCAACAAAAAAGTAAACCGACAAAAAACACTAAAAAGTGAAATGTTACTGTTGATGGCTGGAGATTGTATGTGTGGTGCCAACTTAAAATTTTATTGTTCCCTTTTCAGTGTTTTTTTTTTCGTCGGTCTAATTTTTTGTTAAGAAGTGATTTCTTTATTTTGAATATCTTGTGGCTAAAATCTACTATTTACTATCTACTTAATTTTCGGTTCACAGGAGAAAAATTAATGATTCCCTATTTTTCTATCCTGCTGTATGTTTTTTTTTTGGAATTTTATACGAGAGTAAGTTCCACATGATTGAAAATCTAAAATGAACTCATTGGATCCATCAATTTTTTATTTTTCTGAAAATGGCACTTTTTAAAACTACAAAATTCAGAAAATTGTGACATTGTAAAAAATAGCCTTACTTTGAAAAAATAGTGGTAAATTTCTTTATACATTTATCATATCTAGAGTCGGGTATTCAATTTTTTTTGCAATTTATTTGTGTAACTTTTAATTTTGACTTCTAGGGTTCTAATGACAGTTAACTTGTTTCTTTGTTGCTATCAATATCTTAATATTTTCATAATCGCTACAACCATATTTATTTTTGGCAATTATTTCAAGATATATTACATTTAGAGAATGGATTGACGCGCCATTCGATTTCTAAAATTCTCGATCATGATAAACAAATGACACAATAAGATTTTTTACATTTCCAGCGCATTTTTGAAATCGGTTTTATATTTTATGTACCTGTTGCTTGTGTAAGTACTAACAAATTTAGAAGTCTTTAATCCAAAGAAAATAATTCAAGCGCACAGGTGAGGAGAGTTGATTACTCAAATCAAATCTGTGTACATCAACAGCGTGTAATTTATTGTCAGAAGGATTTTTTTGAAATTGTATTCTTTGTATGACGTTGAGAATCATCACTTTTCAAAGTAACTTTTGAAGTATTATTTGACAGGCTTTTCTTACTTCTCTCACAGTAAATCAGTATGGAAACCTAGAGCGTAGAAATTGAATATTATTTTATCTGACGATTTGCTAAATCTAATAGTAAATAAATCCCTCGTTTATAGTTCTTATAATATTGCTTTGAGGCGATAGAAATGAATTGCAAAGTTCAAGGCCGAGCCGTCTGCTAGCTGACGCTCAAACATAAGAGCGTGGTAGGTACCTGAGAATAATCGATAGTGTAAATAATGTAATGATGAAATTGGCAACGCTGTCCGGAGTCCCAGTGATTGCATGTTACCGGTGAAATGGAGGCTGAATTACATATACAAAAGGAATTGTCAAATATACACAATGGAGCTCAAGTTAACCTATAAAGATACTGGTCGCTCAGTTACCTGCTGGAAGTAACGCTCTATATACACTGAGTATATTGATGGAAGCTTGGTAGCCTGATTACCGACCGGAGGCCCAGTGGACTCTAGTAGATATATATATATATATATATATATATATATATATATATATATATATATATATATATATATAAAAGAAATATTCTAAAAACTAACAAAACAATGTCTTTTCTTTATTTATAAAATCTTATTACAGCATGTCTTATAAAATCTCCTTAGGGTAATTTAGAAAACATGTGCCTAAACACAGTCCTGGATTTCCAGGGCACGCTACACAATGGTATGTTGTGTCTTTTCTGCCATTTTTGGGGCGCATGCGCGACATTGTTTTCGGAGAGTTTTGCCCTTTTCGTTTCTCTCCTGGATTTTGGTAGGCATTTGTTCCATACTAATTGTATTTTTTCTTATTTGGTGTGACGCCGACGGTTCTGGGAACATTTTTTCTAATACTGCCAGTCTGAACTATTGCAATGTCATTTTTCTACCAGAATATTTCTTATACAATGATTGAAATTCAGTAACACAAGTTGAAGAATATGGATGACAAGTTTCCTGGCTAATTTTCCAGGAAAATCTGCCCGGTCCAAATAGATTAAACATTGCTTGTTTGAATTAGATAGTCGGATTCCCACATGCATGCCAGTTATGAGCTGACTTTTAATTAAAAGCCGGCTCAGAACTGGTGTGGACGGGGGAATCCGATTGTCTAATTAATGTTTAATCTATTTGGATTTGGCAGATTTTAATATCAAATTTTCCAGAAAAATCCGCCCGGTTTAAATAGATTAAACATTGCTTTGTTTTAATTAGCTTGTCGGATTCCCCCGTCTATGCCAGTTCTGAGCTGACTTTTAATTAAAATCCAGCTCAGAATTGGTAAGGACGGCGGAATCCGCGGCGGAAAATCTGCCCATTCGAACGAGATTAAACATTAATTAGGCAGTCGAATTCCCCCGTCCATGCCAGTTCTGAGCTGGCTTTTAATTAAAAGTCAGCTCAGAACTGGCATGGGTGTGGGAATCCTAATATCTAATTAAAACAAAGCAATGTTTAATCTGTTTGGACGGTCAGATTTTCCTGTAAATTAGTCAGAAAAATCCGTCCATTCCAAATAGATTAAACATTGCTTTGTTTTAATTAGACAGTCGGATTCCTCCGTCCATACCAGTGCTGGCTTTTTATTAAATGTCAGCTCAGAACTCGCATGGACGGGCGATTCGAGTATATAATTCAAACACAGCAATGTTTAATCTATTTGGACTATGCAGATTTTCCTAGAAAATTAGGCGGGAAAATCTGCCCATTCTAAATAGGTTAAACATTGCTTTTTTAAAATTAGACAGTCCAATTCCCCCGTCCATACCAGTTCTGAGCTGACTTTTAATTAAAAGCCAGCTCAGAACTGGTATGGCCGGGGGAATTAGACTGTCTAATTAAAACAACGCAATGTTTAATACTTTCGCTGCGGGAATTAATTAGCATAATTCCACCGTGTGCGGATGTAGTAACTTTCTTAAAGGTAAGTAAATTTTTGTCCAGTGACTGAGAACAAATATGACTGAGTTTGTCAAGTATTGGTTTGATTTCTTCTAAGACGCGCATTTGCGCCGTTCGCATATTTATAAGAATTTATGCAATAATGCGGAATGCGCGCATGTGCGTCCTATTTTTTGTAGATAATAATCACTTTACTCATATAAAACATTCTTTTATTTGCATAATATCTATATATATATATATATATATATATATATATATATATATATATATATATATATATATATATATATATATAAGAAATATTCTGAAAACTTACAAAAAAATGTCCTTTCTTTATTTATAAAATCTTATTACAGTATGTCTTATAAAATCTCCTTATGGTAATTTGCCTAAACACAGTCCCGGATTTCCAGGGCACGCTACACAATGGTACGTTGTGTCATTTCTGACTTTTTTGGGCGCATGCGCTACATTGTTTTCGGAGAGTTGTGCCTTTTTTTTGTACCCTGGATTTTGGTAGGCATATGTTCCATACTAATTGTAATTTTTCTTATTTGGTGTGACGCGGACGGTTCTGGTAACATTTTTTCTAATACTGCCAGTCTGAACTATTCCACTGTCTTTTTTCTGCCAGAATATTTCTTATACAATGAATGGGAATTCAGTAACACAAGTTGAAGAATATGGATGGCAAGTTTCCTCGCTAATTTTCCTGACTAATTTTCCAGGAAAATATGCCCGGTCCAAAGAGATTAAACATTGCTTTGTTTTAATTAGATAGTCGTATTCCCACATGCATGCCCGTTCTGAGCTGACTTTTGATTAAACCCGGCTCAGAACTGGTGATAAGTGACCACAATTATAAGTATTATACTTTTAGTGTACATCATGATTGTTCAATATAGTACAGTTTTTAAGATAACACAACAGTTCAATTGGTGGCTTCCCATTTCCATATGAGTCAAAGTACCCAGCTGTATCACCTCCTTTCCTAACTGCAACCCAATGACTGCCAGGCTCTTTGTTTGTTTGCAAATTCATGACGAACAATTCATTTTTACGTGGTCCAGCTGATCGTGGAGTATCTCACATGTATACACCTCTAAAATATTCAATTTTCATTTTATCATCAAATTTCACAAGATCTACATTTGTTAGAGGACTTGCTGGTAAACAACCTATACCTTTTTTGGTTTATGTAAATACAACCCATAACCGCTTCGTTGTTTCTTCATATACAAACCACTACCTCGCTGATCAACAGCAATAGCCTCCATCGTTTGGTTATGAGATTTTGATTCTTCCAATTTTTGTTTGCCTGATTTAGCATCGTTCTCAGATTTAGCAATATCTTCAGAACCGCCACCCAGAGCACTCAGTGCTGACAGAACACAAAAAATTAGAGGTAGTAGTGGAAGGAAACCTCCACTTTCCGGTATGGGAATAACTCGAGGTGTCTTGACTTTCTAACGACCACCAAATATTTTAATCACTTTTCTCGCTAGATGCACTAAATTGTTCACAAATGGAACTTCCTTACCAACTTTTATAGCGCCTCGCAATAAATTTAGTATGTTTTTAAATGGTATTTTACCATCGCATTTTAGTTTTTCACTGCTGCGTTTACTTTTGGTGATTGTCTTTGATTTCACACCCATACAAAGTTTCTTTTAACTTTCATTATGTTTGTAACACCCCAAGCAGCTATTCACTATATGTAGCATGTTAAAGGAGATGTTGTATGCTACAAAAGTGAAAACGAAGAGATATTAGATTCAGCAGATGCAAAGAGCAATTTAATTTTTGATGATGTAGTCTGTGATAAGCATGACTAAATAAAATCCTATTTCTGTATTGGTAGAGATAAAAATAATAACAGTTTCGACTTGTGTCAGGCATATAACAAAATTCCGATACAATTGCTTGATTATGACTGCAGGTAGTATATAACGGTGTATGTGGTTTAAACACACAATTCTCAGTTTGGAAACCACTATAAATCACAAATTCTTTAGGTGTAAATTCAGGCAGCCAAAAAGCCTGAGTATCGACGACTACGAACCTCATCTTAAGAGTGATTGCAGTACCCTTATTATATTATTACATTATATAGCGCACGATGTTGAAGAGTGGGGCACTAGATGATGCAATCATGTATAATTAAAAAAATAACATTTTGTGTGATTGGAAAGTTGATGGTGCTTTCCATTTCCAATTTGATATCTACCGTAGATGGATTTTTGGATTCCCTGTACTTGAGTTTCCAGTGTGCAGTTGTTTCCAGATTTTCGACTTGACTTCTGGTGATGGATTGAACACGTGGTTTTGTCTTCCCTCTGGTATATCACATCTATTATGCAGGTGTGGTTGCTTTCCATGCTCATTACCATGGCTGGGGAACACACATATAGATTCTTGAGGATTGGAATGCTGCTTGTGAGTTCATCATCATCGTTGCGTGTTATAATCCACTCCTAGGATTTGGTTGGGTACTTCCATAGACCAATAGGTTTCGTTTTAGACATTATACGGAATCGGGGTGACATTTATTAGCATAAATTGCGTTACCTCTGTCATTGTGAAGTAGCTGTACAGATGAATATT
The DNA here is from genome assembly GCA_964006375.1 of Tillus elongatus. NCBI lineage: Eukaryota > Metazoa > Arthropoda > Insecta > Coleoptera > Cleridae > Tillus > Tillus elongatus. Next base: position 44,193,892 of record OZ023270.1, on the reverse strand, counting down.
TCTCACTGACCGAAGTATCGGGTATGAAATAATCTCCAGTTGCTGTGGTAGTTTTCTCGTTGCTGTCCTCATGATTTGATCAATGTGTGTCGGTAAAAGAAGGTCGTAAATATTGGCTTGGTTCACATGTATGTTTAGCAAGCTTATATAATGATGAGTAAGTTCATCTAGAAATCGATCAATATTTGAATCTTTAATGAATTCTTATCTACTGCTTTGTACCAAGGCTTCATGTTGTTAATGGCTTCCAGACCTTGCTTCAGTTTGGACTTGAACTGCCTTAGTGTGTGGTATATCCTCTTCTCTGTATCATTCAATCTTGATAGTGATTGCAGCATCAGCCACGTTTGATGATCCGATTTTCGAGTTTTTAATTTATTTAGGTAATGTAATTCGATTGTTTATTTAATTTGTTTAATGTAAACAGATTGTATTCTTTTTTGTTGCAATATTCACAAGTCCTAATATAATCTTTAATTTCCTTTCTCATCTTTGGAAAAGAGAATTTATCTTTCACCTCTGCATAGGTCTCATCTAAAGTTCGATGTCGCTTTTTAGTTTCATGAGAAAACGTGATTTGGTCTCTCATCTCTGATGCTGTTTTTTAATTCTCCCAAATTGGGTATTTTTGCTTCACAATTATTATTTGTATTGGAATTTTTGATTTTTATGGGGTTTGTTTATATACTGCTCTGTTTATTAATTGCGAAATTTTGTTTATTATTAAAATTAGATGTTTCTACTTTAGGTTTTGTTTTGCTTATTATGTTTTTCCGTATTTAACCCAGTTTTTCCCGTGTTATCGTATTGGGCTAACAGAGCTAGCTGCTCTTAAAAGTGAGTTTGAAGACAAATTGAAAATTTTAACTAAGGATATAATTTCACAAGTGCTGCATGATATTGATATACCAAAGAATAAAGATCTCAGTAAGATACTGAATTAGCTGGACACTAAGATCTGAGCTCTACAAGCTAGGTGGAAACTTTACATTCAGCACCATGAAACGTATAACATTTGAACCATCTGATACTAAAAAGCAAATTTTTGATGAATTATATACACCTGCAAGAATAAGTTTTAAACGTAGCCGTACAATAATCAATGGTTGAAATGATTTGTGGTTGATTGATTTAGCTGAATTACAGACAATTACAAAGAAACCTCTGGTTACAAGTACAGTTTAGTGGTTATCAATTGTTTTTCAAAGTATGTGTGGACGCGCCCTCTTAAATCTAAAAATGATGAATAGTTGACTAAAGCTATGGCTGATATTTAAGCTAATAGTATAGCACCCTCTAACATTCATTCTAATCTTGAGTTAGAACTCTAAATTTAACGCACTAATGAAAAATACAACATTAATCACTATAGCACTGATAGTGATTAATTATTACATATATTCCACTAATGGTGGTATACGTATCTTGAAAGAGAAGATATATAAAAATTTCAACCTGGTTTGTTCCTACAAGTGTCTTAATACACTACCTCACGTCACTGCTGCTCACAACTCTACTGTTCATCGAACAGCTGGTGCCTTAATAAATAACAACATACGTTACATTAATTTTTGAGTCAGTGACGTTTCTGGAATATATCAGCATTGACGAAAATTCCGCAGGAATTGTTGACGAATACAAAACTTATGAGAGAATCATCTTTAAAAGTGAAACTGAAGTAAAAATGACTAACACTCAGGATCATAGTATTATGCATACTTAGGATTTATAGTTAAACTTAATCGATATAAACATTTTTGATGTAGTTAAAGTTTATTTGACTCTTGACATTTGTGACAGGTGCACAAACACACCGTTCACTTGAACACATAATTTGTTAAACTGTTAGCTATCACAAACGTACACTGTTTAATTGGGTGAACGCAGCCTGAAACAATTTTCAAATACTAGTAGATTTATGAAACGTTGCATACTAGTTTTCTAATGATGTTTCAAAATCGCGTATAGTATTTTTACGACAATTTTTTGACAGTTCTGACATCCATTTAAATTTTGTTATTTGTTTGTCATGTGACACAAATCACTCAATCATTTAACTTTTAATGAATTTCGCACAGACGGTACTCCGGTTGTCGCGGTGGAGCATCTATTACAGGTAACCGTAAACTTCACGCTTGTTTTTTCTTTCGTCATTTATGGATCCCTACCCTTGTTAACGTTGCTAGACACCAGACCCCCTTCCCTTCAGGTTGAGACTACCCACTAAGCACTCCTTTGAAAACTAGAGAAGTGGCGGAAACCACTTGCTGGCATTGGTTCACCACGTCCCTAACTCCTGTTGTGTTTCAAAAACTTCTGGCATCCTGTCTTCATCCTCCTTTGACATTATGTAATGAGATTTGTTTTGAACTTGCACATGTTGTATATACATGTTGAAAATTGCCATTCAATATATTTTGTGACAAAAAGGTATTTACAAATTAAAAATGTGTAAATTTTTCAGATAACCGGAATAAGGAGTCATCCATGATGCTACCTGTTAACTCGACATCCACTGCATGATGTTCTAGTTTGATTAGTTTCTTTTTTTTGATCAGGAGCTACTTGTAACTTTAAAAGAGCCAAATCGTGCAAAAGCACGATTTGGTTCTAACCTGTATCTAATCTGAAATAGGGATGGCAATAATGTGTACTACTAGCCGATAGCCTTATCACAGGCTACATCATCTAATATCTCTTCGCTTTCACCGAAAACCTTTTGTTGCACACAACACCTTCTTTAACATGCTATATTTAAGCTGACATATAAATGCTGTGAATATACGTATACGTTTTCAAATTTTAAGCTGTTTGGGCCAAACAACAAACCTAACATAATATTTGTTAACAATAACCACTTGTACCACATATCAAACATACATATAAAACTGAGGGTGGTAAAATAGGTCCATGTCTTTGCTGTTTGGATGATGATGATGTGGTAACAACATCATCTATGTTTGTGAATGTTGGCTTTTCCGTGTTAGAAGACTTAAACAGTAGTATCTGTGTGTTTGCGCGTACGCTTGCTTTCAATGGCTCTACGTCGATGGGAATATTTCCACCGTTAGTGTTAAAACCACACTTTGATTAATCGCTCGCGCTTGCAAACTTTCACAGATATAACACTATACCAGACATAGGCGTGGTGTAATAAGTTTCACTACTTCTTTGCTGTGAGTGGTGAAAAGAGTCGACTAGAAATAATTATTCCTGATGGTTCGTATGAAATTAGTGATATCGAGAAATACATTCAGAATGAGCATTGCGTCTTATATTAAAGATAAACATCAGTACCGTGCAGCAGAGAACAACATCGACGTGGTAAAGCTGTTTTCGCTAAAAGCCAACAACAATACTTTAAAATGTGAGATACCATGTCAGTATCATATAGACTTTTCTACCGATGCTTCAATAGCACCAATATTGGGGTTTCCTATACAATGTCTTACCGCTGGTAAACTCCATGTTTCCGATTTACCGGTGGAAATTGTGAGAGTGTAATATTGTGGATGGTTCTTACCACGACGGCAAACCTGCGCATATAGTATATGAGTTTTTTCCTATGGTAGATCCAGGAAATGCTGTTGATATAAAACCATATAGTAAGGTTTTCATGCCTCTTACGACCCAGATTATTTCTCATAAAAACAGTTATCTCAAATATCAACAAGTAGTAAAACCAATTATAGAAAAATAAGCAGGCGCTAAGTCACGTCCTACTTCCATAACTTCAGGTAATGGTATGCTACACATGATGCATAACAAGAAACTGAAATAGTATGTGCGCTGGGATGATATAAACGTGTTGTTTGATAGACTGCGGCATTTAGTGGCTTCTCAAGCCGCTGGTAATAACGCACACAACAACGAAATTCAACAGATTATCGAAGAACTGAAGGAAGCTGGTGTTATATAAACAGACAGAGTTGCGTGTTTTTAATCACTTTCAACATGCCGATCGAAAAATTCTGAGGTTCTGCAAATAATTTAAAACATCTTAACAGAATTGTTCAAAAAGAGATATTTCCGAAAACTACAAGTGGGGATTTTTATTCACAAAACCATCAATTGTGTAACAATGGCGAACCTATTCATCCAAAATACGTTTCAAGGTGTGAATGTAAAGTTTCCACTTAGCTTGTACAGCTGAGATTTTGTGTCCAGCTGATTCAGTATCTTAGGTTTGGTAGCATCACCAACGTTAGACAATTTGTGGTTTTGCACATCAAAATCGCCAATTACAGTTTCTGGAAATGACTCTCATTGTACAATTTTGTTTAAGAAGCTGGGAGCTTTTGCAGAAAGTCTGAACTTTTCGATACACATTCCTACACTCAACTTACTTTAATTAACTTCAACTAATTTCCATTTGTGCTATGCGATTATCCACCATAACTCAAACTGCAGTCACTGCTTCCTAAGCTAGACTTTTATTTATCCTTTAGATTGCACCATCGATATACTCTTTAGTTGCAAACATGTTTTAACTATTAAGTTTATTTTCAACCGTGATCACTGCTTTAGTAGCAAACGTATTTTTTAGGTCAGCTTCAAGTTTTGAAACTGTCAGTTCTATATAGTCCTTTTGGAGCTTAGAGTTCCAGGTATCAACCATGGTAGCAAACGTATTACTGTGGGTAGACGTTGTTTGATGTATGAACTCCTTTATGTCCTTTCCAAGTCTAAGTAATGATTGATTCACACTAGTAAGCTTCATGTTTAAAATCAGCATATTTTAAAATCTATATTCATATTCGTTTTTCCAACTCTGGCTTATGTACAGCATCAAGAAGTATGGCAATTTGAAGTGTCACAGCATCTTTGTTCATCTTATAGTTATCCTTAGTTTTCTGATAGTCGTCTGTGGTTTTTTGATAGTCGTCTATCCATTCATCAACAAATTTTTTATATATAGCATCTGTAGGTTGAACAGGGTCGCCATTGTTACACAATTGATGGTTTTGTGAATAAAAATCGCCACTTGTAATTTTCGGAAATGTCTCTTTTTCAACAATTCTGTTTAAATGTTTTCAATTATTTGCAGAACCTCAGAATTTTTCGATCGGCATGTTGAATGTAATTAAAAACACGAAACTCTGTCTGTTTATATAACACAAACTTCCTTCAGTTCTTCGAAAATCGGTTGAATTTTGTTGTTGTGTGCGTTATCACCAGCGGCTTGAGAAGTCACTAAATGCCGCAGTCTATCCAACAACACGTTTATATAATCCCAGTGCACATACTCTTTCAGTTTCTTATTATGCATCATGTGTAGCATATCATAACCTGAAGTTATGGAAGTAGGACGTGACTTGGCGCCTGATTATTTTTCTAGAATTGGTTTTACTACTTGTTGATATTTGTGATAACTGTTTCTTATAATGTCTTCTAGAGGATCGTTCTCTTTTCTGTGAAGACTAGTAGCTTTCATAATATCTGCATAATCAGGTAAAGCTTGCGAATTTTTCATAGCAGCCGTAACAGCTTTTCTAAAAAATATTAATTCCAACAGATGATTAGTACCAATTATTACCAACCATAATTTGAAAGCCATGTCCATTTTTATCATCTATGTTTAACAACAAATTTAATAGGTTTGTGGCCAAGCATCTAAGTGTTGGTGGTTTTATCATAAATAACACTATATGTTGTATCACGGGAATCTTTTTCTGTGAAATATTTAACAACATAGTATTTAACACAAATAGGATATGAACTTAACATTCGTTCGTAAACTGAACATCTCAATACCAACGTTTTTCAGTTAACCGAGATATATAAAGTGACTAAACCCCTTGTGTTAAATCGTCCAGAGAGCATAGAACAAGCATTAAAATTCGTATTTGCGGAAGAAAACTTTAATTATAGAGATAAAACGATAAATAAAAATTTTAGTAATAATAGACAAGAAGGACAAAACCGAATATCCTTCCAAAAACAAAGTACCCCCCTTTTTATAACGTCCAAATTCAGAGACCACTTTAACCAAATTTCAGACCGTTTCAACAGAATAATAATAACCAATTTAATCATACAAACTTCCAACCCAGACAAAACCAACAATTTACGCCTAGACAAAATTTCTTGAACCAATTCACAAGACCCAACTTAAATAATCAATTAAATCAAAACATAGGACCTTATACAGATCAAAATATAAACCAAAGCTATCCAGAGCCCATGGAATTAGGCAGGTCTAATGTTCTTTACATCAGATATGTAAATTCTAACGTGGCCAGGTATCTAAATATCATCCTGCTGAGTTGTCGAAGATTCAACAAGTAGTGTAATAGATGCTTTTAAATAGCACTCATCTGCAATAATATCCTTCAAATGTGCCTTTAAAGACTAAATGTTTTGGAAAATTATAGTCAAGTAAGCTGGATAATATTGTGTAAAGTTCAGCGTTATTTTTACAAACCTGTTAGCAAATGCATTAATTAATTTCACTTTTCACAACGTCTTCACTCTTCTGCTTTGGAAGAACTTTAGAAATTCCTTTATCATTCCTAAATCCAGATATTGTAGATGGGCTTTGCATTAATATTTTTTGTCCGAATGGAGAGTCTTATTTACAAGAAAGTACGGCAGGTGTACGTTCGTTAGATAATACAATAATTTATGTATTTCCGCCGATCGAAATATGTTAATTTTTGTGTTGTTGAACCACCCTTAATCGTTAGTGACCGACCACCTGCACAATAATATAAGCAGAGTGGTAGATGTAAGATATTTAAAATAATATATCCTCTGATGACGGTAACTTGGTTAGGCAAGTCAGGTTTAAAAAAATATATATTATAGTCATTTGAGTTCTCCAAGTGCACTTGTCCACATAATAACATCTTGTTCCTCATTATTTTAGTGTCTTTTACGTTTCTAGCTTATCTACAACTAAACCACCTAGTTTGTGTCATTTACTAGGTTCACATTCACTTTTGACGATATTTTGAGTGCCGGGTACCATGACTTTGACTTCATTTGGTATATTTTTATCTAAGGTATCGAATATATTTGATGGATAGATATGTTTATACTAAGCAATAGGCAGGCATACTAGGCGATAACATCAGCTTCTTTCAGTTCTTCAATGATTAGCTGAATTTCGTTGTTATGAGCATTATTACCAGCAACTTGAGAAGCCACTAAAAGTCTAAGGCGATCAACTATATCATTTATGTCATCCCAGTATACATATTTTGTTTGTTATTTTGTATCATCTAGGGGTTGGTGCTGATTTTTCTATTATTTACATTCTGAATTCTAGGTTCGCTCTATTGTTTTTCGTTAAGAGGTTTGTCGTAACCAAAACGGTGAGGAGTTCATGACGTTCTGCTCAAGGATTTGTCATTCGTTTTATTAGAGATCGACACTTTTCCGATGAAGCTTTAGTTCGCCCATTGGGATCGTATTTAACTTTATGAGCACTGTTTGACTCTATAATATCTCTATAGTATTGAAGATTGTTATATGTATATGCCTTAAGTCTTTACATAAAAACTAATTTTACCAAACGTTCTATTTGTGGATATCTCATTTTATCTAGTTAAAGTTCATCATTAATGGAGTTTAGGTTTTTGTATAAGTAATAAAAAGCTTCATCGTTGCCAGGTCTAACAGGTTTAAGTAGTAGGTGTTTCTTTCGAATGTTTTCAGCGAGATTTGTTGTGTGCTGTACTAAAATCATTTTCTTAATATTTTTCTCCTGTCCATCACGTCATAATTTTGCTATTGCGCCTTCCAGGCATATAGTTCCTTATGACTTCTTTCCTCCTGTTTTCTGTGGAAACTCCAATAATATCAATCGTGCAGTCTTCTGTTCTGACAAATATTGGCATTATGTAATCAGATTTGTTTTGAACATGCACATGTATAATATAATGTTGAATATTGCCATTCAATATATTTTGTGACACAAAGGTAGTTACAAATTAAAAATGAGTAAATTTCTCAGATAACCTGAATAAAGAGTCATCCATGATGCTATCTGTTAACCTGACATCCACTGCATGATGTCCTAGTTTGATTAGTTTCTTTTTTTGATCAGGAGCTACTTGTAACTTTAAAGGAACCAAATCGTGCTTGTAAATTAAAATTTACCTACACCTAATCTGAAATCGGGATGGTAATAATGGTACTATTGGCCTATAGCATCATTCATCTCACTAAGTAACTTCACTGGTGCTGATTACTTGCAACAATGTTGGTAATAACAGCTGCACTAAAAAGTATCAAGTTTTCCTGAGAATCTTCGGAGGAAATACTGATTACATCTTTTGATTTATATCATCTTTATTAGCAAACGTATGTTTGATATTAGCCTCGAGTTTAAAGAATGGTAGGTTTGTATAGTGTTTTTGGACTTTAGATATTGTGGTATCAACAAAATCCAAGTCAGCAAAAGTATTTTTTTTTATTGCGTTAAGAGTATACGCTATTTGATGTGTATCTACTCCTTGATATACTTTTCGAGAGTAATTGATGTTTACGTAACACTAGTAAAAAGAAAATGATTTGCAGACTTAATGCAATTATTCAATAATCTAGATTTTTTTATTCACACAATCTGAAGATTCAATAGGTTCTTACTTAACCTATGTTCTTGCAAATCAACATCACCATGGACTTTTCGGAAACATTTGTCTTTGAACAACTCTGGTTAGATGTTTTAAATTTGTGATTAACAAAACAAATCTGCTTCTTTATATAACACTTACCTCCTTCATTTCTTCAATAATTCATTTCATTTCAATGTTATGCGCGTTATTACCAGCTACCTAAGAAGCCACAATATTCCGGGAATCAGCGGCATCCCAGACCTAGAGGGTGCGGTGGTTAATCTACAGTCCAAAATCTAATGTTCTGTGGACATGCATCAAGGACGAAACCCACCCCAAGGAATCTGCCCCAATTTCCGTCCAGTATCAAAGAAATGATACTTGAAAAAAATTGAATGCGTATACTAGCTCTACGAATCTGAAACCCCACCTACAAACGAGACGCAAAAAACTCATCAAACAAGAACTAACGAAGTGAGCGGGACTTAACACAGTTGCTGTTGGAAATAAAAGAGCACGCTTATATAGATGAACGCCAAAAGGTGAAGACTTTTATAGTAAAAATATAGTTGATTTGTGTGCTGTATACTTAACCGGCTACTGCTCCACCCAGTTATTTGCTTTATCTTACACTCAGTACGCTTCAGGGTTCTCTTTAACTAAGCTATTCTTTGAATATTTACCAAAAGTAGCAAAATATCACTACAGAAATTGATGAACCAATGGAGATATATATTTATCGAGTCTTAAAATGATCATAATAGATTTTGACAGATGACACAGCAACCGAGCAGAAAAATACAATCAGTTAGAGCGGCTGGTGGAAGAGGAAGAGGAGGAAGTGGAACAACAGAATCTACTTAACATCCAATGTAACATCGGTAAGCTCGGTCAAAGTCTAAACGTAAAAGATAGTTGGTTGAAACATGAAAGTTCATTGTGTCTGTATCAACATGATGTGTCACGTGAATGAAAACAACGGTCCTGATTTTAGATAACATCGACCACCAAATGTGAGAAAATAAAGAACGAAAACAAATATAATCATTCAATAGAAAAATGTTACAATTTCAACTAATTATGAAAATATCTATCAGGAATACATCGAGTAAATTTAGAGTTGCAGAATTGAAGTGGATTGATGACTTTTGTGAATGGAGATTACTGGGCTGGAAATGTATTTGAAAACAAAACTAATAAATACATTTACTTTTACAATGGTTCTTTTATTTATGTAACAAGTTTACAATTTAAGTAAATAATAGTATACAATTTCTAATACCACAAACACATTTTCTTTTATCAAATTTAACAGCGTGAACACATTGGATGGTCTGCTACAAGTTTCGGCAATCGTCATCGTTTTTCAAATTGATAACATCCCCGCTGTAATCACATTTCAATAACACCTCTTTAATATACCTTTTCATGATAACACCTTTCGCGTAAACTTAATCTACCCGCTCTTGAATAATATGTTTCTCTATTATGTTGGGTAATTCTTCTAAAGCAACGTTACCACAATCATAACCCAAACACTTCTGTGTTCTTTGTAGCAACTTTATATATTTAACTAAATCTGCGGTTTCGGTGTCTTAAACATATAGTGTACAGATTGGTAACTATTATAAATTACTAACTCTTTGGTTGCCTACTCTGTTACACAGAAGCCTTGTGTATCTACACCGATAAACCTCATCTAAAAACTATGTATGGCAATGAAGATTTACATTATATAACGCACGATGTTGGAGACTGGGGCGTACTGGACGTCGCTCTCACGGGAATTACACAATAACATTTCGTGTGATCGAGAAAGTTGTTAGTACTTTTTATTTCCAATTTGATATCCACCGGAGCTGGCTTTATGGAATCGCTGTATCTGGAGTAATCAAATACAAACATGGGATATTTTTAAAAGCGGTTTAATTCAAGGTAGGTGTTGATTCTCTACCAACATACGAATGCTCGATGTAATTTAGTTGGTTAAAGTTCAGATTCATACCTTCTGTGGGGATTTGCTTATAATTTAAGTGAAGTCTTGAATCTCGAATGTATTTTCTAACGTTATTGTATCGATCCGTTTCAAATCTTACAATACCAAATCTAGTTGGGTCAGTGTTTGAGGAAGTCTTAATGGACCACAAGCCTTAAGTTGAATTATTGAGATTCGGTAATACATACATTTTCCATTTCCTATATGGTATAAGGGCCGCTTTATTCATAGTAATCGACTTTAATAATTGCTGTTGTATAACATCGTTGGGGTGAATATGTAGTACCATGGATTCCATGTTAAACATTTAAAGCTTTATCTGCATCTGCTGCGGCAACCAAATTGGAGCAATTTCTAGCTATCGGTATTAACGAATTGCCAAAAGCTCTCTTATATAGTCTTTGAAAATATCACATAGGTATACAGTATCAGGACAGACCACTGTCTAACAGCTGTCCAATAGCTGTCGTGTCAAACTAATCAGTTGAATTTAGTTGTTGTGTGTGATATTACCAGCGGCTTGAGAAGACACTAAAGGCCGCAGTCTATCACCCACCACGTTTACATCATCCCAGTGCACATACTCTTTCAGAGTCTTATACCATAACCTGAAGTTATGGAAGTAGGACGTGGCAGCGCCTGCTTATTTTTCTAGAATTGGTATTACTACTTGTTGATATTTGGGAGAAGTGTTCCTTAAAATGTCTGCTTCATGATCGTTCTCTTTTCTGTGAAGACTAGTAGCTCATAATAACTGCATAATCAGGTAAAGCTTGCGAATTTTCCATAGCAGCCGTAACAGGTTTTCTCAAACATATTAATTCCCACAGATGATTAGAACCAATTATTACCAACCATAACTTGAAAGCTATGTCCATTTTTATAATCTATGTTTAACAACAAATTTAATAGGTTTGTTGCCAAGCATCCAAGTGTTGGTAGTTTTATCATAAATAACACTATATGTTGTATCACGTTAATCTTTCTCTGTGAAATATTTATAAACATTGTATTTAACACCAATAGGATATGAACTTAACATTCGTTCGTGAACTGAACAACTCAATACCAACGTTTTACAGAGTTAACCGAGATATATAAAGTGATCAAACCCCTTGTGTTCAGTATCTTTAACATAAAATGTTGGTTTTGGCAAAATCCACCACAAAGGAATTTCAACTTTTCAAAACTCATATCGGTAGTTACATGATCATCATACACAGGACTAATTTCATATTCAATTCATTGATCGTTGTTCACATTGGAGCCAGAGAAATTATCTCCAGTCTGTATGTAGTAATTTCACCTTGTTTCAATAAAACTGTGTTAGCATTATCACGCACCAATTGTTTCGCACACAAATAGAAACTGTCAATATGTCTACCCATACAAAAATACGATTTTATTTTATCTTGCTTACCAGAGGCTACATCATCTAATATAAAAATTGAATTGCCCTTTGCATCTGCTGGGTCTAATAGATCTTTGTTTTCACTATAGCTGGTATACAACACCATTTGTAGCACAAAACACCTCCTTTAACATGCTATATTTAGGCTGATATATAAAGGCTTTGAGTATACGTATATGTTTTCAAATTTTAAGTGGTGTGGACCAAACAACAAACTTAACATGATATTTGTTTACCATAACCACTTGGCCGACATATCAAACTGAGGTTGGTAAAAGAAGTTCATGTCTTTGCTGTTTGAGTGATGATGATGTGGTAACAACATCATCTATGTTTGTGACTGTTGGCTTTTGCGTGTTTTACAATACACATCGTTAACTAAACTAAAACTTTGTACGACCTCTACATCCTATATAAATACGCAGATATATCAACCTCATTAACAGTAAATGTCGCAGTCATCAAAAAATTACCTGTTGGGCTGCACGTACCTGGTTATCACGTCAGGTCAGGTCAGGTCAGGCCAGAGGTCCAGGCACTAAAGTAAAGAACGTTTCACGAGAGATGATCAAGGCATCAATAATCTAGATCGTGCTTGTCTCTCGAAAAACACGATCTAGAGGATTGCTATTTTATAATCATAATGTATACCAAAAGTATAATACTTATAATGTGGTCACTTATGTTTAAAGTTTTTAAATAAAAGACTTGAACAGTAGTATCTGTGTTTCAGTCATTGCGCGTACGTTTGCTTTCAACGGCTCTACGACGATTGTAATATTTCCACCGTTAGTGTTAAAACCACATTATGATTAATCTCTCCGCTTGCAAACTTTCACATATATAACACTATACCAGACATAGAGCGTGGGCATAATAAGTTTCACTACTTTTCTGCTGAGAGTGGTGAAAAGAGTCGACTTGAAATAATTATTCCTGATGGTTCGTATGAAATCAGTGATCTCGATAAATACATTCAGAATGCATTGCGTCATTATATTAAAGATAAACATCAGTACCCTGCAGTAGAGAACAACATCGACGTGGTAAAGCTGTTTTCGCTAAAAGCCAACAAAAGCACTTTAAAATGTGAGATAACATGTCAGTATGACACAGAGTTTTCTATAGATGCACCATTATTGGGGTTTTCTAAACAACGTCTTGCCGCTAGTAAACTCCATGTTTCCGATTTAGCGGTAGAAATTGTGAGAGTAAAGACGATTCGTTAGAATGTAGTATTGTGGATGTGGCCACGACGGCAACCCTACGCATACAGTATATTAGTTTACTCCTATGGTAGATCCAGATTATGCAGTTGATATAAGACCATATAGTAAGGTTTTTATGCCTCTTACGACGCGCATTATTTCGCATATAAATGTAAACATTGTCGATCAGAATTCAGTACCTGTGTCGTTTTGATGTGAGGAGGTTATTGTGATATTGGAATTGAGAAAGAGACCACCATATTATGTTGATTACAAATTCTAGTAATCAAGCCTCTCCAGCTTCAGTATATTCGGTACCTGCATCGAAGACGATTCTATCCTGGGAGCATATGCAGTATCTAGATTCATTGGGTTACGATCTTAAGCAAACCACATATATTCGCAGACCCTGTGCACGACGAAGGGAAAGAAAAACACACATAGGCTTGGTATCTCTACTGTATCGGCATTCCCGCCTCTCCCGAAAGAATTGTGTTCGTTTTTGTGTAATCAGCTCTAAGGTTTCGGGTGCGACTTAGAGTTTGTGAGTTTTTGGATGTATTTTGTGTGATGCATCTTTGTAGCTGTCTTGTATGACGGTGGAGAATTCAGATATTTTCATCTATGTATTGTGTTGTATGTACGGGCTTATTATGTTTTTTTAGACTGTTACCAGTTGGTTTAAATTGTGTTTTTTGTATGGGTGCGGGGGTGTGTTTTGCGTGCTGATTTTTACAAGGACGGGGAGGTGATTTGAGTCTAGTTAATTGAGCGATTTACGTCTCTTATACTTACATTATTTGAGATGCAGACGTCTATTGTTGAAGGTGTGTTGTCTGGGTAAGCAAAATGGTTATATGAATTATTTGGATAGTGGAGTGTGTATGTATTGTGTAAAATAGAACTGTATTTTACACAATACATACACACTCCACTATCCAAATAATTCATATAACCATTTTGCTTACTCAGACTCAAATGTGTCTATAACGAAGGTAACGGCCTTAAACTAAACAACTGTTTAGTTTAAGGCCTTTACCTTCGTTCAATTTGTGTTTGGCATTAAAGTCCCCTATTATGAGTGTTTTGTTTTGTGAGTTTAGATCGTATTGTTATTCTCGATTGTCGATGTTAGGATGTCGTACGTTTTTGTTGTAATAATTGATTACTGCTGTGTTATGTTTTTGTATAGTGGGTGTTTCGAACAAGGCGTCTGTGATGGAGTTAATTTTTGCTACCGAAAGATGCTGTTTACATTACAAATGGGGTGTTACGGAAATTGTCATGATCGTAGTATCGGAGTTTTGGTGTTCTTTGTGTTAGGTGTGTTTCCTGTATGCAGATTATATCTGGTTGAATTTTTTCGGTTAAGATTTCGAGTTTGTTGAATCTATTCTCAATGGCACAGGCAAGATTAAATTTTACTGTTTTTGGAGATAAATTTTAGCGACTCGATGGATAATACTTAGTTTTCCTAAGTTTTACACGAAACATAGTGAGGATTTGGCTCAGGTCGCATATGTTACTGAGGATTTTTGGTTCGTTGAGTAATGTGCCAAATTGCCAAATGTGAAATGTTGGAGCATTTGTCTTAGGTTGGATAGATGTATCAGATTATGTGTGAGTTGCGTGTTTGACTTGGGAAAGGTGTGAGATGGTTTTGTGTGTTATATTGATTTGTTTTCACCAACTGATCCATATACTTGGTGTATACTGGGCACTTGCGGTAGTTATCTGCAGGAAGACCCAGGCAGTTACATCACTGGATTTCCATATCACGTTCTTGCAGTCTTTGGTGAGGTGGTTCTTGATGCATTTGCGCATCTTGATTTAGGTTTGCATTGACTTGATCCATGGCCAAAATTTTTGACAATTACGTGACTTCTTGTTTCTTCATTAGGGGTTCCCATTTTATTCTAATGCTTTGAAGGTCTTTTACCTTCCTTAATTCTTTGAGGTTTTGGGTTCTTCTGGTGGCCACTAAAAACGATGACGAGTTTCCGTTCTTGCCTTTGAGTTTTATGCATGATTCTATAAGCGGCTTGGCCTTAGGCATGCCTCAACTTCGTCTGTTTGGGGTCGGTTGCTGTTTGAGGACTATCTTTTTAGTTCTATCTTTTTTTTGGGCGGAATGTGGAAAATTCGATAATGCTGTTGCGATGTTCCTCTTTTATGTTCTCGTTGTCAGAGGTTGAGGAGGTATAAATTCTGATTTCCCAATTGCTGAGATAATTGATAAAATGAAGTAACTTACATAGTTGTTTGATTCTGATATAGAATGGGCGGGTGTCTGCTACCTTAGTTTTAACAGTGCAATTTGAGTTGCAATTGCCCATACCGTGCGGAGATTCCTGGAAAATGAGGATGTGTTGCGTTGTCGTTGAGGGCCCGATAACATGAAAAGGGCTCCATCTGGTATCTAAGATACCTGGCATGAGTGAATGTTCCCCTTTGAGAGAATGTGAAAGCCCTTCAGGCTAAAGTCGACAATAATAATAATAATAATAATAATAATAATAATAATAATAATAATATTATTATTATTATTATTATTATTATTATTATTATTATTATTATTATTATTATTATTATTATTATTATTATTATTATTATTATTATTATTATTATTATTATTATTAATATTAATAATAATAATAATAATAATAATACTGTTGTATTACCATCTTCGACATTCGTATAGGATAGACCAAACACCATTGCTGCCTCACCAACCGGGGGATATTCAGTCCGTGGTGGAGAACAAGGGATGCCGTATATACTGAAGTTTCTCGGTCTCAACTGTCTGGCCAGTAGCCGCTAATATGCCTTACATTATCCTTTTCGACGAACAAAATAAAATCCTGTTTGTTATATAGTTCTCGGCTCCAGCTGAGGTTAACGTTAGTATAAAGGAGAGGGAAAAACAGACCAAGTATAGAGACCTTATGTTTTAGCTTAGGCAGCTTTATCCGGGACACAATCTACGACTCGTCGTTCTGATTATTGGCTGTCTAGGGGGTGTACCCAATACGCTTCTGCGGGAACACAACCAAATTTCCGCATGCCACGCCGCTGCATATTTACTAGCTTGCAGGGTGCAGAAATCTGCCAACCTTGGGTCTTTACAACTCCTCTGTTCTCTGAACCTGGATTAATGATTTCCGTCCCCGTGTCACCAACGCTGGAGCGGGCCAAGGGCACGGGTGTAATAAGGTTGGATGGACATCAGAGTGTGTCGGAGCCTCGGACAGTTGCCCAACATATTTTATTCAGAAAAAACAGAAAATACCACCAATACAATACTAAATACTATCAATAAAACTCCGTCATTACCGGTCTAACCCGGGAGAAAGGACGAAGGGGTCTGTCTGACCCCGACGGTACCCCTCTGGCTAGTGCCAGACGTGGACAGTACAGCCATCACTGCCAGTTGTCCGCTGTCGAATTAACCCTCTTTTTCCTTAACCGACAATAGGCATGGATGCAAAATGATAATGTTTTGTATCCTCCTACTATGTCGAAAAGCATAACTATTGGACAATGATAGTCCCTTTATTAACCTTATTTTTAAAGGGGTAGGGGAATTTTCCTTTACGTAATAGTAAAGGATTTTTTCACGCCCGAGGAGGTACCACCTCATACATCAAGGGGCCGGTGAAGTCCCAACGGACGTTTTCGGTTCTGGTGTATGAGTCGGTTTCCCTTATAAGCAAAAATGATGATGACTCCTCCTTGTACAAAATATTCTGGAGGCAAAATACCCCTCCATTCGGATCTCCGGGAGAGGGGTGTACAGGGGGCGCCAACATCAAGATTTAACATATCCTTTTCGAATATATGTGGCCTAAATTCTAACCTGAACTCCGTCCACCATTTCCTCCAGGCCAACAGGCCCCAACTCCTCTTCCTCACCGAAACCCAAATCAGTGCCAAAACAGCCACTAATCACCTCAATTTCCAGGGGTATGAGCTCCTTACTTCCTTTAGATTGCATGGAGGCGTGTGCGCATACGTCCGTAGCAATCTACCCACCACCAGACTCCCCAATTTAGAAGCTGGCAGAAAAGACATAATATGGATAAAACTATCTCTCAGGGCTGCAACTAAATTCATCTGTTGCATTTACCGGTCACCTTCTGACAACAACTTTGTCCAGCTATTTGACTACCTTTCTGAAAAAACCGACTATCTGATTTCTGAATATCCTTCCTCCGAGGTCACTATTCTTGGTGACTTCAATGTCCATAATAAGGAATGGCTAGGATCTTCAAAAACCGATCCACAAGGGAGAGCAGCGGAGGCCTTTGCAGTCAGCACTTCTTTAGCCAATATGTTCAGCAACCTACTTACTTTGCTCGTATCCCAACACACAGCTCAAATCCCTTGGATCTCCTTCTTACTACACAACCTGAATGCTATATCAGTCACCGCCCCGCTTGGTCGCTCAGACAACGGCATGGTCACTGCTTCCTGCACAATGCAACCCGAGGTCACACAGTCATCACAATCACGTATCGTTTGGCACTACAACTCCGCAAACTGGGACGAAATGCGGGACTACTTTGCCTCATTTCCATGGGCGTCTGTCTGCTTCTCTCATCCTGACTCCTCTGATATCTCACAAAACGTCACCGAAACAAGCTAGCATGGAATTATTTATCCCACGTACGTAAAACCTCTTCAGCCACTCAAAAGCCCTGGTTCTCTAAATCCTGTGACAAGGCCAGACTTGAAAAAGTCAAAGCTCACAAAACGCTTCTACACAATCCAAGTCAAGAAAATCGTCAAGCACTTAACGACGCAAGAAACCGCTATGTCCGCATTTTTTCTGAGGCAAAAAACTCGTTTAATAACCACATCAAAAACAAAGTGCTCCTAAGCTCCAACGGCGGCAAACCCTTCTGGACTCTTGCTAAATCTATTGGGAATAATTTCTGCAAAAGCACGTTCCCACCTCTTGTCTCAGGGGATGAAATTGTTTCTACCGCCCTGGGAAAGGCTGAACTTTTTGCTTCGTTGTTCGCCGGCAATTATACTCTCAACCCACATCCAAACGTTTAACCACCAACAGCCCCCAATGCTGCGCATAAAATGACGGATACCATTTTCAAAACTAAAAAGGTACGAAAGATGCTCTCTTCTCTTAATACCAGGAAAGCCTCTGGCCTTGACGAGATCCCAGCAATTGTTCTCAAAAAATGCGTACCAGAGCTTGCTCCTGTCCTGACTCGTCTGTTTCAGTTATCTTATAATAAAGGCATATTCCCTAGTAACTGGAAAACTGCTCGAGTAAAACCCATCCCCAAGAAAGGATCCAAAGCGCTTCCTAGCAACTACAGGCCTATTTCTCTCCTTTCAGTCGTCTCTAAAGTGATGGAAAAGTATATAAATACCGAATTACTAAAATTTCTTGAAAAACACAGTCTAATCCACGACAGGCAGTATGGATTCCGTCAGCGCAGATCGACTGCCGACCTCCTTTCTTGTCACCCATTCTTGGAACAAGTCCATGGAACAACACGGTGTATCCCAGATTGTTGCTCTAGACATATCCAAAGCATTCGACCAGGTCTGGCACGCAGCGCTGCTTAATAAACTTCCGGCCTATGGAATTTGCTGTATGTGGACAGCAAATTTCCTCTCCAACAGAAGCATATCTGTTGTTGTGGATGGCCATTCCTCTAAACTGTATCCAATTAATGCAGGAGTTCCTCAAGGTTCAGCTTTAGCCCCTACTTTGTTTCTTCTCCACATCAATGACCTCCTCTCTAGCACATCCAACCTAGTTTACAGCTCCGCGGACGACAGCACCCTCCATTCAAATATAGAATATTCTAAGCTTGTCTCTTTAGCCCAATTAGATGAGGATCGCAGACTCATGGAGGGTTCTGTCTCCGTGGATCTCCAAAAAATATTAGACTAGGGAAGTAGAAATCTTGTACAGGGTGATTCTTTATAATGTCGCCCCCCTTTAACTTTGTTATTTTAGTGTCCCAAAAAATGGAAAGTATGGTTATGTAGGTGCTAAAAAATACTTTTTTTCTACGTATAAAAAAATTTGAAAAATGATCAGTATACAGGGAAAACCAAAAAGTTCATTTTTTTCAATAGATCACCCTATATGTATGAATTTATTTATCTATTCCTCGTAAAATTCTAAGCATAATTTATATAACATACCGTGTACTTAAAATGAATAGTTTTGGAAATATTCACATTTGAAACGTTATCATCAAATATTTTATTAAACAACTGTTACAAATCTTGAAGTCCTAGGATACCACGCTTTTAATTAAAAACAAATAACTGACAGTGACATTCTGTCAATATTATTGTAGTTGTATTGGTTAGTAAGTAAAAATGCCGTACTTAGACAGAGAAAGAAGAATTATTATATTAAAAATAATTTAAATTGCCACGCTGCCATTAGACATATGATAAAGATAATCCCGGTATGCATGTCCCAACTCGAAAAACGTTCACATCTATATATATATATATATATATATATATATATATATATATATATATATATATATATATATATATATATATATATATATATATATATATATATATATATATATATATATATATATATATATATATATATATATATATATATATATATATATATATATATATATATATATATATATATATAGGGTGTCTTATCCCTGGAACACTCACGTATATCCCGGAATGAGTCCCCGTTTCTAGAGATATGTAAGGTTTTAGGTCGTGCGTGCTTTTAAGACTGAAACTATGCCGGTATTAACTATAACTATATTGTAGAACTCTATAAACATAACAATGATGAAGTAATCAAATAACAAGTAATAGACTATCGTCTTTAGCTACGGGATCCATCTGTTATTGTCGTCGTCGTCGTGGATGGATGGCCTTGCACACCGTCGTTGAGTACCTCGGCGTCTCTAGGTACTCTCTCGTCATACTTCTCGCGCACTATGTTCACTCAAGCTCTCTTCACACTCCGACCGTCTCGTACGAACTAGTCATCTGTAACACCGTGTTGAATGACACTTTTGTGCTGACACCTTTCTATGTGTCATGGGTGTTTTTTAACAACGTCCGTCATTCTAATGACACTGGCACACTATTAACTCCCTTGTCTCTCGACACACGCGCGTCATTCTGTAGCGCACGGACATCTATGCATATCGTTAGCGGCAGAACGTTTATGCACACAGTTGTTGAGATAAAATTAATTCCCACAACTCGGCTCTCCTGACCATCATCCGCCTCGGATGATGAACCATTGTCATCTGAACACATTTTACGCCATTACTTCATATATTCGGAACATGTAGAAGTGTAGGTTGGACCCTCGTGGAGACCTTCTTTCTTGACATCGTAGGTATCGTTGGGCTTGACCTTCACGACTCTGTATGGACCTATGAACTTCGACTTCAACTTCGACCCTGGGCAGAACTGGGTTCTTCGAATGACGACTAGATCATTTAACCCATAAGTGGCAGGTTTTCTTCTTCTCAGGTTATACGTTCTCTTATTTTCTTCCTGGACTTTGAGCAGTTGCTCTTTTGCTAATCTTCTCAATTCTTCCCTATCTTCTTGAAATTGGTTTTTCGCTTCTTCTTCGATGATTTTTCCTATCTTGATTTGAACTTTATCTTTCATCTTGACACCCATCAGCAATTCAAATGGTGTGGTTCCAATGCTTCTTTGGTAGGTGGAGTTTATAACTCTCTGGACACGATCTACGTAAAGGTACAATTTTGCTGGGTCTTCTAAGGATATCTTGGTTAGAACAGGAATAATAATAGAGTTAATTCGTTCTATCTGACCATTAGCTCTTGGTAGACCAGTAGTAATCTTATGATGCTTTACGTCATTCTCGTTACAGTAAGATTTGAATTCTTCAGAGGTAAAGGCTGTGCCTCTGTCGGAAATAATGTTAACAGGATTTCCGACAGTCTTTCTTTGGATCTCGAGTTTGGCAATAGCTTCTTTCGAGGAGGTGCTCTTCGTCGGATATAACCAAACAAACTTCGTAAATGAGTCAATTATGGCAAGAATATATTTGTAATTCTTGTTCGTAGACTCAAGAGGACCGAGGTGATCAATATGGTATGTCTGTAAAGGAATGTCATCTTTCTTAGTGGATGTAAAAATCCTTCCTGCTTTCCATGCTTTCTGTTAGATAAGATGCAAGGAATGCAATTTCTAATATCTAATATCTTCTTCTTTACATTCGGTATGTAGTATTCTCTTTTTATTAAGTCTTCAGTTTTTCTGACTGCAAAGTGTCCTTCTTCGTGTGCTTCTTTAATTATCTCTTGTTGCATCTGCTTGGGAATTACAACTACTTCCCTTTCATCTTCCATTTTGTAAAGTAAGTCGTTTTTCAAGATGTAATCTTTATACGACTTTTCTTTTAAAATTTCCTTGATTGCCTTGATTTCGCCATCTTCTTCTTGACTATTTCGTATAGCTTGGGGAATGCTAGTACAAACCAACATAACAGGGTTTCTACTTAGAGCGTCTACATGCCTCATTCTGGTGCCTGATCGATGAACTACGGTACAATCGAAATCTTGAAGTAGTAAGGCCCATCTTGCAATCCTTGTTGATAAATCTCTCTTGCTCATAGTCTTCTCAAAGGCAGAGCAATCTGTCACAATGTTGAAGTGTGTTCCAAGTAAGTATACTCTAAACTTCTTGAGTGTTTCGACTATTGCTAAAACCTTTAACTCATAGCTGCAGTACTTCTTTTCGGCGTCCGATGTCTTCTTACTCATGTAGTAAATTGGATGCATCTGGTTATCTTCATAGGAACGTTGCAGAAGAACGGCTCCATATCCTTCCATTGATGCATCTGTATGCAATTCTATCTCGGCATCTTGGCAGTAAATATTTAGCACTGGATTCTCAGATAATATCTGCTTGAGTTTCATAAATGTATCTTTTTCTTTGAACCCAAATTTAAAGGTACGATCCTTTTTCAAAAGATCGGTTAGCGGCGATGCTATCACTGAAAATCCTGGAATGAATTTTCTAAAATAGCTGGCAAGTCCCAAAAAGCTTTGTACTTGCTTTGTCGTCCTTGGTTCTGGAAACTTGGTTACAGCGTTGGTCTTTAATTCTGAAGGGTAGAGCTTGGCTTCCTCTATCCTGTGACCTAAAAATTCGACACTTCTTTTAATAAACTGACATTTTTTCTTATTAATCTCCAATCCATATTCTTCAGCGGTCTTGAAAACGATTTTTAATCTTTCCAATGCGTCTTCGTCATCCTTGGCTGGAATAATTAAATCGTCCATGTAGGGCAGTACAATTCCTTTGTTTACTAGATCTCTGAAAATTACGTCGATGTATCTCATAAATACGGATGGACTTATACAAAGACCAAAGGGAACTTTCAGGAATCGATATTGACCTTGGTGCGTCACAAATGCTGTATACTTTCGACTTTGTTCTTCTACAGGAACGTGGAAGAAACCATTCTTAAGATTAGTTGTGCTAAAATCACGATCTTTTTGCAGCTTGTTTAGCTGATCTTCTATAAGAGGCAGCGGAAATCGATCTTTTATTATCTTTTGGTTGATTCTTCTATAATCAATGCATACTCTTGGTATACCATCTTTTTTCTTGGTTACTACCACTTGGCTAGCATATTCGGAAGTGCAGGGTTCTACTACACCATCTTGAACCCATTGCTCAACTTGGTGATCAACAATCTCTCTTTCAAAAAATGGTAGTCTTCTAGGACTATTGTAGATCGGTTCTTCGTCTTTGACTAATGTTTTCATCACAACGTTTGTAGTTTTGCATTTTCTTGGTTTATACGTCTTCACAATATGTTCAACTTCTTTTATTATACGCGTCGGTACTTCATTTCCAATATCAACTTCATCAAGTACATCTACTTGCATTATTTCTTTAATGCCGTCGCCGTCGTCGATCTTCTTGATGGTCATCGCACTTGGATTAATCGTAAGTTCAACATGTTGGAGAAATTCATGACCTAGTATAGCAGGATTACTAGACATGTATTCACCGTTGACAACATGCATCTTGGTATCAAAATAGCCCAAAGGTTTCACTTTTGACTTACCGAAACCATTTAAAACTATTTTAGAATCATGCATAGTTGGTGCTCCAATACGTCGGTATACTTCTGACCCTATAAGGTTAACTTGGCTTCCGGTATCTACCAGACAAATAATATTTTTATTATTGATCTGTATAATTCTGTGCATTTTGCTCATCGTCATTACTTCAACGTTTTGCACATTCGACGTGGTGGGGTTGGTTGGAGAAGCGCCACTCTTTTTGTTTTGAGTTTGACATTCAAAAGATTTATGTCGAAACTTATTACATTTGAAACACTTGGTGCCTAGATTTTTAGATCTGCACTCATTCGACTTATGGCCTTGGTTACCACAGTTAAAACAACGAATTTTTGTCATCTGCATCGACTTGGCATTTGACATTTCTGTTAAACTGGAAGCTGTTGCTTTATTTTTCCCTGTGTTCGGCTTGTAAGATTCCTGTTTAGTTTTCATTTCAGCGTATATTCGCAATTTTTCCTTGAATTCTTTAAATGACTTGGCCCCATACAAAAATATTTTATTCGATGGTTCATCTGTTATACCATCTATGACATAATACATCAATGCTTCATCTTCAACTCTGCCTCGATTAGCAATCTCCTTCATTATTAAGAAATACTCATGAATGCTTTCGTTTTTCATCAACTTTCTTTCAGATAGTGCTTCATGCAGTTGGGCACTATTTAATCTTGAAGAGTATTCGTCGATTAAAACTTCTTTCAAAGATTTCCAACATTTTATATTCTTTTCTCCTTGTATGAACAGCTTTGCGAGACCTGTCAATGATTTTTTTTGCAAAAATAAACATATGCAGCTGATTCCATGAACATAGGTCAGCCATGTCTTCCATATCTTGAATCCATTTTTCTATTGGGTAGCCACTGCTTCCATCAAAGCGTTGAATCGAATCTTCTACGTCCCTAAAATTCATAGCAAAGAACGTTTTTCCATTCGATGAAGAGTTTGAATAAAC
Organism: Tillus elongatus; assembly: GCA_964006375.1. Taxonomy (NCBI): domain Eukaryota; kingdom Metazoa; phylum Arthropoda; class Insecta; order Coleoptera; family Cleridae; genus Tillus; species Tillus elongatus. The sequence continues at coordinate 44,169,649 of OZ023270.1, read as the reverse complement.
AGAACAATTTTCTGAAAGATGATCTTCCTTCTCGGCTTCTTTGTATTCTTCAGTCTCGTCGTCGTCACGCATAGACAGTTTTGTAATGTCTACTAGATTATTGCAAATGTTTTTTATTAACGCGTCTTTATCACAATTATAGTCTAAACACAAAATATTTGCAACCGACGTTAGGTCATTGTCCGAAAAATTAGCACTGACATAGGTGATTTTGTCTTTATATTCCTCAGAAGACACCCCGAAATCAAAACCGTTAAACTTACGCAGTCTTTGTCTATTTTTTCTATCACCTTCGCTCTGAAAAATAAGTTTATGCAAGTTCTTTATAGCACTAGTATGAGCCGAATTTATATTGTTCAAAATAATGTCTATATCTCCCAACGTCTTCATATTGTTACCTCAATTCTTAGAACGTCTACCGTAACTTCAGGTATGCGAAACGTCGCGTACGTGTAGCTGCTGGTGCTGCAGCCTTGCGTCTTAGGTCGAGTCCTGGCTACTGTACATTTCCATAATACACTGTACTACACTTATATTCCGGTAACGAACTGTCTTTCAGCTACCACACTGTTTATATCGCGGCTGGAGCCCCCATTTATAGGGTGTCTTATCCCTGGAACACTCACGTATATCCCGGAATGAGTCCCCGTTTCTAGAGATATGTAAGGTTTTAGGTCGTGCGTGCTTTTAAGACTGAAACTACGCCGGTATTACCCATAACTATATTGTAGAACTCTATAAACATAACAATGATGAAGTAATCAAATAACAAGTAATAGACTATCGTCTTTAGCTACGGGATCCATCTGTTATTGTCGTCGTCGTCGTGGATGGATGGCCTTGCACACCGTCGTTGAGTACCTCGGCGTCTCTAGGTACTCTCTCGTCGTACTTCTCGCGCACTATGTTCACTCAAGCTCTCTTCACACTCCGACCGTCTCGTACGAACTAGTCATGTGTAACACCGTGTTGAATGACACTTTTGTGCTGACACCTTTCTATGTGTCATGGGTGTTTTTTAACAACGTCCGTCATTCTAATGACACTGGCACACTATTAACTCCCTTGTCTCTCGACACACGCGCGTCATTCTGTAGCGCACGGACATCTATGCATACCGTTAGCGGCAGAACGTTTATGCACACAGTTTTTGAGATAAAATTAATTCCCACATATATATATATATATATATATAGGAAGTTTCAAGAAACGTCAAATTTACAAAGGAGAAAAAGAACTGCTGTGAACGTAGATGAAAATGCAGAATTGAATATTTTACTTGCTATAGAAGGGAATCCAAACAATTCCATAAGAAACATTTTAAAGACATTACGAGCAACACAAGAAAATATTCAGCGAACTTCATACAGTAAAGTCCAAAGAACGTTAAGAAAATGGAATCTAAAGCCATATAAGATTAAACCCACTACAAAGCTTACCCAAATGCAGAAAGATTATCGGTCGCATTTTGTCAACTGATTCTAGACAGAATAAACATAAATAACAATTTTTTGAAAACAATTCTATGGACTGACGAGTCTACCTTTTCTACTAGTGGCCTGTTTAACCGAAAAAATACCAGACAATGGGCAAGAGAGAATCCACATTCTTTTTGGGAATTTAAGTTTCAAGGGCGACAATCCGTGAATGTGTGGTGTGGTATCCTGGGCGATCGAGTTATCGGTCTGTATTTTTTTGATACTGTTTTAAATGGAGGCCGCTATTTAGATTTCTTGGAAAACGAGTTGAAGAATATTTAGACGATTTGCCTTTAAATATATTACAAAATATAATTTTTCAACAGGATGGAGCACCCCCTCACAACATTAGTGCTGTGCGTAATTACCTAAGTGAAAGGTTTCCTGAATGGATCGGAAGAAATGCGCCAATTAAATGGCCTGCAAACAGCCCCGATTGGACACCTACAGATGCGTTTCTTTGGGGTTATATAAAAAACCGTGTATATGATCACCAAATTGAAAACCTCGATCATCTTAAAGATTTGATACGGAATGAAATTATTAGTTTAAATGAAAATAACCCAGCATTCATAACAGATTCATTAGAGAAAATGCGATGAACCCTTATACAATGTGTTGAAGAAGATGGAGGCACAGTAGAGCATCTTTATATTTAATTAGAAACTGTTTTTCTTATTTTATTTATTGTTAGATTTCTTGATTTGTAACTGTTGTTTTGGTTTAATAAAATTTGTGATGATAACGTTTCAAATGCGAATATTTCAAAAACTATTCATTATAAATATACGGTATGTTATATAAATTATGCTTAGAATTTTACGAGGAATCAAAAAATAAATTCATATATAGGGTGATCTATTGATCATTTTTCAAAAATTTTTTATTCGTAGAAAAAAATTATTTTTTAGCACCTACATAACCATACCTTCAATTTTTTTGGGACACTTAAAATAACAAAGTTAAAGGGGGGCGACATTATAAAGAATCACCCTGTACAATTCAACCCCACCAAAACTAAGTCTTGCTTTCTTTCTCACAAGAGATACTCGAATACTGCTCCCACATCTGGGGTGCCGCTGCCGCTTCTACACTCGCTATCCTGGACTCCATTCAAAAGAGAGCTATACGTCTCATCGGTGACCCTACCCTCACCCAAAGGCTGCCATCCCTTGCCCACCGACGTGCCGTTGGTGACCTGTCTCTCTTTTATAGATGTCTGCACGGGCACTGCTCAGAGGAGCTTTCCTCCATAGTTCCCCCACCTGCTGCCCCCAACAGATCTACCAGGGGAACGGAGCGAATGTACCCTTTTACTGTCCAGGTCACCAGACTTAGAACATCTTGTTATGCCCGCTCTTTTGTCCCGAGGACTTCCAAGTTGTGGAATTCCTTGCCGGCACATGTTTTTCCTTCTCCGAACCTCCAAACCTTCAAGTCCAGAATTAACAAGCTGCCTCTTTCCTTCTTCTCAACAATCACGGTACGATAGTATTTAGGCTGTAAGTCCTCGTGGTGTGTTGTTGAAATTAAAAAAATATATTACCCTACCCCCTTTTTTTCATCCCTACCTGGGCCACCAAAAGTAATTTGTAACAAACTCATGAAAATGGAGTTTTAATTAGTTAGTCGGATTACCACGTCCATGTCAGTTGGGCAACTGCCCGCATCGTGAAGAAATACTCGATTTGTTTCTACACAACATATCATTTTCCCTGCTTCCAGTTTACCCTTACTTATAAGCATTTTCCACCTGTCGATTACGTTCCGCAATCTTCTTCATCATCATCAACACGCTTCGAAACTGCAGTCCAGGCAAACCAATAGGAAATCACAAACGTACAGCAAACAAATAAAGTGTATATTTAAAAGTGATTACATATTTGGTCAAATTTTCTTGATTTTTTTAATCCCTGTTTATCTGTCATCTGTTGTAGAATTCCTCCGGCCAATTAGTATTTATAAGTTCTAGAACACTTGCTTCATCAAGTTCTATCTCCAGTTCCTTTTCTAATTTCTCTTACCATTTCCTTCGTTTACCCTCGTCGTTTATCCGCCGTTTGTGTGCTCACATGAGTCCTCTGCCCCTTCTCTTGTCCTGCTTTTGAGGATCCACTTTGTTACTTCCGTTATCTCCGCTATAGACTCTGTCGCCAAAGCCAATCGTTTGACAGGGGCACGCCTCATCAGCACCCCGCCACCAACATCCCGCATGCATGTGCAGTGCCGACTCTGGCCATGCTCTGGCGAAGCCCATGAAGCGACATTTTTCCGAGGCTTTGGTTTTTCCATTACCATGAGTTTGCCACCAATTACTTCTGGTGGCCCAGGTAGGGATAAAAAAAAGGAGTAAAGTAATATTCGTATGTTGGTAGAGAATCAACACCTACTTTTTCTAAACAACGTCTTACCGCTGGTAAACTCCATGTTTTCGATGGAAATTGTGAGAGTAAAGACGATTCGTTTAGAATGTAAAATTGTGGATGGTCCTTACCACGACGGCAACCCTACACATGCAGTATATAAGTTTAATCCTATGGTAGATCCAGGTTATGCAGTTGATATAAAACCATATAGTAAGGTTTTTATGCCTCTTACGAAGCGCATTATTTCGCATATAAATGTAAAGATTGTCGATCAGAATTCAGTACTTGTGTCGTTTCAATGTGAGGAGATTATTGAGACAGAGACCACCATATTATGTTGATTATAAATACTAGTAATCAAGCCGCTCCAGATTCAGTATCTTCGGTACCTCCATCGAGGACGATTCTATCCTGGGAGCACATGCAGAATCTATATTCATTGGGTTACGATGTTAAGCAAACTACATATATTCGCAGAACCTGTGCACGACGAGTCAATCAAAGGGAAAGAAATACACACACAGGCTTGGCATCTCTATTGTGTCGGCATTCCCGCCTCTCCCGAAAGAATTGTGTTCGTTTTTGTGGTTTCTGTGTAATCAGCCATAAGGTTTCGGGTGCAAATTGGAGTTGGTGAGTTTTAGCATGTATTTTGTGTGATGCATCTTTGTAGCTGTGTTGTATTACGGTGGGGAATGCAGATATTTTCATCTATGTCTCGTGTTGTATGTACGGGTTTATTATGATTTTTTATACTGTTTCCAGTTGGTTTATATTGTGTTTTTTTATGGGTGCGGAGGTGTGATTTTGCGTGATAATTTCTACAAGAATGGCCTGAGTCTAGTTAATTGAGCGTTTTACGTCTCTTATATTTACATTATTTGAGATGCAGACGTCTATTGTTGAAGGTGTGTTGTCTGAGTATGCAAAATGGTTATATGAATTATTTGGATAGTGGAGTGTGTATGTGAATCTTTAATTTTAAACGAGACGCAAACTCATCAAACAAGAACTAACGACGTGAGCGAGTCTGACTTAAGACAGTTGCTGTTGTAAATAAAAAAGGACGCTTATATAGATGAACGCCAATCGGAAGGTGAAGACTTTTACGGTAAAGATATAGTTGAATTGTGTGCTGTATACTTGGCCGGCTACTGCTCTACCCATTATTTGCTTTATCTTACACTCATTATGCCTCAGGGTTCTCTTTAACTAAGCCATTGTTTAAATATTTACTAGACGTAGCAAAATATCACTACAGAAATTGATGAACCAATGGAGATATATATTTATGGAGTCTTAAAATGATCGTAATTGATTGATTTTGAAAGTTGGTACAGCAACCGAGCAGAAAAATACAACCAATGAGAGCGGTTGGTGGAAAGAGGAAGAAGTGGAACAACAAAATCTACTTAACAGCCAATGTAACATATGAAAGCGCGGTCAAAATCTAAACGTAAAAGATGGTTGGTGTAAACATGAAAGTTGATTGTGATTGTATCACAATGATATGTCATGAGAATGAAAATGACGGTCCTGATTTTAGAGAACATCGACCACCAAATGTGAGAGAAGGAGAACTTATTTCGATAGCGACGACTGCATGAAATGGTCTGGCTTACCAACAACACCTCTCCACAAGGATCACCTAGTTGAAACATGGTCAAAGTCAAGGCTGATATGGTTTGTTATAAACTTATCTTTCTGTTTGAGACACCTGATTGGTGAAGGCTCATACTAACCGATTTCCATCTGTGCATATCAAAGTACATTTTGATATTTATATCAACTGGTTCTCTCAAATGTCTAACTGTATAATAATAACAAATATGTTAATATACTTTTGTGTTAAGTGTAACAGTTCATTGGAAAATAAATATCTCACATATGTCTGTTAGTAAATGTATATACCGGAAAATGTTGTTTTTTATTTTAGTAGCTAAACAACCTTCATGGTCACAAAGAAAATCATATGAAGTATTGTGAATCGTGCTCGTTACATGTGAAAAGCAGTGTGTGCTCTAGACATCTGCGCAGGGAAGGCTAAAAATTAAAAGTATGTGAATCGTGGGAAGTTAAAAAAGTGTTTATGTTAAATGAAGCTTTCAAAATAGAATGGCTACTTATCGAATTAATACAAAGAACACTAAAAAAAAGAAATCCATGGAAACTATGAAACATGTATTGTTACAGCTCATTGAAGCTGCTTCAGTCAAACATGAGGCAATTAAAATCACTTGGCTTTGTTTGGTTTGTATATGTTTTAAAATAAGGAAAGATAACAAATGAAGTCTTTCAATACTAAAAACAAAAATGTTACAGTTTCAACTAATTATAAAAATATCTATCAAAAATTCATCAAGGAAATTTACAGTTGCAGAATTGGAATTTGCAGAAGGCGTCAGTGGATTGATGTTGGAACGTCTTTTGTGACTGGACATGAACATTTATAAATGTATTTTAAAATAAAACTTATAAATACATTTTACTTTTACAATGGTTCTTTTATATATGTAACAAGTTTACAATTTAAGTAAATAATATCATACAATTTCTAATACCACTAATAAACTTTCTTTTATCAAATTTAACAGCGTGATACATACATATTGGATGCTTGCTACAAGTTTCGGCAACCATCATCGTTTTTCAAATTAATAATGTCCCCGCTGTAAACACATTTTAATAACACCTCTATAATATACCTTTTCATGATAACACCTTTCGCGTAAGCTCTATCTACCGCTCTTCGATAATATGTTTTTCTATTATGTTGGCTAATTCTTCTAAAGTAACGTCACCACAATCATAATCGAAACACTTCTGTGTTCTTTGTAGCAACTTTATATATTTAACTATATCTATATTTCATAACCTAGCGGTTTCGGAGTCCTAAACATATAATGTGCAGATTGATAACTATTATAAATTACTAATTCTTTACACTACTCTGTTACACAGAAGCCTTTTGTATCTACCACGATAAACCATATTAAAACTATGTATGGCAATGAAGATTTACATTATATAACGCACGATCTGAGACTGGGGCGTACTGGGCGTCGATCTCACGTGAATTTATACTTATTTTTTTTTTTTATTTATACTTATTTATTGTTGTCTTAATTATACAGCATGTCTCACAAAAAAGCTTAGCTTGTGCTTGCAAATGACATAATTTTAAACTCCTCCAAAAAAAATCAAACTGTCAAACGGTTTTCTTCTGTCACTTTCCAAATTTCCTCTGAACTTCTCTCCCCTGCAATCCCAAATCTCACCAATATATCCACTGTAGCATTTTATATTTAAATTTACTTTGGTATAAAAATAATTACTTTTCTATAACTATATCTCTCCAAAATTTTAAATTCTTCTAGGACAAAAATTTGACATTACATTTCTGACATTAATTACACAATAACATTTCGTGTGATCGAGAAAGTTGTTAGTACTTTTCATTTCCAATTTGATATCCACCGGAGCTGGTGTTAGGGAATCGCTGTATCTGGAGCATGTTAAAAATTAAAGCTTTTTCTGCATCTGCTGCGGCAACCAAATTGGAGCATTTTCTAGTTATCCGTATTAACGAATTGCCAAAAGCTTTCTTATATAGTCTTTGAAAATATTACATAGGTATACAGTATCAGGAGGCCGCTGTCTAACAGCTGCCCAACAGCTGTCGTGTCAAACTAATTGGTTGAATTTCGTTGTTGTGTGTGTTATTACCAGCGGCTTGAGAAGCCACTAAAAGCTGCAATCTATCAGCCAACACGTTTAGATCATCCCAGTGCACATACTCTTTCAGTTTCTTATTATGCATCATGTGTGGCATACCATAACCTAAGTTATTGAAGTAGGACGTGACTTAGCGCCTGCTTATTTTTCTATAATTGGTTTTACTACTTGTTGATATCTGGGAGAACTGTTTCTTATAATGACTTCTTGAGGATCGTTCTCTTTTCTGTGAAGACCAATAGCTTTCATAATATTTGCAAAATCAGGTAAACCTTGCGAATTTTCCATAGCAGCCGTGGCAGCTTTTCTCAAAAATATTAATGTCAACAGATGATTTGTTGCAATTATTACCAGCCATAATTTGAAAGCTATGTCCATTTTTATCATCTATGTTTAAGAACAAATTTAATAGGTTTGTTGCCAAGCATCCAAGTGTTGGTGGTTTTATCAACATTTATCAACATAGTATTTTACACCAATAAGATATGAACCTAACATTCGTTCGTGAACTGAACAACTGAATACCAACGTTTTTCAGTTAATCGAGATTTATAAAGTGATCAAACTGCTTGTGTTAAATAAGTATCTTTAAACAAACATATTATGGTGGCTGTTATCCACCATAATATGTTTGTTTTGCCGAAATCCACCACAAAGCAGTTTGAACTTTTCAAAACTAATATCGTTAGTTACATGATCATCATACACAAGACTAATCTCATATTCTATTCATTGATCGTTGTTGCCCATACTTGGTGAAACTATACCATACTACTGGCTTCACAGTGAAGCCAGAGAAGTTATCTCCAGTCTGTATGTAGTAATTTCATCTTGTTTAAATAAAACTATGATGTTAGCACTATGACGCAACAATTGTTTCGGACACAAGTAGAAACTCTCAATATCTTAATGTCACCCATACAAAAATACGATTTTATTTTATCTTGCTTATACAGGCTACATCATCTAATATAAAAATTTAATTGCTCTTTGCGTCTGCTGGATCTAATATCTTTTCGCTGTCACTGTATAGATAGTATCCAACAGCTTTTGTAGCACACAACACCTCCTTTAACATGCTATATTTAGGCTGATATATAAAGGCTTTAGTATACGTATACGTTTTCAAATTTTAAGCCGTTTGGACCAAACAACAAACTTAACATAATATTTGTTAACCATAACCACTTACCACATATCAAACATCTAACTGAGGTTGGTAAAAGAAGTCCATGCCTTTGCTGTTTGGGTGATGATGATGTGGTAACGTCATCTATCTTTGTGACTGTTGGCTTTTGCGTGTTTTACGATACGCATAGTTAACTAAACTAAAATTTGTACGACTACTACATCCTATATAAGTACGCAGATATATCATACCTCATTAACAGTATAAATGTTGGTGTGTCAAGGTGAAGGTCTTGCTGACACAGTCATCAAAAAATTACCTGTTGAGCTGCACGTACCTGGTTATCAGTTTTGTAGTCCAGACATTAAACTTAAAGAACGTTTCACGAGTTAGGACATCAATAATGTCTCTTGACAAGCACTATCTAGGGGATTGATATTGTATAATCAAGATGTATACCAAAACTATAATACTTATAATGTGGTCACTTATGTTTACAATTTTTAAATAAAAGACTTAAACAGTAATATCTGTGTTTCAATCATTGCACGTACGCTTGCATTATTTCGCATATAAAAGTAAACATCATCGATCAGAATTCAGTACCTGTGACGTTTCAAGGTGAGGAGATCATTGTGCTATTGGAATTGAGACAGAGACCAGCAAATTATGTTGATTATAAATACTAGAAATCAAGCCGCCCCAGCTTCAGTATCTTTGCTACCTGCATCGAAGACGATTCTATCTTGGGAGCACATGCAGTATCTAGATTCATTAGGTACCCATGTTAAGCAAACTACATATATTCGCGTACCCTCTGCACAACGAGTGAATCAAAGGGAAAGAATACACACTTAGGCTCTCAAACAAGTTCGTTTCCCATAATGATGCCTGTGATTCAGCAATCAACCAACAAGATATTTTTTACCTTTGGTCTTCAGCTGTTCTACTAATAAATGGCAGTATTGAGACGAGTGGCACGATTGGAGATGTACAAGTAACATCTAATGCAGCAACCCGATTATTGATCATATGAGAAATCCTGGTATAGTTACAGCAATTCGAATACATTTGGGAGCAAACAATGATGAAGCAAGAGCTCTAATTCAATCCGGGTGGCATCCTACTACATACAATACAATGCTGAAGGATGGCCGTTTTTGCTACTGCATACCTCCTTACTACCTGTGTATTATTTTGAAATACTATAGAAGCGTGTTTTTTCAGTTAATTGCTGCTACGTATATCTAAAGCCCAGAGCGAAAGAAATTGCTTTATTTTGATTGGAGCAGTCGACGAAGATAAAGCATTAAAGTTACATTGATTACATAGCGCTGCAGGTGAAACTTGTCCACCCCAGCGAAGTTATACAGAAATAATTTTTACAGCCGATTGCCCCAAATAAAAAGATCCTGGTACCATATAGAAAATGGGAAACGTGTGAATTACCAAATCTGAATAATTCAACAAAAGGCTTGTGGTCCATCAAAACATCCTCAAATACTGAACGACCTAGCTTTCTTATTGTGATATTCGAAACGGATCGATAGAAAAACGTTACAAAAACATCAATAACTTTGATCATGTAGGCATTCGATATATAACTCCACTTAAATTCTCAACGAATACCCGCAGAAGGCATATAGAAACATTGCTGAATTTCAACGTTCATAATTTGCTAGAGAACCCCAACCTTGGATTACAAAACTTTTGAAAAATAACCTATGTTTTAATTTGATTGCTCCAAGTACAGGGAATCCAAAAATCCATCTACGGTAGATATCAAATTGGAAATGTAAGGCGTTTAATCTATTTGGACCGGACAGATTTTCCTGGAAAATTAGCCAGGAAAATCTGCCCATTCCAAATAGATTAAGCACTGCTTTGTTTTAATTGGCATGGACGTGGGAATCCGACTACCTAATTAAAACATAGAAATGTTTAATCTACTTGGACCGGGCAGATTTTCCTGGAAAATTAGCCAGCACAATCTGCCCATCTCAAATATATTAAGCACTGCTTTGTTTTAATTAAACACTCGGATTCTCCGTCCATACCAGTTCTGAGCTGGCTCCTAATTAAAAGTCAGCTTATAACTACCATGGACCGGGGAATCCGACAATCTAATTAAGAAAAGTAAATTTTATCTCCTACAAATTTAAAAATTTTGGTGAAAATATGGGTTGCTTGGAGAGAATAGCAGTTAGTAAGACATTATGGAATAGCAGAGATGTATGGTAAATGAAGGTGATGGTTGAAGTGTTAGAAGGTGCGAAATAGAAGAGAAAAAAGAATTTAAGTTTGGTACGTGAAAATCTGAAGTTTATTGAATTTTGTGTCGGACTGTCAAACTATTTAGGATTCAACCTTCTAAATTATGTTATATAATACACCACAAGTCGTATAAGACTTATTGTATTAACATAATGTAAAATTTTTGCCAATAAACAATAATAATAATAAAAAAAATAATAATAATAATGTTTAATCTATTTGGACCGGGCAGATTTTCCCGGCTAATTTTCCAGGAAAATCTGCCTATTCTAAATAGATTAAACATTGCTTTGTTTTAATTAGACAGTCGGTTTCCCCCGTCCATACCAGTTCTGAGCTGGCTTTTAATTAAAAGTCAGCTCAGAACTGACATAGACGTGGGAATCCGACTATCTAATTAAAACGTAGCAATGTTTAATCTATTTGGACCGGGCAGATTTTCCTGGAAAATTAGCCGGGAAAATCTGTCTATTCCAAGTAGATTAAACATTACTTTGTTTTAATTAGACAGTCGGATTCCCCCGTCCATACCAGTTCTGTGCTGGCTTTTGATTAATGTTCCTATGTTTATTCACACAAGCAATTAAAAGTTAGGCTTCGGTCATTGAATAAAAAAGTAATGTACTCTGTTTTTCGTACAAGCAACTCAAACGTAGGCTTCGCCTCGCTGATAAACTACTAAGTTAAATATACTTATTCATGCGAGTGAATAAAAGTTGTACCCGTGTCGTTTGAAAAGAAAATAAATGAGAACGAAGAAACCTGACTTGCACTAACCAAGTTACCGTAATCAGAGGATATATAATTTTAAATATCTTACATCTACAACTCTGCTTATACTCTTGTGCAGGTGGTCGGTCACTAACGATTAAGGGTGGTTCAACAACACAAAAATTAACATCTTTCGAACGGTGGAAATACCTAAATGATTGCATTATCTAACGAACGTGCTGCTGCCGATCTTTTTTTTAAATAAGACGCTCCTTTCGGTGCTCCTTTGAGACAAAAAATATTAATGCGAAGCCCATCTACAATATCTGGATTTAGGAAGGATAAAGCAATCTCGAAAGTTCTTCCAAAGCAGAAGAGTGAAGACGTTGTGAAATGTGAAACTAATTAATGCATTTGCTAACAGGCCTGTAAAAATAACGCTGAACTTTACACAATGTTATTAGTTTGGGAGTTAGAACCATAGTTATTGTCTTGATGATACAGTCTTGGGAGATGGATATAATGCCATACTGCTTCATCGTAACTTCTTCCCTTTGTCCGTTACATATTCTAGATTCTCGTTGGTTGATGAAAATACATGAGTTTTTAGTGCACAGTTGTTTCCAGATTCTCGACTTGACTTTCTGGTGATGGATTGGACACGTGGTTTTGTCTTCCCTCTGATATATCATCTATTATTCAGTTGTGGTTGCTTTTCATGCTTCTTTCCATAGCTGGGGAACATACATATAGATTTTTGGAGATTGGGATGCTGCTTGTGAGTCCATCATCATCGCTGCATGTTATATAATCCACTCCTAGGATTTGGTTGGGTACTTCCATAGACCAATAGGTTTCGTTTTCGAACTTATACGGAATCAAGGTGACTTTTATTAGTATAAATTGCGTTACCTCTGTCATTGTAAAGTAGCTGTACAGATGAATATATTTCTCACTGTGACCAATTTGTGACCGAAGTATCGGGTATGAATTGATATCCAGATAATGTGTGCCGGTGAAAGAAAGTTGTAAATGTTGTGTTGGTTCACATGTATGTTTAGCAAGCTTTTATAATGATGAGTAAGTTCATCTAGATATCGATCATCTATCTGATAAACACTCAATATGTGAATCTTTAATGAACCAAGGTTCATGTTGTTGATGGCTTCCAGATCTCGGTTCAGTTTGGACTCTAACTGCCTTAGTGTGTGGTATACCCTCTTCTCTGTATCATTGAATCTTGACAGTGATTGCAGCATCAGCCGCGTTTGATTATCCAATTTTTGAGTTTTCAATTTATTTAGGTAACGTAATTCGATTATTTATTTAATTTGTTTAATGTAAACAGATTGTATTCTGTTTTGATGCAATATTCAGAAGTCGTAATATAATTTTCTTTCTCATCTTTGGTAAAGACAATTTGTCTTTCATTATAGGTCTCATCTAAAGTTCGATGTCGCTTTTTAGTTTCATGAGAAAACATGATAATCTCTGATTCTGTTTTTAATTCTTGCAAATTGGGTATTTTTGCTTCAGAATTATTAGTTGTATTGGAATTTTTAATTTTTATGGGTTTTTTCCCATACTACTCTGTTTATTTATTGCGAACTTTTGTTTATTAGATGTTTCTACTGTAGGTTTTGTTTTGCTTATTATATGTTACTGGGCTAAAGGTTTTCCTTATATTGTTTTCTTACTATTTCCTTATATCTACCTTGTGTTCTATTCGACTGCTTAATTAACTTAATATTAAACTGTAACTGGTTTTTGCTTTTTGTTTGAGCACCCTGTATATTATTTAAACTAATATGATCCAGTCTCCTCATTACAATATTCGTTTGTAGTGGGAACTTCATCTAAACTACTCTGTGGGCTTTCGTTTAATTGACTTATCTTATTACTACTGGCAAACCAAGAACTAACATAACTCATAAAGCGATCATTGCCCTGTTGAATTGTCTTCGTTGGTTTTACTGCATCAGCTCGGTCAACAGAATGCATTTGTCGACTGTTCCTTGCGTAATTCTTCAAGTTCAAGTTTAAGTTATTTCTATAGTCATTCATTCTCTCCTTATAATTACAACTACTATGACTGCCACTATTAGGTAAACTATTTGTGAGAAAATTTATATGGCTATTATCTACTATCGATTGTCCGTAGACTAACCCGCTATAGGAAAATTTTGGTTATGTACATCATACAATTCTGATGGCTAATTTTTATTATATGTTTCATAATCTACATAATCTATTTCATAATTTATATCGTTTATACTATTATCAACAAATTCGGTGTTATTTAGTTTAGCTGTGTGCCTTTGTGGCTGCTGTGACAGTCTCGAATTAGACCTGCCTAATTCCATGGGCTCTGGATAGCTTTTGTTTATGTTTTGGTCTGTATGAGGTCGTATGTTTGATTTAATTGATTATTTAAGTTAGGTCTTCTGAATTGGTTAGAGAAACTTTGTCTAGGCGTAAATTGTTGGTTTTGTCTGAGTTGGAACTTTGTATGATTAAATTGGTTATTATTATTCTGTTGAAACGGTCTGAAATTTGATCAAATTTGTCTCTGAATTTGGACGTTATAAAAAGGGGGGTTACTTTGTTTCTGGAAGGATGTTCGGTTTGTCCTTCTTGTCTATTATCACTAAAATTTTTATTTATCGTTTTATCTCTATAATTAAAGTTTTCTTCCGCAAATACGAATTTTAATGCTTGTTCTATGCTCTCTGGGCGATTTAACAGAAGGGGTTTAGTCACTTTATATATCTCGGTTAACTGAAAAACGTTGGTTCAGTTCACGAACAAATGTTAAGTTCATATCCTATTTGTGTTAAATACTATGTTGTTATATATTTCGCAGAGAAGCATTCACGTGATACAACATATAGTGTTATTTATGATAAAACCACCAACACTTAGATGCTTGGCCACAAACCAATTAAATTAGTTGTTAAACATAGATGATAAAAATGGACATAGCTTTCAAATTATGGTTGGTAATAATTGGTACTAATCATCAGTTGGAATTAATATTTTTGAGAAAACCTGTTACAGCTGCTATGGAAAATTTGCAAGCTTTACCTGATTATGCATATATTATGAAAGCTACTAGTCTTCACAGAAAAGAGAACGATCCTCTAGAAGACATTATAGGAAACAGTTATCTCAAATATCAACAAGTAGTAAAACCAATTCTAGAAAAATAAGCAGGCGCCAAGTCACATCCTACTTCCATAACTTCAGGTTATGGTATGCTACACATGATGCATAATAAGAAACTGAAAGAGTATGTATATATACTGGGATGATATAAACGTGTTGTTTGATAGACTGCGGCATTTAGTGGCTTCCCAAGCCGCTGGTAATAACGCACACAACAACTAAATTCAACCGATTTTCGAAGAACTGAAGGAAGTATGTGTTATATAAACAGACAGAGTTGCGTGTTTTTATCACATTCAACATGCCGATCGAAAAATTCTGAGGTTCTGCAAATAATTCAAAACATCTAAACAGAATTGTTGAAAGAGAGACATTGCCGAAAACTACAAGTGGCGTTTTTTATTCACAAAACCATCAATTATGTAACAATGGCGATCCTGTTCAACCTACAGATGCTCTATATAAAAAATTTGTTGATGAATGTATAGACGACTATCAAAAAACCGAAGACGACTATCAGAAAACTAAGGATAACTATAAGACGAACGTCGTCGAGGCCATACCATCTTTTTTACCACCACCACATATAAGACGAACAAAGATGCTGTGACACTTCAAATTGCCATACTACGTGTACATAAGCCAGAGTTGAAAAAACGAATATGAATATAGATTTTAAACTATGCTGATTTTAAACATGAAGCTTACAGCTTATTTCCACTGAAAACTAGTGTAGATCAATCATTACTTAGACTTGGAAAGGACATGATGGAGTTCATACATCAAACAACGATATCCGCAGTAATACGTTTGCTACCATGGTTGATACCTGGATATCTAAGCTCCAAAAAAACTATATAGAACCGACAGTTTCAAAACTTGAAGCTGACCTGAAAAATATGTTTGCTACTAAAGATGATTTAAATCAAGCAGTGATCACGATTGAAAATAAACTTAATACTTAAAACTTAAAACATGTTTGCAACTGAAGAGTATATAGATGGTGCAATCTAAAGGATAAATAGAAGTCTAGCTTAGGAAGCAGACTGCAGTTTAAGTTGTGGTGGATAATCGCATAGCACAAATGGAATTTAGTTGAAGTTAAATAAAATAAGTTGTCCATCGAAAAGTTCAGACTGTCTGCAAAAGCTCCCAGCTTCTTAAACAAAATTGTACAATGAGAGTGATTTCTGGAAACTGTAATTGGCGATTTTGATGTGCAAAACCACAAATTGTGTAACGTTGGTGATGCTACCAAACCTGCTGATGGTGTGAAGAGAAAATCTGTAGATTGATGAGCAGATTATTATAAGAAGAATAAAGATGATGTAATACAAAGTCTAATCACCATAACCCTTGAAGCTGTGCATAAAACAGATCTAGCTGCTCTTAAAGTGAGTTTGAAGACAAATTGAATAATTTAACTAAGGATATAATTTCTCAAGTGCTGCATGATATTGATATACCAAAGAATAAAGATCTAAGTAAGATACTGAATCAGCTGGACACAAAATCTCAGCTGTACAAGCTAAGTGGAAACTTTACATTCAACCCCTTGAAACGTATTTTGGTTGAATAGGTTGGCCATTGTTACACAATTGATGGTTTTGTGAATAAAAATCCCCACTTGTAGTTTTCGGAAATGTCTCTTTTTGAACAATTCTGTTTAGATGTTTTAAATTATTTGCAGAACCTCATATTTTTCGATCTGCATGTTGAAAGTGATTAAAAACAGGCAACTCTGTCGGTTTATATAACGCCTACTTCCTTCAGTTCTTCGATAATCGGTTGAATTTCGTTGTTGTGTGCGTTATTACCAGCGACTTGAGAAGCCACTAAAAGCCGCAGCCTATCAAACAACACGTTTATATCGTTGCAGTGCACAAACTATTTCAGTTTCTTATCATGCATCATGTGTAGCATTCCATAAGCTGAAGTTATGGAAGTAAGACGTGACTTAGCGCCTGCTTATTTTTCTAGTTACTACTCTTTGATATTTGAGAGGCATGAAAACCTTACTATATCTACCATAGGAAAAAACTCATATACTGTATGCGTAGGTTTGTCGTCGTAGTAAGAACCATCCACATATTTACACTCTTACAATTTCCACCGGTAATTCGGAAACATGGAGTTTATCAGCGGTAAGACGTTGTTTAGAAAACCCCAATATTGGTGCTATTGAAGCATCGGTAGAAAAGTCTATATGATACTGACATGTTATCTCACATTTTAAAGTATTGTTGTTGTCTTTTAGCGAAAACAGCTTTACCACGACGATGTTCTTCTCTACTGCAGGGTACTGATGCTTATCTTTAATATATATTTTTTTAAACTTGTTTTGGCCTCGAGCAAAGCTCTTTTAGCCACGGCCACTCCAGGTCAACAACTAATGCTACAGCTCCCTACTATAATATGATGTTTTACATTAAAAAAACAAACAAAAAGGATTCTCTATGCTATCGTCTACCAAGCTCAGCAAACAAACCCTCAAATTTCCTTTACTTCATGTAAACCAAAAATAATTTACGAAGAGAGACTATGCCCATCATACTTTACATTTTGTTTTTGTGGGTAAGGTGTATGTGTTTAAGTCTTATAAACTAGGATTAAAATTAAGAAAAAAAGACATGGGATCACAAACTTCACGCCTATGGGTCCACCAAGGCGACTTTATTTGAGACAAACTAGACTGGACCACGGTAAAGATGGGTTAGACACAGGGACACACAAAAGGAATCTATAATTATATGACTATTAACTATAATGTCAATTTCTTCAACAAAATTACTGTAAAAAACAGAACAAAATTTTTTATCTTTTTACGTTGAGCTAAAATACCTCATGTAATTTATTACATTTAATGAAGTTCAAAAGTATATGCATCATCTCTTTTTTAACATAGAACGCTACATGCAACAAATATGATATATTTAATGGTAGTGGAACTCCTTGATCAAGACATTTTTTAACTAGATTGTTACATGCATGGATGTGTTTCTTACAATTAAAAAAGATATGATTAATATCACACACACTTGTTCCATCACAACTACACAGTGGATTGTCTGCCAACCCCATTTTAAATAGTTGCTTTTTGGTAGCACCATGCCCTACGATGATTCTAGCAAGTGTTATGTATATTACTCTGTTAGTAGGGACTATTTCTGAGATCGATTTAGAAGGCAAGGTGGGAAATAATTGGTGAAATTTACTTTTTACTATGGCTTGTTGTTTGCTCCATTGGTCTAACCATTCTTTCCTCATGTGTCGTTTACAGACAGGAAGAAGATCTCTCGTTAAGAGTATATTGCAACTCTCTCCTATTATTGTTGCATTTTTTGCCAGTTTATCTGCTTCTTCATTGCCCTTGATATGTGCATGTGCTTTTATCCACATAAATATATCTGTTTTCCCAGCCCTCACTAAGTTCAGGTAATTGGATCTAATAATGCCTATAAGTGGGTCCTTGAATACCTTAGAGGGCTCCTTCAGAGCCAATAGTAACGACTTGCTGTCGGTTATTATTATAAATTTGGAATGGGATTCTATTCCCATGGCCATTTCAAGAGCTTTTATAACTGCTACTGTTTCTGCCGTATATATGCTGGTTTCTTTGTGTAGCTTAAAAACGAAACTGGATGTCGTCGATTCGCAGTATATACTACACCCTACGGAATCTGATGTTTTGGATCCATCGGTAAATATTAGGACAGATCCTGGAAACTGCTGGATATTTTCACGGTAATAGCTTTGAACATCTATGTCTTCACTATGGCAATCTGGTAAACAACAATTGGATTCAATAGTAAAATATCATATGACAACGTAAACACTTCTGACTCGTGCAATATGGTTGGCGTTTCTATTGTGGATGTGTAAGATAAAGCTTTTGTCAATGGTGGTGAGTTTTTATGTCGCCAGTAGATGTTATTTTGGTTATGCGACAAGATGGTGTTAGTTTGGATGCTGATTTTTCCCTGCAATGGTTGCTTTATCAAGTGCTTTATCAAGAATTTGCTAGAAAGATATGCCCGTCTTGATTTGAGAGTTGGCTCATTGGTCAAGGCCAAGATTGATTCTGTGGGGGTTTATTTTATTAGCCCGTGTACTAATCTTAAAGCTTTATATTGTATTCTGTCAATTTTTCTTAAGTGTGTTTCCGCAGCAGACCCATAGAAAATTGAGCCGTAGTCTATGATCGACCTAGTGTATGACCTATAAAATTTCATCGCTGTTCTGGGATCTGCACCATATTTCCTTTTACATGTATATTTCAGAATATTCAGACTTTTTTCACCCGTGCTATGATCAACATGTTCCTTCCACAAAAGTTTTTGATCGATTATTACACCTAAGTATTTGTAGCTTTTGTGACATGGAATATTTTCTTCGGCAATCGTAAGTTGTGGGGTATATGGTATTCTATGTCTTGTATAAAAAAACTACTGAAGATTTATTGACAGACATAGTAAAGTTGTTTTGGAACAAGTATGCCTTGATTTTATACATGATGTAATTTAACTGTTTAATACATAGACTATAAGAGTTTTGTTTAGTATATATGCAGAAGTCATCTGCGTATTGAATTATCTCTGCAGCGCCATCGAAAAGGCTGTGGAAGTCATGTGTATATATATATTAAATAACAAGGGGCTTAAAACAGATCCTTGCGGTAGATCAGAATAACACGTTCGTGGTTCAGTATATGCCCCGTTCGCTTTTATATACACTATTCTGCCAGCAAAGATCTTAACGATATTAGCTGCCATGTTTTCAGGTATGCCAACCTGGCTCATTTTTTTTATAAGCACGTGTAAATCTACGTTATCGTAGGCCGCCTGCAGATCCAAAAACATAACTGCCATATATTTATTTTCAGAAAGGCTTATGTGAATATCATTTACTAAGGTGGCAATACATTGAGTGGTACTTTTATTTTTTCTAAAGCCAAACTGTTGAGCTGGTAATAAGCAATTTTGCTCAAGATACCATTGAAGTCGTTGTTTTATAATTTTTTCAAATGTTTTTAGCATACATGATAGTAATGTAATAGGCCTATAAGAGTCGCTAAGGTCCCCGCCGGGTTTAGGAAAGAGAACCACCACAGCCTTTTTGATAGCAGTGCAGTCACAGCCATCTCTTAAAATACTGCTATATATATCACAAAGAAGTATTTTTGCAATAAGGGGTAAATGATATATCATGGTATAGTTTATACCATCTTTTCCAGGTGCTGTGTTTACAGTGTTTTTACAATTGATGTCAATTTCCTCTATTGTGGTATGTTTATTTAGATAACTATTTGTCTGGTCATGGTAAACATCAAAATTCATACTTACACTCGGAGGCGCAATTTTTTCTAAGATACTATCCAGGACACCCGCTGAAATATTTATGTCTTTTGAAGTTCGCTTACTTTTAATACCATTGGTCCTTCTCCATATTTCTGAAGGATTTGAATGCGCATTTAACGAATTGCAGTACGTTTCCCAAGATTGCTTGACTTTTAACTTAAAAACTTGTTTACATCGGGCATTCATTTGTTGGTATTCAAGAAAATTATTCACGATCTGATTTTGCCGAAATTTTTGAAAAATTATTTTTCTATGATTGTTAAGTTCGCTGCATTCCTGGTCCCACCAAGGTGCTTGTTTATATTTTTTATTCGTGCTATGAGTGCTTTTAGGCATACTGGAATCAGCAGCTTTGTAAATTGCCGATATAATGAAAGCAAGTTTATCGTTAGTTGTTTCTAAACGGGGTTTTGTTGAAAATATTTTATTTATAGCAATCTGATATAACTCCCAGTGAACTTTGTTTGTCTGCCAAGCAACGCATGGGACAGGAACGGGCGACGGGCACATCTGAGTTGAATCTACGCCTAACGTTAGTAGTATTGGCAAATGATCAGACCCATAGGTGTCCTGAATAGTTTCCCAGCTAGAATTTTTAATTAGGTTTGTTGTCATTATTGAAATGTCTACTGCAGATTTAATTTCATGAGGTCTAGTGATACGTGTAATAGACCCATCGTTACGTATAACAAAATTAGGCACTTCTTCAAGTGCTTCCAATAAAATTTCACCCTGTCTTTCCACCTTACCAGATCCCAAACTAGTATGATGGGCATAAAGGTCGCCGCCTATAATGGCAACTGGTCCAAGTTGTTTCATTAGATTTACATAATCACTACTACAAAGAGAAATATTAGGTTGTCTGTACACCGAAGCCAATGATATATTTTTACCATCTTTACTGATAGAGATAGCACAGCATGCTAAATTTTGATTAAAATTAAAATTAAGATTTATATTGATAAATGAAATTTTAATTGATATTATTATTGCTACGCCACCCGCTCCGTGTGTGCAGTCTCTTCTAACTATATTATAACCTGGAATGTGTACCAGATGATGCGATTTATTCCACGTTTCGCTAATAAGAGCAACATCACATTTAGTTTCTTTAATTAGTTTCTTAAGGAACAAAGCATTACTAATCGCTGACCTAGAATTCCATTGTACTATCCGTAAATTTACCATCAGGTTGTGTAACTGAATGATCTAATAGCGTATCGTCAATGATCTTATTTACATATTCTGTGATGTCTATATCTCCCATATTACCGCCGTCACCACTACATATATTATTCAAATAGTTTACTAAGGTTTGAATATTATTTTTCAACATTCGTTTAATTTCCTCTAAAGTTTTTTGTTGGGAATTATGAGGGTTATTTAATATAGGGTTTCCAGAAAATCGCCAAGTTGTTTCAGTTGGGAAACTAGTAGACGATGGACTATTGTCAACTTTTCTCCGCTTCTTATTTTGTTCCACTATATTTTGTTTACTCTTAAAATGATGACTTTGAGGTTCCCGATTTATAGGCTGATGCTTTTTTTGAAATAAACTGGGGAATTCTTCAGAACAACTAATTAAAGGTGTAAACAAATTTGTGTTTGTTTTGACTTTGTTTGAAAATAATGTCGGATTATCAACAGCTTTTTCAGCTTCCTTAAATGAAACATTGTGGCGCGTCATAATCTCTTTAATTCTTTTTTGTTTTGCAAATATTGGACACCCTCTATATGTAGTTTGATGATCTGAATTTTTGCAGTAAATGCAAAATTTTTCAGCGTTACATGAACCTAAATGCGTTTCTGCACAATTTTTACATCTAGAAGTTTTATATAATTGCATAATATGGACGAATGGCCGTACCGCAAGCATTTGTAACACTGCATAACGGGTGGAATGTATACCTCGACTGGACACCTAACTCTATCAATAAAAACATAATCAGGGATTACAGAACCTTGAAATGAAATTTGAACCATTTGTCTTGGTATTTGTTGTCTTTCACCGGATTCATTCGTTATATTCCTTTTCATCCGTTTAACGCTTGCTACAGGTATAGCAGACTTAATTGTTTTTAATAACGTTTCTTCAGAAATTGCAGTATCAACGTTTCTAACTATTGCTTTTTTATACGTTAAATGCATTGGAATATACGCATTAAGCTGGTTTTGTTTAAAAACGTTGTGACGGACCAGCAAATTTGCACTAGCAGCTGACTTTGTTTTTATTTTAATTCTGTTTATGCCTACCGGCGCTACTTCAATTATTAGAGGCTACATCATCTAACATAAAAATTGAATTGCCCTGTGCATCTGCTGGGTCTAATAGATCTTTGTTTTCACTATAGCTGGTATACAACACCATTTGTAGCACAAAACACCTCCTTTAACATGCTATATTTAGGCTGATATATAAAGGCTTTGAGTATACGTATATGTTTTCAAATTTTAAGTGGTGTGGACCAAACAACAAACTTAACATGATATTTGTTTACCATAACCACTTGGACCACATATCAAACTGAGGTTGGTAAAAGAAGTTCATGTCTTTGCTGTTTGAGTGATGATGATGTGGTAACAACATCATCTATGTTTGTGACTGTTGGCTTTTGCGTGTTTTACAATACACATCGTTAACTAAACTAAAACTTTGTACGACCTCTACATCCTATATAAATACGCAGATATATCATACCTCATTAACAGTAAATGTCTTGTTGACGCAGTCATCAAAAAATTACCTGTTGGGCTGCACGTACCTGGTTATCAGGTCAGGTCAGGTCAGGTCAGGCCAGAGCTCCAGGCACTAAAGTAAAGAACGTTTCACGAGAGGTGATCAAGGCATCAATAATCTAGATCGTGCTTGTCTCTCGAAAAACACGATCTAGAGGATTGCTATTGTATAATCATAATGTATACCAAAAGTATAATACTTATAATCTGGTCACTTATGTTTAAAGTTTTTAAATAAAAGACTTGAACAGTAGTATCTGTGTTTCAGTCATTGCGCGTACGTTTGCTTTCAACGGCTCTACGTCGATTGGAATATTTCCACCGTTAGAGTTAAAACCCCATTATGATTAATCTCTCCGCTTGCAAACTTTCACATATATAACACTATACCAGACATAGAGCGTGAGTATAATAAGTTTCACTACTTTTCTGCTGAGAGTGGTGAAAAGAGTCGACTTGAAATAATTATTCCTGATGGTTCGTATGATATCAGTGATCTCGATAAATACATTCAGAATGCATTGCGTCATTATATTAAAGATAAACATCAGTACCCTGCAGTAGAGAACAACATCGACGTGGTAAAGCTGTTTTCGCTAAAAGCCAACAACAGCACTTTCAAATGTGAGATAACATGTCAGTATGACACAGAGTTTTCTATAGATGCACCATTATTGGGGTTTTCTAAACAACGTCTTGCCGCTAGTAAACTCTATGTTTCCGATTTATCGGTGGAAATTGTGAGAGTAAAGACGATTCGTTTAGAATGTAGTATTGTGGATGTGGCCACGACGGCAACCCTACGCATACAGTATATTAGTTTACTCCTATGGTAGATCCAGGTTATGCAGTTGATATAAGACCATATAGTAAGGTTTTTATGCCTCTTACGACGCGCATTATTTCGCATATAAATGTAAACATTGTCGATCAGAATTCAGTACCTGTGTCGTTTTGATGTGAGGAGGTTATTGTGATATTGGAATTGAGAAAGAGACCACCATATTATGTTGATTACAAATTCTAGTAATCAAGCCTCTCCAGCTTCAGTATATTCGGTACCTGCATCGAAGACGATTCTATCCTGGGAGCATATGCAGTATCTAGATTCATTAGGTTACGATCTTAAGCAAACCACATATATTCGCAGACCCTGTGCACGACGAAGGGAAAGAAAAACACACATAGGCTTGGCATCTCTACTGTATCAGCATTCCCGCCTCTCCCGAAAGAATTGTGTTCGTTTTTGTGTAATCAGCTCTAAGGTTTCGGGTGCGACTTAGAGTTTGTGAGTTTTTCGATGTATTTTGTGTGATGCATCTTTGTAGCTGTCTTGTATGACGGTGGAGACTTCAGATATTTTCATCTATGTATCGTGCTGTATGTACGGGCTTATTATGTTTTTTTTAGACTGTTACCAGTTGGTTTAAATTGTGTTTTTTGAATGGGTGCGGGGGTGTGTTTTGCGTGCTGATTTCTACAAGGACGGGGAGGTGATCTGAGTCTAGTTAATTGAGCGCTTTACGTCTCTTATACTTACATTATTTGAGATGCAGACGTCTATTGTTGAAGGTGTGTTGTCTGGGTAAGCAAAATGGTTATATGAATTATTTGGATAGTGGAGTGTGTATGTATTGTGTAAAATAGAACTGTATTTTACACAATACACTATCCAAATAATTCATATAACCATTTTGCTTACTCAGACTCAAATGTGTCTATAACGAAGGTATCGGCCTTAGACTAAACAACTGTTTAGTTTAAGGCCTTTACCTTCGTTATAGACAGTTCAATTTGTGTTTGGCATTAAAGTCATCTATTATGAGTGTTTTGTTTTGTGAGTTTAGATCGTATTGTTATTCTCGATTGTCAATGTTAGGATGTCGTACGTTTTTGTTGTAATAATTGATTACTGCTGTGTTATGTTTTTGTATAGTGGGTGTTTCGAACAAGGCATTTGTGATGGAGTTAATTTTTGCTACCGAAAGATGCTGTTTACATTACAAATGGGGTGTTACGGAAATTGTCATGATCGTAGTATCGGAGTTTTGGTGTTCTTTGTGTTAGGTGTGTTTCCTGTATGTAGATTAAATCTGGTTCAATTTTTTCGGTTAAGATTTCGAGTTTGTTGAATCTGTTCTCAATGGCACAGGCAAGATTAAATTTTACTGTTTTTGGAGATAAATTTTAGCGACTTGAAGGATAATACTTAGTTTTCCTAAGTTTTACACGAAACATAATGAGGATTTGGCTCAGGTCGCATATGTTACTGAGGATTTTTGGTTCGTTGAGTAATGTGCCAAATGGCCACATGTGAAATGTTTGAGCATTTGTCTTAGGTTGGATAGATGTATCAGATTATGTGTGAGTTGCGTGTTTGACTTGGGAAAGGTGTGAGATGGTTTTGTGTTATATTGATTTGTGTTCACCAACTGATCCATATACTTGGTGTATACTGGGCACTTGCGGTAGTTATCTGCAGGAAGACCCAGGCAGTTACATCACTGGATTTCCATATCACGTTCTTGCAGTCTTTGGTGAGGTGGTTCTTGATGCATTTGCGCATCTTGATTTAGGTTTGCATTGACTTGATCCATGGCCAAAATTTTTGACAATTACGTGACTTCTTGTTTCTTCATTAGGGGTTCCCATTTTATTCTAATGCTTTGAAGGTCTTTTACCTTCCTTAATTCTTTGAGGTTTTGGGTTCTTCTGGTGGCCACTAAAAACGATGACGAGTTTCCGTTCTTGCCTTTGAGTTTTATGCATGATTCTATAAGCGGCTTGGCCTTAGGCAAGCCTCAACTTCGTCTGTTTGGGGTCGGTTGCTGTTTAAGGACTATCTTTTTAGTTCTATCTTTTTTTGGGCGGAAGTGGAAAATTCGATAATGCTGTTGCGATGTTCCTTTTTTATGTTCTCGTTGTCAGAGGTTGAGGAGGTATAAATTCTGATTTCCCAATTGCTGAGATAATTGATAAAATGAAGTAACTTACATAGTTGTTTGATTCTGATATAGAACGGGCGGGTGTCTGCTACCTTAGTTTTGACAGTGCAATTTGAGTTGCAATTGCCCACACCGTGCGGAGATTCCTGGAAAATGAAGATGTGTTGCGTTGTCGTTGAGGGCCCGATAACATGAAAAGGGCTCCATCTGGTATCTAAGATACCTGGCATGAGTGAATGTTCCCCTTTGAGAGACTGTGAAAGCCCTTCAGGCTAAAGTCGACAATAATAATAATAATAATAATAATAATAATAATAATAATAATAATAATAATAATAATAATAATAATAATAATAATAATAATAATAATAATAATAATAATAATAATAATATTAATAATAATAATAATAATAGTAATAATAATAATAATAATAATAATAATAATAATAATAATAATAATAATAATAATAATACTGTTGTATTACCATCTTCGACATTCGTATAGGGTAGACGAAACACCATTGCTGCCTCACCAACCGGGGGATATTCAGTCCGTGGTGGAGAACAAGGGATGCCGTATATACTGGAGTTCTCGGTCTCAACTGTCAGGCCAGTAGCCGCTAATATGCCTTAAATTATCCTTTTCGACGAACAAAATAAAATCCTGTTTGTTATATAGTTCTCGGCTCCAGCTGAGGTTAACGTTAGTATAAAGGAGAGGGAAAAACAGACCAAGTATAGAGACCTTACGTTTTAGCTTAGACAGCTTTATCCGGGACACAATCTACGACTCGTCGTTCTGATTATTGGCTGTCTAGGGGGTGTACCCAATACGCTTCTGCGGGAACACAACCAAATTTCCGCATGCCACGCCGCTGCATATTTACTAGCTTGCAGGGTGCAGAAATCTGCCAACCTTGGGTCTTTACAACTCCTCTGTTCTCTAAACCTGGATTAATGATTTCCGTCCCCGTGCCACCAACGCTGGAGCGGGCCAAGGGCACGGGTGTAATAAGGTTGGATGGACATCAGAGTGTGTCGGAGCCTCGGACAGTTGCCCAACATATTTTATTCGGAAAAAACAGAAAATACCACCAATACAATACTAAATACCTATCAATAAAACTCCGTCATTACTGGTCCCAACCCGGGAGAAAGGACGAAGGGGTCTGTCTGGCCCCGACGGTACCCCTCTGGCTAGTGCCAGACGTGGACAGTACAGCCATCACTGCCAGTTGTCCGCTGTCGAATTAACCCTCTTTTTCCTTAACCGACAATAGGCATGGATGCAAAATGATAATGTTTTGTATCCTCCTACTATGTCGAAAAGCATAACTATTGGACAATTGATAGTCCCTTCATTAACCTTATTTTTAAAGGGGTAGGGGAATTTTCCTTTACGTAATAGTAAAGGATTTTTTCACGCCCGAGGAGGTACCACCTCATACATCAAGGTGTATGAGTCGGTTTCCCGTATAAGCAAAAATGATGATGGCTCCTCCTTGTACAAAATATTCTGGAGGCAAAATACCCCTCCATTCGGATCTCCGGGAGAGGGGTGTACAGGGGGCGCCAACATCAAGATTTAACATATCCTTTTCGAATATATGTGGCCTAAATTCTAACCTGAACTCCGTCCACCATTTCCTCCAGGCCAACAGGCCCCAACTCCTCTTCCTCACCGAAACCCAAATCAGTGCCAAAACAGCCACTAATCACCTCAATTTCCAGGGGTATGAGCTCCTTACTTCCTTTAGATTGCATGGAGGCGTGTGCGCATACGTCCGTAGCAATCTACCCTCCACCAGACTCCCCAATTTAGAAGCTGGAAGAAAAGACATAATATGGATAAAACTATCTCTCAGGGCTGCAACTAAATTCATCTGTTGCATTTACCGGTCACCTTCTGACAACAACTTTGTCCAGCTATTTGACTACCTTTCTGAAAAAACCGACTATCTGATTTCTGAATATCCTTCCTCCGAGATCACTATTCTTGGTGACTTCAATGTCCATAATAAGGAATGGCTAGGATCTTCAAAAACCGATCCACAAGGGAGAGCAGCGGAGGCCTTTGCAGTCAGCAATTCTTTAGCCAATATGTTCAGCAACCTACTTACTTTGCTCGTATCCCAACACACAGCTCAAATCCCTTTGATCTCCTTCTTACTACACAACCTGAATGCTATATCAGTCACCGCCCCGCTTGGTCGCTCAGACAACGGCATGGTCACTGCTTCCTGCGCAATGCAACCCGAGGTCACACAGTCATCACAATCACGTATCGTTTGGCACTACAACTCCGCAAACTGGGACGAAATGCGGGACTACTTTGCCTCATTTCCATGGGCGTCTGTCTGCTTCTCTCATCCTGACTCCTCTGAAATCTGACAAAACGTCACCGAAACAAGCTAGCATGAAATTATTTATCCCACGTACATAGAAAACCTCTTCAGCCACTCAAAAGCCCTGGTTCTCTAAATCCTGTGACAAGGCCAGACTTGAAAAGGTCAAAGCTCACAAAACGCTTCTACACAATCCAAGTCAAGAAAATCGTCAAGCACTTAACGACGCAAGAAACCGCTATGTCCGCATTTTTTCTGAGGCAAAAAACTCGTTTAATAACCACATCAAAAACAAAGTGCTCCTAAGCTCCAACGGCGGCAAACCCTTCTGGACTCTTGCTAAATCTATTGGGAATAATTTCTGCAAAAGCACGTTCCCGCCTCTTGTCTCAGGGGATGAAATTGTTTCTACCGCCCTGGGAAAGGCTGAACTTTTTGCATCGTTGTTCGCCGGCAATTATACTCTCAACCCACATCCAAACGTTTAACCACCAACAGCCCCCAATGCTGCGCATAAAATGACGGATACCATTTTCAAAACTAAAAAGGTACGAAAGATGCTCTCTTCTCTTAATACCAGGAAAGCCTCTGGCCTTGACGAGATCCCAGCAATTGTTCTCAAAAAATGCGTACCAGAGCTTGCTCCTGTCCTGACTCGTCTGTTTCAGATATCTTATAATAAAGGCATATTCCCTAGCAACTGGAAAACTGCTCGAGTACAACCCATCCCCAAGAAAGGATTCAAAGCGCTTCCTAGCAACTACAGGCCTATTTCTCTCCTTTCAGTCGTCTCTAAAGTGATGGAAAAGTATATAAACACCGAATTACTAAAATTTCTTGAAAAACATAATCCACGACAGGCAGTAAGGATTCCGTCAGCGCAGATCGACTGCCGACCTCCTTTCCTTTGTCACCCATTCTTGGAACAAGTCCATGGAACAACACGGTGTATCCCAGATTGTTGCTCTAGACATATCCAAAGCATTCGACCAGGTCTGGCACGCAGCGCTGCTTAATAAACTTCCGGCCTATGGAATTTGCTGTATGTGGACAGCAAATTTCCTCTCCAACAGAAGCATATCTGTTGTTGTGGATGGCCATTCCTATAAACTGTATCCAATTAATGCAGGAGTTCCTCAAGGTTCAGCTTTAGCCCCTACTTTGTTTCTTCTCCACATCAATGACCTCCTCTCTAGCACATCCAACCTAGTTCACAGCTCCGCGGACGACAGCACCCTCCATTCAAATATACAATATTCTAAGCCTGTCTCTTTAGCCCAATTAGATGAGGATCGCAGACTCATGGAGGGTTCTGTCTCCGTGGATCTCCAAAAAATATTAGACTAGGGAAGTAAAAATCTTGTACAGGGTGATTCTTTATAATGTCGCCCCCCTTTAAGTTTGTTATTTTAGTGTCCCAAAAAATGGAAAGTAGGTGCTAAAAAATACTTTTTTTTTACGTATAAAAAAATTTGAAAAATGATCAGTATACAGGGAAAACCAAAACTATATGTATGAATTTATTTTTCTATTCCTCGTAAAATTCTAAGCATAATTTATATAACATACCGTGTACTTAAAATGAATAGTTTTGGAAATATTCACATTTGAAACGTTATCATCAAATATTTTATTAAACAACTGTTACAAATCAAGAAGTCCTAGGATACCACGCTTTTAATTAAAAACAAATAACTGACAGTGACATTCTGTCAATATTATAGTAGTTGTATTGGTTAGTAAGTAAAAATGCCGTACTTAGACAGAGAAAGAAGAATTATTATATTAAAAATAATTTAAATTGCCACGCTGCCATTAGACATATGATAGAAGATAATCCCGGTATGCATGTCCCAACTCGAAAAACGTTCACATCTATATATATATATATATATATATATATATATATATATATATATATATATATATATATATATATATATATATATATATATATATATATATATAGGGTGTCTTATCCATGGAACACTCACGTATATCCCGGAATGAGTCCCCGTTTCTAGAGATATGTAAGGTTTTAGGTCGTGCGTGCTTTTAAGACTGAAACTATGCCGGTATTAACTATAACTATATTGTAGAACTCTATAAACATAACAATGATGAAGTAATCAAATAACAAGTAATAGACTATCGTCTTTAGCTACGGGATCCATCTGTTATTGAGGTCGTCGTCGTGGATGGATGGCCTTGCACACCGTCGTTGAGTACCTCGGCGTCTCTAGGTACTCTCTCGTCGTACTTCTCGCGCACTATGTTCACTCAAGCTCTCTTCACACTCCGACCGTCTCGTACGAACTAGTCATGTGTAACACCGTGTTGAATGACACTTTTGTGCTGACACGTTTCTATGTGTCATGGGTGTTTTTTAACAACGTCCGTCATTCTAATGACACTGGCACACTATTAACTCCCTTGTCTCTCGACACACGCGCGTCATTCTGTAGCGCACGGACATCTATGCATATCGTTAGCGGCAGAACGTTTATGCACACAGTTGTTGAGATAAAATTAATTCCCACAACTCGGCTCTCCTGACCATCATCCGCCTCGGATGATGAACCATTGTCATCTGAACACATTTTACGCCATGACTTCATATATTCGGAACATGTAGAAGTGTAGGTTGGACCCTCGTGGAGACCTTCTTTCTTGACATCGTAGGTATCGTTGGTCTTGACCTTCACGACTCTGTATGGACCTATGAACTTCGACTTCAACTTCGACCCTGGGCAGAACTGGGTTCTTCGAATGACGACTAGATCATTTAACCCATAAGTGTCAGGTTTTCTTCTTCTCAGGTTATACGTTCTCTTATTTTCTTCCTGGACTTTGAGCAGTTGCTCTTTTGCTAATCTTCTCAATTCTTCCCTATCTTCTTGAAATTGGTTTTTCGCTTCTTCTTCGATGATTTTTCCTATCTTGATTTGAACTTTATCTTTCATCTTGACACCCATCAGCAATTCAAATGGTGTGGTTCCAATGCTTCTTTGGTAGGTGGAGTTTATAACTCTCTGGACACGATCTACGTAAAGGTACCATTTTGCTGGGTCTTCTAAGGATATCTTGGTTAGAACAGAAATAATAATAGAGTTAATTCGTTCTATCTGACCATTAGCTCTTGGTAGACCAGTAGTAATCTTATGATGCTTTACGTCATTCTCGTTACAGTAAGATTTGAATTCTTCAGAGGTAAAGGCTGTGCCTCTGTCGGAAATAATGTTAACAGGATTTCCGAAAGTCTTTCTTTGGATCTCGAGTTTGGCAATAACTTCATTCGAGGAGGTGCTCTTCGTCGGATATAACCAAACAAACTTCGTAAATGAGTCAATTATGACAAGAATATATTTGTAATTCTTGTTCGTAGATTCAAGAGGACCGAGGTGATCAATATGGTATGTCTGTAAAGGAATGTCATCTTTCTTAAGTGGATGTAAAAATCCTTCCTGCTTTCCATGCTTTCTGTTAGATAAGATGCAAGGAATGCAATTTCTAATATACCTCTCGATCTTCTTCTTTACATTCGGTATGTAGTATTCTCTTTTTATTAAGTCTTCAGTTTTTCTGACTGCAAAGTGTCCTTCTTCGTGTGCTTCTTTAATTATCTCTTGTTGCATCTGCTTGGGAATTACAACTACTTCCCTTTCATCTTCCATTTTGTAAAGTAAGTCGTTTTTCAAGATATAATCTTTATACGACTTTTCTTTTAAAATTTCCTTGATTGCCTTGATTTCGCCATCTTCTTCTTGACTATTTCGTATAGCTTGGGGAATGCTAGTACAAACCAAGATAACAGGGTTTCTACTTAGAGCGTCTACATGCCTCATTCTGGTGCCTGATCGATGAACTACGGTACAATCGAAATCTTGAAGTAGTAAGGCCCATCTTGCAATCCTTGTTGATAAATCTCTCTTGCTCATAGTCTTCTCAAAGGCAGCGCAATCTGTCACAATGTTGAAGTGTGTTCCAAGTAAGTATACTCTAAACTTCTTGAGTGTTTCGACTATTGCTAAAACTTCTAACTCATAGCTGCAGTACTTGTTTTCGGCGTCCGATGTCTTCTTACTCATGTAGTAAATTGGATGCATCTGGTTATCTTCATAGGAACGTTGCAGAAGAACGGCTCCATATCCTTCCATTGATGCGTCTGTATGCAATTCTATCTCGGCATCTTGGCAGTAAATATTTAGCACTGGATTCTCAGATAATATCTGCTTGAGCTTCATAAATGCATCTTTTTCTTTGAACCCAAATTTAAAGGTACGATCCTTTTTCAAAAGATCGGTTAGCGGCGATGCTATCACTGAAAATCCTGGAATGAATTTTCTAAAATAGCTGGCAAGTCCCAAAAAGCTTTGTACTTGCTTTGTCG
The DNA here is from genome assembly GCA_964006375.1 of Tillus elongatus. Lineage (NCBI taxonomy): Eukaryota > Metazoa > Arthropoda > Insecta > Coleoptera > Cleridae > Tillus > Tillus elongatus. The sequence continues at coordinate 44,137,018 of OZ023270.1, read as the reverse complement.
TCCTTGGTTCTGGAAACTTGGTTACAGCGTTGGTCTTTAATTCTGAAGGGTAGAGCTTGGCTTCATCTATCCTGTGACCTAAAAATTCGACACTTCTTTTAATAAACTGACATTTTTTCTTATTAATCTCCAATCCATATTCTTCAGCGGTCTTGAAAACGATTTTTAATCTTTCCAATGAGTCTTCGTCATCCTTGGCTGGAATAATTAAATCGTCCATGTAGGGCAGTACAATTCCTTTGTTTACTAGATCTCTGAAAACTACGTCGATGTATCTCATAAATACGGATGGACTTATACAAAGACCAAAGGGAACTTTCAGGAATCGATATTGACCTTGGTGCGTCACAAATGCTGTATACTTTCGACTTTGTTCTTCTACAGGAACGTGGAAGAAACCATTCTTAAGATCAATTGTGCTAAAATCACGATCTTTTTGCAGCTTGTCTAGCTGATCTTCTATAAGAGGCAGCGGAAATCGATCTTTTATTATCTTTTGGTTGATTCTTCTATAATCAATGCATACTCTTGGTGTACCATCTTTTTTCTTGGTTACTACTACTTGGCTAGCATATTCGGAAGTGCAGGGTTCTACTACACCATCTTGAACCCATTGCTCAACTTGGTGATCAACAATCTCTCTTTCAAAAAATGGTAGTCTTCTAGGACTATTGTAGATCGGTTCTTCGTCTTTGACTAATGTTTTCATCACAACGTTTGTAGTTTTGCATTTTCTTGGTTTATACGTCTTCACAATATGTTCAACTTCTTTTCTTATACGCGTCGGTACTTCATTTCCAATATCAACTTCATCAAGTACATCTACTTGCATTATTTCTTTAATGCCGTCGCCGTCGTCGATCTTCTTGATGGTCATCCCACTTGGATTAATCGTAAGTTCAACATGTTGGAGAAATTCATGACCTAGTATAGCAGGATTACTAGACATGTATTCACCGTTGACAACATGAATCTTGGTATCAACCAGTACGTCATCTAAATCGATCTGACAGTTAAAATAGCCCAAAGGTTTCACTTTTGACTTACCGAAACCATTTAAAACTATTTTAGAATCATGCATAGTTGGTGCTCCAATACGTCGGTATACTTCTGACCCTATAAGGTTAACTTGGCTTCCGGTATCTACCAGACAAATAATATTTTTATTATTGATCTGTATAATTCTGCGCATTTTGCTGATCGTCATTACTTCGACGTTTTGCACATTCGACGTGGTGGGGTTGGTTGGAGAAGCGCCACTCTTTTTGTTTTGAGTTTGACATTCAAAAGATTTATGTCCAAACTTATTACATTTGAAACACTTGGTGCCTAGATTTTTAGATCTGCACTCATTCGACTTATGGCCTTGGTTACCACAGTTAAAACAACGAATTTTTGTCATCTGCGTCGACCTGGCATTTGACATTTCTGTTAAACTGGAAGCTGTTGCTTTATTTTTCCCTGTGTTCGGCTTGTAAGATTCCTGTTTAGTTTTCATTTCAGCGTATATTCGCAATTTTTCCTTGAATTCTTTAAATGACTTGGCCCCATACAAAAATATTTTATTCGATGGTTCATCTGTTATACCATCTATGACATAATACATCAATGCTTCATCTTCAACTCTGCCTCGATTAGCAATCTCCTTCATTATTAAGAAATACTCATGAATGCTTTCGTTTTTCATCAACTTTCTTTCAGATAGTGCTTTATGCAGTTGGGCACTATTTAATCTTGAAGAGTATTCGTCGATTAAAACTTCTTTCAAAGATTTCCAACATTTTATATTCTTTTCTCCTTGTATGAACAGCTTTGCGAGACCTGTCAATGATTTTTTTTGCAAAAATAAACATATGCAGCTGATTCCATGAACATAGGTCAGCCATGTCTTCCATATCTTGAATCCATTTTTCTATTGGGTAGCCACTGCTTCCATCAAAGCGTTGAATCGAATCTTCTACGTCCCTAAAATTCATAGCAAAGAACGTTTTTCCATTCGATGAAGAGTTTGAATAAACAGAACAATTTTCTGAAAGATGATCTTCCTTCTCGGCTTCTTTGTATTCTTCAGTCTCGTCGTCGTCACGCATAGACAGTTTTGTAATGTCTACTAGATTATTGCAAATGTTTTTTATTAACGCGTCTTTATCACAATTATAGTCTAAACACAAAATATTTGCAACCGACGTTAGGTCATTGTCCGAAAAATTAGCACTGACATAGGTGATTTTGTCTTTATATTCCTTAGAAGACACCCCGAAATCAAAACCGTTAAACTTACGCAGTCTTTGTCTATTTTTTCTATCACCTTCGCTCTGAAAAATAAGTTTATGCAAGTTCTTTATAGCACTAGTATGAGCCGAATTTATATTGTTCAAAATAATGTCTATATCTCCCAACGTCTTCATATTGTTACCTCAATTCTTAGAACGTCTACCGTAACTTCAGGTATGCGAAACGTCGCGTACGTGTAGCTGCTGGTGCTGCAGCCTTGCGTCTTAGGTCGAGTCCTGGCTACTGTAGATTTCCATAATACACTGTACACTACACTTATATTCCGGTAACGAACTGTCTTTCATCTACCACACTGTTTATATCGCGGCTGGAGCCCCCATTTATAGGGTGTCTTATCCCTGGAACACTCACGTATATCCCGGAATGAGTCCCCGTTTCTAGAGATATGTAAGGTTTTAGGTCGTGCGTGCTTTTAAGACTAAAACTATGCCGGTATTAACTATAACTATATTGTAGAACTCTATAAACATAACAATGATGAAGTAATCAAATAACAAGTAATAGACTATCGTCTTTAGCTACGGGATCCATCTGTTATTGTCGTCGTCGTCGTGGATGGATGGCCTTGCACACCGTCGTTGAGTACCTCGGCGTCTCTAGGTACTCTCTCGTCGTACTTCTCGCGCACTATGTTCACTCAAGCTCTCTTCACAGCCCGACCGTCTCGTACGAACTAGTCATGTGTAACACCGTGTTGAATGACACTTTTGTGCTGACACCTTTCTATGTGTCATGGGTGTTTTTTAACAACGTCCGTCATTCTAATAACACTGGCACACTATTAACTCCCTTGTCTCTCGACACACGCGCGTCATTCTGTAGCGCATGGACATCTATGCATATCGTTAGCGGCAAGAACGTTTATGCACACAGTTGTTGAAATAAAATTAATTCCCACATATATATATATATATATATATATATATATATATATATATATATATATATATATATATATATATATATATATATATATATATATATATATATATATATATATATATATATATATATATATATATATATATATATATATATATATATATATATATATATATATATATATATATATATAGGAAGTTTCAAGAAACGTCAAATTTACAAAGGAGAAAAAGAACTGCTGTGAACGTAGATGAAAATGCAGAATTGAATATTTTACTTGCTATAGAAGGGAATCCAAACAATTCCATAAGAAACATTTTAAAGACATTACGAGCAACACAAGAAAATATTCAGCGAACTTCATACAGTAAAGTCCAAAGAACGTTAAGAAAATGGAATCTAAAGCCATATAAGATTAAACCCACTACAAAGCTTACCCAAATGCAAAAAGATTATCGGTCGCATTTTGTCAACTGATTCTAGACAGAATAAACATAAATAACAATTTTTTGAAAACAATTCTATGGACTGACGAGTCTACCTTTTCTACTGTTTAACCGAAAAAATACCAGACAATGGGCAAGAGAGAATCCACATTCTTTTAGGGAATTTAAGTTTCAAGGGCGACAATCCGTGAATGTGTGGTGTGGTATCCTGGGCGATCGAGTTATCGGTCTGTATTTTTTTGATACTGTTTTAAATGGAGGCCGCTATTTAGATTTCTTGGAAAACGAGTTGAAGAATATTTAGACGATTTGCCTTTAAATATATTACAAAATATAATTTTTCAACAGGATGGATATATATATATATATATATATATATATATATATATATATATATATATATATATATATATATATATATATATATATATATATATATATATATATATATATATATATATATATATATATATACTTTGTTTGTTTGCTGCACGTTTGTGATTTCCTATTGGTTTGCGTGGACTGTAGTTTTGAACTGTCCCGGTTCATCATCAGCACGCTTCGAAACTGCAGTCCAGGCAAACCAATAGGAAATCACAAACGTACAGCAAACAAATAAAGTGTATATTTAAAAGTGATTACATATTTGGTCAAATTTTCTTGATTTTTTTTATCCCTGTTTATCTGTCATCTGTTGTAGAATTCCTCCGGCCAGTTAGTATTTATAAGTTCTAGAACACTTGCTTCATCAAGTTCTATCTCCAGTTCCTTTTCTAATTTCTCTTACACAGGATGGAGCACCCCCTCACAACATTAGTGCTGTGCGTAATTACCTAAGTGAAAGGTTTCCTGAATGGATCGGAAGAAATGCGCCAATTAAATGGCCTGCAAACAGCCCCGATTGGACACCTATAGATGCGTTTCTTTGGGGTTATATAAAAAACCGTGTATATGACCACCAAATTGAAAACCTCGATCATCTTAAAGATTTGATACGGAATGAAATTATTAGTTTAAATGAAAATAACCCAGCATTCATAACAGATTCATTAGAGAAAATGCGAAGAACCCTTATACAATGTGCTGAAGAAGATGGAGGCACAGTAGAGCATCTTTATATTTAATTAGAAACTGTTTTTCTTATTTTATTTATTGTTAGATTTCTTGATTTGTAACTGTTGTTTTGGTTTAATAAAATTTGTGATGATAACGTTTCAAATGCGAATATTTCAAAAACTATTCATTTTAAATATACGGTATGTTATATAAATTATGCTTAGAATTTTACGAGGAATCAAAAAATAAATTCATATATAGGGTGATCTATTGAAAAAAAATGACCTGTTTGGTTGTCCCTATATACTGATCATTTTTCAAAAATTTTTTATTCGTAGAAAAAAATTATTTTTTAGCACCTACATAACCATACCTTCAATTTTTTTGGGACACTTAAAATAACAAAGTTAAAGGGGGGCGACATTATAAAGAATCACCCTGTACAATTCAACCCCACCAAAACTAAGTCTTGCTTTCTTTCTCACAAGAGATACTCGAATACTGCTCCCACATCTGGGGTGCCGCTGCCGCTTCTACACTCGCTATCCTGGACTCCATTCAAAAGAGAGCTATACGTCTCATCGGTGACCCTACCATCACCCAAAGGCTGCCATCCCTTACCCACCGACGTGCCGTTGGTGACCTGTCTCTCTTTTATAGATATCTGCACGGGCACTGCTCAGAGGAGCTTTCCTCCATAGTCCCCCACCTGCTGCCCCCAACAGATCTACCAGGGGAACGGAGCGAATGCACCCTTTTACTGTCCAGGTCACCAGACTTAGAACATCTTGTTATGCCCGCTCTTTTGTCCCGAGGACTTCCAAGTTGTGGGATTCCTTGCCGGCACATGTTTTTCCTTCTCCGAACCTCCAAACCTTCAAGTCCAGAATTAACAAGCTGCCTCTTTCCTTCTTTTCAACAATCACGGTACGATAGTATTTAGGCTGTAAGTCCTCGTGGTGCGTTGTTGAAATTGAAAAAATATATTACCCTACCCCCTTTTTTTCATCCCTACCTGGGCCACCCAAAGTAAATTGTAACAAACTCATGAAAATGGAGTTTTAATTAGTTAGTCGGATTACCACGTCCATGTCAGTTGGGCAACTGCCCGCATCGTGAAGAAATACTCGATTTGTTTCTACACAACATATCATTTTCCCTGCTTCCAGTTTACCCTTACTTATAAGCATTTTCCACCTGTCGATTACGTTCCGCAATCTTCTTCACAATATCGTCGTCTTGATCTTCTGCTTTCCTAAGTATATATATATATATATATATATATATATATATATATATATATATATATATATATATATATATATATATATATATATATATATATATATATATATATATATATATATATACTTTGTTTGTTTGCATTATAAAGAATCACCCTGTACAATTCAACCCCACCAAAACTAAGTCTTGCTTTCTTTCTCACAAGAAACACTCGAATACTGCTCCCACATCTGGGGTGCCGCTGCCGCTTCTACACTCGCTATCCTGGACTCCATTCAAAAGAGAGCTATACGTCTCATCGGTGACCCTACCCTCACCCAAAGGCTGCCATCTCTTGCCCACCGACGTGCCGTTGGTGACCTGTCTCTCTTTTATAGATATCTGCACGGGCACTGCTCAGAGGAGCTTTCCTCCATAGTTCCCCCACATGCTGCCCCCAACAGATCTACCAGGGGAACGGAGCGAATGCACCCTTTTACTGTCCAGGTCACCAGACTTAGAACATCTTGTTATGCCCGCTCTTTTGTCCCGAGGACTTCCAAGTTGTGGGATTCCTTGCCGGCACATGTTTTTCCTTCTCCGAACCTCCAAACCTTCAAGTCCAGAATTAACAAGCTGCCTCTTTCCTTCTTCTCAACAATCACGGTACGATAGTATTTAGGCTGTAAGTCCTCGTGGTGTGTTGTTGAAATTAAAAAAATATATTACCCTACCCCCTTTTTTTCATCCCTACCTGGGCCACCAAAAGTAATTTGTAACAAACTCATGAAAATGGAGTTTTAATTAGTTAGTCGGATTACCACGTCCATGTCAGTTGGGCAACTGCCCGCATCGTGAAGAAATACTCGATTTGTTTCTACACAACATATCATTTTCCCTGCTTCCAGTTTACCCTTACTTATAAGCATTTTCCACCTGTCGATTACGTTCCGCAATCTTCTTCACAATATCGTCGTCTTGATGATCTTCTCCTTTGCTAAGTATATATATATATATATATATATATATATATATATATATATATATATATATATATATATATATATATATATATATATATATATATATATATATATGTGTATATATACTTTGTTTGTTTGCTGCACGTTTGTGATTTCCTATTGGTTTGCGTGGACTGTAGTTTTGAACCGTCCCGGTTCATCATCAGCACGCTTCGAAACTGCAGTCCAGGCAAACCAATAGGAAATCACAAACGTACAGCAAACAAATAAAGTGTATATTTAAAAGTGATTACATATTTGGTCAAATTTTCTTGATTTTTTTTATCCCTGTTTATCTGTCATCTGTTGTAGAATTCCTCCGGCCAGTTAGTATTTATAAGTTCTAGAACACTTGCTTCATCAAGTTCTATCTCCAGTTCCTTTTCTAATTTCTCTTACACAGGATGGAGCACCCCCTCACAACATTAGTGCTGTGCGTAATTACCTAAGTGAAAGGTTTCCTGAATGGATCGGAAGAAATGCGCCAATTAAATGGCCTGCAAACAGCGTTCGTTTACCCTCGTCGTTTATCCGCCGTTTGTGTGCTCACATGAGTCCTCTGCCCCTTCTCTTGTCCTGCTTTTGAGGATCCACTTTGTTACTTCCGTTATCTCCGCTATAGACTCTGTCGCCAAAGCCAATCGTTTGACAGGGGCACGCCTCATCAGCACCCCGCCACCAACATCCCGCATGCATGTGCAGTGCCGACTCTGACCATGCTCTGGCGAAGCCCATGCAGCGACATTTTTCCGAGGCTTTGGTTTTGCTCCATTACCATGAGTTTGCCACCAATTACTTCCTGGTGGCCCAGGTAGGGATAAAAAAAAGGAGTAAAGTAATATGGTTAAGGAAAAATAGGGTTAATTCGACAGCGGACAGCTGGCAGTGAAGGCTGTACTGTCCACGTCTTTGCGAGTAGCGGTGAACATACTGCTGGATGCAGTACACCCACTAGACAGACCTGAGGCCCTAGCCAGGGGCCCTCACAGGGAGGTACCATCCGGGCCAGACGGACCCTGGTTTTTTGACGTGGTTGTTACTCCACCCCTTCGTGCTTTCTCCCGGGTTGGGACCGGCAATGACGGAGTTTTATTGGTGGTATTTTATATTGTGTTGATTGTATTTTCTGTTTTTTTTTAAATAAAATATGTTGGGCAACCGTCCGAGGCTCCTACACACTCTGATGTCCACCCAAGATAAATATATCACTTGTCTTATCACCCTCGCAATCCTCGAGTTCAAACCACTATCTTCCCCTTAATACCACAACGATAATCTCAAGCATCTGCCGTGAGAACTGAGCGTCTATTACAGGTAACCGACCGTAGACTCGTTTTTTTTTCTCTCTTCACTTTTGGATCCAGTATCCGCCCTACCATTGTTAACGTTACTGGACAACATAAAGAGATGAGACCACATATTTCTGCATTCCCCACCTTGACGGTTACTGTTCTCAGTGTTCTTCGTCCCACTAGCACTATACTTTCAGTTTTGTGAGGCTCAAGTTGTAGAGCTCTATTTGCCATCCAGTTTTCCACACTTGCCACTGACCAGTTGATATTATTCTCTAGGTCACCCTTATTTCCTCCGCTTACAATCACCGCCAAAGGATCTGCATACCCTATAATAGCCGTATTGTTTACGGACTCAAGACTAAAGATCTTATCGTAATACATGTTCCACAGTGTTGGTCCTAGGACTGACGCCTGACGCACGCCACATGTAGCATGCATTCGATATTTCTGTCCAAACAGTATCTGTCTGTTCTCCAGGTAACTACATACTATTTTCAGCAAATATGGCTCAACTTGCTTCTTTCTTAACACTTCGTATATGCCTCTGGTGCTGTATTGAATACATTTTTTACCTCCAGTGTTACCAAGTCCAGAAGCCTTTCGCACTGAAATCCCCGTCCAATTAATATCTTCCTCTTATGTTGCCTAATGTCTCTGTGGAAGAAGATTAGAAATTTCTGGAAGTCTTCTTCTCCAGTTGCAGTTGATACATAGCAGGAGTACAGAACTATGTCAATCATTTCAGTGATCAAAACCGGGAAGATTTTCCTGGATAATGAGCCAGGAAAATCTGCCCATTCCAGATAGATTAAACATTGCGGAGGTAGTAACTTTCTTAAAGGTAAGTAAATTTTTGTCAAGTGACTTCAATTAGAACAAATATAACTCAGTTTGTAAGTAGTATGCTGTCACGTCAGCTCCAAATAACACAAAGTGTTAAAAAAATAGAGACTAGATACAGCCAACTAACAATTTAGAGAATTGTCAGCCCTGGCCCATTTCTACCCCAATATAGGGACAAAGTATGTAAGACTCGATGCATTTTCGCAACAATTCGAACCGTAGACCGGTTTCGCTCTCATTAGAGCTCCTCAGTACGGCATACTAATTGCAGCAAAAATGCACCTAAAATAATACGGCTTTCGTATAGCCAGTCTTAAAATACTCAGTAAGTGGTGGACGTGCCTCCACCTAGTTGCGGAACCAAGTAGTATGCTGTCACGCCAGCTCCAAATAACACAAAGTGTTAAAAAAATAGAGACTGGATACAGCCAACTAACAATTTAGAAAATTGTCAGCCCTGGCCCATTTCTACCCCAATATCCCTATATTGGAGCTCTAATGAGAGCGAAACCGGTCTACGGTTCTAATTGTTGCGAAAATACATCGAGTCTTACATACTTTGTCCCTACAAAGTATGTAAGACTAGATGTATTTTCGCAACAATTAGAACCGTAGGCCGGTTTCGCTCTCATTAGAGCTCTTCAGTACGGCATACTAATTGCAGCAAAAATGCACCAAAAATAATACGGCTATCGTATAGCCAGTCTTAAAATACTCAGTAAGTGGTGGACGTGCTGCCACCTAGTTGCGGAACCATGTAGTATGCTGTCACGCCAGCTCCAAATAACACAAAGTGTTAAAAAAATAGAGACTGGATACGTGATTTGTTATTTAATGCGAAAGAAAAATCTTGTTTCTGACAAAGGCTGGAGTTTATAAATTAGCTTGTACACATTGTAACGCAATTTACATAGGTCAAACTTCTAGAAATTTCAACACCCGATACAAAGAACATATTTCTGCATTTAGAAATAACCACGCTGAGAAATCTACATTTGCCAAACATATTATTGATACCGAACATAGACCTACAATAAATAACCGCTTACAACCACAACATTTTTATAATGACAAACGTAAACTAGACTTTTTTGAAGCTTTAGAAGTCAAAAGGAACACACACGACAATAACTACCTTGTTTTAAACGAGCAAACTGATTTGGATATTCTTCTTTCTAATTAAATATGTCAAAGAAAATAAATTTAACTATTATTTCAAAAAAGTTGTAATAAAATAATGAGTTGATGTATGTCGATATTTTCGTTGTATAGAGACTACTTTTATACTGTTATTGTTCAGTTATTTTATTGTTGTAACTGTTAACATAGTTATTATAGGCTACTTCTAGTTTATATGTTAAATATTGACATACATCAGATAGACATTTTGAAAACCTCATCTGTCATCTGTGTTTCGTTTTATTTTCAATTTGATAAAATTTTTTGATCAAAACATCATATCATAACATAGCAACAGATATTTATTTGTAGTTGTCATGATTTCGTACTAATTCAATTTTAATCTGTCTGAAAATGCTGTCAAGCAGCGAAACTATAGCACAGAATCATTGAAGAACATCCTAGAACTTCCAGAATTCGAAGGGCCACTTGCTCCAGTTAGCTCACGCGCTGGCTACGTCCTTCACCTACAAAAACCAACAGTGAAGCCAGAGAAGTAGTCTCCAAGTCTGTATGTAATATATATATATGTATGTATATATATATATATATATATATATATATATATATATATATATATATATATATATATATATATATATATATATATATATATATATATATATATATATATATATATATATATATATATATATATATATATATATATATGTCTAAGGAGCGTTTTGATGACCATTTCCTCGCTTAAGTAGGCAGTTCCGCGCCATTTGGTAGTTTGACGACGGTCGTCAAAGTGCCTGGTGGTATACAGCGGGTAGTTCGACGACCAAGGTCGCCGATGTATCCGTCTTAGGATGGAATTGCTAAAGCGTGAAGTTTGACGACTTTTTAAGGTTTCTCGATATCGCCACCAGAGCTGAGAGTTTTCGCCACTGTAGTTCCAAGATCTATCACCAGATGTGGCCGCAAACTAAAATGTTTCGACATACGTTTCGCAATCTAGACTATCTCTTTCTGTGATATGATAATAATAATAGGATTTGTTGTCATTATTGAAATATTGAAAAAGAGGAGTAAAGGTTATGATGCATTTGTAAAAATGTTAAAAGAAATAGAATGATAGGTATTTGTATTTGATATACATTCTAAAAATGCCTGAGAACGTAAATGTTGTGAAAGGAACAAGAACAAGTTTATATCGACGATTTAGACAATTCGCTTCTACAAAATAGTTTAATAATGTTAGAAAACCATATTGTGCTGAAAGGGTAGGAAACAAGTTTGTATAAAATATTGAAGAAAATGAATACTAAATGGCATTTGAAAGGTAACTTAATTAAAAAGTCAGTTTCAATAAAAAAAAGCGACATTATATGACATATTTTACAAAAATCTCCTTGCGGAAAGGTGGAAGACTTCCCAGTTAGCTCTTTTCCTTAGTTTTTCAGTTATACATTAGAATGGCATATCAGATATAAGAAATATAAGATATTATTGGAAGTGTCGTTTTGAAACGTTTACAGGTCAGTTCCGTGCTTCTAAATATCAATATAGGAAGTGAAAGTTTAACAAAAATACAAAGTATAACAGTTGTATTGGAAACCACTGTAATACTTATATCATGTATCACTGTCATGGATAGCGTAATCAAACCTATGTGAAGTTACATGTTTTTATATTTCCATACTGGGATCTGTAATTAAAAAAATGATATTACATCATAAAAGATAAATAGTCAGTAAGTGTCAGAAACAAAAATGAACATAATATGTTAGTGAACAATAGGTACAATTTAATTTTACCAAAATGTGTGTTGTTATATAAAGACTGTTATATGAATAAAGCAGGTAATTTTATTTCAAAATCTTTGGAGCTTGAATTGTTTAATCCCAATAATTTCTAACGGTTTTTAGCACAGATAGCTGGTTAACAAATCTATACATCAGATTATAATGTTTGATAAAATTGCTTTGACCTTTTACATTCCATTTAAAAGTCCATGCAAGATACAAGTTTTGTGCCTGTTTTATAACAAATAATCAATAAAATTGTTTCTTTTGAAATTGTGAGTTATTGCAGTTTTTCTTGATAACTCCATCTTTTTTCATGTGTTAATTGCTATTATTTTGTTATAACATATTGGTTTTAAAGTGTGATTGTGTAAAATTTACCACTTATAAACGCCTAAAAGTACAGATCACTTTTGCGTCGTCATTGTGCTGCCATTATAAATGAATAACCTATGTTTATTCTGATGTTCACCTAAGCAATGATGGCTTATGAATCAAATTAACACTTGCAACTTTCAATTGTTTTATTTTCATAGGACTCTGGAGAAGAATTTTGTAAATCACATGTAAATATACATAAACAGGACAACAGAAGTATATTAAATCTAAAATTAATTGATTATTTGTTTTTGCCCTTTTTTGTTTTTGCCCTTTTTCTCCCTTAAGGCTCGTCCGCGGCTTTGCCGCCCCGATAGCACTGCAGCCCTTGGCTTATTGTGCATTACCCTCCACCTTAAGCTCTATCTCAACAACACAAGTGATTTGAAAAATCATCCGCTGCTGGTGAGTCTCAAACCGTCGTCCCCTGAGTCCGAATGGGAAGTTTGACTGGACTTTCCAACACGGCCACGGCGGCGCCGTTGTTACCCTTACTTGGTGAAACTCCATCCTAAATACAGATGTAGAGACTAAATGTCATGGAAGTGGTATCTACATCTGTAAATAATCTCAAATGAATTACCTACCATAGGTAGATATATTTATGCAAATATCGAATGGCTGAAATTTATCTAATTTATGCCAAATATTTCTCACGCAGTCAAGTTTAATGATTTTCATTTAAATTTCCAAAATGCAAAAAGTGTTTACTAATCATTAAAAAAAATGTATTTTCAAACTTGAGTTAGCTAAAATGATTACCATTGACAATGAAAATGAAAAGAGAAATTTGTCAATAAAAACCATTATTGACAATAATTTAAAAAAACACCCATATGAGAGGTATTGAAAATTATACTTGGTCTACGATAAAAAACGCGACAATTGTTTATAACAAAATTTTATTTATTCAAGATAATCTCCTCTAAGCCTTAAACATTAAGCTAAAAAATCGTAAAGCATTTCTAAATCATAACAAAAATTCTTTATCTTGGTTGAACATTAATTTTATGAATTGTTAGCACTGCAATTAATGACTTGCGGAAAAAGAGCACACCCTTGGCCAGTGTCCCGCAAATTTCTCGCATAATTTAGTTCTGACCTGACCTGACCTAAGTATTAGCTAGAGAATCTCTGAAGCTTAGAAGAAATCATTGTAAATTATAAGTTTTGAATATGTCTGCTGGAGAGTAATTATAAAGATGACGCATAAAATAAACGTGGGATTTGATTGTCATGTTCGTTCTTGGAACAGGAAGAGCAAATTTCGAGTAAGTCGGAGTCGGTGACAGCTGTACCTTGTTCCAGAGAAACTAGCAGAATTATCGCATCTTTGTCCCAGAAAATATGTTTTTAGGTAAATAAACAAATTGATTTACACTATTTTATTGTATGTATAACTGCAGTTTCGCTGAAGTTCTCAGCTTTCTCAAATAGAGAAGTTCTAGTGCCTTCTCAAGTAGCTGATAATAATGCCCATAACAACTAAATTCAATCAATCATTGAAGAACTGAAAGAAGCAGATGTTATGCCTAGTAAAGCTACATATATAATTCATGCCTGCCTACTGCTTAGTATAGAAAGGTCTATCGAACAAATACATTCAATAGCTTAGTTAAAAATATACCAAATGAAGTCAAAGTCATAGTGACTGGCACTCAAAATATGAACAAAACTGAATGTAACCGTAATCTCATTTATTAATGACACAAGATAGATGGTTTAAGTGTAGATATGGTAGAAACCTAAAGGACTAAAATAATGAAGAAACATGTATTATTATGAAGACACGTACACTTGGAGAACTCAAATAACTAAAGAAACCTGACGATCGTTTTCCTGGCCGAGTTAACGTCATCAGAGTTATAAATGATCCTAAATATCTTACATCTACATCTCTGTATATATTCTGGTGCAGGTAGTTGGTCACTAATGTTAAGGGTGGTTCAACAACACAAAAATTAACATATCTGGATCGGCGGAAATACCTAAATCATTTTATTATCTATCGGGCTTTCTCCTGCCGATCTTTCTGGTATATAAGACCCCCCTTTCGGTCTTCCTTTCAGACAATAAATATTAATGAAAATCCCATCTACAAAATCTGAATTTAGGAAGGATAAAGAAACCTTTAAAGTTCCTTTAAAGCAGAATAATAAAGACGTTGTGAAAAGTGAAATTATTTAATACATTTGCTTAGAGGCCTGTACAAATGACTCTGCACTTTATACAAGATTTTTCATCTTACTTGACTGTAATTTTCCAAAACGTTCAGTCTTTAAAAGCACATATGAAGGATATTATTGCAGATGAATGCTATTTGTAAGCATCGATTATACTACTTGTTGAATCTTGGACAACTCAGCAGGATGATATTCAGATACCTGGCCATCTTAGAATTTACACATTTTATGTAAAGCGCAAGAGATATCCATGTGGTGCTACGATATACATCAGGAATAATTTAAAATCAGATGAATTTAAAATTTTGTTTGAAGACAATTGCGAAACTTTGGATTTTGTGTAGTATACACACCACCATCTACCCCATTCACGTAATTAAAGACAAATTCAACAACATGTATATATATATATATATATATATATATATATATATATATATATATATATATATATATATATATATATATATATATATTTTTTGTTTGAAGACAATTGCGAAACTTTGGATTTTGTGTAGTATACACACCACCATCTACCCCATTCACGCAATTAAAGACAAATTCAACAACATATATATATATATATATATATATATATATATATATATATATATATATATATATATATATATATATATATATATATATATATATACATGTTGTTGAATTTGTCTTTAATTGCGTGAATGGGGTAGATGGTGGTGTGTATACTACACAAAATCCAAAGTTTCGCAATTGTCTTCAAACAAAATTTTAAATTCATCTGATTTTAAATTATTCCTGATGTATATCGTAGCACCACATGGATATCTCTTGCGCTTTACATAAAATGTGTAAATTCTAAGATGGCCAGGTATCTGAATATCATCCTGCTGAGTTGTCCAAGATTCAACAAGTAGTATAATCGATGCTTACAAATAGCATTCATCTGCAATAATATCCTTCATATGTGCTTTTAAAGACTGAACGTTTTGGAAAATTACAGTCAAGTAAGATGAAAAATCTTGTATAAAGTGCAGAGTCATTTGTACAGGCCTCTAAGCAAATGTATTAAATAATTTCACTTTTCACAACGTCTTTATTATTCTGCTTTAAAGGAACTTTAAAGGTTTCTTTATCCTTCCTAAATTCAGATTTTGTAGATGGGATTTTCATTAATATTTATTGTCTGAAAGGAAGACCGAAAGGGGGGTCTTATATACCAGAAAGATCGGCAGGAGAAAGCCCGATAGATAATAAAATGATTTAGGTATTTCCGCCGATATAGATATGTTAATTTTTGTGTTGTTGAACCACCCTTAACATTAGTGACCAACTACCTGCACCAGAATATATACAGAGATGTAGATGTAAGATATTTAGGATCATTTATAACTCTGATGACGTTAACTCGGCCAGGAAAACGATCGTCAGGTTTCTTTAGTTATTTGAGTTCTCCAAGTGTACGTGTCTTCATAATAATACATGTTTCTTCATTATTTTAGTCCTTTAGGTTTCTACCATATCTACACTTAAACCATCTATCTTGTGTCATTAATAAATGAGATTACGGTTACATTCAGTTTTGTTCATATTTTGAGTGCCAGTCACTATGACTTTGACTTCATTTGGTATATTTTTAACTAAGCTATTGAATGTATTTGTTCGATAGACCTTTCTATACTAAGCAGTAGGCAGGCATGAATTATATATGTAGCTTTACTAGGCATAACATCTGCTTCTTTCAGTTCTTCAATGATTGATTGAATTTAGTTGTTATGGGCATTATTATCAGCTACTTGAGAAGGCACTAGAACTGTAACTCTATCAACCAACTTATTTATGTCATCCCATTTCACATATTTTATTTGCTTGTTATTTTGTATCATCCACTTGTTAGTGTTGATTGTTCTATCATTTACATTGTGAATTCTAGGTGGGGTTATTGTTTTTCGTTAAGATGTGTGTCTTCACCAAAACCGTGAGGAGTTGAGGTTGTTCCGCTCAAGGATTAGTCATTGGTTTTGTTAGAGTTAGATACTTTTCTGAGAAAAATTAGTTCACCCATTCAAATTGTATTTAACTTTATAAACACTGTTTGATCCTAGAATATTTTTATAGTGTCGAAGATCGTCATAAGTATATGCCTTAGGCCTTTACATAAAAGCCAATTCTAGCAAACCTTCTATTTTATCTACTTTAATTTCATCCTTAATGTTTGTATAAAGGATGCAAATCTTTATCATTGTCAGGTCTATCAGATTGAAGCATTTCGAATGTTTTCAGCAAGTTTTGCTGTACTAAAATCTTTTACTTGATATTTTTCTCTTTTCACGTCCATCTCGCTAAACTGTTTTATTTCAAACAAGCTGGTTGTTGGTCTGATGTAAACCACTTGCTAGTTGGTTCCCGTGCTAAGAGATACAAACTGTTTGGCGGTTTAAGGTTTACTAGCTTTGAGTTGGTTTTCTGTCTACCTATCGATTGTTAGTCGTCTATCGCGACAGCTGTTGGCCAGCTCTGTGTCTAAAACTACATCTGTTAGACAGCTACTAGTTTGACACAACAGCTGTTAGACAGCTGTCTCCTGATATTGTATACCTCTAATTTCAAAGGCTATATAAGAGAGCTTTTCAGCATATCTAGAAATTGCTCCAATTTGGTTGGCGCAGCAGATGCAAATAAAGCTTTAAGTTTACCATTGAATGCATGGTACCGCAGGTCAAATATATTCACCCCAAACAATGTTATACAACAGCAATTATTAACGTCCATTACTATGGATAAAAAAGTTCATATAACATATAGAAAATGGGAAATGTATGAATTAATGAATCCCAATAATTCGACTAAAGGCTTCTGGTCCATTAAGACTTCCTCAAACACTGAACGAACTAGATTTGTTATTGTGAGATTGCTAACTGATCGATACAATTACGTTAGAAAATACATCAACGATATAAAATATATTCGGGATATAAGACTTCACTTAAATTCTAAAGAAATCCCCACAGGAGGATTGAATTTGAACTTTAACCAAGTAAATTAGCGTTCGTATGTTGGTATAGAACCTACACTAGGTTCTATACCAATATAGAACTTACACCTACCTTGGACTTTTACAAAATATACCATGTTTGTATTTGGTTGCTCCAGGTACAGCGATTCCATAAAGCCAGCTCCGATAGATATCAAATTGAAAATACAAAGTACTAACAACTTCCTCGATTGCGTCGTCGAGTACGCCCCACTCTCCAATATCGTGCGTTATATAAAGTAAATGTTCATTGCCATAAATAGTTTTAAGATGAAGTTTGTTGCCGTAGGTACACAAGGCTTCTGTGTGACATAGTAGGCACCTAAAGAATTAGTAATTGATAATCGTTATCAAACTGCACATTATATGTTTAAGACACCGAAAGCGCTAGGTTGTGTTTATTGAATGCAGATAAAATATATCAAGTTTCTACAAGGAAAAACACAGTTTATGGAATATGATTGGGGTAATGTTATTATAAGAGAATTAACCAACAGAGAGAAACATTTTACCAAGGAGCGGGTAGATATAGTTTACGCTAATGGTGTTATCATGAAAAGAGGTGTTATTGAAAGATTTCAATATAATAATGATAACAAATTGTGACTAGATAGTAACAAGATAGTTACAATTTGTTATCAATTTGATAAACGATGAAGGTTGCTTGTAGCAGACACTCCATATATAGGTGTCACGCTGTTCAATTTAATAAAAGACAATGTATTTGTGCTAATAGAAATTGTATGCTATTATTTAAATAAAACAACCAGTGTAAAAGTAAAATGTTTTTTATTTAGTCCAGTTTCATTTTAAACTACAGTTATTAATATCCAGCCATAAAAGACGTTCCAACATTATTCCACTCATGCCTTCTGCAAACTCCAATTCTGCAACTCTGAATTTCCTCGTTGAATTACTCTTAGATATTCTAACAATTAGTTAAAACTCTAGGATTTTTGTTTTTGCATTGAATGATTTCATTTGTTTTATTTCTTTATTTTGAAGCATATACAACCCAAACAATTCCGAGCTTATTTTTAATTTTAATTTATTTTTAATTGCATCATCTTTAGCTGAAGCAGCCTCAATTAGCTGAAATTGTGTTGAAAACATGTTTTATAGTTTCCATGGATTTCTTTTATGTTACTGCCATTCGTATTAATACGATAAGTAGCCATTCTATATTGAAAGCTTGATTTAACATAAGCACTTTATCAAATTCCCACGATTCACATACTTTTAATTTGTAGGCTTCACTATGCAGATGTCAAGAGAAGATTTGTAACGAACACGATTTACAATACCTCATATGATTTTCTTTGCTAGACATCTTGTCGCAATAAAGTTTGTATAGCGACTAAAATAAAAATAAAACATTTTCCTCTATATACCTTTATTAACCGACATATTTGAGATAATTATTTTTCAATGAACTGTTACACTTAACACAAAAGTATATTAACATATTTGTTATTATTATAAGAGAACCAGTTGATATAAATAAAATTTGATATGCACAAATGGGAATCAGTATGAGCCTTCTCCAGTCAGATGAGTCACCGTAGGTCTATTATCAAACAGAAACCTAAGTTTATAACGAACCATATCAGCCTTGATTATGGTCATGTTGTAAGTTGAAGTTTCAACTAGGTCATCGTTGTGTAGAGGTATTCTTGCTAAGCAAAACTATTTCATGGAGTCGTCGCTATCAAAACAGTTTCTCACTTCTCTCACATTTGGTGGTTTGTGGACATAAAACATATTTTGACATAGGGCTACCAGGATGATGAAACATTTTTAAGTGGAGGAGCCATTGTTGAGGTTATTGATATCTGTTAGCTCTTGGTTCTGGTCGTAGTGTAAACACCCGCACATGGATTTAATATTTACATGCGGGTGGTGTTGAGTAGAGTTTTTGTCACTTGAATGGTTAGTGCTGTACTAACATCTAAAATATTTAAATCTCTAAACGTTTAGACGATATCATGAAGGAATGAAACATACGTCTATGCAAAATGTGTCTCCCTCAAATATTCTATTCTCTCTTTACAATTGTTTCAAACGCCATCAGCTTTTACACAGCCACTAGATTCAGATATAAACGCATAGGTGTGAAACGAGACTTAAACCTTTTCACTTAAAATATGTGTGACGGTTATTCGAGGCTAATCCAGATGATGAACAGAAGATTAATTTGGTTGACACTTCTAAAATACTTTGAAGACAATACATATTATTATCCAGAAAATCGTAATGCTGCCATCCTCTAGAGCTAGATGTTAGTTTTCTTCCTCCATCACTGACGCATTTATACATTTTAAAAGTGTTGTAAAACATCTTAGACTAATGCCGATAATTATTGCAATAAAAATTTACATTATATAACGACGATGTTGAAGACTGGGGCGTACTGGACGACGCACTCACGTGAATGACACAATAACAATTCGTGTGATCGAGAAAGTTGTTAGTACATTTCATTTCCAATTTGATATACACCGCAGCTGGCTTTATGGAATCGGTGTACCTGGAGCAATCAAATACAAACATGGAATATTTTGTAAAGGGCTTCTAATCCGAGGTAATACAAACATGAAATATTTTATAAAAGCGTTGTAATTCAAGGTAGGTTTTGTTTCTCTACCAACATACGAACGACTCGATGTAATTTACTTGCTTAAAGTTTGGATTAATACCTTCTGTGGGGATTGGCTTATAATTTGAGTGTGAATGTATTTTCCAACGTTATTGTATCAATCCGGTTCAAATCTTACAATACCAAATCTTGGCCAGTCAACGTTTGAGGAAGTCTCAATGGACCACAAGCCTTAAGTTGAATTTTTGAGATTCGGTATTCATACATTTCCCATTTTCTATATGTAGTCGACTTTAATAATTGCTCTTGTATAACACCCTTGGGGTGAATATGTAGTACCATGCATTCAATGTTAAACATTGAAGCTTTATCTGCATCTACTGCGACAACCAAATTGGAGCAAATTCTAGTAATCCCTATTAACGAATTGCCAAAAGCTCTTTTATATAGTCTATGAAAATATTACATAGGTATACACTATCACGACAGACCGCTGTCTAACAGCTGTCCGACAGCTGTCGTGTGAAACTAGTAGCTGTCTAACAACAGTAGTGTTAGACACAGCTGTCCAAAAGCTGTGGTGATCGGCAACCAACGATAGATAGGTAGAGAGACAACCCACTCAAAGCTAATATACCTTAAAACGCCAAACAGTTTGTCACTCTTAGCACGCTAACAAAAAGATATTATTTTAGTACAGCACAAAACAAAACTTGCTGAAAACAATCGAAAAAATAATTTAATGCTTAAACCTGATAGAGCGTACAATTATGAAGAGTTGCATCATTTATACAAATACTTAGACTTCAATAACGATGAAATTCAACTAAAATACTAAAATAGAAGTTTGCTAGAATTGGCTTTTATGCAAGTGACTATTTTATTTGATTCCAATTACACTCCACTATGCGTATCTCCACCATAACCAAAACTGCTGCCACTGCTTCTTCGCTAAACTTCTTTTTACCTCTAATGTTTAGTAACAAACATGTTCTTAAATTTGTTTTCAATGGTGGCGCTTGCTTAATTAATATTTGGCAATAGAGGTAACTTACGAAAGAGACGAAAATAAAAGAAAAGAAAAAAAGGAGCAAGCACCGAAACATTGCTGAAGTGGCAGCGAGGATGGGAAGAGCAAACTTCAACATCCCAGTGGACAAAGAGACTCATTCCACATATACAGACATGGATATCGAGACAGCATTGGGAGGTGGGTTATTATTTTACTCAATTTGTGTCAGGTCATGGGCGTTTCAGGTCTTACCTGAGTAAAACCAAAATAGTTGACAAATAGGAATGTACGTATTGTGGTGATAGATATACGCCAGAACACACCGTTTTTGAGTGCGCAAGATGGCCGCAAATAAGAGAACAAATGTAAATAATATTGTAACAGCAGATAATGTGGTGGAGCATATGCTGGGAAGTGAAAGGGTGTAGAATACTGTGGGGATAGAAGTCGTTGAAATTACGAAGTTAAAGGAAGATAAAGACAGGATGTAGAAGTTTTTAAAACAACAAGAGTTAGGGACGTTATAAAACAATGCGAGCGAGTGGTTTATGCCACCTCTCTAGGTTTCAAAGGGGTGTTTAGTGGGTAGTCTCGACCTGGAGGGAAGGTGAGTTTGGTTTTCAGCAACGTTGACAAGTGTAGGGAGGATACTGGATCCATAAGTAACAAGAGAAACAAACAAGCCTGAAGTCTACGGTTGGTTACCTGTAATAGACGCTCCGCCGTGAGAACCGGAGTAACGTCTGTGCGAAATTACCACTAAATCGTAAACCTTCGTTGGGAGTTTCGCCTATACGATGTTTTAGGGTCTACAAAGTAGGTGGGCGCTGACTTGACTGCGGATGCACTGTGAACTACGCTGCCTCTTCACGATATTTCGAACTACTAAAATTGGCAAATACAATAACAGACAAGAAGGGCATAGTGTCATTTCAATCGATAGCTTAGAGCGCAAAATGATAATTGAGAAGAAAGACCGTATTAATGTTGGTTGATAGTGCAGCCTATAGAATGTTGTAGGGACAACAAAGTAGGTGGACTCTCACCTGGGCGCTGACTTGGCTGCGGCTGCCCTGTGAACTACGCTGAACTACAAACTGAGAAGAAGGTGGTCAATATTTGTTTAAACATACACTGCCGTGCCACCTCTGGAAGTGTTGTGGTCATTGTGATATGCCTTTATAGATTGATGTTGGCCGGCACTAATGACGGGGACAGATTTGTTAAGAGTGACCTACGTCCACAGCGCCGCGTAACAAAAACGAAGTCGATTTCGGTGCGGACCGTCATAACAATCGACACACATTTGAAGGGCAACAGAAAATCCGAAAACATGACTACAAGGTTACGGAAGCAACAACCGAAAAATATAATTAAAGACGAAAGAAGCGGACGGTCACTATCATTCCGACGTTTGTTCTGTATACTGTACGACAAGAAGAAACCGAAGGCTAGAGGTAAAGTTATCAAGAAGGCTGCAAGGCTCAGAAGAACATCTCCGAGGGCGACAAAAAGAAGCGCAGGATGAAGGAGAGATACGCAATTTATATTTACCAAATGCTTCGTCACTTATTGTCATTAGTGTTCTTGTACCAATTTTACATGTGACAATCTTGTACTTAGTCCCCAAATATCATTATCTATTTCTTTACAAAGAGAGTCCCAACCTGTTTAATTGCCTTTGTTATTGCTGTCTTTAATTTCTTTCTGCTTTCCCTGTATTAATCCTGTGCCTTCCCCTCTATCCCTACTTGTGATGTTTTTTCCTATTACTTCTAGTGGCCTTCCTTCTCGCGTTCGTAGATTCAATTCTGATTTTGGCGATGTATTCATTCCACTAATACGCACCTTTTCGTCTGCCGCAATTATGTCTCCTCTTTAAGCACACCTCACACGCTCTTTCTACTGCTCTATTCATGTCTTTGACCTACCTTCGTGGCTTTTCTGCTTTGTTTGTATCTCTATTTTTTCTAGAAGTTTCCCTTTTTTTATCATTTTAGGTCCACTCTTTGATTGTTTTGGTTTGCTGGGCACTACTTAACGGCTCAGGTCCGTCTCGTTCTCCACATGACATCCTCTCACGTATGTCTGCAGACCTGATTATCACATGGTTACGTCGTTATATGACGATCCTCCATTCTTTTCGAACGTTGCAAGTCTACCATCGTTCAGTATAATATTGTCCGCCTGGCACATCCATTCTAACAACACTTGTCCCTTTTTGTCTTCTCTTGCCAAGCCCCAACTATAGGCTTTCGCACTGAAATCCCCCCCAGTTAATATCTTCTTCTCCAATGGCAGTTGATACATAGCAGGTAACTATGTCAATCATTTCAATCCATACATAGCCTTTACCCTCTCCCGTTCCGTATACTTGTGATTTGTTAATACACCTAATCATAAGATAGCGAGCAAACTGGTTTCACTTATTAAAGAATACAATTACTTTCCAAAATATTCAGTTAAGAATTCTTATGAACTTACACAAAAATTAAATAACTTAATTATTCCCACAAATAGTAAATTAGTCTCGTTTGATGTTTGTAGCATGTATTCTAAGATACCCCCTAAAGAATGGTTACCTCTATTAGAAAACGTTTTAATAGAAAAGAACGTAAATGTCATAAAAAGACAAGAAATAATGAATCTTTTTAATGAATGTATAAAACAAAACTATTTTAATTTATATGCAAAATGAAGGTCTGCTATGGGTAGTTCGTTGTCACCTTTATTAGCCAACATATTTATGGTAAACTTAAAAAACCAAATTTTAACATCAGAACTTTCACATAATATTGTCTTTTGGTACAGATACGTAGATGATATTTTAGCATGTTTTCAAGGTAGTCATACAGAATTAAATGAATTTTTAAATTTTATTAATAGCTTTCACACAAATATTAAGTTTACTTTAGAAGAAGAAGCTAACAGTTGTATAAACTTTTTAGACTTAACAATTAGAAAATAATTCATTTGACTTTTCAATATATAGGAAACCAACTTACACTGACACAACCATACCATACGATTCATGTCACCCTTTTTCACAAAAGCTGTCAGCCTATCATTCTATGATACATCGTGCATTTTCAATACCTATGTCACAAAACAATTTTGAAAAAGAAATTTCAATAATTAAGCAAACAGAATTTAATAATGGCTACTCTGTTAAAATAATAGATAAAATGATAGATAGAAAAGAATACAAATTAGCGATTAATTTAATTTATCCAAATATTAGAGACAAATAAGACAACAGATACGTTTCGATAATTTATTTTGGAACCATTTCAGAAAACATTTCAAAAATTTTAAACACTTGTACAAATACAAAGGTAGCTTTTAAATCTTACAACACGACGCGTGATTTGTTATTTAACGCGAAAGAAAAATCTTGTTTCCTGACAAAAGCTGGAGTTTATAAATTAGCTTGTACACATTGTAACGCAATCTACATAGGTCAAACTTCAAGAAATTTTAACACCTGATACAAAGAACATATTTCTCCATTTAGAAATAACCACGCTGACAAATCTACATTTGCAAAACATATTATTGATACCGAACATAGACCTACAATAAATAACCGCATACAACCACTACATTTTTATGATGACAAACGTAAACTAGACTTTTTTGAAGCTTTAGAAGTCAAAAGGCACACACACGACAATAACTACCTTGTTTTAAACGAGCAAACTGATTTAATGAATTCCCCTTTCTTGGATATTCTTCTTTCTAATTAAATATGTCAAAGAAAATAAATTTAACTATTATTTCAAAAAAGTTGTAATAAAATAATGAGTTGATGTATGTCGATATTTTCGTTGTATAGAGACTACTTTTATACTGTTATTGTTTAGTTATTTTATTTTATTGTTGTAACTGTTATCATAGTTATTATAGGCTAGTTCTAATTTTTATGTTAAATATTGACATACATCACATAGACATTTTGAAAACCTCATCTGTCATCTGTGTTTCATTTTATTTTCAATTTGATAAAATTTTTTGATCAAAACAGCATATCATAACCTAGCAACAGATATTTATTTGTAGTTGTCATGATTTCGTACTAATTCAATTTTATTCTGTCTGAAAATGCTGTCAAGCAGCGAAACTATAGTCACAGAAGCATTGAAGAACATCCTAGAACTTCCAGAATTCACTTGCTCCAGTTAGCTCAAGCGCTGGCTACGTTCTTCACCACTAAAAACCAACAGTGAAGCCAGAGAAGTATTCTCCAAGTCTGTATACAGTATGGACAAGTTTCACCAAGTAAGGGCAACAACAATCAATGAATATATCGCTACATCTACATTTTCGCCTGTTACCAATTTGGCGTTTGCCCCAGCCATGCGCTTGTTGGGTTCAGCTGTTATTGTTAACATAATGTCTTCCCTATTGCATTAGTTTATTAATAAATCCATCTCCCTTCCCTCCTATCCACATTTACTTGGAGCACCTTCATTTTAATTTTGTTAATCTTTCCGTATTCTCCTTCGCTAGCGCCTGTACATGTTCACTGTAATTAGCACAGTTAACAGACTCTGCACTGTGTCCCTCGGCATTGCATAAATAGCATCGCTGCACATTTTCGGATTCCCTTCCGTTGTGACCTTTCCCACAACATTTGTATCATACTTCTTCTGCGTCTTTTGTTGTGCATTCTTATGCTATATCTCTATTCTATAGTATCTATGGCACTTAGGAACTATATTAATTTCTTTGCACGCCATCTATGCCATCGTTTTCCCAGTTTTTTTTACTCTCCAGCGACTGCTGTCCTTGCTTCACGGCCCTTTTTAGCACTTCTTAAAGTTAATTTTCGTCAACTGTCTTCCTTTTCTCTTTTAGTTGCACTTTCACCACTCTTTCCAGCTTTGTAATATGTTGTTTTTTAAACACCTGCTTCTGTGCTTTATCCTTCCATCGTATCTTTATCTGTACGTGCTTGCTGTCTATTTTGTTTCTTTTGTTAACTGTTATTCCCTCGGTGTTTATATTCCTTTTAAGACTCCTGATGATGTCCGCATAGTACTTTCCGGCTAGTGGTTTCAGAATTATCGTTTTTTTTCTTCTGATTTTCATACCACCTTCCCATCTAATCGTTTTCTCACTGGCTCTCTTGTTTCTACAGAATTGTATTTTTTGGCTTTCCCTCTCGTTAAGATAACGAAAGATACTAGAATATGTATTCTAGAATCTTTCTTACATCTGAATGTAATAAAGATACCAAAGCTGAGGTCTGGTACGCCATTTGCACTGTTGCATGTTTCCCCTCTTGCTTTCCTTTATCTTTCGCAGTGTTTTCTGCAGACTACCTTTCAGCTTAATTTTATCATCCGAGGTTTCTCCTTAATCTATTGTCAAAATTATATATGTGTGCTTTTCAGAACTGCTTGTGTCATCAAATACAGGGCAACCGCCCGCATCGTGATCGATTTTTTTCTACACAATATACATTATCCCTGCTTCCAGTTTACTCTTACTTATCAGCATTTTCCACCTGTCGATTACGTTTCCGCAGTCTTCTTCACAATATCGTCGTCTTGATCTTCTCCTTTCCTGACTATATATATATATATATATATATATATATATATATATATATATATATATATATATATATATATATATATATATATATATATATATATATATATATATATATATATATATATATACTTTATTTGTTTGCTCTACGTTTGTGACGTTTGTGGTTTCCGTGGACAGCAGTTTTAAACCATCCCGGTTCATCATCAGCACGGTTCGAAACTGCAGTCCAGGCAAACCAATAGGGAATCATAACCGTACAGCAAACAGATAAAGTGTATCATTAAATGTGATTACAGTGTAGTGCAATATTCCAATATATATATATATATATATATATATATATATATATATATATATATATATGGTCAAATTCTTTTGATTTCCTTGGATCCCTGTTTATCTGACATCTGTTTTAGATTTCCTCCGGCCAATCAGTATTTATCAGTTCTAGAAAACTTGCTTCATCAAGTTCTATCTCCAGTTTCTTTTCTAATTTCTCTACAATTTCCTTCGTTTACTCTCGTCGTTTATCCGCTGTTTGTGTGTTCACATGAGTCCTCTGCCCCTTCTCTTGTCCTGCTTTTGAGGACTTATTGTTACTTTCGTTATCTCCGCTATAGACTTTGTCGCCAAAGCCAAACGTTTGGCAGGGGCACGCCTCATCGGCACCCCGCCACCAACATCTCGCATGCATATGCAGTGCCGACTCAGACCATGCTCTGGCGAAGCACATGCAGCTACATTTTTCCGAGGCTTTGGTTTTGCTCCATTTCCATGATTGCCACCAATTACTTCTGGTGGCCCAGGTAAGGATAAAAAAGGAGTAAGGTAATATGGTTAAGGAAAAAGAGGGGTAATTCGACAGCGGACAGCTGGCAGTGATGGCTGTACTGTCCACGTCTTAACGAGTAGCGGTGAGCATATTGCTGGATGCAGTACACCCACCGGCCAGACAGACCTGAGGCCCTAGCTAGGGGCCCTCACAGGGAGGTACCGTCCTGGCTAGACGGACCCAGGTTTTTTGACGTGGTTGTTACTCCACCCATTCGTGCTTTCTCCCGGGTTTGGAACGGCAATGACGGAGTTTTATTGGTGGTATTTTGTATTGTGTCGATAGTATTTTCTGTTTTTCTTTTAAATAAAATAAGTTGGGCAACCGTCTGAGGCTCCGGCACACTCTGATGTCCACCCAACGTTATTACACCCGTGCCCTCGGCCCGCTCCAGCGGTGGTAAGAGAGCACGGGGCCGGAAATCATGAAGCCATTTTCAGAAAACGCAGGAGACGTAAAGACCCAAGGTTGGCAGATTCGGCATCCTGCAAGCTAGTAAATATACTGCGGCGTGGCATGTGACAATTTGCTTGAGTTCCCGCAGCAGCGTATTGGCCCTACACAGCCAATAATCAGAACGACGAGTCGTAGATTGTGTCCCGGATAACGCTGCCTAAGCTCAAACATAAGGTCTCTATACTTGGTTTGTTTATACCTCTCCTTTATACTGACGTTAGCCTCAGCTGGAGCCGAGAACTATACAACAAACAGGATTTTATTTTGTTTGTCGAGAATGATAATGTCAGGCATATTAGCGGCTACTGGCCTGACAGTGGAGACCGAGAAACTCCAGTATATACGACATCCCTTGTTCTCCACCGGTTGGTGAGGCAGCACTGGTGTTTGGTCTATCATATATGAATGTCGAAGATGGTAATACAAGCTGAACAACACCGAGTGCACTCCGTGCACCTAGGGTGTTGCTTCTGCGTCTGGATGTCAGGTAAGTATTATAGTACTTTCAGTACTATATGCGCTGTACCCTGGACCACTGCCTTTTGCATTAGCAGGAGATTGTGTTTTCCTGGAACTTCCTTCATGAAATTGGTGGTCGCATTGGAAATAAGTCCTGTGGCTCCGATGATGACGGGGATTATTTTGGCCTTCAGGTTCCACATGCGCTATATCTCAATTTGCAGATCTTTATATTTAAGCATCTTTTGTGCTTCCTTCTGTGCGATGTTGTAGTCAGAAGGTATGGCCACGTCTATGATTAGGCAATGTTTTTCTTCTTATCCTTAACTATGATGTCTGGCTTGCTTGCAACTATTTTCCTATCTGTATGCACCTGTGTGTCCCATATGATTGTCACATCTTCAGTATCTATTACAGGGTCCGGGGTGTGTTGGTACCACTTTTCATTTACATCTATCTTGTAGTATTTGTAGATGTTCCATTGAAACTGCCTGGCTACTGTGTTGTGTCGCTCCAGATACGAATGTTTTGCTAGTATGGGGCAGCCGGCAACAATATGGTGGATGGTTTCATTGAAAGACCGACAGAGTCTGCATTTCGGGTCTGTGTGGGTTTTCATTATTTTAGCTTTCATATAATTTGTTGCAATAGCTTGATCTTGGCAGGCAGCTTCCGTCTCGGTCTTGAGATTTGCATGGGTGAGCCACGCCCATGAGTTATTTTGATGGATGGTTTCCTTGACGGCCTCATTTGCTATTTGTCCATGAAGTTGCTTGGTTTTCCATTTCATAATTCGTTCTTCTTTCATCTGTTGTTTAATATTCTGTTTCATTTCTTTTACTTTCTTTGTTTCAGGCATATTATGGCTGTTGTGTTCTGGTTCTTTTTTTTCTCCGTTATATTCGTCTTCCTCTGTGCTGTCATATTCTTTAGGGGCACCTTGTTGTTGTCTTTACACCATTCCCAGGTATTTATCTTCTTGTTTTAGTTGTAGGTAACTACTGATTCCTTCCTTGGCGATGTTGTTAGTATCCTCAATGCTAATCAATCCTCTGCCTCCTTCTTTTCTAGGGATGTACAATCCGTCAATGTCGGCACGTGGATGGAGAGCACCGTACATTGTGAGGAGCTTGCGTGTCTGGGTGTCCAGCTTACGAATCTCTGCCTGGGTCCACTTGATGATCCCTATACTGTATTGAATGACAGGAACAGCTAAAGAGGTTATGGCCATCATCTTGTATTTGGCATTGAGCTCGGTTTTAAGAATCGCTCTTATTTGCCGGAAATATTCTTACTTCAATTTGGTTTTCATTATCTTGTGTTGGATACCGTCGTGTTCATCAAATTCATGCCCAAATATTTTTACACACCAATTTGGTCTAAAGATTCGATGGTTGTTGAGTTATCAATTTTAATGTTCTCCTTTGCTTGTAGTCTTACCTTCAGGAATGTTGCCTTTGCGCACTTATCTAATCCAAACTTCATGACCTGACCTGACCTGACCTGACCTGACGGCTGCGATTTGTTCTGCAAGTTCCTCATCAGATTTTGCTACTAGCTTCAAATCATCAACATCAGCAACTCAAATTGCAGTGTGAAAATGAATCAAGCAACTATTTAAGTTACTTCATTTTATCACAGATCTCAGCAATGGGGAAATCAGAATGTATAGGTATACATTCTGAATGTAGAAAATTCTATAATGCTGTTGCGATGTTCCTCTATTATGTACTCGTTGTCAGAGGTTGAGTAAGTACTCAACCTCTGACAACGAGTACATAATAGAGGAACATCGCAACAGCATTATAGAATTTTCTACATTCCGCCCAAAAAAGGTAGAACTAAAAATAGAGTCCTCAAAGCAGCACCCGACCACAAGCAGACGAAGTTCCATGCCTAAGGCCAAGCCGCTTATAGAATCGCATAAAACTCAAAGGCAAGAACGGAACCTCGTCATCGTTTTTAGTAGCCCACATAAGAACCGGAAACTTCAAAGAATTAAGGTAGGTAAAAGACCTTCACAGTATTAGAATAAAATGGGAACCCCTAATGAAGAAACAAGTCACGTAATTGTTAAAAAGGTTGGCCATGGATCAAGTCAATGCAAACCAAAATCAGGAGACGCAAATGCAGGAAGCACCACACCGAGGACTGCAAGAAGTGACATGGAAGTCCAGTGTTGTAACTGCCTGTGTCTTCATGCAGATAACTACCGCGAGTGCTCAGTATACACCAAGTATATGGATCAATTGGTGAAAACATATCAATATAACACACAAAACCATCTCACACATTTCTCAAGTCAAATACACAACTCACACATATGTGATACATCTATCCAACATCCCACATGTGGCAATTTGGCACATTACTCAACGAACCAAAAATCCTCAGTAACATATGCGACCTAGCCAAATTCTCACATTTCGTGTCATTACCATATCAAACTTGGGAAAACTAATTATTATCCATTAACTCGCTCAAATTTATCCGTAAACACAGTCATTCAAACTTGGAATGCCTGTGCCATTGATAACAGACAAATTTAACAAACTCGCATTCTTAACCGAAAAAAATCAACCAGATATAATCTGCATACAGGAAACACACCTAACACGAAGAACACCAAAACTCCGATAACAATAATCTCCGTAACACCCCATATGTAATGTAAACAGCATCATCCGGTAGCAAAAATTAGCACCATCACAAACGCCTTGTTCGAAAAACGCACTATACAAAAACATGACACAAAGTAATCAATTGTTACAACAAAAACGTACGCCCACCTAACATCGACAATCCAGAATAACATTACGATCTAAACTCACAAAACAAAACACTCATAATAGGGGATTTTAATCCCAAACACATATTAGAACTGTGTCTATAAGGAAGGCCTTAAACTAAACAACTGCATTTTACGCAATACATACACACTCCACTATTCAAATAATTCATACAACCATTTTGCTTACTCAGACAACACACGTTCAACACTAGACGTCTGCATCTTAACTAATGTAAATATAAGAGACGTAAAACGCTCAATGAACTAGACTCAGGTCACCTCCCCATCTTTGTAGAAACCAACACGCAAAATCACACCCCCGCACCTATACAAACACACAATTTAAAACCAACTGGACCCAGTATAATTTTTTAAAATAATAAACCCGTACATACAACACGAGACATGGATGACAATATCCGCATTCCCCACCGTCATACAAGACAGTTACAAAGATGCATCACACAAAATACATCGAGAAACTCATGATCTCTAATTCGCACCCAAAACCTGATTACACAAAAACGAACACAATTATTTCGCGAGAGGCGGGAATGCCGATACAATAGAGATGCCAACCCTATGTGTGTATTTATTTCCCTTTGATTGACTCGTCATGCACAGGGTATGCCAATATGTGTAGTTTGCTTAACATCGTAACCCAATTAATCTAGATACTGCTATGCTCCCAAGACAGATTCGTCCTCGATGCTGGTACCGAAGATAGTGAAGCTGGAGCGGCTTGATTACTAGTTTTTATAATCAACATTATATGGTGGTCTCTGTCTTCGATGCAGGTGCCGAAGATACTGAAGCTGGAGCGGCTTGATTACTAGTTTTTATAATCAACATTATATGGTGGTCTCTGTCTCAATCCAATATCATAATGATCTCCTCGCATTGAAACGTCAGAGGTACTGAATTCTGATCGATAATGTTTACATTTATATGCGAAATAATGCGCGTCGTAAGAGGCATAAAAACCTTACTATATGGTTTTATATCAACTGCATAACCTGGACCTACCATAAGAGTAAACTCATAAACTGTATGCGTAGGGTTTCCGTCCTGTCATCTAAGTATTTTAGATGGTAGTAATACCACAAACTATCCAAGTTATAAAAACTCTACTCAACACCACACGCATTTACATATTACATGTCCGGGTAAACACACTACGCCCAAAACAAAGTGCTGACAGATATCAGTAAACTCAACAGTGGCTCCTCCTCTTAAAAACGTTTCATCATCTTGGTAGCCCTATGTCAAAATATGATTTATGTCCAAAAACGACCAAATGTGAAAGACGTGAGAACCTATTTCGATGGCGACGACTTCATGAAATGGTCTGGCTTACCAAGAAGACCTCCACGATTATCTAGTTGAAACTTCTACTTACAAGATTACCAAGATCAAGGCTGATATGGTTCGTTATAAACTTATGTTTCCGTTTGATCATGGTCCCACGGTGAGACACCTTACTGGTGAGAAGGCTCATACTAACTGATTCTCATCTGTGCAGATCAAAGTACATTTTGATATTTATATCAACTAGTTCTCTTATATGTCTAACCGTATTTGTGTTAATATTCTTTTGTGTTAACTGTAGCAGTTCATTGGACAATAATTATCTCAAATATCAATAGACGTTTGCTTTTTATTTTAGTGGTTAAGAAACCTTCATTGTGTTAGCAAAGATAATCATATGAGGTATTGTGAGTCGTGCTCGTTACAAGTGAAAAGCAGTGTTCTATGAACATCTGTGCAGTGAAATCACAAATTAAAAGTATGGGGATCGTAGAAGTTGAAAAAGTGGCTATGTTAAATCAAGCTTTCAAAATAGAACGGCTACTTATCGTATTAATCCGAAGGCAATTACATAGAAGAACTCCGTGGAAACAATGAAACATGTATTGTTTCAGCTAAACATGATGCAATTAAAATCACTTGGCATTGATTGGTTTGTATATTTCAAAATAAGGAAAGAAAATAAATGAAATCATTCAATAGTAAAAACAAAAATGTTACAGTGTCAAATAATTATGAAAATATCTCTCAGGAATTCATCGAGTAAATTTAGATTTGCAGAATTGGAGTTTGCCGAAGGGTGAGTGGTTGAATGTTGGAAGTGTTTTATGGCTGAAAATAAATATTAATAAAGATATTTTAAAATAAAACTGTAGTAACTCAAAAACATTTTACTTTTACAACGGTTGTTTTATTTAGGTAATAAGTTTACAATTTAAGCAAATAATAGCCTACAATTTCTAATACCACAAATAAATTTTCTTTTATTAAATTTAACAATGTGATACATACATATTCGTGTGTCTGCTACCAGCTTCGGCAACCTTCATCGTTTTTCAAATTGATAACATCCTCGCTGTAACCACATTTCAATAACACCTCTTTAACATAACTTTTTATGATAACACCTTTCACGTAACCTCTATCTACCCGCTCTTCGATAATATGTTTTTTCTATTATGTTGGGTAATTCGTCTAAAATAACGGTACCACAATCATATCTATACACTGCTGTGTTCCTTGTAGAAACATGAATTGTTTAACTATATCTGCACTCAATAAACCTAGCGTTTTCGGTGTCTTGAACATATGATGTGCATCTGCACATTATAAATTACTAATTCTCTGGGTGCCTACTCTCTCACACAGAAGCCTAAACATTTTGTGTGATCAAGAAAGTTGTTAGTACTTTTTATTTTCAATTTGATATCCACCAGAGCTGGCTTTATAGAATCGCTGTACCTGGAGAAATCAAATACAAACATGGAATATTTTGTAAAGAGCTTCTAATCCGAGGTAGTTTAGGTTCGCTACCAACATACAAACGTTCGTTTTAATTTACTTGGTTAAAGTTCAAATTCATACCTTCTGTGGCGATTTGTTTAGAATTTAGGTGAAGTCTTATATCTGGAATGTATTTTCTAACGTTATTGTATCGAACCGTTTGAAATCTCATAATAAAAAATCTAGGTCGTTCAGTGTTTGAGGAAGTCTTAATTGACTCCGAGCCTTTAGCTGAATTATTGAGATTCGGTAATTCATACATTTCCCATTCTCTATATGATATATGAACCTTTTTATCCATAGTAATCGAATCCGACTATCTAATTAAAACAAAGCAATCTTTAACCCATCTGGAATGGATAGATTTTCCTGGCTAATTTTCTAGGAAAATCTGCACGGTCTTCCTTGGGGTGGGGTTCGTCCTTGATGCATCTACACAGAACATTAGATTTTGGACTGTAGATTAACCACCGCACCCTCTAGGGCTGGGATGACGCGGACAACCGGAATATTGTGGCTTCTTAGGTAGCTGGTAATAACGCGCCTAACATTGATATTAAATGAGTTATTGAAGAAATGAAGGAGGTAAGTTTTATATAAAGAAGCAGATTTGTTTTGTTAATCACAAATTTAAAACATCTAAACAGAGTTGTGTTTCCGAAAAGTCCATGGTGATGTTGATTTGCAAGAACATAGGTTAAGTAAGAACCTATTGAACCATCAGATTATGTGAATAAAAAAAATCTAGATTATTGAAAAATTGCATTAAGTCTGCACATCATTTTCTTTTAACTAGTGTTACGTAAACATCAATTACTCACGAACAGTATATCGAGTAGATACACATCAAATAGCGTTTACTCTTAATGCAAATAAAAAAAAAGACATTTGCTGACTTGGATTTTGTTGATACCACAATATCTAAAGTCCAAAGAGACTATGCAGACCTGCCATTCTTTAAACTCGAGGCTAATATGAAACATACGTTTGCTAATAAAGATGATATAAATCAAAAGATGTAATCCGAACATTCTCAGGAAAACTTGATACTTCTTAGTGCAGCTGTTATAACCAACATTGTTGCAAGTAGATCAGCACCAGTGAAATTACTTACTGAGATGAACGATGCTATTAGCCAGTAGTACACATTATTGCCATTCCTATTTCAGATTAGATCTAGGTAAATTTTAATTTACAAGCACGATTTGGTTCCTTTAAAGTTACAAGTAGCTCCTGCTCAAAAAAAGAAACTAATCAAACTTTGTTTCACAAAATATATTACATGGCAATTTTCAACATGATATTCTACAACATGTGCATGTTCAAAACAAATCTGATTACATAATGCCAATATTTGTGAGAACAGAAGACTGCACGATTGATGTTATTGGAGTTTCCACAGAAAACAGGAGGAAAAAAATCATAAAGAACTATATGCCTGGAAGGCGCAATACCAAAATGATGATATATTCCAGAAACGTCACTGACTCAAAAATTAATGAACAGTAGAGTTGTAAGCAGCAGTGACGTCAGGTAGTGTATTAAGCCACTTGTAGGAACAACCCAAGTTGAAATTTTTATATATCTTCTCTTTCAAGATACGTATACCACCATAAGTGGAATATATGTAATAATTAATCACTATCAGTGTTATAGTGATTAATGTTGTATTTTTTTATTAGTGCGTTAAATTTAGAGTTAAAGACCTAACCCAAGATCAGAATTAATGTACTATTAGCTTAAATATCAGCCATAGCTTTAGTCACCTATTCATCATTTTTAGATTTAAGAGAGTCCACACATACTTTGAAAAACAATTGAAAACCACTAAACTGTAGAGGTTTCTTTGTAGTTGTCTGTAATTCAGCTAAATCAATCAATCACAAATCATTGAAACCATTGACCGCGCAGATTTTCCTAGAAAATTAGTCAGGAAAATCTGCCCATTGCAAGTAGATTTAACATTGCTGTGTTGTAATTAGACAGCCGGATTCCCCCATCCGCCAGCTCAGAACTGGCATGGACGTCGGGATCCGTCTATCGAATTAAAACAAAGCAATGTTTAATTAGATAGTCAGATTCCCACGTCCATGCCAGATCTGAGCTGACTTATAATTAAAAGCCAGCTCAGAAATGGTATAGACGGGGGAATCCGACTGTCTGATTAAAACAAAGCAATGTTTCATCTATTTGTACCGGGCAGATTTTCCTGGAAAATAGGCCAGAAAAATCAGCTCATGCCAAATAGTTTAAACACTAATTAGACAGTCGGATTCCCCTGTCCATACCAGTTCTGAGCTGGCTTTAAATTAAATGTCAGCTCAGAACTGGCATGGACGTTAGAATCAGACTATCTAATTAAAACAAAGCAATGTTTAATCTACTTAGACCGGGCAGATTTTCCTGGCTAATTTTCCAGGAAAATCTGCCCGGTCTAAATAGATTAAACATTGCTTTGCTTCAATAAGATAGTCGGATTACAACGTCCATGCCAGTTCTGAGCTGATTTATAGTTAAAAGCTAGCTCAGTACTAGTATGGACGGGGGAATCTGACTGTCTAAATAAAACAAAGCAATGTTAATCTATTTGTACCGGGAAGATTTTCCTGGACAATTAGCCAGGAAAATCAGCCCATTCCAAATAGATTAAACATTACTACATACAGACTTGGAGACTACTTCTCTGGCTTCACTGTTGGTTTTTATAGGTGAAGGACGTAGCCAGCGCGTGAGCTAACTGGAGCAAGTGGCCCTTCAAATTCTGGAAGTTCTAGGATGTTCTTCAATGCTTCTGTGACTATAGTTTCGCTGCTTGACAGCGTTTTCAGACAGAATAAAATTGAATTAGTACGAAATCATGACACCTACGAATAAATATCTGTTGCTATGTTATGATATGATGTTTTGAACAAAAAATTTTATCAAATTGAAAATAAAATGAAACACAGATGACAGATGAGGTTTTCATAATGTCTTTGTTATGTATGTCAATATTTAACATAAAAACTAGCCTATAATAACTATGATAACAGTAACAACAATAAAATAATTAAACAATAACAGTATAAAAGTAGTCTCTATACAACGAAAATATCGACATACATCAACTCATTATTTTATTACAACGTTTTTGAAATAATAGTTAAATTTATTTTCTTTGACATATTTAATTAGAAAGAAGAATATCCAAGAAAAGAGAATTCATTAAATCAGTTTGTTCGTTTAAAACAAGGTAGTTATTGTCTTGTGTGTGTGTGCCTTTTGACTTCTAAAGCTTCAAAAAAGTCTAGTTTACGTTTGTCATTATAAAAATGTAGTGGTTGTATGCGGTTATTTATTGTAGGTCTATGGTCGGTATCAATAATATGTTTTGCAAATGTAGATTTGTCAGCGTGGTTATTTCTAAATGCAGAAATATGTTCTTTGTATCGGGTGTTAAAATTTCTAGAAGTTTGACCTATGTAGATTGCATTACAATGTGTACAAGCCAATTTATAAACTCCAGCTTTTGTCAGGAAACAAGATTTTTCTTTCGCGTTAAATAACAAATCACGCGTCGTGTTGTATGATTTAAAAGCTACTTTTGTATTTGTACAGGTGTTTAAAATTTTTGAAATGTTTTCTGAAATGGTTCCAAAATAAGTTATCGAAACGTATCTGTTGTCTTCTTTGTCTCTAATATTTGGATAAATTAAATTAATCGCTAATTTGTATTATTTTCTCTCTATCATTTTATCTATTATTTTAACAGGGTAGCCATTATTAAATGCTGTTTGCTTAATTACTGAAATTTCTGTTTCAAAATTGTTTTGTGACATAGGTATTGAAAATGCACGATGTATCATAGACTGACAGCTTTTGTGAAAAAGGGTGACATGAATCGTATGGTATGGTTGTGTCTGTGTAAGTTGGTTTCCTATATATTGAAAAGCCAAATGAATTATTTTCTAACTTTCTAATTGTTAAGTCTAAAAAATTTATGCAACTGTTAGCTTCTTCTTCTAAAGTAAACTTAATATTTGTGTGAAAGTTATTAATAAAATTTAAAAATTTATTTCATTCTGTATGACTACCTTGAAAACATGCTAAAATATCATGTACGTATCTGTACCAAAAGACAATATTATGTGAAAGTTCTGATGCTAAAATTTGGTTTTCTAAGTTTTCCATAAATATGTTGGCTAATAAAGGTGACAACGGACTACCCATAGGCAAACCTTCATTTTGCATATAAATTTTATTATTAAATTTAAAATAGTTTTGTTTTATACATTCATTAAAAAGATTCATTATTTCTTGTCTTTTTATGACATTGACGTTCTTTTCTATTAACACGTTTTCTAATAGAGGTAAACATTCTTTAGGGGGTATCTTAGAATACATGCTACTAACATCAAACGAGACTAATTTACTATTTGTGGGAATAATTAAGTTATTTAATTTTTGTGTAAGTTCATAAGAATTTTAACAGAATATTTTGGAAAGTATTTGTATTCTTTAATAAGTGAAACCAGTTTGCTCGCTATCTTATGATTAGGTGTATTAACATAGCTAACTACTGGTCTCACCGGTATATTTGGCTTATGAATTTTCAGGTGGCCATATAATTTTGGTGGTTGCGGGCTTTTATATAAAAGATATTTCTTTTCTTGTTGACTAAACAGACACGTTTTTAAGTTCATTTTTTAGTTTTGTCTGAAATGCGTTTGTTGGGTCTCTCCTAATTTCTGTTAAATTTT
The DNA here is from genome assembly GCA_964006375.1 of Tillus elongatus. NCBI lineage: Eukaryota > Metazoa > Arthropoda > Insecta > Coleoptera > Cleridae > Tillus > Tillus elongatus. Next base: position 44,098,193 of record OZ023270.1, on the reverse strand, counting down.
CTGTAGTAATAAAATCATTAATTTTAATGTTATATGCGTGCCTACTTATAACTACAGTTGTATTTCCTTTATCAGCTTTAATAAAAACTAGATCATCGTCTAATATTTTATGCTGAACATATTTTAAAATTTGAGTTTCGTTAATTTGACGTTTGTCATATTTTGAAGTTAAATGTCTTAAAAATTCACATATTTTTAATTTTCCATATTGCCTTTTAGATCTGAAAGCAATTTCGGATTCAGAAGCTAATATCTCTTTAATTTTGTTTCTAAATTTAAATTTTGGGCAGTATTTATATCCTTTATTTAGAAAAGAAATTTGTTCAGTTGTAAAAATTGTATCGCTTAGGTTTTCAAATCTTTTCTAAAACTTATGTGTTTGTGGGGGAGATCTTTCTCAATTATGTAAATGTTGTGTGCCTTCCAGGTTTCTAATTTTGTTTGTCTGTGTTAAGCGTTTTTTAAATTTCAATTCACTAACTAAAATATGTATTTGGTCATCTAATATATCAAATTCTACTGGATGTAATTTATAAGCAAGTTCTGAATAGATTACCTTGATATAAAGAAGCAAACTATCACGAATTGAAAACCATTTCTTGGATTCTTCTTTCAGCCAGATGAAATTGGCTTTTCTAATAGCAATTTTTGATTGATTTGATGTTACAGTAGTTGTTATGATTACGTACTTCGGGATGACCTTCTTTCTTATGCACTCTTGGTTAAACCATGCATTCTGGGAAGCGTTCATCTGCTCGATTTTCAATTTTCTATACAAATGGGCAAGCTCTCCAATAGAAGACCTCTTCAATTCATTGATTGTTGTTGCCCTTACTTGGTGAAACTTGTCCATACTACTATTAGAAAAGCCAGTTTCACCTGGCTGAAAGAAGAATCCAAGAAATGGTTTTCAAATTGTGATAGTTTGCTTCTTTATATCAAGGTAATCCATTCAGAAATTTCTTATCCAGTAGAAATTGATATATTAGATGACCAAATACATATTTACATACAATTAGTGAATTGAAATTTAAAAACGCTTAACACACACAAACAAAATTAGAAACCTAGAAAGCACACAACATTTACATAATCGAGAAAGATCTCCCCCACAAACACATAAGTTTTACAAAAGATTTGAAAACCTAAGCAATACAATTTTTACAACTGAAGAAATTTCATTGCCCTTGTTCTAGATGAAACAACCGACGTAACTAATTTTAGTCCACTATCTGTAGTAATACGCTACGTAAAAATGGATGGGAGTGTACAAGAAAGATTTTTAGGGTTTAAAAATGTGACAGAAGATCGTACCGCAAACGCTCTATGTAAAATTGTGCTTAATATTATGAAAGATATTGAGGAGGCTGATAATAAATTATTTGCCCAAAGCTATGATGGGGCTGCTGTTATAGCGGGACATTTAGGAGGTCTTCAAGCTAAAGTGCGGGAAACGTTCTCCAGTGCTTTATTTGTACACTGTTTTGCTCATAAATTAAATTCAATTTTATCCCAATCTATAAATCATATTAAAGAATGTAAAGAGTTTTTTGCTACCCTAAGTGGAATGGCTGTTTTTTTCCAAATCTACGAAGCGCACACAGGCCTCAAACTCAATTGTTAAAAAACGTTTCCCCAAAGTAGCTGCAACCCGATGGAACTACAACGTCAGACTTGTGTTAGCTATATTTCAACACCGTGAATCGTTAATTGAACTTTTTGAAAATATTATGGAAAATAGCAAAAATTAGGACGCAGAAACAATAAATAGTTCTAGAGGATTTTTGGATGGTTTGAAAGCGACTTTAATTTTAATTTTTTACTTAATATATTTTCGGAAATATTTCCGTTTTCAGGTAATGTATTTAAAATATTGCAATGTAAAACAATTGACATTGGTTCTCTCTATTAAATCCATTATAATTCAAAAACGGAATGAATTTGATAAGTTCTGGGAAAAACAAATAAATTAGGAGAAGTGGAGCCACGAAGAAAGCGTCTGCGCACTGATAATGTGGGAGACCTTCAAAATTCTTATCGCCGCCTTTTCTACGAAATCATAGATCAAATTCAGCAGCAAATTAACTGCAGATTTGATCATCTCAGTGACCTGAAATTTCTTGAATTGTGTAATTTTGGAGGATATAAAGGGATACCTTTCCCAGAAGATTCATTCGAATCATTATTCCACCACTATGGACATTATTTTGACAAAGCCTTATTACGATCAGAACTTACAGTCATTTATGAAACCGATGTTATTGACACAAAAACTAACGCGAGTGAACTTTTAACTTTCTTAAAACAATCAAAATTGGAAAATGCATTATCTGAAGTGTTCAAATTATGTGAATTAGTATTAACAATTCCTGCTACTAGTGCATCTGTAGAACGAAATTTTTCTACATTGAAACGTATCAAGAGTTTTGTTCGGAATTCAACAGGACAGGAAATGCTTTCTCAAATTTCAATTTTGTCAATTGAAAATAACCTCGTCCAGGAAATGTCCCAGAATCCACAGTTTTATGATGACATTATTGACGAATTTGCCAAAAACGACAGAAGAATTGAGTTACACTACAAATAGGTAAGTTGCTGAGAATTGCTTCCCTTATTTAAAATATCACCGCACGCCTCTGAGGGACGCATATAACATTAAAATTAATGATTTTATTACTACAGAAAATTTAACAGAAATTAGGAGAGACCCAAGAAAGGCATTTCAGACAAAACTAAAAAATGAACTTAAAAATGTGTCTCTGTTTAGTCAACAAGAAAAGAAATATCTTTTTATAAAATCCCGCAACCACCAAATATATATGGCCACCTGAAAATTCATAAGCCAAATATACCGGTGAGACCAGTATTTAGCGAGCAAACTGGTTTCACTTATTAAAGAATACAAGTACTTTCCAAAATATTCAGTTAAGAATTCTTATGAACTTACACAAAAATTAAATAACTTAATTATTCCCACAAATAGTAAATTAGTCTCGTTTGATGTTTGTAGCATGTATTCTAAGATACCCCCTTAAGAATGCTTACCTCTATTAGAAAACGTTTTAATAGAAAAGAACGTAAATGTCATAAAAAGACAAGAAATAATGAATCTTTTTAATGAATGTATAAAACAAAACTATTTTAAATTTAATAATAAAATTTATATGCAAAATGAAGGTCTGCCTATGGGTAGTCCGTTGTCACCTTTATTAGCCAACATATTTATGGAAAACTTAGAACACCAAATTTTAACATCAGAACTTTCACATAATATTGTCTTTTGATACAGAAACGTAGATGATATTTTAGCATGTTTTCAAGGTAGTCATACAGAATTAAATGAATTTTTAAATTTTATTAATAACTTTCACACAAATATTAAGTTTACTTTAGAAGAAGAAGCTAACAGTTGTATAAATTTTTTAGACTTAACAATTAGAAAGTTAGAAAATAATTCATTTGACTTTTCTATATATAGGAAACCAACTTACACTGACACAACCATACCATACGATTCATGTCACCCTTTTTCACAAAAGCTGTCAGCCTACTATATGATACATCGTGCATTTTCAATACCTATGTCACAAAACAATTTTGAAACAGAAATTTCAGTAATTAAGCAAACAGCATTTAATTATGGCTACCCTGTTAAAATAATAGATAAAATGATAAAGAGAAAACAATACAAATTAGCAATTAATTTAATTTATCAAAATATTAGAGACAAAAAAGACAACATATACGTTTCGATAACTTATTTTGGAACCATTTCAGAAAACATTTCAAAAATTTTAAACACCTGTACAAATACAAAAGTAGCTTTTAAATCTTACAACACGACGCGTGATTTGTTATTTAACGCGAAAGAAAAATCTTATTTCCTGACAAAAGCTGGAGTTTATAAATTGGCTTGTACACATTGTAATTCAATCTACATAGGTCAAACTTCTAGAAATTTTAAAACCCGATACAAAGAACATATTTCTGCATTTAGAAATAACCACGCTGACAAATCTACATTTGCAAAACATATTATTGATACCGAACATAGACCTACAATAAATAACCGCTACAACCACAATATTTTTATAATGACAAACGTAAACTAGACTTTTTTGAAGCTTTAGAAGTCAAAAGGCACACACACGACAATACCTACCTTGTTCTAAACGAACAAACTGATTTAGTGAATTCTCCTTTCTTGGATATTCTTCTTTCTAATTAAATATGTCAAAGAAAATAAATTTAACTATTATTTCAAAAAAGTTGTAATAAAATAATGAGTTGATGTATGTCGATATTTTCGTTGTATAGAGACTAGTTTTATACTGTTATTGTTTAGTTAATTTAATGTTGTAACTGTCATCATAGTTATTGTAGGCTACTTCTAGTTTTTATGTTAAATATTGACATACATCACATAGACATTATGAAAACCTCATCTGTCATCTGTGTTTCATTTTATTTTCAATTTGATAAAAATTTTTGACCAAAACATCATATCATAACATAGCAACAGATATTTATTTGTAGTTGTCATGATTTCGTACTAATTCAATTTTATTCTGTCTGAAAATGCTTTCAAGCAGCGAAACTATAGTCACAGAAGCATTGAAGAACATCCTAGAACTTCCAGAATTCGAAAGGCCACTTGCTCCAGTTAGCTCACGCGCTGGCTACGTCCTTTACCTACAAAAACCAACAGTGAAGCCAGAGAAGTAGTCTACAAGTCTGTATGTAGTATAGACAAGTTTCACCAAGTAAGGGCAACAACAATCAATAGATTAAACATTAATTATCTAATAACTATCTAGTCGAATTCCACCGTCCGTAACAGTTCTGAGCTGGCTTTTAATTCAAAGTCAGCTCAGAAGTGGCATGTACGTGGGAATCCGACTATCCAATTAAAACAAAGCAATGTTTAAATGTCCAAATAGATTAAACATTGCTTTGTTTTAATTAGATAGTCAGATTCCCACGTCCATGCCAGTTCTGAGCTGACTTTATAATTAAAAGCCAGCTCAGAACTGGTATGGACGGAGTATTCTGTTTGTCTAATTAAAACAAAGCAATGTTTAATCTATTTGTACCAGGCAGATTTTTCAATCTGTAAATATCAACACACTGGTGTATTTGTTTGTAAATATGCCAAGTGATGATATCAATTCAATGTCAATAATTACGTGACGGGCTTGACCTATTATCTACTTGATATTGCTTTACTTTAATGTTTCTTAACTGTATTGATTAACATTATAATATATATTTCAGTAATTATAACAATCAGAATAAGATTATGATATATTTCCAACCCTAGGTATGAGCCCATTCCCCCCCCCCCCCCCCCCCCCACACACACACACACTTTCTGCTTGGGCGTTAGAACCATAGTTTTTGTCTTGATTTTACAGTCTTGGGAGATGGATATTATGCCATACTGCTTCATCGTAACTTCTTCCCTTTAGTCGTTACTAATGATTGCAATTCTAGATTCTCGTGGGTTGATTATTAACATCAATGAGTTTCCAGTGTGCAGTTATTTCCAGATTGTCGACTTTACTTCTGGTGATGGATTGGACACGTGGTTTTGTCTTCCCTCTGGTATATCTCATTTATTATGCAGGTGTGGTTGCTTTCCATGCTCATTACCATGGCTGGGGAACACACATATAGATTCTTGAGGATTGGAATGCTGCTTGTGAGTTCATCATCATCGTTGCGTGTTATAATCCACTCCTAGGATTTGGTTGGGTACTTCCATAGACCAATAGGTTTCGTTTTAGACATTATACGGAATCGGGGTGACATTTATTAGCATAAATTGCGTTACCTCTGTCATTGTGAAGTAGCTGTACAGATGAATATATTTCTCACTGACCGAAGTATCGGGTATGAAATAATCTCCAGTTGCTGTGGTAGTTTTCTCGTTGCTGTCCTCATGATTTGATCAATGTGTGTCGGTGAAAGAAGGTCGTAAATATTGCCTTGGTTCACATGTATGTTTAGCAAGCTTATATAATGATGAGTAAGTTAATCTAGAAATCGATCTATATGTGAATCTGTAATGAATTCTTATCTACTGCTTTGTACCAAGGCTTCATGTTTGGACTTGAACTGCCTTAGTGTGTGTGGTATATCCTCTTCTCTATATCATTGAATCGTGATAGTGATTGCAGCATCAGCCACGTTTGATAATCCGATTTTCGAGTTTTTAATTTATTTAGGTAATGTAATTCGATTGTTTATTTAATTTGTTTAATGTAAACAGATTGTATTCTTTTTTGTTGCAATATTCACAAGTCCTAATATAATCTTTAATTTTCTTTCTTATCTTTGGAAAAGAGAATTTGTCTTTCATCTCTGCATAGGTCTCATCTAAAGTTCGATCTCGCTTTTTAGTTTCATGAGAAAACATGATTTGGTAAAGAATTAAAAACAGCATCAGAGATTAGAGAATCTCTGATGCTGTTTTTAATTCTCCCAAATTCGGTATTTTTGCTTCACAATTATTAGTTGTATTGGAATTTTTTATTTTTATGGGGTTTGTTTCTATACTACTCCTTTATTAATTGCGAAATTTTGTTTATCATTAAAATTATATGTTTCTACTTTAGGTTTTGTTTTGCTTATTATGTTTTTCCGTATTTAACACAGTTTTTCCCGTGTTATCGTATAGGGCTAACAGAGCTAGCTGCTCTTAAAAGTGAGTTTGAAGACAAATTGGAAAATTTAAGAAAGCATATAACTTTTCAAGTGCTGCATGATATTGATATACCAAAGAATAAAGATCTAAGTAAGATACTGAATCAGCTGGACACCAAGATCTCAGCTCTACAAGCTAAGTGGAAACTTTACATTCAACACCATGGAACGTATAACATTTCAACCATCTGATACTAAAAACCAAATTTTTTATGAATTATATACACCTGCAAGAATAAGTTTTAAACGTAGTCGTACAATAATCAATGGTTGAAATGATTTGTGGTTGATTCATTTAGCTGAATTACAGACAACTACAAAGAAACCTCTGGTTACAGGTACAGTTTAGTGGTTATCAATTGTTTTTCAAAGTATGTGTGGACTCGCCCTCTTAAATCTAAAAATGATGCATAGGTGACTAAAGCTATGGCTGATATTTAAGCAAACAGTACAGCACCCTCTAACATTCATTATGAATTTAGGTTAGAACTCTAAATTTAACGCATTAATGAAAAAATATAACATTAAACACTATAGCACTGATAGTGATTAATTATTACATATATTCCACTTCTGGTGGTATACGTATCTTGAAAGAGAAGATATATGAAAATTTCAACTTCGTTTGTACCTACAAGTGGCTTAATACACTACCTGACGTCACTGCTGCTTACAACTCTACTGTTCATCGAACAGCTAGTGCCTTAATAAATAACAACATACGTTACATTAATTTTTGAGTCAGTGACGTTTCTGGAATATATCAGTAATGATGAAAATTCCGCAGAAATTGTTGACGAGAGTATCATCTTTAAAAGTGAAACTGAAGTAAAAATGACTAGAACTCAGGATCATAGTATTATGCATACTTAGGATTTAGAGTTAAACTTAATGGATATAAACATTTTTGATGAAGTTAAAGTTTATTTGACTCAGGACATTAGTGACAGGTAAACAAACACACCGTTCACTTGAACACATAATTTGTTAAACTGTTAGTAACACAAACGTAAACTGTTTAATTGAGTGAACGCAGCCTGAAACAATTTGAGACTACCCACTAAACACTATCTTGAAAACTACAGAGGTGGCGGAAACCACTTGCTGGCATTGGTTCACACGTCCCTAACTCTTGTTGTTTTAAAAACGTCTACATCCTGTCTTCATCCTCCTTTGACATTATGTAATGAGATTTGTTTTGAACTTGCTTGTTGTATAATATCATGTTGAAAATTGCCATCCAATATATTTTGTGACAAAAAGGTATTTACAAATAAAAAATGTGTAAATTTTTCAGATAGCCGGAATAAAGAGTCATCCATGATGCTATCTGTTAACCCGACATCCACTGCATGATGTCCTAGTTTGGTTAGTTTGTTTTTTTTTTTGTTCAGGAGCTACTTGTAACTTTAAAGGAACCAAATCGTGCTTTTAAATTAAAATTTACCTAGATCTAATCTGAAATAGGAATGGCAATAATGTGTACTACTGGCTGATAGCATCGTTCATCTCAGTAAGTAATTTCACTCGTGCTGATTTACTTGCAACAATGTTGGTCATAACAGCTGCACTGGGAAGAATCAAGTTTTCCGGAGAATCTTTGAAGGAAACACCGATTACATTTTTTGATTTAAATCATCTTTATTAGCAAACGTCTGTTACATATTAGCCTCGAGTTTTAAGAATGGCAAATCTGTATAGTCTTTTTGGACTTTAGATATTGTGGTATCAACAAAATCCATGTCAGCAAAATTTTTTTTGTATTTGCGTTACGAGTATACGCTATTTGATGTGTATCTACTCCTTGATATACTTTTCGAGAGTAATTGATGTTTACGTAAGGCTAGTTAAAAGAAAATGATTTGCAGACTAAATACAATTTTTCAATTTTTTTCATTTACACAATCTGAAAGTTCAATAGGTTCTTACTTAACCTATGTTCTTGTAAATCAACATCACCATGGACTTTCCGGACTTTTGTCTTTGAACAACCCTGTTTAGATGTTTTAATTATGTCGATGGGGATAATGAAAGTGATTAAAAACCTTAATCTGCTTTTATATTTTACCTCCTTCATTTTTTCAATAATTCATTTAATTTCATTGTTATGGGCGCTATTACCAATATTTCGGTTATCCGCGGCATCCCAGACCTAGAGGATGCGGTGGTTAATCTACAGTCCAAAATCTAATGTTTTCTTGGACACGGATCAAGGACGAACCCCGTCCCAAGGAATTTGCCACCCATTTCCGTCCAGTATCAAAGAAATGGTAGTTGAAAAAAATTGAATGCGTATACTAGCTCTACGCATCAGAAACTCCACCGACAAACGAGACGCAAACAAACTCATCAAACAAGAACTAACGAAGTGAGCGAGTCTGACTTAAGGCAGTTGCTGTTGGAAATAAAAGAGAACGTTTATATAGATGAACGTCAATCAGAAGGTGAAGACTTACAGTAAAAATATAGTTAAATTGTGTGCTGTATACTTGGCCGGCTACTGCTCCACCCAGTTCTTTGCTTTATCTTACACTCAGTACGCTTCAGGGTTCTCTTTAACTAAGCCATTCTTTAAATATTTACCAGAAGTAGCAACATATCACTACAGAAATTGAGATATATATTTATGGAGTCTTAAGCTTCCGGGAGTCTGGTGATTCAAACAGACTATATGAATCTGGTGGGGTCTGATAGACGCCAATAGGTTTTAAGGCACCAGAATGCAAATAAACCAAGGAATGGTCTCAAAGGGGGGTTTCTAAACATCACGCAATATGGTAGAATAAGATTATTAGAATGCAGATTCAAGCAAAAAACAATGTAATGAATTTTTTTTGTAAAAATCTAAAAAGAAAACATGATTATAAAAGTCAGTGTCAAGTACCTACACTAATTCAGTATTAGAATAATAATTCTTATTCGTGTTCATTACTGCACATAAAATTCGCATGTGCCAAACAAATTGTCTTCTTGCATGTAACGCACAGGTATTGTGATTTTCTGTCGGAATTACGTGGACAAAATTCACAGCGTCTTCTTTTTCTAGTCTCATTTGGATTAGCTACAGGAATAGCAGGCTGCTGCTTGCGTAATTCTTTAGGAAGCCTTTGGTTTGTTGTCGTCTATCCTGATGCTCTCTAATTAGTCTCTCAAAAAATTGCGCCTGGTTGTGGCATAATCATTCGTATTATTTCTGTATACAATTTCGCCATTTACTCCGGCAGTGTTGAGAATTGAATAAAATATTGTCAACGGCCATCGCCGAGAATTTCTTGAAATGTTGTAAGAAGCTGAAAACTTATCTAAAGTGTGATGTTGTAGAACGTGACTATTTCAGGCTTTTGTTTGTCCCCCGTTGATTCATTAGCACTGTCATCGTAATGAAGCGTCGACCATAATAGTACATCTTTTTTTTTCGCGATATATGATACCATCGTAATATATTTTTTTTGAAAACCAAATACACTTCCTTCTGTAGACACCAGACATCGCGGCAATTATCTTTTATTTTTGCGGTCAGTTCCAACAGATGTTAATCAATGTTCGGTGAGCAATTGATGCATCAGGCTGTAACTCGTAAACCAGTTATCGAACGTAACATTACGGCCACTCTTTAAAACCGGTTCTATCAATCGAAGGACTATAGGTTCGGGCTTATTACTTTTTCTGAACGGTCCCTCTGGTTGTAAACCTACGTATACTTCTAGATTAACAGCATAAAACACCTGGCGTCTGTCAATGCAAAAAATTTTACCTTATATTTGGCGGGTTTACTGTGAATGTACTGTCGAAACGGACAGTTGCGACGAAACGATAGCGATTGCTCATCAATGGCTAACCATTGATCTAAATACATACTTGGAGAATAAACTTGTCTGTAGTTGGAAACAAATGCATCAAAAATTCACCTAATCGGTGCAAGTTTATCGAACACCACTCTCTCTTGTCTAGTTTGATAATTGTCAAATCGTAAGCAATACAAAAGAACATTGAATCTCTGGAGACTCATAGTCATTCTAAATATCGGTACTCCTGTATCGTCTGTTGTCCATAAATCTTTGACATTTTGACGTCCAGATTTATAGTAGCCCGCTAAATACAGAAGTCCAAATAAAGCTCGCAATTTCCATTTGTCTGTCTCTTTTACTTTATACTGATCTCTTTCTGCATACGTAGCACACTTAGCTCGAATTTTTTGGTTGGTGTGAATAATAATTGCAGTCGTGATCTTTTCATTCCCAGCATTCTGCTGCTGTTTTACCGTTTTTATATGGTCTTCTGACAGTGGGTAGTTGCGTAACAATATTTTCTGCTCTTAACCTGACATTCGGGCGAGACTTGGTGCTTGAACCATTTTGTTGCCTCATCTTTTCCTTTATATAACATACTTTCAAGGTTATTTTCCCTGTCGTTTTCATCATCGCTAATTTCTTGTTCTGTTTCACTGTTATGTTCACTTTCACTCAAATGGTCTATTTCTTCTTCATCACTTGAAATTTCATCTTCAAGTGCTTGACGTTCTACCTCTTCCCATAAGGCCATAAGTCTACGTTGCTCCCGTTCGTAATCTCCCATTTTGAAAACGCTGAATCTGTAGCAATCAATTGTATTTTATATTTTATAAAGTTTAACCTAATTAACTATTTCTCTTTTGTAATAATATTTAACACATGAGACATAAAATAAAACAAAACATACCTTAAAAGTCTGTTAAATTCGGAGTAGCTTATTAAGTCTGATGTGGTCTATGATACCCGATCCACTATTATGCATACGATTCACCGTTGTTTACACCAAACACGCTGGAACTACACTAACAGCAGATAGACCGATGCCGTGGAGGCAGCTACCCGTAATGTCAGCTTCCGCCATCTATTGCCCAAATAGATACAACATGTTTAGCATACCTCTGGGCCTGTCAGACCCCACCAGACTCCCGGAAGGTTAAAATGATCATAATAGCTTTTGAAAATTGACGCAGTAACCGAGCAGAGAAATAAGACCAGTGAGAGCGCTTGGTGGAAAGAGGAGGAAGTGGAACAACAAAATCTACTTAACAGCCAATGTAACATCGGTATGCTCGGTCAAAGTCTAAATCTAAAAGATGGTTGGTTTAAACATGAAAGTTGATTGTGATTGTATCAACATGATGTGTCATGTGAATGAAAACAACGGTCTTGATTTTAGAGAACATCGACCACAAATGCGAGAGCAGTGAGAAGCCATTTCGATAGCGACGACTGCAGTAAACGATCAGGCTTAACAACAACACCTCTACACAACGATCACCTACTTGAATCTTCCACTTACAACGTGACCAAAATCAATGCTGATATGGATCGTTATAAACTTATCTTTCTGTTTGAGAGACACCTGACTGGTGAAGGCGCATACTAATTTATTTCCATCTGTGCACATCAAAGTACATTTTGATATTTATATCAACTGGTTCTTTCATATGTGTAACCGTATAATAATAACAAATATGTTAATATCAATCAAAGGGAAAGAAATACACATTTAAGCTTCTCAAACCAGTTCGTTTTCCATAATGACACATGTGATTTCGCAAGCAATCAACAAGATATTTTTTACCTTTGGTCTTCCGCTGGTCTACTAATAAATGGCAGTATTGAGACGAGTGGCACGATTGGAGATGTACAAGTAACATCTAATGCAGAAACCCGATTATTTAACATGTGAGAAATTCTGGTATAGTTACAGCAATTCGAACACCTTTGGAAGCAAGAGCTCTTACTCAAGCCATGTGGCATCCTACTACATGCAATACGATGTTAAAGGATGGCCGTTTTTGCTACTGCATACCTCCTTGTTACTTCTGTAACATTATATAACGTTAAAAAATACATTATAGATTAAGATTCTCCTAGGATTTGATTGGGTGCTTCCATAGACCAATAGGTTTCGTTTTCGACTTTATACGGAAACAGGGTGACTTTTATTAGCATAAATTACGTTACCTGTGTCATTGTGAAGTAGCTGTATACATGAACGACATAGCCTTGCTATTGTGATATTCCAAACGGATTGATAAACATCAACAACTTTGATCAAATTGAAATTAATTAATGCATTTGCTAACAGGCCTGTAAAAATGACGCTGAACTTTACACAATATTATCCATCTTACATGACTATTATTTTTGAAAACGTTCAGTCTTTAAAGGCACATTTAAATGATATTTTTGCAGATGAGTGCCATTTAAAAGCATCGATTATACTACTTATTTAAACTTCGACAACTCAGCAGAATGATATTCAGATACCTGGCCATGTTACAATTTACATATCTGATGTAAAGAGCGATATACATCAGAAATGATTTAAAATCAGATGAATTTAAAATGTTGTCAAATTCCACCACATGTATATATCTATATATATATATATATATATATATATATATATATATATATATATATATATATATATATATATATATATATATATATATATATATATATATATATATATATATATATATATATATCAAGAAAATGGATATGAGTTTCGTTCTGATTTGAGCACTTAATGTGGGAGCGGAGGAGTCGTTTCGTGTGGTTGCTGAATTTAAACTGAAACTAGAGAACTATATTATAACAAAGTTTAACCTTTAATAATTCTCATCAATAAATAAACATTGTCAGCGACGGAATTTGCAACTTGTAAAGGTAGAGATAAGGAAACAGTAAGAAAACATTATAAGGATGAACCTTTACCCCAGTACGATAACACGGAAAAAACTGGGTTAAATACAGAAAAATATATAATAAGCAAAACAAAACCTGAAGTAGATATGTAAATTCTAACATGGCCAGGTATCTAAATATCATCCTGCTGAGATTCTACAAGTTGTTTAATCGATGCTTTTGAATAGCACTCATTTGCAATAATATCCTTCGAATGTGACTTTAAAGACTGAACGTTTTCGAAAATTATAGTCAAATAAGATGGATAATATTGTGTAAAGTTTAGCGTTATTTTCACTTTTCACAACGTCTTCACTTCTCTGCTTTGGAAGATCAGTAGAGATTCCTTTATCCTTCCTAAATCCAGATATTGTAGATGGGCTTTGCATTTATATTTTTTTCTCCGAACGGAGCACCGAAAGGAGGGTCTTATTTACAAGAATGATCGCCAGCAGCACGTTCGTTAGATAATGCAACAATTTAGGTATTTCCGCCGAACGAAATATGTTAATTTTTGTGTTGTTGAACAACACTTAATCGTTAGTGACCGAACACCTGTACAAGTATATGAGCAAAGTTGTAGATGTTTTAAAATTATATATCCTCTGATGACGGTAACTTGGTTAGTGCAAGTCAGGTTTTTAAAATATATTGTAGTCCAATTCATTGATTGTTGTTGTAGTCATTTGATTTATCCAAGTACACTTGTCTTCATAATAGCATCTGGTTCTTCATTATTTTAGTTTTATAGCTTTCTAGCTTATCTACATTTAAGCCACCTAGTTTGTGTCATTTACTAAGTTCACATTCACATTCACTTTTGATGATATTTTGAGTACCGGGCACTTATGACTTTGACTTCATTTGGTATATTTTTGAATAAGGTATCGAATATATTTGATGGATAAACATTTTTTTACTAAGCAATAGGCAGGCATGTATGGTATATATATGTATGTTTACTAGGCGATGTCAGCCTCTTTCAGTTCTGCAATGATTAACTGGATTTCGTTGTTATGAGCATTATTACCAAGTTGTTGGTGCTGATTTTTTTATTATTTACATTCTGAATTCTAGGTTCGGTCTATTGTTTTTCGTTAAGAGGTGTGTCGTAACCAAAACGGTGTTAAGGACGTTCCGCTTATAGATTTGTCATTCGTTTTATTAGAAATCGATGCTTTTCCGAGAAAGCGTTAGTTCGCCCATTGGCATCGTATTTAACTTTATGAGCACTGTTTGATTCTAGAGTATCTCTATAGTGTTGAAGATTGTTATAAGTATATGCCTTAAGTCTTTACATAAAAAGTAATTTTAGCAAACTTTCTATTTGTGGATATCTCATTTTATCTGCTTAAATTTCATCATTAATGAAGTCTAGGTGTTTGTCTAAGTAATACAAAGCTTCATCATTGTTATGTCTATCAGGTTTAAGCATTAAGTGTTTCTTTCGAAGGTTTTCAGCAGAATTTGTTGTGTGCTGTACTAAAATGTTTTTCTTAATATTTTTCTCTTGTCCATCACGTCCATCACTCTAAAGGTTTTTGTGTCAAACAAGTTGTTTGTTTCAAACAAGTTTTTTGTTTCAAAAAGTCGGTTGTTGTTCTGAAGTAAACCACTTATTAGTTGTTTACTGTCCTAAGGGATACAAACTGTTGGCGGTTTAAGGTATACTAACTCCTAGTTGGTTGTCCGTCTACCTATCCATTGTTAGTTGTCTATCACGACAGCTTTGGACAGCTGTGTGTCTACTCTATCCTTAGACAAATGCTGCAACATCGCACATGTGGCAATTTGGCACATTACTCAACGAACCAATCTTCAGTTACATATGCGACCTGAGCCAAATTCTCACTATGTTCCGTGACATTACCATGTCAAACTTAGGAAAACCAAGTATCGAGTCGCTCAAATTTATCCTTAAAAACAGTAAAATTTAATCTTGGAATGCCTGCGCCATTTAGAACAAATTCAACGAACTCGAAATCTTAACCGAAAAAATTCAACCAGATATATTAGGCATACAGGAAACACACCTAACACGAAGAACATCAAAACTCCGATACTACGATCACAATAATCTCCGTAACACCCCAAATGTAAAGTAAACAGCATCATCCGGTAGCAAAAATTAACACCATCACAAACGCCTTGTTTGAAACACGCACCATACAAAAATATAACACGATCTAAATTCACAAGACAAAACACTCATAATAGGGGACTTTAATCCCAAACACAAATTAGAACTGTGTCTATAACGAAGGTAACGGCCGTAAACTAAACAACTGCATTTTACATAATACCTACACAAACTCAACTATGCAAATAATTCATACAACCATTTTGCTTACTCAGACAATACACCATCAACACTAGACGTCTGCATCTCAAATAATGTAAATATAAGAGACGTAAAACGCTCAGTGAACAAGACTCAGATCACCTCCCCATCCTTGTAGAAACCAACACGCAAAATCACACCCCCGCACCCATAAAAATACACAATTTAAAACCAACTGGAAACAGTATAAAAAATGATAATAAACCCGTACTTACAACACGAGACGTAGATGACAATATCGGCATTCCCCACCGTCATACAAGACAGCTACAAAGATGCATCACCCAAAATACATCCAAAAACTGACGAATTCTAATTCGCACCAGAAACCTGATTACACAAAAACCACAAAACCGAACACAATTCTTTCAGGAGAGGCGGGAATGCCGACACAATTGAGATACCAAGCCTATGTGTATGTCTGTCCCTTTGATTGACTCGTCGTACACAGGGTCTGCGAATATGTGTAGTTTGTTTAACTCAATTAATCTAGATACAGCATATGCTCCCAAGATATATATAATATAATCGTCATCGATGCAGGTACCAAAGATACTGAAGCTGGAGCGACATGATTACTAGTATTTATAATCAACATAATATAGTGGTTTCTGTCTCAGTTTCAATATCATAATGATCTCCTCACATTGAAACGTCACAGGTACTGAATTCTGATCGATAATCTTTACATTTATATGCAAACTAATGCGCGTCGTAAGAGGCATAAAAACCTTACTATATGGTATTATATCAACTGCATAACCTGGATCTACCATAGGAGTCAACTCATAAACTGTATGCGTAGGGTTGCCGTCCAGTCATCTAAGTATTTTAGATGTTAGTATAGCTCAAACTATCCAAGTGATAAAAACTCTACCCAACACCACACGCATTTAAATATTACATATCCGGGCGTTTACACTACGCCCAAAACAAAGTGCTGACAGATATCAGTAAACTCAACAGTGGCTCGTCTTCTTAAAAACGTTTAATCATCCTGGTAGCCCTGTGTCAAAATATGATTTATGTCCACAAACGACCAAATGTGAAAGACGTGAGAACCTATTTCGATAGCGATGACTACATGAAATGGTCTGGCTTACCAAGAACACCTCTACGATTATCTAGTTGAAAGTTCTACTTACAACATGACCAAGATCTGATATGGTTCGTTATAAACTTACGTTTCTGTTTGATAATGGTCCCAAGGTGAGACACCTTACTGGTGAAGGCTCATACTAACTGATTCTCATCTGTGCAGATCAAAGTACATTTTGATATTTATATCAACTGGTTCTCTTATATGTCTAACCGTATTTATGTTAATATTTTTTTGTGTTAACTGTAGCAGTTCATTGGAAAATCATTATTTCAAATATATCTGTTAATAAATGTATATAAAAGAAACCGTTTGTTTTTTATTTTAGTGGTTAAGAAACCTTCATTGTGACAAGATGTCAGCAAAAAAGATCATATAAGAGATTGTGAGTCGTGCTCGTTACAAGTGAAAAGCAGTGTTCCATGGACAACTACGCAGTGAAGCCACAAATTAAAAGTGTCTGAATCATGGGAAGTTGAAAAAGTGCGTATGTTAAATCAAGCTTTCAAAATATAATGGCTACTTATGGTATTCATACGAAAGGTACTAACATAGAAGAACTCCGTGGGATCAATGAAACATGTATTGTTTCAGCTAATTGAAGCTGTTTTAGCTAAACATGATGCAACTAAAATCGCTTGGCATGGTTTGGTTTGTATATGTTTCAAAATAAAGAAAGAAAATAAATGAAATCATTCAATATTAAAAACAAAAATGTTACAGTGTCAAATAATTAAGAAAATACCTCTCAGGAATTCATCGAAGAAACTTAGAGTTGCAGAATTGGAGTTTGCCAAAGGCGTGAGTGGTTGGATGTTGGAACGTCTTTTATGGCTGCAGAAAAATATTAATCAAGGTATTTTAAAATAAAACTGTAGTAAATAAAAAACATTTTACTTTTACAACGGTTATTTTATTTAGGTATCAAGTTTACAATTTAAGCAAATTATAGCATACAATTTCTAATACCACAAATACATTTTCTTTAATTAAATTTAACAGCGTGATACATTGGATTGTCTGCTACCAGCTTTGGCAACCTTCATCGTTTTTCAAATTGATAACATCCTCGCTGTAACCACATTTCAATAACACCTCTTTAATATAATCTTTTATGATAACACCTTTCACGTAACCTCTATCTACCCGCTCCTCGATAATATGTTTTTCTATTATGTTGGGTAATTCTTCTAAAATGACGGTACCACAATCATAGTCCATACACTGCTGTGTTCCTTGTAGAAACTTGATTTGTTTAACTATATCTGCAATCAATAAACCTAACGTTTTCTGTGTCTTGAACATATAATGTTGATAACCATTAAATATTACTAATTCTCTGGGTGCCTACTCTCTCACACAGAAGCCTAAACATTTCGTGTGATCGAGAAAGTTGTAAGTATTTTTGATTTCCAATTTGATATCCACTGAAGCTTGCTTTATGGAATCGCTGTACCTGGAGCAATCAAATACAAACATGGAATATTTTGTAAAGGGTACGAGGTAGGTTTAGGTTCTCTACCAACATACAAACGTTCGATTTAATGTACTTGGTTAAAGTTCAAATTCATACCTGCTGTGGGGATTTGTTTAGAATTTAAGTGAAGTTTTATATCTGGAATGTATTTTCTAACGTTGATGTATTTTCTAACTGTATTGTATCGAACCGTTTGAAATCTCATTAAAAAAAATCTCGGTCGTTCAGTGTTTGAGGAAGTCTTAATTGACCACGAGCCTTTAGCTGAATTATTGAGATTCGGTAATTCATACATTTCCCATACTCTATATGGTATAAGAACCCTTTTATCTACAGTAATTGTTTTTGTATAACATGGTTGGGGTGAAAATGTAGTAAATGTTAAACATTAATGCCTCATCTGCATCTGCTGCGCCAATCAAATTGGGGTAATTTCTAGTTAAACGTATTCACGAATTACTGAAAAGCTCTTTTATATACTCTTTGAAAATATTACATAGGTATAAGGTATCAAGACAAACAGCTGTCTAACAGCTGCCCAACAGCTCTTTAACAGCTGTTCTGTCAAACTAGTATCTGTCTAACAGCTGTAGTGTTAGACACACAGGTGTCTAGCAGCTGTCGTGATAGACAACTAACAATAGATAGGTAGACGGACAACCAACTCGGAGCTAGTATATCTTAAACCGCCAAACAGTTTGTATCTCTTAGGACAGTAAACAACTAATAAGTGGTTTACATCAGACCAACAACCGACTTTTTGAAACAAACAATTTGTTTGACACAAAAAACTTTATGATGGACGTGATGGACAAGAGAAAAATATTAAGAAAAGATTTTGGTACAGCACACAACAAATTCTGCTGAAAACATTCGAAAGAAAGACTTAATGCTTAAACCTGATAGACATAACAATGATGAAGCTTTGTATTACTTATACAAACACCTAGACTTAATGATGAAATTTAACCAGATAAAATGAGATATCCACAAATAGAAGGTTTGCTAAAATTAGTTTTTATGTAAAGACTTAAGGCAGAAGTGGCATGAACGTGGGAATTCCACTATCTAATTAAAAAAGCAATAAATCTACTTGGACTGGGCAGATTTTCCTGGAGAATTAGCCAGGAAAATCTGCCCGGTCCAAATAGGGTAAACATTGCTTTGTTTTAATTATATAGTATGATTCCCACGTACAAGCCAGTTCTGAGCTGACTTATAATTAAAGGCCAGCTCAGAACTGGTATGGACGGGGGAATCCGACTGTCTAATTAAAACAAAGCAATGTTTAATCTATTTGTACCGGCAGATTTTCCTGGAAAATTAGCCAGGAAATCAGCCCATTCCAAATAGATTAAACATTAATTAGACAGTCGGAATCCCCCGCCCATAACAGTTCTGAGCTGGCTTTTAAATAAAAGTTAGCTCAGAAGTGGCATGGACGTAGGAATACGACTATCTAATTAAAACAAAACAATGTTTATTCTATTTGGACAGGCCAGATTTTCCTGGAAAATTAGCCAGGAAAAGCTGCCCGGTCCAAAAAGGTTAAACATTGCTTTGTTTTAATTAGATAGTCTGATTCCCACGTACATGCCAGTTCTGAGCTGACTTATAATTAAAAGCCAGCTCAGTACTGGTATGGGCAGGGGAATATGACTGTTTAATTAAAACAAAGCAATGTTTAATCTATTTGTACCGGGCAGATTTTCCTGGAAAATTAGCCACGAAAATCAGCCCATTCCAAATAGATTAAACATTAATTAGACAGCCGGATTCCCCGTTCATAACAGTTCTGAGCTGGCATTTAATTAAAAGTCAGCTCAAAACTGGCATGGATGTGGGATTCCGACTATCCAATGAAAACAAAGCAATGTTTAATCTATTTTGACCGGACCGATTTACCTGGAAAATTAGCCAGGAAAATCTGCCCATTATAAATAGATTAATCAATGCTTCTTTTTAATTAGACAGTCGGATTCTCCCGTCCATACCAGTTCTGAACTGGCTTTTAATTAAAAGTCAGCTCAGACATGGCATGGACATGGGAATCCGACTATCTAATTTAAACAAAGCAATGTTTAATCTATTTAGACCGGGCAGATTTCCCTGGAAAATTAGCCAGGAAAATCTGCCCATTCCAAGTAGAATAAACATTACTTTGTTGTAACAGTCTGATTCCCCCATCCATACCAGTTCTGAGCTGGCTTTAAATTAAATGTCAGCTCAGAACTGGCATGGATGTGGGAATCCGACTATCTAATTAAAACAAAGCAATGTTTAATCTACTTACACGGGGCAGATTTTCCCGGAAAATTAGCCAGGAAAATCTGCCCGGTTCAAATAGAGTAAACATTGCTTTGTTTTAATTAGATAGTCAGATTCCCACGTCCATTCCAGTTCTGAGCTGACATAATTAAAAGCCAGCTCAGAACTGGCATGGACGGGGAATCCGACTAACTGATTAAAACAAAGCAATGTTTAGTCTATTTGTACCACGCAGATTTTCCTGGAAACTTAGCCAGAAAAATTAGCCGATTCCAAATAGATTAAACATTAATTAGACAGTCGGATTCCCCCGTCCATACCAGTTCTGAGCAGGCTTTAAAGTAAATGTCAACTCAGAACTGGCATGGACGTGGGTATCCGACTATCTATTAAAAACAAAGCACTGTTTAATCTATTTGGACCGGGCAGATTTTCCTGAAAAATTAGCCAGGAAAAGCTGCCTGGATTAAACATTGCTTTGCTTTAATTAGATAGTCTGATTCCCACGTCCATGCCAGTTCTGAGCTGACTTATAATTAAAAGCCAGCTCAGAACTGGTATGGACAGGGGAATCCGACTGACTGATTAAAACAAAGCAATGTTTAATCTATTTGTACCGGGCAGATTTTCCTTGAAAATTAGCCAGGAAAATGAGTCCATTCCAAATAGATTAAACAATAATTAGACAGCCGGATTCGGGAGAATCTGTTATGGACGGGAGTCCATAACAGTTCTGAGCTGGATTTTAATTAAAAGTCAGCTCAGAAGTGGCATGGACGTGGGAATCCGACTATCTAATTAAAACAAAGCAATGTTTAATCCATTTGAAAGGGGCAGATTTTCCTGGAAAATTAGCCAGGAAAAGCTGCCCGGTCCAAAAAGATTAAACATTAATTAGACAGTCGGATCTCCCCTGTCCATAACAGTTCTAGGCTGGCTTTTAATAAAAAGTCAGCTCAGAACTGGCATTCATGTGGGATTCCGACTCTCCAATTAAAACAAAGCAATGTTTAATCTATTTTGACGGGGCCGATTTACCTGGAAAATTAGCCAGGAAAATCTGTCCATTCTAAATAGATTAAACATTGCTTCGTTTTAATTAGACAGTCGCATTCTCCCGTCCATACCAGTTCTGAGCTGCCTTTAATTAAGTCAGCTCAGAACTGGCATGAACGTGGGAATTCCACTATCTAATTAAAACAAAGCAATGTTTAATCTACTTGGACAGGGCAGATTTTCCTGGAAAATTAGCCAGGAAAATCTGCCGGGTCCAAATAGAGTAAACATTGCTTTGTTTTAATTAAATAGTCTGATTCTCACGTCCATGCCAAATCTAAGCTGACTTATAATTAAAGGCCAGCTCAGAACTGGTATGGACGGGGGAATCCGACTGTCTAATTAAAACAAAGCAATGTTTAATCTATTTGTACCGGGCAGATTTTCCTGGAAAATTAGCCAGGAAATCAGCCCATTCCAAATAGATTAAACATTAATTAGACATTCGCCCATAACAGTTCTGAGCTGGCTTATAAATATAAGTTAGCTTAGAAGTGGCATGGACGTAGGAATACGACTATCTAATTAAAGCAAAGCAATGTTTAATCTATTTACCAGGCAGCTTTTCTTGGCTAATTTTTCAGGAAAATCTGCCCGGTCCAAATAAAATAAACATTGCTTTGTTTTTAATAGATAGTCGGATACCCACGTCCATGCCGACTGTCTAATTAATGTTTAATTTATTTGGAATAGGCTAATTTTCCTGGCTAAGTTTCCAGGAAAATCTGCCTGGTACAAATAGAAACATTGCTTTGTTTTAATCAGGCAGTCGGATTCCCCGTCGATGCCAGGTCTGAGCTAGCTTTTAATTATAAGTCAGCTCAGAACTACCATGGACGTGGGAATCTGACTATCTAATTAAAACAAAGCAATGTTTACTCTATTTGGAACGGGCATATTTGTCTGGCTAATTTTCCAGAAAAATCTGCCCGGTCCAAGTAGATTAAACATTGCTTTGTTTTAATTAGATAGTGGAATTCCCACGTTTATGCCAGTTCTGAGCTGACTAAATTAAAAGTCAGCTCAGAACTAGTATGGACGGGAGAATCCGACTGTCTAATTAATGTTTAATCTATTTGGAATGGGCTGATTTTCCTGGCTAATTTTCCAGGAAAATCTGCCCGATACAAATAGATTAAACATTGCTTTTTTTAATTAGACAGTCGGATTCCCCCGTCCATACCAGTTCTTAGCTGGCCTTTGATTATAAGTCAGCTCAGAACTGGCATGGACTTGGGAATCAGACTATATAATTAAAACAAAGCAATGTTTAATCTTTTTTCACCGAGCAGCTTTTCCTGGCTAATTTTTCAGGAAAATCTGGCCGGTCCAAATAGATTAAACATTGCTTTGTTTTAATTAGATAGTCGTATTCCTACGTCCATGCCACTTCTGAGCTAACTTTTATTTAAAAGCCAGCTCAGAACTGTTATGGACGGGGCAATCCGACTGTCTAATTAATGTTTAATCTATTTGGAATGGGCTTATTTCATGGCTAATTTTCCAGGAAAATCTGCCCGGTACAAATAGATTAAATATTGCTTTGTTTAATTAGACAGTCGGATTCCCCCGTCCATACGAGTTCTGAGCTGGCCTTTAATTATAAGTCAGTTCAGAACTGGCATGGACGTGGCAATCAGACTATCTAATTAAAACAAAGCAATGTTTACTCTATTTGAACCGGGCAAAATTTTTTGGCTAATTTTCTAGGAAAACCAGCCCGGTCCAAGTAGATTAAACATTGCTTTGTTTTAATTAGATAGTCTGGTTCCCACGTTCATGCCAGTTCTTAGCTGACATTTAATTTAAAGTCAGCTCAGAACTGGTATGGACAGGGGAAGCCGACAGTCTAATTAAAACCAAGCAATGTTTAATCTATTTTGACCGGGCCGATTTACCTGGAAAATTAGCCAGGAAAATCTGGCCATTCTAAATAGATTGCTTCGTTTTAATTAGACAGTCGGATTCTCCCGTCCATACCAGTTCTGAGCTGACTTTTAATTAATGGGCAGATTTTCCTGGCTAATTTTCCAGGTAAATCGGCCCGGTCAAAATAGATTAAACATTGCTTTGTTTTAATTGGCGAGTCGGAATCCCACATGCATGCCAGTTCTGAGCTGACTGATTAAAAGCCAGCTCAGAACTGTTATGGACGGGGGAATCCGACTGTCTAATTAATGTCTAATCTATTTGGAATGGGCTGATTTTCCTGGCTAATTTTCAAGGAAAATCTGCCCGGTACAAATAGATTAAACATTGCTTTGTTTTAATCAGTCAGTCGGATTCCCCCGTCCATACCAGTTCTGAGCTGGCTTTTAATTACGAGTCAGCTCAGAACTGGCATGGACGTGGGAATCAGACTATCTAATTAAAGAAAAGCAATGTTTAATCTATTTACCGGGCAGGTTTTCCTGGCTAATTTTCCAGGAAAATCTGCCCGGTCCAAATAGATTAAACATTGCTTTGTTTTTAATAGATAGTCGGATTCCCACGTCCATGCCAGTTCTCAGTTGACAATTAATTTAAAGCCAGCCTAGAACTGGTAAGGACAGGGAATCCGACTGTCTAATTAATGTTTAATCTATTTGGAATGGGCTAATTTTCCTGGCTAAGTTTCCAGGAAAATCTGCCTGGTACAAATAGATTAAACATTACTTTGTTTTAATCAGGCAGTCGGATTTCTCCGTCCATACCAGTTCTGAGCTGGCTTTTAATTATAAGTCAGCTCAGAACTGCCATAATTTTCCAGGAAAATCTTCCTGGTGTAAGTAGATTAAACATTGCTTTGTTTTAATTAGATAGTCGGATTCCCACGTCCATGCCAGTTCTGAGCTGACATTTAATTTAGAGCCAGCTCACAACTGGTATGGATGGGGGAATCAGACTGTCTAATGACAACAAAGAAATGGTTATTCTACTTGGAATGGGCAGATTTTCCTAGCTAATTTTCCAGGTAAATTTGCTCGGTCTAAATAGATCAAACATTGCTTTGTTTTAATTAGATAGTCGGATTTCCATATCCATGCCAGTTCGGAGCTGACTTTTAATTAAAAGCCAGTTCAGAACTGGTATGGACGGGAAAATCTGACTGTCTAATTAAATCAAAGCGATGTTTAATCTATTTAGAATGGGCAGATTTTCCTGGCTAATTTTCCAAGTAAATCGGCCCGGTCAAAATAGATTAAGCATTGCGTTGTTTTAATTGGATAGTCGGAATCCCACATGCATGCCAGTTCTGAGCTGACGTTTAATTAAAAGCTAGCTCAGAACTGTTATGGACGGGGGAATTCGACTGTCTAATTAATGTTTAATCTATTTCGAATTGGCAGAGTTTCCAATCTAATTTTCCAGGAAAATCTGTCCGGTCCAAATAGATTAAACATTGCTTTGTTTTAATTAGACAGTCGGATTCCCCCGTCCATACCAGTACTGAGCTGGCTTTTAATTATAAGTCAGCTCAGAACTGGCATGGACGTGGGAATCAGACTATCTAATTAAAACAAAGCAATGTTTAATCTTTTTGGACCGGGCCGCTTTTCCTGGCTAATTTTCCAGGAAAATGTGTCCGGTCCAAATATATTAAACATTGCTTTGTTTTAACTAGATGCCACTTCTGAGCTAACTTTTATTTAAAAGCCAGCTCATAACTGTTATGGACGGGGGAATCCGACTGTCTAATTAATGTTTAATCTATTTGGAATAGGCTGATTTCCGGTACAAATAGATTAAACATTGCTTTGTTTTAATCAGGCAGTCGGATTTCTCCGTCCATACCAGTTCTGAGCTGGCTTTTAATTATAAGTCAGCTCAGAACTGCCATAATTTTCCAGGAAAATCTTCCTGGTGTAAGTAGATTAAACATTGCTTTGTTTTAATTAGATAGTCGGATTCCCACGTCCATGCCAGTTCTGAGCTGACATTTAATTTAGAGCCAGCTCACAACTGGTATGGATGGGGGAATCAGACTGTCTAATGACAACAAAGAAATGGTTTTTCTACTTGGAATGGGCAGATTTTCCTAGCTAATTTTCCAGGTAAATTTGCCCGGTCTAAATAGATCAAACATTGCTTTGTTTTAATTAGATAGTCGGATTTCCATATCCATGCCAGTTCGGAGCTGACTTTTAATTAAAAGCCAGTTCAGAACTGGTATGGACGGGAAAATCTGACTGTCTAATTAAATCAAAGCGATGTTTAATCTATTTAGAATGGGCAGATTTTCCTGGCTAATTTTCCAAGTAAATCGGCCCGGTCAAAATAGATTAAGCATTGCGTTGTTTTAATTGGATAGTCGGAATCCCACATGCATGCCAGTTCTGAGCTGACGTTTAATTAAAAGCTAGCTCAGAACTGTTATGGACGGGGGAATTCGACTGTCTAATTAATGTTTAATCTATTTCGAATTGGCAGAGTTTCCAATCTAATTTTCCAGGAAAATCTGTCCGGTCCAAATAGATTAAACATTGCTTTGTTTTAATTAGACAGTCGGATTCCCCCGTCCATACCAGTACTGAGCTGGCTTTTAATTATAAGTCAGCTCAGAACTGGAATGGACGTGGGAATCTGAGTACCTAATTAAAATAAATCAATGTTTAATCTATTTGAACCGATTAGATTTTCCTGGCTAATTTTCCAGGAAAATATACAAATATAACTGAGTTTGTCGAGTATTGGTTAGATTTTTTGTATGACGCGCATTTGCGCCGTCCGCCTATTTATAAGAATTTATGTAATAATGCGGAAAGCGCGTATGTGCGTCCTATTTTTTGAAGATAATATCACTTCACTCATATAAAACATTCTTTTATTTGCATAAAATATATTTAAAAAAAAGAAATATTCTAATATCTAATAAAAAAATGTACTTTCTTTATTTATAAAATCTTATTACAGTATGTCTTATAAAATCTCCTTATGGTATTTTAGAAAACATGTGGCCTAAACACAGTCCCGGAATTCCAGGGCACGCTACACAATGGTACGTTGTGTCTTTTCTGACTTTTTTGGGCGCGTGCGCGGCATTGCTTTCGGAGAGTTTTGCCCCTTTCGTTTGTCCCCTGGACTTTGGTAGGCATATGTTCCATACTAATTGTATTTTTTCTTTTTTGGCGTGACGCCGACGGTTATGGTAACATTTTATCTAATACTGCCAGTCTGAACTATTGCAATGTCTTTTTTCTGCCAGATAACTTCTTATACAATGAATGGGAATTCAGTAACACAAGTTGAAAAATATGGATGGCAAGTTTCATTGCTAATTTTTCTGGATAATTTTCCAGGAAAATCTGCCCGGTCCAAATAGATTAAACATTGCTTTGTTTTAATTAGATAGTCGGAATCCCACATGCATGCCAGTTCTGAGCTGACTTTTAATTAAAAGCCGATTCAGCACTGGTATGGACGGGGGAATCCGACTGTCTAATTAATGCTTAATCTATTTGGAATGGGCAGATTATCCTAACAAATTTTCCAGTCGGATTCCGCCGTCCATGCCAGTTCTGAGCTGACTTTTAATTAAAATCCTGGTAAGGACGGCGGAATCCGACTGTCTAATTAGAACAAAGCAATGTTTAATCTACTTGGAATGCGCAGATTTTCCTGGCTAATTTTCTAGGAAAATCTGCAGGGTCCAAAAAGATTAAACATTGCTTTGTTTGAATTAGAGAGTTCCGTGCTGACTTTTAATTAAAAGCCAGCTCAGAACTGGTATGGACGGGGGAATCCGACTATCAAATTAAAACAGAGCAATCTTTAAAACTAAGAGAGATACCCCGCAAAAGTGTCAAAAATGGGATATCCTGTACATAGGTACTGTAAAAATAACATCAACCGACGTTGTGGCATTGTGTTAGAGCAAGTTGAATGTCCGCATGTTTCGCCCTTCAAAGGGGACGTAAAGCCGTCGATCCCGTGTCCATGCAAAGATGGGCACGTTAAAGGCCCCTACTCTCCTTACAGAGAGGCAACATTTCTAGGATAGTGAGGTAACATTTCCAGGATAGTGAGGTAACATTTCCAGGATAGTAAGGTAACATTTCCAGGATAGTGATGTGAAGCTGCTCCCTAGAGTCGGTGATTGGCCATAGTTGCGGAAATATGCCAACGTTAAACTAAGAAAAAAAATCCTGCAACCTTAGTGTTAAGCAATAATAAACTGTCATAATAATCCTTATAATTTATTTTAAGATTGTTATTTGAAATAGTAGCTGCTTTTAAGTATAAGAGTGTTTATGGGACGATCTTCCGTTAGAAAAATATATACCTAAATACTCTAAATAAAACACTGCCTAAAAATAACTTGTTTTTAATAGATAGAATCCTATAGAGCTCAGGTAGCGGGTAGCGCAGACAACTGGTTTTTTACACAACGTCATTTACCTTTTACAATTTAAACTGGCCTTTAGAGATATGACAAGTAAATGCCACCATCAAAAATTATAATAATTTCACATCATTACAGTTTAAACGCCATGTCGCCTTATTGTCGCAACCACGACTGTGTCTGCCGTGGTGCTGTCATGTTAACTGTTTAATTTTTAGAATTTGTGGGATACTACCCACCGAGTTGTTGAAAGAAAATTAATGATTAAAACTTGCACTATGTAATAAATTATTTTGTGAAATTATGAAATTCAGATACAGTGTTTCGGTCTCACGATCATTATCGATGAGCATAAGACATGATATATTTCAAAATAGTATTCAAATATAGGTATTAAGAGACTTAGGTAACATATCAAGAGAATTTTATCAACCAAAGTTTGGAAAATCTTATATGGGGTGCTTTGCGCCACATATTTTCGCTAAAAAGCAATTATATGAAAGAACTTATCCAATTCCAAAATTGACTTCAAATGCGTAAACGAAAGAAAATGTTAGGAGGCAGGGATCAGTCGAGTAAAAATATGTTATTACATACCCAAAACAAATTTAAAAATTATTGTTTGGAAAATGACGTAAATAGGTGTAAAAAGTAAATTTTTTATAAAACATTTCAAAATAGTATTTGACTCTTACCTACCTGAGATTAAGGTCTACATAACAATGTTTCAATACATTCAGCTGCGAAATCGATCATTTTTCAATCAAATTCAGGACATAGGTATTTAAATAAAAACTTTTTCAACGTCAATATTTAGAAGAGCATAAACTGAATGTGCAAAGCTTGGAAATTTGCTGGAAATAAAGAGTTAAATTATGGGTGTAGAACATTATTAAAAGAAAATGTTGATGCAAAGTGTGAAAAAGGCTGCTTATAGAAGTCCACCTAAGCTGTTTTCGTCGATACTCCTTTACTTTCTTCCATAACACAATTTCTGAAAAAAGGTATGTTTCCTCTGTTATTGTTGTAACAACTTGCATATGCTTTGCAATGAAGTTCTAAAAGCAAAAACATAAGCTCTTGTTTCGCGACTTTCTGCTAAATCTACCCATTTTAAATTGGAATCTTTTTTTTAAGTAAGGTTGTTACCTATCGTTATTGGTGACAAAAATGTAGAGTTAAAAATATTTGTAAATGGGCTCTAGTAGTATTAATTTGGTAGCCGTAAGTAATTTTTACTACAGTCCAACATTAAAAAAATGGCGGCCTATTTGTTTCAAACGATTTTGTGAACATGATAATTTTCGTGGGGCTGGTGCTAATGACATTATTTCTTGTGTAAAATAAATTGTCAAGATGTTTAAACACACTACAGTCCTTTATAATGCTTTTTTGTATTTATCCTTTCAAAAGTTTCAAAAAAGATCTTTCTAATTGATTGATTCAAACACCATCCAGAATATGTTTTACTCTTAAAAAATTTGAATATAGTATCATATTGCAAATCTGTACTCAACCATTTCTCCTTTCAAAATTTTCAAAAAAGATCTTTCTAATTGATTGGTTCAAACACCATCCAGAATATGTTTTACTCTTAAAAAATTGGAATATAGTATCATGTTGCAAATCTGTACTCAACCATTTATCCTTTCAAAATTTTCAAAAAAGAACTTTCTAATTGATTGATTCAAACACCATCCAGAATATGTTTAACTCTTAAAAAAATTGAATATAGTATCATGTTGTTAATCTATACTTAACCTAGTTAATTAAAAATGACGGCCATTTATAAATAAATGACCGCCATTTATAAAAAAACTATATCCATGGAACCCCAGTCACCACACATTACTTAAAAAAATCAAACAGATATTTAGCATTGTTGTTTTTTTCTTTTGTTTCTTTTAAAATTTTTATTGCATGTTTATTAGGCAAAAGTTGAAAAATGATAGCTGCGGCCTAATATTTAAACCAGGTATCTATTTTCGCAGCCACAATTTATTTATTTAGGTAAAATGATGGGTTACCTACTTAATGAAGACGCAAAATGTATTTTTACTTGCACAGTATGCTTACAATATCAGTTTGAAATACATAATTTTACATTATTAAAGTTTACAAAAAAGTTTATACAAATTACTCTTTTTCATTAGTGGATAAGTTTATGTGTTTATATTATTCGTACAATGCGTCAAACAACAACTGCGCGTTTTGAAGTTTTACGCTTTCGTTAGAATTTAATGAAAAATAATTTTTCATTGTTGAAGCAAGTCCTACATTGCGTGTGGAATCTACTACTACACCGTTCAGTTCGTAACGAATTTCTCTAAAAAGAAAAGCTATTGCGTTGTTAATAAAAAACAAATCGAATTAAGTTATTTGTTAAAAAGAAGGGTAAGTGGATGGGCATGAGAAACAACGCTGACCACATGTAGTCAAGTTGAATTCAAGTTTATGAAGACAAGCACATAAATTCTATCTATATTAAAAAACATTGGATACATCGTTAACGTATACTTGAGAAATGTAAAGGGCACTTCAAACTTAGAAGAATTTTACCAAATGGCAAAGTCCAGGTCCACAAACCAGCAATGTCAGCTGTTTAGAGCATTACGACTTGTTAATTAGTATCTACTTGGACCATTATAGGTAATAGCCTCAGGTCTTCTGGCTATTAAATTTCTAAAGAAACACTCCCAAAGTAAACTTGTTTCCTCCCGAGACATTGTGGAAAAGAGGAACATAAACTAATAACTCCTAAAGGGAATGCAGTGTTACACCACTAATCTCCTATGAGAAACACAGAAATGTGAAAGTAGATTGGCATGGAAAGCTCAGAAACACAGAAATATGAAAGTAGATTGGCATGGAAAATGAGTATGTCAAAGCACACTGGTTTCCATTCAGTATGTTCAAGAATGAAGCATATGAGCTGATCCATTGTAAAGTTGAAGATACGTGAATAATGATAAATTATCTATTAAAATAAAAGTAAATTTGTGAAAGCATTTTTTACTCAAGGGGATGAACATCTTATAAAAGCTGGAAGATGTTTGTTGTAATTTCAGTGACGAAATACTGTATAAATATTGTAAGCAACAGTAGTTCCTGAAATGAGAGCATAGCCTTTGGACTAAAAGGTGTTCAATTAAGAGGGGAAAGTGTTTCCAATGAAAAATTATATAACGTTCATAGAAATAATTATTATTTACTTTACATTCTACTGAACGTAATAAAAATCAGAAGTAAGACATAACGGGAGCTTATCCTAAAGGTAACACCAGAGAAGCAGTGAGCAGTGGTGGTAGTACTCAGAATGACATGAGAAAGAGGCTAGAGAAAAATATATGCTTATACGTCTTTCACACACCTGAAAAAGACATTCAATAAAACATACTGGAAAATAATGTTTCAAATAATGGAGAGGCTAGATTGAACTGGAATGGTGATTGCGTTAGGTATGCTGATCAAAAAAAACATGGAAATCATTGCAACTAATGCTCCACGAGTTGCATAATCAGTGGATAAATATTAAAAGGACATTAGTGATGCAGGTAAGTTACACCAAACACAAACAAGTGGAGTTAACATATGTCAGGAGTATTGTTTGGAATGGGAGATAGTCAACTGAATTCCGAAAAAGAATTACAACTGCAAATAAAGGGTTCGATGGCCTAAGCACCTCGCCAGTATTCTATTCTGATTAGAGGAAGAAGTTCAGTAAATATGGTTTTATGGGATTAATTAACACAATGTGTATGAAGCTGGGCCTTGAGTGAAGAAGACATAAAAAAGACAAAACTTTCAAAATATTAATGTAAAATGACTTAACAGTACATAGAGACAGAAATGCACTAGAAGAAGGGCGGAAAAAAGTTCATTTCAGTACTATTTAAAAGTTCTATACTTGGCTAAGATTGTAGGCCAAAAAAATTGCTAGGTTTATAAAAAGCACAGCTTATAGCAAAGTCACAAATTTCTGAAGCAAAGTTTTAAATGTTGCAAGATGCTATCTTATGTGCAAAGGTAACCTAAAATACAGACATGAAGAAATGAATGTACAATTAAAAAAATACTCTACTCTAAAAAAGTACTGCAAAATTAATGTCTTAACACAGGTTATTGAAATTAGAATGTTCTTCAGACAATATGGTAAGCTTGACTTCTGTCGGTGAGATTCGTCTATTACAGCATAACTCGGAGTGAAGACCTGCAGAACTGCGCTCCTTTGCTGTTAACCTGAAACAATATGAATACAACTATCAGCGAAATTCGCATAATATTTAATAAGAGTAGGGATTTTAAAATATTATATATTATTATATTTAAAATATATGATCTATTTGTATTTATAACATTTGCAACAGTTCTAGTTACTGACAATAAAAAACAAACCAGAAAATTTATATGGTTGCTAAATGTAAAAGTTTTCCTAAATTGTGATACCTAAAAAGAAGATTGATAATTTTTTAGCCAGTATTTGCAAAATTGGTTTGTATATGATGTAAAATCTTTTTACCCATTGATGTGATTGTGACAACCGTAAAAGTTGGAGATCCCCACAGAAAGGGGAAAAGGCTTTTAAAGCAAACAGTAAGAAGGGATACATCTGAACAATATATTTTTGAAATTAAGAAAATTGATGTACCTTAATCGAAATGACATTTCGAAAATTATTTTTTACTGTTTTAATAATTAGTATTGTTCCAATGCATTGTTGGACACATTTTTAGACATTACAAATGAAGTAAGTAGATATCATTCTCACTGTGATAGTTAAATCCTAGACCTCAATTTCAATCTATGTTTTGAGTGACTGCTTACATTTACCTCAAGGTTTGTTGGGCGACACTAGACATAGGGCTTACATCAATCCAATAAAAAGTACAGGTCCAGGCAGTGATGGCATGAAATCACCTTTAGAAAATGGATGAGCTAACAGACATGAAAAAAAAAACGTGATAAAAAATGTTCTTGGTGAATGTTTTATAAGAAACTTATCATTTATCATGTTTTTTATGTAGCCTGTAAAATTTTTCATCAATTAAAAAGTTGTATCCACGCTGGGATCAAATCTGATTTCCTCTGCTATACTTGTAGCAAGCAGTTATAATTGTCAACGATATGTCAAAGTATATTACATCTTTTCTAGACATCTATCAAGAAGTAAACCTTTTTTTAATTAATGATTATCTGATTTTTCCCTACTTCTGTATTGTTTAAGTGTACTGGTGGCAAACTACACTATTATGTATGTCACATCATTGCATATACTGGGTCATTGCTTTGGTGAAAAATGTCAATACATTATCAATAGAAAATTAATATTTAGGTAGTACATTATTATACAAAGAAAAATGCTTTCTGCAAGTGTATATTGGTGGCTGTAATAGCAGCATGAATAAATGATTTTATTCTGGCAATAAGATTTGTAGATACTATATTGGATTTTTTTCAAACTGTCATTGGTGAATATTTTAAAGGGCAACCAAAGGAATAAGGTCCTTGTGTTTTATCCTAAGTCAAACACACGTTTAAAAATAATTAACAAAGTATATTTTATGTGTGAATATTTACCTCTATCTTAAATCAACTATATGAGAAGCTTGCCGGCAAATAGGACACCTTTTCTTTAAACTAAAATCGACAGTCTCCAACCGAACAGCACAGATGTGGCAAATCAGGTGATTGCAATGTTAAAACATTTCTGCTTTGCCTTCCTCAACAGGCTCCTTACACACAGGACATTCCTTTAGGGTGAAAGTGTCTATATGGCGAAATGGACAGCGAGTTGGAGGAAGGCTGCAAT
Organism: Tillus elongatus; assembly: GCA_964006375.1. Lineage (NCBI taxonomy): Eukaryota > Metazoa > Arthropoda > Insecta > Coleoptera > Cleridae > Tillus > Tillus elongatus. The sequence goes on along the minus strand of OZ023270.1, from coordinate 44,064,406 downwards.
TTCCTCGCAGGTTTCTTTGACAAATCAGCCCAATTTGGAAAGTGCTCACTGCTTCGTTGCAATATGCGGTGTAATAAAGCAGCTCTTTCTATATTGAGCTTCCTCTGTGGAGCTGATGTGTATACGTTGACAGTCTTTCCTGCTACACAGTCCATTCTGGTAATTATGACAGATATTGTACTGATGGAATCTGTTACATGTCAGATTATTGCATCTGGACTGTAAAAAGGCAGCACAAGGCTCCACAGTGTGACCTTCACTGGAAATAGTAAGTAATTAGAAATAGAAACTCTCAAAAACTACATTTCTTAAATAAAGAAAAATATGTACAGAGAAAGCTGTAGATGTAAATATGCATATGAATAGGCTTAACAGTAATTTTATCTTAAAACAGTTTTTTTTTTGTAAAGGCATGCTACAAAAGTTGGGTTGGAAGTTACCTGCCACGGTATATTTCTTTTTGTAATAATGAAAACGCAGATACTTTTTAAACTATGCACTTTCATTTCGCATTTACTGTGATAAAGAATTTTCATACCTCAAGTTTTTCACCGGGCAGATAACGTTTTTTTTTGTTCCCTCAGGGCTCGTCCGCGGCCTTGCCGCCCCGATAGCACCGCAACCCTTGGTTGATTGTGCATACCCTTAGTCTTACTCCACCCATTCCAAGATCACTGTGTCTTGAACTAGTCTGCACAGCGATTGGTAGGGTGAAGTTTTATATTGCTCTGTCTCCGGTCTAGAGTGACCGTAGATCAGTTGCCTATTCCGGTCCAGAGCTATACACTCACACAAGATGTGCTGGGCTGATTCCTCCCCCTCGCCGCAGAGACTGCATGCGAGGTCCCCTTCGAACCGCCCCATTTTATGCAGGTGTTTCTTGACGGCCATGTGTCCCGTCAAGAGACCTGTTGTGTTTCTGAGCTGTCCTCTGCTAAGGTTTAGCAGCTCCACAGCTCTCTTTGAACTGGGTCCGTCAATTATTGACTTCCCATGTCTGAGCCCTGGACAGTCCGCCCAGTACACCTTGTGTTGGTTTCTGACCCAGGACTTAATGGCTCCCCTGGCAGTGCTCTTTGACAAGCCCAGAGCCGGTTCTGGTCCCATAAATGGTTCTGCTGACCCTCTCTTCGCGAGACTGTCAGCTTCTTCATTGCCTTTAACCCCCGAGTGACCCGGCACCCAGATGAGGGTCACCTCATTCTGCCCAGCCAGGTCGCTCGTCTCGTCTCGGCACTCACTCACCAGCCAGGAATTTACCCGTGGGCTACTTAGTGCCTTAAGGGCTCCCTGGCTGTCTGTGGCTATGAGGATCCGCTTGTTGGTGTAGCCCCTCCTCTTGTTCTCCCGCACACAGTGCAGGATGGCGTACATCTCAGCCTGAAACACCGTTGCATGAGCTCCGAGGGAAATACTATGACTTACCCTCGGTCCTTCCGAGTAAACACCTGCCCCCGTCCCACGCTCCCCGCCAGATCCGTCCGTGAACCAGACGAGCGCGTCCCGTGGCATGCCCGGCGTCTCCTCCCGCCATGCCTAGCGATCAGGGATTTCCACTGTAAAGTTGTTTTCCCTGCACATTCGCGGGCTCGCGAAGTCTGACCTCATTTCAAGCATGGGCTCCTTCACGATCTCCTGAATTTTGCAGTGGCCCCTGAAGCCTGGGTTGATCTTCAGTCCACCATTGCAGGCTAGTCTGTATAGTCCTAGCCTGACCTCTCCCATAATAACTAAGTGTAGGGGGGGTAGATCCAGCAACACCTCCATGGCGGCTGTTGGGGTTGAAGACATGGCCCCTGTGATGCCTAGGCAAGCCATCCTTTGGATCTTGCCTAGTTTTTGCTTGGCACTGGATTGTGTCACCTTAGGCCACCAGACCAGTGCCGCATATGTTAACGATGGTCTGACCACCCTTGTGTACAGCCAGTGGGCCATACTAGGTCTTAGTCCCCACGTTTTTCCATATAGCCGCCTAGTGACGGCTAAGGTCATGACTGCCTTACGCAGTATTTTTCCAATGTGACCATTCCAGGTTAGCTTAGAGTCCAATACGACCCCAAGATATTTTACCTCCCTGGCGATTGGAACGCTCCTACCGTATAGAGTGAGAGTTCTGTGGCTTTCACACTTCCTCCTCCTCGTAAACGGCACGACCGTTGCTTTCTCGGGGCTCAACCCGAGCCCTTGATCAACCGTCCACCCTTCCACCACTTTCAGTGCAGTCTGCATACGCTCCCACACTGCCTGTGTGACCTTTCCTCGGACTATGATGACAATGTCGTCCGCATAGCCCTGTACCTCATACCCCCCTCCCGAGAGCCTCCCCAGCAGGCCGTCCACGACTAGACACCAGAGCAAGGGAGACAGAACGCTCCCCTGCGGACAACCCGCCGCGACCCCCGCCAGCAGAGTCCCTCCCGCGAGTGAGGTGAACACCGCCCTGTCCCTGAGCATGGAACCGATCCACCTGCAGCAGGTCTCCTCTATTCCACGCCCTCGGGCAGCTGCCAGAACCGATCCGAACGAGGTGTTGCTAAAGGCCCCCTCTATGTCTAGGAAGGCCCCCAGCGCCACCTCCTTGTTCTCCAGGGGGCGGCAGCGGACTCTGGAGGTCCCACGACCGGCGTAGATACGGGGGATCAGGGGGTAGCTTCGGCCAGAGACCTGTCCCCGACACCCAAGCTGGAGGCTGGGTCCCACCGGAGGGCGGCGAGCACCGCGGACTCCGGGGGCCCCTCCACCAGTGAGGACTCTACTGTTAGAGTAGAGGGACTGTCCCGGCAGTCCAAGCGTCTTTCCGGGGCACAAAGAACGAAGCTCCGGAGGGCGCAAAAAATGGCGGCCGGGATCTGGACGGTCGAGAAACCTGTAAAGGCGCAAGAGGGGAGTGCGGGTCAGAAGAGGACGCGCTCGAACTCTAGCACGCCCACTACAGACAGACGTTCCCCCAGGGTGCCTGTAAAGGCGCAAGAGGAGAGTGCGAGTCGGAAGACGCCGCGCTCTGGCTCTAGCACGCCTACTACAGACAGACCTCCCAAAGGAACCAAGGCCGGAACACCGGCGCAGACTGGCTCTTACAGGGAGGCTGCGGAGGGCCTCGGGATGGCGGTGATTGACAGACGCCATCCTGAGGTCACGCTAGACCAGGGGAAGGCGGACCTGATCCAGGCTGCGGTGGTAGCTGCAGTGGACTCTCTTCAGGAAGGGGAGAGCCCGCCTCAGTTCCACCGGACGCGCCTGACGGGGGGCATCCTCTGGACAACCTGAGCCGGCCCGCAGTCGCGGGACTGGCTGCGGAAAACGATCGGGGGCCTCGGTCAGATTTGGGAGGGGGCGGACTTGACAGCCGTCGAGCCCAAGGAACTCCCAAAGAGACGCAAGGTCCTCGTACGGATCCCTGACACCGTCCCGCAGGAGACGGTGATCAGCAGACTTAAGATCCAGAACCCTGAACTGGGGACGCAACACTGGTCGGTTATAAGCAGGAAGGCAGAGGAGAAAGGACAGACGCTCGCCTTCTCGATCGACCCGACATCTTACAGAGCCCTTGAAGGAACCTCCTTCAAGGCATTCTGGGGCATGGGAAGGGTTAGCTTCCGCCCACTGGGGAAGCAACTAAGGGTTAATGGGACTTAGGTTCCTTCAGGTCAACCTCCAACACAGTAGGGCAGCCACGGCCGGACTACTAATGGCTCTGAGGAACACGGATGTGGCCCTCATCCAGGAACCGTACTCCTATAAAGGAGAGATCAAGGGACTCGGCGGAGCTACTGGAAAGCTCATCTACAGCAGATCCAGCGAGAACCCGAGGGCCTGCATTTTTGTCAGGGAAGGGATAGAGTTTCTCCCTCTAATGAATTTCTGTTCCAGGGACCTGGCAACGATCAAAATCCGATGTGGAGGAGCGGATGGGCTGAGGGACATTACTGTCGCGTCAGCCTATCTGCCAGGGGACAGCACGGAGCCTCCTCCACCCAACGAATTGAAGCAGCTGATGGTGGGTAGCAGAGCAGGTGGATGGCAGACCATCATCGGCATCGATGCGAATGCGCACCATGAGTTGTGGGGTAGCTCGGACACAAACTCTAGGGGTGAGGCACTTTTACAATTCTTTATGAAATTTATTTTAGACATATTGAATAGAGGTAATAAACCGACCTTCGTCACAACACGGCGTGAGGAACTTTTAGATCTAACAGTTTCCACCCAGTTTCTGGGTGACTTTGTTAAAAGCTGGGCTGTGTCTGGGGAAGTGAGTAGCTCAGACCACAGATACATCCGGTTTGAAATCGCCAAAGTCGAAAGAGAAACGGTATGGTACCGGGACCCCCGCAAGGCGGACTGGGAAGCCTACAGGGCAGACCTGGCTGTGGAACTGCGGGGGGTTAAGAGTACCATAAAAAATTCAATAGACCTCGAGATTGCAGCAGTCCAATTGCGAGACGCAATTACCTCGGCCTATAACGCCAACTGCCCCCTGAAAATGAGGGTGTCCACCAGGAACGTCCCGTGGTGGAACGAGGACCTCAGGCAAAGGAGGACGCAGGTTCGTAAGCTGTTTAACGCGGCCAAAAGGTCGGGAGCATGGGATGAATATAGACAGGCCCTATCGACCTATAACAAAAGACTGAGGGACGCCAAGAAGGAGTCGTGGAGGAGGCACTGCGAAGAAGTGGAAAACACGTCCGAGAGTGCTCGACTACACAAGATCCTGTCTAAGGGCCCTCAGACTAACATAGGCTTCCTCAGAACACCCACGGGAGGCTTTACAAGCTCGGGGGAGGAAACTATGGAAATTTTACTCCAGACGCACTTCCCCGGCTGTAACATAATAAACCAATCACCTCCGGACTGGGAACACTCAGAAATAGAGGCGCCTTATAGGCGGGCATCTAGAGTAGACTGGACAGTCGCTAAAGAGGTGGTTACCTGGAGCAAAATCAGATGGGCCATTAACTGCTTTAAGCCATACAAATCGCCGGGATTTGATGGAATAATGCCCATCATGCTCCAACAGGGGATAGATATACTGGCGCCGGTGCTTACCCTCATTATGAGGGCCAGCCTGGCTCTGGGGTACATTCCGAGGGCATGGAGACTGGCCAGGGTTGTATTTATTCCTAAACCTGGGCGTCCAACAGACCAGGCAAAGTCCCTAAGGCCAATAAGTCTCATGTCCTTCTTGCTGAAAACAGTGGAAAAACTGCTCGACCGGCACATTAGGGGCGGTGTACTGGAAGCATATCCTCTACACTACGGACAATATGCATACAGAGCAGGATTCTCAACAGAAACAGCACTGCACCAACTGGTGCTGAAACTGGAGAATACGCTGGAGAACAAGGAGGTGGCGCTGGGGGCCTTCCTAGACATAGAGGGGGCCTTTAGCAACACCTCGTTCGGATCGGTTCTGGCAGCTGCCCGGGAGCGTGGAATAGAGGAGACCTGCTGCACGTGGATCGGTTCCATGCTCAGGGACAGGACGGTGTTCACCTCACTCGCGGGAGGGACTCTGCTGGCGGGGGTCGCGGCGGGGTGTCCGCAGGGGAGCGTTCTGTCTCCCTTGCTCTGGTGTCTAGTCGTGGACGGCCTGCTGGGGAGGCTGTCGGGAGGGGGGTATGAGGTACAGGGCTATGCGGACGACATTGTCATCATAGTCCGAGGAATGGTCACACAGGCAGTGTGGGAGCGTATGCAGACTGCACTGAAAGTGGTGGAAGGGTGGACGGTTGATCAAGGGCTCGGGGTGAGCCCCGAGAAAGCAAGCGTCGTGCCGTTTATGAGGAGGAGGAAGTGTGAAAGCCACAGAACTCTCACTCTATACGGTAGGAGCGTTCCAATCGCCAGGGAGGTAAAATATATTGGGGTCGTATTGGACTCTAAGCTAACCTGGAATGGTCACATTGGAAAAATACTGTGTAAGGCAGTCATGACCTTAGCCGTCACTAGGCGGCTATATGGAAAAACGTGGGGACTAAGACCTAGTATGGCCCACTGGCTGTACACAAGGGTGGTCAGACCATCGTTAACATATGCGGCACTGGTCTGGTGGCCTAAGGTGACACAATCCAGTGCCAAACAAAAACTAGGCAAGATCCAAAGGATGGCTTGCCTAGGCATCACAGGGGCCATGTCTTCAACCCCAACAGCCGCCATGGAGGTGTTGCTGGATCTACCCCCCCTACACTTAGTTATTATGGGAGAGGCCAGGCTAGGACTATACAGACTAGCCTGCAATGGTAGACTGAAGATCAACCCAGGCTTCAGGGGCCACTGCAAAATTCAGGAGATCGTGAAGGAGCCCATGCTTGAAATGAGGTCAGACTTCGCGAGCCCGCGAATGTGCAGGGAAAACAACTGTACAGTGGAAATCCCTGATCGCGAAGCATGGCGGGAGGAGACGCCGGGCATGCCACGGGACGCGCTCGTCTGGTTCACGGACGGATCTGGCGGGGAGCGTGGGACGGGGGCAGGTGTTTACTCGGAAGGACCGAGGGTAAGTCATAGTATTTCCCTCGGAGCTCATGCAACGGTGTTTCAGGCCGAGATGTACGCCATCCTGCACTGTGTGCAGGAGAACAAGAGGAGGGGCTACACCAACAAGCGGATCCTCATAGCCACAGACAGGCAGGGAGCCCTTAAGGCACTAAGTGGCCCACGGGTAAATTCCTGGCTGGTGAGTGAGTGCCGAGACGAGACGAGCGACTTGGCTGGGCAGAATGAGGTGACCCTCATCTGGGTGCCGGGTCACTCGGGGGTTAAAGGCAATGAAGAAGCTGACAGTCTCGCGAAGAGAGGGTCAGCAGAACCATTTATGGGACCAGAACCGGCTCTGGGCTTGTCAAAGAGCACTGCCAGGGGAGCCATTAAGTCCTGGGTCAGAAACCAACACAAGGTGTACTGGGCGGACTGTCCAGGGCTCAGACATGGGAAGTCAATAATTGACGGACCCAGTTCAAAGAGAGCTGTGGAGCTGCTAAACCTTAGCAGAGGACAGCTCAGAAACACAACAGGTCTCTTGACGGGACACATGGCCGTCAAGAAACACCTGCATAAAATGGGGCGGTTCGAAGGGAACCTCGCATGCAGACTCTGCGGCGAGGGGGAGGAATCAGCCCAGCACATCTTGTGTGAGTGTATAACTCTGGACCGGAATAGACAACTGATCTACGGTTACTCTAGACCGGAGACAGAGCAATATAAAACTTCACCCTACCAATCGCTGTGCAGACTAGTTCAAGACACAGTGATCTTGGAATGGGTGGAGTAAGACTAAGGGTATGCACAATCAACCAAGGGTTGCGGTGCTATCGGGGCGGCAAGGCCGCGGACGAGCCCTGAGGGAACAAAAAAAAACGTTATCTTCCCGGTGAAAAACTTGAGGTATGAAAATTCTTTATCACAGTAAATGCGAAATGAAAGTGCATAGTTTAAAAAGTATCTGCGTTTTCATTATTACAAAAAGAAATATACCGTGGCAGGTAACTTCCAACCCAACTTTTGTAGCATGCCTTTACCTTCCAATTTACAAAAAAAAACTGTTTTAAGATAAAATTACTGTTAAGCCTATTCATATGCATATTTAGATCTACAGCTTTCTCTGTACATATTTTTCTTTATTTAAGAAATGTAGTTTTTGAGAGTTTCTATTTCTAATTACTTACTATTTCCAGTGAAGGTCACACTGTGGAGCCTTGTGCTGCCTTTTTACAGTCCAGATGCAATAATCTGACATGCAACAGATTCCATCAGTACAATATCTGTCATAATTACCAGAATGGACTGTGTAGCAGGAAAGACTGTCAACGTATACACATCAGCTCCACAGAGGAAGCTCAATATAGAAAGAGCTGCTTTATTACACCGCATATTGGGAACGAAGGAGTGAGAACTTTCCAAATTGGGCTGATTTGTCAAAGAAACCTGCGAGGAAATTGCAGCCTTCCTCCAACTCGCTGTCCATTTCGCCATATAGACACTTCCACCCTAAAGGAATGTCCTGTGTGTAAGGAGCCTGTTGAGGAAGGCAAAGCAGAAATGTTTCAACATTGCAATCACCTGATTTGCCACATCTGTGCTGTTCGGTTGGAGACTGTCGATTTTAGTTTAAAGAAAAGGTGTCCTATTTGCCGGCAAGCTTCTCATATAGTTGATTTAAGATAGCGGTAAATATTCACACATAAAATATACTTTGTTAATTATTTTTAAACGTGTGTATGACTTAGGATAAAACACAAGGACCTTATTCCTTTGGTTGCCCTTTAAAATATTCACCAATGACAGTTTGAAAAAAATCCAATTAGTATCTACAAATCTTATTGCCAGAATAAAATCATTTATTCATGCTGCTATTACAGCCACCAATATACACTTGCAGAAAGCATTTTTCTTTGTATAATAATGTACTACCTAAATATTAATTTTCTATTGATAATGTATTGACATTTTTCACCAAAGCAATGACCCAGTATATGCAATGATGTGACATACATAATAGTGTAGTTTGCCACCAGTACACTTAAACAATACAGAAGTAGGGAAAAATCAGATAATCATTAATTAAAAAAAGGTTTACTTCTTGATAGATGTCTAGAAAAGATGTAATATACTTTGACATATCGTTGACAATTATAACTGCTTGCTACAAGTATAGCAGAGGAAATCAGATTTGATCCCAGCGTGGATACAACTTTTTAATTGATGAAAAATTTTACAGGCTACATAAAAAACATGATAAATGATAAGTTTATTATAAAACATTCACCAAGAACATGTTTTATCACGGTTTTTTTTTTCATGTCTGTTAGCTCATCCATTTTCTAAAGGTGATTTCATGCCATCACTGCCTGGACCTGTACTTTTTATTGGATTGATGTAAGCCCTATGTCTAGTGTCGCCCAACAAACCTTGAGGTAAATGTAAGCAGTCACTCAAAACATAGATTGTAAATTGAGGTCTAGGATTTAACTATCACAGTGAGAATGATATCTGCTTACTTCATTTGTAATGTCTAAAAATGTGTCCAACAATGCATTGGAACAATACTAATTATTAAAACAGTAAAAAATAATTTTCGAAATGTCATTTCGATTAAGGTACATCAATTTTCTTAATTTCAAAAATATATTGTTCAGATGTATCCCTTCTTACTGTTTGCTTTAAAAGCCTTTTCCCCTTTCTGTGGGGATCTCCAACTTTTACGGTTGTCACAATCACATCAATGGGTAAAAAAATTTTACATCATATACAAACCAATTTTGCAAATACTGGCTAAAAAATTATCAATCTTCTTTTTAGGTATCATAGTCTGCGGCGTACAATTTAGGAAAACTTTTACATTTAGCAACCATATAAATTTTCTGGTTTGTTTTTTATTTTCAGTAACTAGAACTGTTGCAAATGTTATAAATACAAATAGATCATATATTTTAAATATAATAATATATAATATTTTAAAATCTCTACTCTTATTAAATATTATGCGAATTTCGCTGATAGTTGTATTCATATTGTTTCAGGTTAACAGCAAAGGAGCGCAGTTCTGCAGGTCTTCATTTCGAGTTATGCTGTAATAGACGAATCTCACCGACAGAAGTCAAGCTTACCATATTGTCTGAAGAACATTCTAATTTCAATAACCTGTGTTAAGACATTCATTTTGCAGTATTTTTTTAGAGTAGAGTATTTTTTTAATTGTACATTCATTTCTTCATGTCTGTATTTTAGGTTACCTTTGCACATAAGATAGCATCTTGCAACATTTAAAACTTTGCTTCAGAAATTTGTGACTTTGCTATAAGCTGTGCTTTTTATAAACCTAGCAATTTTTTTGGCCTACAATCTTAGCCAAGTATAGAACTTTTAAATAATACTGAAATGAACTTTTTTCCGCTCTTCTTCTAGTGCATTTCTGTCTCTATGTACTGTTAAGTCCTTTTACATTAATATTTTGAAAGTTTTGTCTTTTTCAGTTGACTATCTCCCATTCCAAACAATACTCCTGACATATGTTAACTCCACTTGTTTGTGTTTGGTGTAACTTACCTGCATCACTAATGTCCTTTTAATATTTATCCACTGATTATGCAACTCGTGGAGCATTAGTTGCAATGATTTCCATGTTTTTTTGATCAGCATACCTAACGCAATCACCATTCGAGTTCAATGTAGCCTCTCTATTATTTGAAACATTATTTTCCAATATGTTTTATTGAATGTCTTTTTCAGGTGTGTGAAAGACGTATAAGCATATATTTTTCTCTAGCCTCTTTCTCATGTCATTCTGAGTACTACCACCACTGCTCACTGCTTCTCTGGTGTTACCTTTAGGATAAGCTCCCGTTATGTCTTACTTCTGATTTTTATTACGTTCAGTAGAATGTAAAGTAAATAATAATTATTTCTATGAACGTTATATAATTTTTCATTGGAAACACTTTCCCCTCTTAATTGAACACCTTTTAGTCCAAAGGCTATGCTCTCATTTCAGGAACTACTGTTGCTTACAATATTTATACAGTATTTCGTCACTGAAATTACAACAAACATCTTCCAGCTTTTATAAGATGTTCATCCCCTTGAGTAAAAAATGCTTTCACAAATTTACTTTTATTTTAATAGATAATTTATCATTATTCACGTATCTTCAACTTTACAATGGATTCAGCTCATATGCTTCATTCTTGAACATACTGAATGGAAACCAGTGTGCTTTGACATACTCATTTTCCATGCCAATCTACTTTCATATTTCTGTGTTTTTGAGCTTTCCATGCCAATCTACTTTCACATTTCTGTGTTTCTCATAGGAGATTAGTGGTGTAACACTGCATTCCCTTTAGGAGTTATTAGTTTATGTTCCTCTTTTCCACAATGTCTCGGGAGGAAACAAGTTTACTTTGGGAGTGTTTCTTTAGAAATTTAATAGCCAGAAGACCTGAGGCTATTACCTATAATTGTCCAAGTAGATACTAATTAACAAGTCGTAATGCTCTAAACAGCTGACATTGCTGGTTTGTGGACCTGGACTTTGCCATTTGGTAAAATTATTCTAAGTTTGAAGTGCCCTTTACATTTCTCAAGTATACGTTAACGATGTATCCAATGTTTTTTAATATAGATAGAATTTATGTGCTTGTCTTCATAAACTTGAATTCAACTTGACTACATGTGGTCAGCGTTGTTTCTCATGCCCATCCACTTACCCTTCTTTTTAACAAATAACTTAATTCGATTTGTTTTTTATTAACAACGCAATAGCTTTTCTTTTTAGAGAAATTCGTTACGAACTGAACGGTGTAGTAGTAGATTCCACACGCAATGTAGGACTTGCTTCAACAATGAAAAATTATTTTTCATTAAATTCTAACGAAAGCGTAAAACTTCAAAACGCGGGTTGGTTTCCTAAAAGCGAAAAACGCGCAGATGATCGTATTAAAGTCGATGCGAATGGGAATTTTAATGTTTGTATTCCATGTTCCCACTTATTGGGATTTTTCGAAGATTATCGCAAAATTATAATGAATATGAAACAAGAATTAATCCTTATTAGAAGTAGTGATGATAAAGATGCTGTAATCTACATTGATGATCCTGCAGCTCCCACCCCTACAGTAGATGAGCCGAAAGTTACAATTGAGAAGGTGTCCTGGAAAGTTCCCCATGTTACCGTTTCTCTCGCACAGCAGTTACAGCTTTCCAGACAAATTCAAAAGGGGGTGAAAATTCCATTAGCCTTTCGAAGCTGAGAGTTAATAGAATACCCAGCTCTTCCAGAAACATTTAGACATACTTGGCCAGTTTAGACCACTACAAAACTCGAATCACCACGCCATATTCTTACAGGATTTCAAACTGATAGAAAAGGAAAGCTTTTAAAGATATGAGTAAATTTGATAATTGTAACCTAAGAAATTTTAGAGCTTTTCTAAACACTGAAAGGTATCCTTACCAGGACCTCAACTTAAATATTCTGGAAAATAAATTTGCCTCGCTTTATGAAATGTTAAAAAAATTTCAACAATCTTATTATCAAAAAGAAAATCAACCCCTTTTTACACCAACTGAATTTGCAAAATTAGCGCCTTTAGTTCATATTGACTGCTCCCGACAAAAGGATAGCATTCAAACAGGATCGGTTGTAGTGAGACTTGAATTCGAAACAAATGCAAACATACCACATAACACATTCGCATACTGTTTAATTTTGCATGATAAACTATTTACTTACAATCCCCTGACGAAAATCGTAAGACAAATTTAATTATACTATTTAAGCTAGATGCACTCCTTTGCCTATTTCAATTTGATGATGACGTTGAGGTATAAACAACAACTCAGTGCTCATTTAAAAAAACTAAAAGAACTCAAAAAAGTGATTTTCTTTTACGACATGAAGAAAAAAATGTATAAACGCTTTTCAAATCTATCATTGTAAACTATGGTACTCGTAATTGACATTCAAGGTTTCAAACTGGAAAATAATAAATTTCTTCCAAAAGAACTTGCATCGTTTGATGGTTCCACTATGTTTTTAAAGCACGATTTAGTCTGGATTATTTACCTCAAAATTTACAAGTGCAGACGAAATGGTTAATAAACCATCATCATTGTATTGATTGGAAATCAGGTATTACACCAGTACACAATTTTGCTGAAATAATCAAACATCTTACAAGCGACACCAACGTCGTTTATGTGAAAGGAAAGGAGAAAGCTGATTATGTAAAAAAATATTCATCAGCACTCGTTTTGGAATTAGATGAACAACCCGCACTTCAAGCATCTACACCTTCTTGCATTTATCATTTAAATAATCATTGCGTTTGCGCCCTTACTAATGTATACTTTTTATTTAACAATCATGTTGTGAATTAAGTTTTGTATTGTAAAAAATAAAATGAGTAAAAAATAAAAACTAGTTAATATATGTTTTTTTAATTTATTTATTTAAAGCGATGTATAGGAATACAATGTCTAATTACATTTCTTTTATTCTATAAATTTAAAATGGAACATAATGCGTAAATATGTGTTCAATTTCTCCATTTTGCACATAAGCTTTGTATGATAGAACAAAAAACTCTTTTGTACAGTTACCACTTAAATATATGTTACACAATTCATACAAATATGAACTGGTCCAGTCATCTCCTTCAGACTCAAATTTTTCATCACCAGCTATGTTTCTTATTTTACAGACAATTATTCTAAACTTCTCTTCTAGCTCATCACTATCTATTTTTTCACACTGACATTTACTGTTCACATCTACACACATTTACACTTCCCATCATATTAAATACTGCACTGACGTTGACTGTGGCTTCTTAACTACTGACACTACTCACTGTTTCCAATATTCCCAGCTGGACTCATTCTTAAACAACTACACACAAAGGTCACTTCGGCCGGCTGCCTACACTGTTCTGCAGATCTATATTTTATTCGCCTGTTACAATGTGTGCAATGCGATATATACCTACTATGCACATGATATTTTACGACGACACTTTTGTCACGCAAAGTAAACATTGCATACCTAGCTCCTACCAGGCAATCTCCACAAACTATGGAACCCATACAAGGATCCCCAATAAAATGAAATGTTTGACATTTTTCTTCACACACATCGACAGCCCTAAGGTGTGCCTCCTTTAATGCCACAGCTTGAATATGGCGATTTTGCAAAACACTCCCTTCATAATTTAACACATAGCGCTGGCGAATATTTGAAGTGTCACGTAAACTGTCCCAGTTAATCAAAAAATTGTGATCAGACATTGTATTCCTACTACTTTACACTAAATTATAAATAAACTCGAACTCGTATATAGAGGATTCTAATAATATTAATTCCCTGAGATATCTCCTGTACATATATAATACAAATTTCAAGGATAAATTTATAACCTTGAACGTGTCTGTGACCATGAAAATGTGGCTGGCCTTAACCTTAAAAAATATATCGCTGGCCGTAACCGTTTGGAAACACATCTGGCCTTGACCTTAAAAAAATACCTCTGGCCGTGACCGTGGGAAAATACATCTTGCCTTGACCTTAAAAAATACACCTGGCCGTGTCCGTGGGAAAATACATCTGGCCTTGACCTTAAAAAAATACCTCTGGCCGTAACCGTGGGAAAATACATCTGGCATTGACCTTAAAAAATACCTCTGGCCGTGACCGTGGGAAAATACATCTGGCCTTGACCTTGAAAATATCTCCACCACCGCTCAAGGTCGTTCCAGAACAGACATTATCTCTCTACTTATTTTATCTTGCTTATCACAGGCTACATCGTCTAATATAAAAATTGAATTGCACTTTGCATCTGCTGGGTCTAATATATCTTTGTTTTCACTGTATAGATAGTATCCGACATCATTTGTAACACCCAACACCTCCTTTAACATGTTATATTTAGGCTGATATATAAAGGCTTTGAGTATTCGTATATGTTTTCAAATTTTAAGTGGTGTGGACGAAACAACAAACTTAACATGACATTTCTTTACCAAAATCACTTGGACCACATATCAAACTGAGGTTGGTAAAAGAAGTCCATGTCTTTGCTGTTTGGGTGATGATGATGTGGTAACAACAACTGGACCTATATAAATACGCAGATATATCATACCTCATTATCAGTATAAATGTCTTGTTGACCTGTTAAGCTGGACCTACCTGGTTATCAGGTCAGGTCAGGTCAGGCCAGAGGTCCAGGCACTAAAGTTAAAGAACGTTTCACGAGAGGTGATCAAGGCATCAATAATCGAGATCGTGCTTGTCCCTCGAAAAGCACGGTCTAGAGGATTGATATTGTATAATCATGATGTATACCAAAAGTATAATACTTATAATGTGGTCACTTATATTTAAAGTTTTTAAATAAAAGACTTGAACAGTAGTATCTGTGTTTCAGTCATTGCGCGTACGTTTGCTTTCAACGGCTCTACGTCGATTGGAATATTTCCACCGTTAGTGTTAAAACCACATTTTGATTATTCTCTCCGCTTGCAAACTTTCACATATATGACACTATACCAGACAGCGTGGATATAATAAGTTTCACTACTTTTCTGCTGTGAAAGACTTGAAATAATCATTCCTGATGGTTCGTATGAAATCAGTGATCTCGATAAATACATTCAGAATGCATTGCGTCATTATATTAAAGATAAACATCAGTACCCTGCAGTAGAGAACAACATCGACGAGGTAAAGCTGTTTTCGCTTAAAAGCCAACAGCAACACTTTAAAATGTGCGATAACATGTCAGTATGACACAGACTTTTCTATAGATGCTTCAATAGCACCAATATTGGGGTTTTCTAAACAACGTATTATCGCTAGTAAACTTCATGTTTCCGATTTAGCGGTGGAAATTGTGAGAGTAAGACAATTCGTTTAGAATGTAGTATTGTGGACGTGGCCACGACGGCAAGCCTACGCATACAGTATATTAGTTTACACCTATGGTAGATCCAGGTTATGCAGTTGATATAAAACCTTATAGTAAGGTTTTTATGCCTCTTACGACGCGCATTATTTCGCATATAAATGTAAATATTGTCGATCAGAATTCAGTACCTGTGTCGTTCCGATGTGAGAAGGTTATTGTGATATTGGAATTCAGACAGTTTTTGTTGTAATAATTGATTACTGCTGTGTTATGTTTTGTATGGTGCGTGTTTTTAACAAGGCGTTTGTGACGGAGTTAATTTTTGCTACCGAAAGAAGCTGTTTCTATTACAAATGCTGTGTTACGGAAACTATCATGCTCGTAGTATCTGTGTTTTGGTGTTCTTTGTGTTAGGTGTGTTTCCTGTATGCAGATTATATCTGGTTGAATTTTTTCGGTTAAGATTTCGAGTTCGTTGAATTTGGTCTCAATGGCACAGGCATTCCAAGATTAAATTTTACTGTTCTTGGGGATAAATTTTAGCGACTTAATGGATAATACGTAGTTTTCCTAAGTTAAAACTTAGTAGAGTAAACTCCCAACATAGTCAGGATTTGGCTCAGGTCGCATATGTTACTGAGGATTTTTGGTTCGTTAAGTAATGTACCAAATTGCCACATGTGAAATGTTGGAGCATTTGTCTTAGGTTGGATAGATGTATCAGATTATGTGTGAGTTGCGTGTTTGACTTGGGAAAGGTGTGAGATAGTTTTGTGTGTTATATTGATATGTTTTCACCAATTGATCTATATAATTGGTGTATACTGGGCACTCGCGGTAGTTATCTGCATGAAGACACAGGCAGTTACAACACTGGACTTCCATGTCACCTTCTTGCATCCTCGGTGTGGTGCTTCCTGCATTGCACATCCTGATTTAGGTTTGCATTGACTTGACCAATGGTCAAAATTTTTCAAGGTCTTTTACCGTCCTTAATTCTTTGAGGTTTTGGGTTCCTCAGGTGGCCACTAAAAACGAACACGAGGTTCTGTTCTTGCCTTTGAGTTTTATGCATCATTCTATAGGCGGCTTGGCCTTAGGCATGCCTCAACTTGGTCTGTTTGGGATTGCTGCTTTGAGGACTATCTTTTTAGCTCTATCTTTTTTTGGGCGGATGTGGAAAATTCGATAATGCTGTTGCGATGTTCCTCTTTTATGTTCTCGTTGTCAGAGGTTGAGGAGGTATAAATTCTGATTTCCCAATTGCTGAGATAATTGATAAAATCTTCTCCTTTCCTACGTATATATATACTTAGGAAAGGAGAGGATCAAGACGACGATATTGTGAAGAAGATTGCGGAACCTAATCGACAGGTGGAAAATGCTTTTATAAGCTTATAAACTTATAAACTTATGTATAACTTATAAACTTATGTATAACTTATAAACTTATGTAAGGTTAAACTGGAAGCAGGGAAAATGACATGTTGTGTAGAAACAAATCGATCACGATGCGCGCAGTTGCCCTGTATTTGATGACAAAAGCAGTTCTGAAAAGCACACATGTATAATTTTGACAACAGATTAAGATAAAATTAAGCTGAAAGGTAGTCTGCAGAAAACACTGCGAAAGATAAAGGATAACAACAGGGGAAACAGTGCAACAGTGCAAATGGCGTACCATACTTCAGGTTTGATGTCTTTCTTACATTCAGATGTTACAAAGATTCTAGAATACATATTCGATTATCTTTCGTTATCTTAACGAGAGGGAAAGCCAAAAAATACAATTCTGATGAAACAAGAGAGCCAGTATATATATATATATTATATATATATATATATATATATATATATATATATATATATATATATATATATATATATATATATATATATATATATATATATATATATATATATATATATATATATATATATATATATATATATATATATATATATATATATATATATATATATATATATATATATACTTAGGAAATGAGATGAACAAGACGACGATATTGTGAAGAAGATTGCGGAACGTAATCGACAGGTGGAAAATGCTTATAAGTAAGGGTAAACTGGAAGCAGGGAAAATGATGTGTTGTGTGGAAACAAATCGATCACGATGCGGGCAGTTGCCCTGTATTTGATGACACAAGCAGTTCTGAAAAGTACACATATATAATTTTGACAATAGATTAAGGAGAAACCTCGGAAGATAAAATTAGGCTGAAAGGTAGTCTGCAGAAAACACTGCGAAAGATAAAGGAAAACAAGAGGGGAAACATAACCTGCAACAGTGCAAATGGCGTACCACACCTCAGGTTTGGTATCTTTCTTACATTCAGATGTAAGAAAGATTCTAGAATACATATTCTAGTATCTTTCGTTATCTTAACGAGGGGGAAAGCCAAAAAATACAATTCTGTAGAAACAAGAGAGCCAGTAAGAAATCGATAAGATGGGAAGGTGGCATGAAAAAAAAAAGAAAAACAATAATTCTGAAACCACTAGCCGGAAAGTACTATGCGGACATCATCAGGAGTCTTAAAAGGAATGTAAACACCGAGGGAATAACAGTTGACAAAAGAAGCAAAATATACAGCAATAACGTACAGATAAAGATACGATAGAAGGATAAAGCACAGAAGCAGGTGTTTAAAAAACAACATATTACAAAGCTGGAAAGAGTAGTGAAAGTGCAAATAAAAGAGAAAAGGAAGAAAGTCAATGTTACTCGATATAGATGAGACAGTTAAGGAAAATTAACTTCAAGAAGTGCTAAAAAGGGCCGTAAAGCAAGGACAGGAGGAAAGCCTAGAGGTTAGATAATCAAATAAGGCAAACAAAAATGTATATAAATAGCGTCTGTTACTTTGCAAAGAATGCAGCCAGCAGTCGCTGGAGAGTAAAAAAACTGGGAAAACGATGGCATAGATGGCGTGCAAAGAAATATAGTTCCTAAGTACCATGGATTCTATTTTAAGGGACAACAAAGTAGGCGGAGTCTCACCTGGGCGCTGACTTGGCTGCATCTGTGAACTACGCTGGCTCTTCACGATATTTCTAACTACTCAAATTGGCCAATACAATAACAGACAAGAAGGGCGTGGTGTCATTTCGATCGACACACTTCAGGGGGCAAAATAATAATGGATAATAAAAAAAAGGTTCTGATGAGTGAAATGTGGCGTCAGTCAAACAATAGCTAATTGCGATTAGGTTACGGATAGAGCGTACTTATCACGAAATGTATGTAAATTTGAGACTCTGAAAAGGGCCGACTTTTTTCTCTCCAATTTTTCCATCTAATGTGACACAATTGAAAGGCACACATTTACTTCGAGCTGGTGTACTTGATAACCTGCTTAGTACCTTCGCTGACTGAATGTTTGGCGAGTTCACCGGGCAGAAGTTGCCTGACGGCGGTCTCGATCTACCGGCTGGTTATCGTGGATCTGTTGTTGTAATGAGCGAGCCTGAAGGTTTCGGCGGTGATGCGCTCCAATATGTCGTTGACGAAGCTGTCCATTATGCTTATGGCCTTGCTCGAGATACGGGGTCGGCATGTACTTGCCTCAGTATTTGGTAAATATAAATTGCGTAGCTCTCATTCATCCTGCGCTTCTTTTTGTCGCCCTCGGAGATGTTCTTCTGTTGTGACCGTCCACTTTTCTTCTTCTTTGGTCTTAGTTATATTTTTCAGTTGTTGCTTCTGTAACCTTACCCTTGTAGTCATGTTTTCGGATTTTCTGTTGTCCTTTAAATGTGTGTCGATTGTTATGACGGTCCGCACCGAAATCGACTTCGTTTCTGTTACGCGGCGCTGTGGAAGCAGTTCACTCTCAACGAAACCGTCCTTGTCATTAGTGTCGGCCAACATCTATCTATGAAGGCATACCACAATGACCACAACACTTCCAGAGGTGGCACGGCAGTGTATGTTTAAACAAATAATGACCACCTTCTTCTCAGTTCGTAGTTCAGCGTTGTTCATAGGGCAGCCGCAGCCAAGTAAGCGCTCAGGTGAGAGTCCACCTACTTTGTTGTCCCTAAAACATCCTATAGGCGGCACTCGCAACGAACGTTCTTACATTCTTTCTTCTCAATTATCATTTTGCGCTCTAAACTGTCGATCGAAATGACACTATGCCCTTCTTGTCTGTTATTGTATTTGCCTATTTGAGTAGTTCGATATATCGTGATGAGACAGCGTAGTTCACAGTGCAGCCGCAGTCAAGTCAGCGCCCACCTACTTTTTAGACCCGAAAACATCGTATAGGCGAAACTCCCAACGAACGTTTACGATTTAGTGGTAATTTCGCACAGACGTTACTCCGGTTCTCACGGCGGAGCGTCAATTACAGGTAACCAACCGTAGACTTCAGGCTTGTTTTTTTCTCTCGTCACTTATGGATCCAGTATCCGCCCTAGGCTTGTTAACGTTGCTGAAAACCAGACTCCCCTTCCCTCCAGGTCGAGACTACCCACTAAACACCCCCTTGAAACCTAGAGGTAGCGTAAACCAGATCCAGTGGCTGTGGAAAAGCTTTGTTTTGTTTTGTGCTGTACTCAAATAATATCTTTTTGTTATCGTGCTAAGAGAGACAAAATGTTTGGCGTTTTAAGGCATATTAGCTTTGAGTGGGTTGTCTCTCTACCTATCTATTGTTCGTTGCCTATCACCACAGCTGTTGGACAGCTGTGTGTCTAACACTACTGCTGCTAACAACAGTAGTGTTAAACAGCTATTAGTTTCACACGAGAGCTGTTGGACAGCTGTTAGACAGCGGTCTGTCGTGATACTGTATACCTATGTAATATTTTCATAGACTATATAAGACAGCTTTTGGCAATTCGTTAATAGGGATAACTAGAAATTGCTCCAATTTGGTTGTCGCAGTAGATGCAGATAAAGCTCTACTGTTTAACATTGAATGCATGGTACTACATATTCACCCCAACGATATTATACAACAGCAACTATTAAAGTCGCCTACATATAGAAAATGGGAAATGTATGAATACCGAATCTCAAAAATTCAACTTAAGGCTTGTGGTCCATTAAGACTTCCTCAAACGCTGACCGGCCAAGATTTGGTATTGTATGATTTTAAACGGATTGATGCAATAACGTTGGAAAATACATTCGAGATTTAACACTTCACTCAAATTATAAGCAAATCCCCACAGAAGGTATTAATCTGAACTTTAAGCAAGTAAATTACATCGAACGTTCGTATGTTGGTAGAGAAACAACACCTACCTTGAATTACAACGCTTTTATAAAATATTTCATGTTTGTATTACCTCGGATTAGAAGCCCTTCACAAAATATTCCATGTTTGTATTTGATTGCTCCAGCTACAGCGATTCCATAAAGCCAGCTCCGGTGGATATCAAATTGGAAATCAAAAGTACTAACAACTTTCTCGATCACACGAAATGTTATTGTGTAATTCACGTGAGTGCATCGTCCAGTACGCCCCAGTCTTCAACATTGTGCGTTATATAATGTAAATGTTTATTGCAATAATTATCGACATTAGTCTAAGATGTTTTACAACACTTTTAAAATGAATCAATGCGTCGGTGATGGAGGACGAAAACTAATATCTAGCTCTAGCGGATGGCAATATTACGATTTTCTCGATAATAACATGTATTGTCTTCAAACTATTTTAGAAGTTTCAACCAAATCAATCTTCTGTTCATCATCTGGAATAGCCTTGAATAACATCACACATATTTTAAGTGAAAAGGTTTAAATCTCGTTTCACACCTATGCGTTTATATTCAGATATATGTGTCTCCCTCAAATATTCTATTCTCTCTTTACAATTGTTTCAAACGCCATCAGCTTTTTCACAGCCACTGGATTCAGATCCAGTGCCTGTGGAAAAGCTTTGTTTTGTTTTGTGCTGTACTCAAATAATATCTTTTTGTTATCGTGCTAAGAGAGACAAACTGTTTGGCGTTTTAAGGCATATTAGCTTTGAGTGGGTTGTCTCTCTACCTATCTATTGTTCGTTGCCCATCACCACAGCTGTTGGACAGCTGTGTGTCTAACACTACTGCTGCTAACAACAGTAGTGTTAAACAGCTATTAGTTTCACACGAGAGCTGTTGGACAGCTGTTAGACAGCGGTCTGTCGTGATACTGTATACCTATGTAATATTTTCATAGACTATATAAGACAGCTTTTGGCAATTCGTTAATAGGGATAACTAGAAATTGCTCCAATTTGGTTGTCGCAGTAGATGCAGATAAAGCTCTACTGTTTAACATTGAATGCATGGTACTACATATTCACCCCAACGATATTATACAACAGCAACTATTAAAGTCGCCTACATATAGAAAATGGGAAATGTATGAATACCGAATCTCAAAAATTCAACTTAAGGCTTGTGGTCCATTAAGACTTCCTCAAACGCTGACCGGCCAAGATTTGGTATTGTATGATTTTAAACGGATTGATGCAATAACGTTGGAAAATACACTCGAGATTTAAGACTTCACTCAAATTATAAGCAAATCCCCACAGAAGGTATTAATCTGAACTTTAAGCAAGTAAATTACATCGAACGTTCGTATGTTGGTAGAGAAACACCTACCTTGAATTACAACGCTTTTATAAAATATTTCAAGTTTGTATTACCTCGGATTAGAAGCGCTTCACAAAATATTCCATGTTTGTATTTGATTGCTCCAGGTACAGCGATTCCATAAAGCCAGCTCCGGTGGATATCAAATTGGAAATCAAAAGTACTAACAACTTTCTCGATCACACGAAATGTTATTGTGTAATTCACGTGAGTGCATCGTCCAGTACGCCCCAGTCTTCAACATTGTGCGTTATATAATGTAAATGTTTATTGCAATAATTATCGACATTAGTCTAAGATGTTTTACAACACTTTTAAAATGAATCAATGCGTCAGTGATGGAGGACGAAAACTAATATCTAGCTCTAGCGGATGGCAATATTACGATTTTCTCGATAATAACATGTATTGTCTTCAAACTATTTTAGAAGTTTCAACCAAATCAATCTTCTGTTCATCATCTGGATTAGCCTTGAATAACATCACACATATTTAAGGTGAAAAGGTTTAAATCTCGTTTTACACCTATGCGTTTATATTCAGATATATGTGTCTCCCTCAAATATTCTATTCTCTCTTTACAATTGTTTCAAACGCCATCAGCTTTTTCACAGCCACTGGATTCAGATCCAGTGGCTGTGGAAAAGCTTTGTTTTGTTTTGTGCTGTACTCAAATAATATCTTTTTGTTATCGTGCTAAGAGAGACAAACTGTTTGGCGTTTTAAGGCATATTAGCTTTGAGTGGGTTGTCTCTCTACCTATCTATTGTTCGTTGCCCATCACCACAGCTGTTGGACAGCTGTGTGTCTAACACTACTGCTGCTAACAACAGTAGTGTTAAACAGCTATTAGTTTCACACGAGAGCTGTTGGACAGCTGTTAGACAGCGGTCTGTCGTGATACTGTATACCTATGTAATATTTTCATAGACTATATAAGACAGCTTTTGGCAATTCGTTAATAGGGATAACTAGAAATTGCTCCAATTTGGTTGTCGCAGTAGATGCAGATAAAGCTCTACTGTTTAACATTGAATGCATGGTACTACATATTCACCCCAACGATATTATACAACAGCAACTATTAAAGTCGCCTACATATAGAAAATGGGAAATGAATGAATACCGAATCTCAGAAATTCAACTTAAGGCTTGTGGTCCATTAAGACTTCCTCAAACGCTATACCAAATCTTGACGCTGAACTACGAACTGAGAAGAAGGTGGTCATTATTTGTTTAAACATACACTGCCGTGCCACCTCTGGAAGTGTTGTGGTCATTGTGGTATGCCTTCATAGATAGATGTTGGCCGACACTAATGACAAGGACGGATTCGTTGAGAGTGAACTGCTTCCACAGCGCCGCGTAACAGAAACGAAGTCGATTTCGGTGCGGACCGTCATAACAATCGACACACATTTAAAGGACAACAGAAAATCCGAAAACATGACTACAAGGGTAAGGTTACAGAAGCAACAACCGAAAAATATAACTAGGACCAAAGAAGAAGAAAAGTGGACGGTCACAACAGAAGAACATCTCCGAGGGCGACAAAAAGAAGCGCAGGATGAATGAGAGCTACGCAATTTATATTTACCAAATACTGAGGCAAGTACATGCCGACCCCGTATCACGAGCAAGGCCATAAGCATAATGGACAGCTTCGTCAACGACATATTGGAGCGCATCACCGCCGAAACCTTGAGGCTCGCTCATTACAACAACAGATCCACGATAACCAGCCGGTAGATCGAGACCGCCGTCAGGCAACTTCTGCCCGGTGAACTCGCCAAACATTCAGTCAGCGAAGGTACTAAGCAGGTTATCAAGTACACCAGCTCGAAGTAAATAAATAAACGTGTGCCTTTCAATTGTGTCACATTAGATGGAAAAATTGAAGAGAAAAAAGTCGGCCCTTTTCAGAGTCTCAAATTTACATACATTTGGTGATAAGTACGCTCTATCCGTAACCTTCGCAATTAGCTATTGTTTGACTGACGCCACATTTCACTCATCAGAACCTTTTTTTTATAATCCATTATTATTTTGCCCCCTGAAGTGTGTCGATCGAAATGACACCACGCCCTTCTTGTCTGTTATTGTATTGGCCAATTTGAGTAGTTAGAAATATCGTGAAGAGCCAGCGTAGTTCACAGATGCAGCCAAGTTAGCGCCCAGGTGTGACTCCGCCTACTTTGTTGTCCCTTAAAATAGAATCCATGGTACTTAGGAACTATATTAATTTCTTTGCACGCCATCTATGCCATCGTTTTCCCAGTTTTTTTACTCTCCAGCGACTGCTGGCTGCATTCTTTGCAGAGTAACAGACGCTATTTATATACATTTTTGTTTGCCTTATTTGATAATCTAACCTCTAGGCTTTCCCCCTGTCCTTGCTTTACGGCCCTTTTTAGCACTTCTTGAAGTTAATTTTCCTTAACTGTCTCATCTATATCGAGTAACATTGACTTTCTTCCTTTTCTCTTTTATTTGCACTTTCACTACTCTTTCCAGCTTTGTAATATGTTGTTTTTTAAACACCTGCTTCTGTGCTTCTTTTGTCAACTGTTATTCCCTCGGTGTTTACATTCCTTTTAAGACTCCTGATGATGTCCGCATAGTACTTTCCGGCTAGTGGTTTCAGAATTATTGTTTTTCTTTTTTTTTTCATGCCACCTTCCCATCTTATCGATTTCTTACTGGCTCTCTTGTTTCTACAGAATTGTATTTTTTGGCTTTCCCCCTCGTTAAGATAACGAAAGATACTAGAATATGTATTCTAGAATCTTTCTTACATCTGAATGTAAGAAAGATACCAAACCTGAGGTCTGGTACGCCATTTGCACTGTTGCAGGTTATGTTTCCCCTCTTGTTTTCCTTTATCTTTCGCAGTGTTTTCTGCAGACTACCTTTCAGCTTAATTTTATCTTCCGAGGTTTCTCCTTAATCTATTGTCAAAATTATATATGTGTACTTTTCAGAACTGCTTGTGTCATCAAATACAGGGCAACTGCCCGCATCGTGATCGATTTGTTTCCACACAACACATCATTTTCCCTGCTTCCAGTTTACCCTTACTTATAAGCATTTTCCACCTGTCGATTACGTTCCGCAATCTTCTTCACAATATCGTCGTCATCTCATTTCCTAAGTATATATATATATATATATATATATATATATATATATATATATATATATATATATATATATATATATATATATATATATATATATATATATATATATATATATATATATATATATATATATATATATCTATGTGTACTGTGCACATTGGGTCCTCTAATTCCCTCTACCTTTGTATATGTTTCCTGGTCACTTTGGATCCAAAGCGTAATAAGGGGAGTATGCAATGTTGCCATTTAGCCATTTCAATATATTATTAGTATATGACGGATATGTTGAATAATTGTACATATATTACGTAAAATACCTTTTATTGTTAGGCATTTAATAATAAGCGATGGTTAATAGTAACATCTATCTATTTGGTTAATTCTACGTCAACAATTTTCCGTGGTTAGTAAAATTGGTCTTAGTGATGATTGCGAGTGTATAAACTCAGCAATAAAGATATACAGTGTTATGATAAAGTCTGAAACATAATTCATAAATGGGTTATTTAAATTTTTTCAAGAAAAACGCTTAGATGGGTCAATTTTATATTTTCAATCGCCAACTTATGACGTAAAAATTAGATTTATGACGTCGCCTATTTCTGAATGGTGACGTCACCACTAGTTTTTTTAGTGACAACCATAGTTTTTTGCCCTTTTTTCACGGAACTGCTTACTAATTAAATGATGATGAAAAAAAAGTTGGTACTCGACATAATAATTTATTTGGAAAATTGCATTGTTTACTTTAAAAAATAAAGATTAACGAAGGAAAACAAACAAAATTTTGCGCAAATGTTCAAATTGTGCCCCACCTACAATTTGGCATTGACCTATACGAGTGTAAACACATTGTACAGTGCGTTAAAAAATGTCGGTGCTAATTTGCTCCACTTCAGCGCAAATTCTTTGCTGTAGCTCCTCTAAGTTATTTGGTCTGTTGAAATAAACTTTCCATTTTAAATAACGCCATAGAAAATAAAATTAACGGATTCAAGTCTGGGGAACGTGGCGGCCACTCAATTGCTCCTCGACGCCCTATCAATCTTTCAGGAAATGTGGCATCTAGATATTGACGCACGTCTATACCAAAATGAGGAGGGGCCCCGTCTTGATGAAAACAAATATCTTGATGGGGCACATCTGTCTCGTGACTAGTTGGAAAAATTATTGCCAGAGTGGACGCTAAATCAAATCACAAGAAATTTAGGTAACGTGCTGCTGTAAGATTTCCTTGAAGAAAGTAAAGTCCTATGAAATGCCGTCCGATTATTCCCATCCACATTCACTTTGCCATGACGTTGACTGTGGGATTTGGCGACCAATTTACTTACTGTAGATCTTGCAGTTGGTGGTATATTAGGATGTTGTTGGTTAAATAACTCGTATGTTTCCTGATGTCTTCCAAGACTGTCGCCACATGCAATTATCATTAATATATCTATTCTTTCCCTTCCAGCTAAACGTGCCATTTTTGTTAATTCGAATTAGAATTGTACACTTCTATCACTTTTACACTTTCACCAATAAGACTATGAATTAATTTAAACGGCAGGTAATAATTGTAATTAATTCACGATTTAACAAGATTGTCTTTCTTCACAGAATTCCAAATCCATATACTGCCGTAAAACTCCAATAACTAAATACTGACAACAGAAAATAATTAATAAATTATCACAACGAGTGTTGTTAGAAATTGATTTTGACTTTACTTTTTGTTTCACCTGTCAAATAGGTGTATGACAACGTACATTGTAAGATGTACGACAGGGTCGTTATCTTGGTGCGGAACCAGGTAGTATGTTGTCACGACAGCTCCAATGAATACAAAATATTATAAATAGATACTGTACAACCAACCAACAATTTTTGTAAATTGTCAGCCCTGGCGCATTTATTTCCTAATTCTGGGAAAATGTATATAAGGCTAGATGTATTATCACCATAATTAGAAACCCAGACCGGTTTCGCTCTAATTAGAGTTCGTCAGTGCGCTATACTAATTACAGCGAGAACACACCTATAAAGTAATACAGCCTACTAGAATAGTATGAGATGTATGACAGGGTCGCCATGTTCGTGCCTCACCA
Source organism: Tillus elongatus (assembly GCA_964006375.1). Classification (NCBI taxonomy): domain Eukaryota; kingdom Metazoa; phylum Arthropoda; class Insecta; order Coleoptera; family Cleridae; genus Tillus; species Tillus elongatus. The sequence goes on along the minus strand of OZ023270.1, from coordinate 44,037,151 downwards.
GGTTGTATCTTGTCACGACAGGTCCAATTAACACAAAATGGTATGAATAGTGACTCTGTGCGACCAACAGTGTCGTGAAAATATATTATCTGGTTCCGCACCGAGATGTCGACCCTGGGTACATTTCACAATGTTCTCGTTGTAGTAGGCTGGCTGCCATAGCCGTATTACTTTATAGGTGTGTTCTCGCTGTAATTAGTATAGCGCACTGACCAGCTCTAATTATAGCGAAACCGGTCTGCGTTTCTAGTTATGGCGAGGATACATCTAGCCTTACATGGCAGCGTATCAAAAATCATAAAATCAAGTGTTTATTACTATAGAAAAGTGAAGGAAACTCCATTATTCTCGTCCTAAAGAAAGCTAGTCCTAAATAAAAATGGTACAAATGTTTCTTATTTTTTTATTAAATTTACGTTGGCATTTTGTAAAGTAAATAATGCAATTAAAAAAAAATGTCAGGTACCAATTTTTTCATCATCATTTAGGTAGTAAGCAAGTTTATGGAAAAACAGAAAAAAAGTATGGTTGTCATTTAAAAAAACGTATGATGAGGTCATCATTCAGAAATAGGTGACGCCATAAATATAATTTTTACGTTATAAGCTGGCAACTCAAAAGATATAATTAACCTGTCAGAGCGTTTTTCTCGAAAAAATGAAATACGTCATCATTTAAAGGGTTTGATTATGCATAGGCATGCCTTTTAATTTAAGTGCGACATTTGAAAATTTAGGTTCGACACTGATCACAAAACACCAGTTCACACCTAAACACGCACCCGTAAAAATAAATGTATGTCTTTACTTAGTTGCTAGCACTTTGCATTGTAAGGATTTCCACAGATTTTTTCACCAAGTTTTGATTTCTTTAAATATTTAAGAATGACAAATTTAGATCAAAGATTCTCTAAACTTTATGTAAAAATGTTGTGGTAAAATGAACCCCTATTATCTACCTACTTTCTGTACTACTACTGTGACGTCACATTAAAAATAGTGTGAATCAGGTATGACAACCGTTGAAAAAAATATATCTCTAAAGGCTGAGTGCGCCCAATGAAACAGTGTTTTAATTAAAATTTACCTATCCTATTCAGTTGCAATTTTTGTAATGTTGTATGAAAAGTTATATAACCAAGTATTACTGTAAATTCTCTTTAATAATAATTGCAGACACTAATTTTAAAATAGAAACCAATTCTATTTTCACTATATCTCTAAGTAACGATCAAAAGCCCTAGACTTATTTCTTAAATCGGGTATACCTTGTACACCTCTTTATTTCATTTGACAATGTCTTAAACGACAGAACTTACTCTCTTTCAGAACGACAACTGCGTCATGTAAATTTTCTGCCCCAGAGTGCCATCTATTATTGGCGGAGAAGAACTAGCATTAATTAAGTCCACATCGTCAATATGTGTGTAGGTGTGGTATCGGTGATAGAAATTTCAAAAAATTTTCTTCGCCTTAATGTCGTAAAAAGTTTCAAAACATATAGAAATCATGATTTGGGAACAACATTTTTGTGTCTGTCGGTCTGTATGTCTGTTAGTAGCCACGATAACTTAAGAAAAATTGAGACAACGTCTTCAAATTTGGTTAACAGTTAGCATATGACAAATAAACGGTTCGGATTGTTTTTTGTTAAAATCGTTCTAGGGGGTTGGGGATGAATGGGGGTAATTTCGTGAATATTGACATTTTTTCATCAAAACACGAGTAATATAACGTTTTAGGGTTTGTTCATTAGAAAACATTCAATTTCATCAAAGATTTGGCATTCTGTGCTGGAATTAAATTAGAGGTATAATGTATGAGGCTGGAATATCGGTAACAGAAATTTCGATTTTTTCCCCTAAAACTTCGTAAAAAGTCTCAAAACATTAAAAATCGAGTAATATATTGTTTCAGAAGTTTATATGAATGCAGTCATCGACCCTAAATTAATTTCATGAGAATGTCTTTCTGAGGAGAGTAAATTATCACAGCTATGTGGAAGTTATGATTCAATTTTCAGCACTATTTCACGATTTGTCGGGAAATTGAAATACACAGTTATTGATTTTTATTTTTGCTTAAAATTTTATTAATTAACCAAAACTTTAAGTTCACCATCTAATTAACGTTTATTTAGGAATTTCTACATATATTATTTAATTTATTATAATACCATTTCAATGGTTTTTTCTTCAACGGCGGTTTATTCTGCGACTATGGCCAATCACCGACCCCAGGGAGCAGTTTAGGAATTTCTACATATATTATTTAATTTATTATATTATTTCAGTGGTTTTTTTCTTTAACGGCGGTTAATTTCTGCGACTATGGCCAGTCACCGACGCCAGGGAGCAGTTTCACCTCACCACCCCGGAAATTTTGCCCAACCCCTGCCTTTCTGTATAGAGGGTGGGGATCTTTACCATGCCCAACATCGCATGGACACGGGACCGGCGGCTTTACGCCCCCTCCGAAGAGCGGAACGTGCAGACATTCAACCTACTCAATTACAATGCCACAACCTTGGTTAATGTTAATTCTACCGTATGTGCTGAAACAGTGAAAGGAAAATCCTGGGAATCGAACACAGTATCCCTCGGTTCAGAGGTAAATGTCCTTACCACTAAGCCACCGAGACTCTCATTTCTATGTAGGATAAACATAAATTTATAAAAAAGCTGTACTACAACCAAAAATTAATATAATCTGTTCTCACCGGATGAATTCCATTCAAAACCGTCCTTTTATAATAATTAAGCGAACGGCAATATTGGTTGAAAAAAGGAAGCCAATCTTTTTTTTTTTTTTGTATTTTTACATCGGTCTAGTTCTGCGACTACGGCCAATCACCGACGCCAGGAAGCAGTTTTACCTCAATAACCTGAAAATTTCTTTAACGTGCCCAACATTGCATGGACACGGGACCGGCGGTTTTACACCCCCTCCGAAGGGAGGATCGGAATACAATCATCAAAATACAATTGAACTTACTTACAATCTTGTGTTAATTTCATTAGTATTGAAAAGTTACATTCTTCACAAGAAATATATGTCTGTATAGAATTAAACCGGTATATAATTAACAGAAACTTATCTTATATCTTACATTTGTGTATATTCTGAAGTAGAAAAGACCCTTCTAAAATATCTGACAATATCGTTTCGATCGTTTAAATCTGAAATGATAACTACCAACACTATTGAATTCAGTCTGTAAACATTATGTAGAAATTTAGATAACCAATATAGTTTTTGTTTTTAATCTGCATGTTTTTTTTGACTATGTGGCATATAAATAATAATAGTGAGACAGGATCGGGCGAGTTCATGATATAATGACTTACAAAATATGATAATAACAAAGTTATCCGCAATAAAAAAAATTCTATACGCCAGTTAATGCGGTTGAAATTACATTCCACTTCGTCGCCTATATTGCCTTTTCAGATAATATATATTTTTATATTTCAACAACACATCACGAGGGCTTACAGCCTAAATACTATAGTATCGTGGGTGTCGACAAGGAGGAAAGAGGCCACTTGTTAATTCTGGACTTGAAGGTTTGGAGGTTCGGGGGAGAAGGATATAGAATACAGCATTAAATTTAATCTTTTTCGTTTTTATATTACATACACAAGGCAAGTAGATTAATTAAGGGAAACCTTGAATTAACATTGGGAATACACAAACTTAAAAAGTAGAGAAGACGTTCGCAGACACTTAGGGAGCGTTAACATTCATAAACTTGATTTGATCATCGTGTCACATAATCACAGTAGTATTCATATCATTGAAATTACTGCTAACAGTACGCACACAAATATTAGTAAAATACGTAATTTGTTAAGAGGTTATAAGATGTGACGAAACGTCAAACTCCACTGTAGGACAGCTTATTATTGTTGCATTGGATGACGTCATGCGGGTGATAGTTCAAAAAATAGGTAGCCGCATTATCATATCTCTAATTATTTGTATCATGAGATAGGTTCACCAGGCTCCAGCTGCTGCCAGCGCTGCGTTGTTATGTCTAAAAAAATGTTTACATTTTTCAACATTTTTTGAGACAACAATGCAACTGCTGGCAGCAGCCGGCACCTGGTGAACTTGCCCATTTCCTTGCATAAAAGGTTTTTTGCTTTTCTATGATTGTTTTCTGCATTTATCTGAATTATCAGATTGAAATGTACATATAGCATCATGTTCTTATTCTTTCGTGTGAAGCAGATTATCGGTCACTCTAGTTACATGTGCACGTTATGCACTATCTGCCATTTCAGTTAAAGGGCCCGCAAACCACAATGAGGCCTGAGAATGTATTATTATTTTTCTTCCTATATATTCGTTGGCTTGGCAACATGCGAATCTTTCGGTATGATCTTTGAAATAATTATAGATTGTATTATTACACTAATGGTTAGCAACTAACTGTGTTATCAACAAAGCTATTTCTGATATTACATTTTAGCTTCACGCTATCCAGTTATACATATTAGCATATAAATGTTAAGAAGCTTGATTCATAAAATAAATCTTGTCTGTTTTGTCTCAGAGGCTTTTGGAATATAGCCTTTATTATTCTACTTTGTGCAGACTGTAGTTTATCCAAGTCTATGTTTCTTGTCTCCCCACAGAAAGCAGCCACGTAGGTAAGACGTGTTTCACATGGGCATAGTAAATCCCATATCTTATTGTTTCGTTAAATTATATGGGTAAGTATTGTGAAAGTATGCACGCTCCCTGTAGAAGAGAGACGAAAATACTATTGTTTGGAACACCATCGCAGCGCCCTATTATGTGTGCGATGAATACTAAGTCATCCGCAGTAAATTTGATATGGTTTTTATTTGTCGAATCAATATGTTTGTTTTCTTTAATTTTATATCGCTCCGATTACATATGTTAAATTAGGTAAATAAGTTTTTGATCTACCTGTGGCTAATGGATTCGTCTGAAGTCATACCAAACCTGTTTTCTCTCTCACACACAGTTTTTTAATGATTTTAATAGTAAAAACAACAAAAGGTAATATGTTTTAATAACACAAAATCATAATAAAATATATTTGTCAATTTATACCTTCCAATACGACAGCTAGGTATATTTACTATTGATATGATTAACAGAAAATCAAACCAAAATAAATTACACATGTGTTTTATTAGTAAATAGTATTACTATTGCTTTTATTTAAAAACAATCTTAATTTGAGAAAACTGAAATTCGATTGAACTTATTTTATCATTTTTAAACAAGCGGGGGATGATACCCTTTATATTTGATTTACAAAGAAACATATAAAACACAATATCGACGAACGATAATGTAAATACTATCACTGGAACTTGATCCAAAGAAACGTTATTTACCTAAAAGACCACAAGTTCATATCGATACCTCATTTGAAGCCTAACAAACTTGTATTATAGTGTAACAATAAAAAAACTGAGAGTCGACAATAATGACTTTTTAATTCAAATTATTTGGACGTATGAGAATGAAAATAATGCTCAGAACAACCTCTTCTTTATCGAATGCCCGCTGGCGGCGTCTATTATTGTACACCATGTTTAGTGAGGGCACTAATAATGTTTAAACTTCATTTAAGTGAACTGCTGCTCTGTGCTTTGTCACATTTAAAACACCAAAGACACCGGTTATGTCAAAAGTCAGAAACTATCTAGTTATGCTCCTAAGTACTGCTTTGAAAAGATAAGATAGGTACTATTGCACATATAAAAAGGTAAAACTTATTGGTAATTAATTACCACAATAACAAAAAAATCGCAAAACTAAGGTAACGACACAAGAATTAATTTAACATTGAAATCTGACCTTGAACTGGAACGTAACCGGCTTGAATGACAGTTAACGCAAATTCTGTTTCAGTCTTTTTGTTACTCATTAACCTTATGGCAGTGTTTAACTGTACTAAAAAAGTTGTAATAAGGCAATGGGCCAGTTTACCAGGCGCCAGCGCTGCCAGCAGCTGTATTGTGATGTCTGTTTTATTGCTGTTATGGTTTAGCTATTTTATTGTTGTAATTGTTGATATAGTTTTTATTGTCATATACCTACTTATAGGTTGAATTTATTCTAATGTTAAATATTGACGTATATTACGTAGACATTTCGAAGGCGTCTGTCATTTTTATTTTATTTTTAAAGAATGTTTTTATCATAACATCATTAAGGTATAGCAACGGATTTTTATCTGTAGTTGTCATGAGTACGTATAAATTAATTAAATTTTATCCCGTCTGATTATTATAGTGCCACACAGTGAAACCGGTTATATACAGAAGAAAACGTACATTTGTGAAGCCAGAGAAATAGTTTCTGCGTCTGTATTTAGTATGGAACGGTTTCACCACGTAGGCGTGAGCGCAACAAGAACTGATGAATTATTTATTTTTGTTATACCTATTAGTTTGACGTCACGAGAGGTTAAATACGCTAGGGCGAACTTTACTTTTGTATATAAACATAATGCGTTTTCTTATGTGCAGTATTCGCAGTATTTGTTCTTGAATTCAAATTTAGTCGAACTTTTAGCAAAAACCGCTTGGTAAGCCTATTCTATAGCTATTGAAAACATTATAACGTGGAACGTTTACTATTATGTCTAAAGTTAGCAGGAAGAATAATTAAATTCCTGCAAAATGATTTACGTCCTTACTGTAACCATGACAACGGCATCGCGCTGTCAGCTGACGACACAATTGGCCACCAAAAGAAACAGTTTTAACTAAGGTTTATAATTTATAATAACTGCCCTGCCAGGCTGTGCTGATGCTGAAATCTAAAATAGTGGTGTATATTGTAGTACCTATACCCATATTTTTTATATCAATAAAATATTTGAATGAAAACGCGTGTGAGAACGGTAATCTAAACATTATTTATCGTTTTGAATTATTTCTATAAATAATTTTTGATCTGTATAACCGGACAAAACAGTAAGTGAAATGCTTAAGTGCTATAGCTTTAATTTTGTTGTTTGTTGTTTAAATAATTATTGGCGAACGTTAAGTAAACGCATCCCGTGAAACCAGAGAGAATTCACGTCGCTCGCTTGGCGTGCGGCGTTACAATATGTATACGTATATATATATATATATATATATATATATATATATATATATATATATATATATATATATATATATATATATATATATATATATGTATATGTATATATATATATATATATATATATATATATATATATATATATATATATATATAAATGTGTATTATTTTTTATTTTTTTAAAAGCAATAGAGTTCAATTATTATGAATTGCTATTTATTCCAAAAAGTAACACAAAATATGGTAGTTTCACCTATAATTCTTTAAATGTAATGTACAAAATACATTTCTGTATAACTATTTCATTGAGATGACCAACATTTGTATTATTTTCAATTTTTTTAAAACCAATAGAGTTCAATTATTGTTAATTGCTATTTATTCCAAAAAGTAACACAAAGTGTGGTAGTTTCACCTATAATTCTTTAAATGTAATGTACAAAAGACATTTCTGTATAACTAGTTCATTGAGATGACTAACATGTGTATTATTATTATTATTTTTAAAGCAATAGAGTTCAATTATTATAAATTGCTATTTATTCCAAAAAGTAACACAAAATATAGTAGGTTTACATATAATTTCTCAAATGTAATGTACAAAAGACATTTCTGTATAACTATTTCATTAAGATGACCTACATGTGTATAAATTTTTTTTTAAACATATACAATTCAATTATTGTGAATTGCTATTTATTCCAAGAAGTAACACATAATATGGTATTTCCACATATAATTTCTTAAATGTAATGTACAATAGACATTTCTGTATAACCAGTTCACTGAGATGACCAAATGTTTATTATTTTTAATTTTTTAAAACCAATAGAGTTCAATTATTATGAATTGATATTTATTCCAAAAAGTAACACAAAATATGGTAGTTTCACCTATAATTCTTCAAACGTAATGTACAATAGACATTTCTGTATAACTAGTTCATTGAGATGACCAACATGTGTATTATTTTCTATTTTTTTAAAAGCAATAGAGTTCAATTATTGTGAACTGCTACTTATTTCTAAAAAGTAACAAAAATATGGTAGTTTTACCCATAATTCTTTAAATGTAATGTACAAAATACATTTCTGTATAACTATTTCATTGAGATGACCAAAATGTGTATTATTTTTAATTTTTTAAAGCTATATATAAAGTGCAAATATTCTGAATTCCTATTTATTCCAAGAAGTGGTAGTATCACATAATTTCTTATTAAACGTTATGTACAAACGACATTTTTTAAATATAAAATCCAAATAACATTCTGCATAGCTAGTTCATTGCGATGGCAAACATAAGTGTAATGTTTTTCTAAATTTTATAAGATAACAATTAGAATTATTTTAATTCTTATTTTTTACTTACTAGTATGGAAATATGATGTAGAACGGTAATTGCCGTGTAGATAGGTTATTGAGATGACAATTGTTAGTGATTTAATTTGGAAGTATTATAAAGCAATCTTTAGAATACACTTATTATTTAACTTTCGCAAAAGCTGTAAAAATAATCTCATATATTGCAACAGTATAGAAATATGATGCCAACATTTTTATATTGTACAAGAAATAAGGTTTCAATTCACTGCTCATTTCAGTCAACGTAAATAATCCTTCTGTCTAAAACGCATTGAACTATATACTACGTATCTGGAAGGGGCATCGTTCGCAATGCGCGTGCTAGGCGTTAAAGACGACCGTGTACACGTTCCAGTAACGTAGTATTATAGTTCCATGCTTAAATGTCCAACAGTTTAGAGTCACCGTAAGTGAACGTTTAGCGTTCAGCCTACTAAACAAATCAACATACTCAACTGTTGGGTTCGCTGAAGGCATCAATTGGTGAATATCCAACTACAAAATATTAAAGAATCACTTATCCTGGCACTACGCTTGCTATAACAAAGAGTGATAATGTTTAACAGTTTTTAAAATGGCAAATGTTTTTTTACACTCAACGTTTGATCCACTTCGGCCAAGACGGTTTCGCGCCAAACTCTGATATTTTAGCAGTTTCCAGATTTAAATTGAAATCAATATGCCTTACACGCAGCAAAAAAGTTTTCTTGTAAAATAAGTTATCGTTAAATGAAGACAAGGGCGAGTTCACCAGGCGACAAGTGCTGCCAGCAGCTGAATTGTTATGTCAAAAAATGTTGACATTTGTCAACATTTTCTGATACAGCAATTGACAAACGTTGACAAATGCCAAATTTTTTTGACATAATGCAGTTGCTGGCCATGGTATAATGACTTTATAAGATATGGTAGACAAAGACAGGCAATAGCATTCGCTTACTATACAGTCAACACTGACTACTGACACGTGAACTTTACACATTAACATACATACGCCGAGTTCACCAGGCGCTAGTAGCTGAGTTTAAGCGCTTATCTGCTGACGACCGATACAATTCAGCTGTCGGAAACTGATGAACGCACTATTCACTTAAGCATTAACTGTTTTGTGTCGTTTGTCTGTCATTCCGCTTTGACAAATTGGCAATAGTTAAGTTCCAGTATAAACTTTGCGGGACTGGTGTACGCAAATGTTGACACGACAATTCAACTGTTAGCAACTGTTACGCCTGGTGAACTTGGCCGTTTGTAGTTTATACTCATACTTCAATGTCAAATCCCGTAGCACCATGAACGTTCTTGTCAAGACGAAATAAAACGATCACATTCAGACGATTGTTCTTGAATTACCTGCCTAATTCTGTAAATAATAATAAACTTTATAGGTTTTTTTTATCAAACACATCAACTGCTTTGGTTATTAAACAATGTACAAAAGACGCATTCGAATATGTGTAATTATGTACTAAACATATTGATGGCAACTAACGATTTGAACAAAAAATGCATGATAATTATTTATAGTGAGTAGGTAACAATCCTAAAAATAATAATATTATTAGGGTAACTTTAAAGTGATGTTTTAACACAACACATAATACTTTGACGTTAAAAATTTGTAGTTTCAATTTACGTTTTAGTTTACGCAGCCGCCGGCGGTATTCTTGCTCAACAGAGGAAAAACCGCCGTCGGTCACTGTTTGTATATTTACTTATATGCAGCCGAAATAATAAAATAAGTAACATTTTCGGCGGCTTTTTAATTAAGGAACCTATAAAACCGCCGACTGGCGGTTTTATTTTATTTGGACTAGCAATACCCCCGTTTCGTTAGGCAGAAAAATATAAGTATTTTCCTTTACTGCTAATGGATGTCGGTCAGCACTAATATAGTTAATAAAAATAGTTCTGCGTATGTTTCCGTTTATTATTGCGTCCCTTCGCTTTTTGTTAATGTGTTTGACAATAGTGGGTGTATGATACATGCGTCTGGTGTAGAATCGCCTGATCTATTCGGAAATGGCAAAAAAACGTATCACTGCCATTTAAAAAAATTAAGTTACCGTCAACTTTCGGTATAACCGGTTGCGCAACATTTTTTTTTCTTAATTAGTGTACATAGAGCGCGGCGTTTTTATTAACCTGACAAAGTTTATAATTTTCTATTAACCCGTTTCGACACAATAAATATTTAAATGCACCATATAGGCAGCTTGTTAAGTAGACACCTCCCATCATTTTTGTCAAGGTTTCGATGAATAGTGAGCATATGATACTTGAGTCTGGTGTAGAATCGCCTGATCTATTCGGAAATAGCAAAAAAACGCATCACTGCCATTTAAAAAGATTAAGTTACCGTCAACTTTCGGTATAACCGGTTGCGCTACATTTTTTTCCTAATTAACATACATAGAGCGCGGCGTTTTTATTAACCTGACAAAGTTTTATAATTTTCTGTTTACTGGTTTGGGAGATATCAATTTATAAGGGCACAATGCATCCATAATATAGCATGTTCCGTTAAGTTGACACATTTAAGTCATTTTCATGCCAGTAGGATTAATTAAATAGTCACCGTCTGTTAACTTCATTCATTTTCATAACAATAGATTATATAAATTGGTTCTGCTCAATTTATTATCACTCTAATGACCTATTTATTTATATCTTATATTCCTTGTTTGAGGGTAGAAAGCACAAGTCGGCAACGCCGCACGCCAAGCGAGCGACGTGAATTCTTTCTGGTTTCACGGGAGGCGTATACTTAACGTTCGCCCATAATCCTCCCAAAGTGCAATTTTTTTCATTATGCTGCTAATATCCACAGAATTACAAAATTATTACTGGCATTTTTACATGTTATTTTCACAAAACAATTTGACATGATTATTATTATAACCTAAGTATTAAGTAATACATTGACAAGCGCTGTTTTTCTGTGCCATAGACTAAAGTGTTTGCATAAGTACTCATAAATCATGTTTTACTTAATAGTCCTCATAACTCAGCTTTTAAACATTTATCTTTAGCACTCTAACACAACTTGTGAGCACTATACAAGATCGTGTCCAAAGGCGGAGTTTAATTCAGAAGAACATACCTTAAGTCCTAAATACTATAGTTTACCAGCGAATTGTTCTAATATATACATGATAATTGCGATCATGTCTTCATAATTAGGCTCCTCCCTAAAATGTACTGAGAACTATAGATTATCAGCGGTAAAGTCCTGATAAGTATATTATACAAAAAGCTATATATATATATATATATATATATATATATATATATATATATATATATATATATATATATATATATATATATATATATATATATATATATATACATGTTGTTGAATTTGTCTTTAATTGCGTGAATGGGGTAGATGGTGGTGTGTATACTACACAAAATCCAAAGTTTCGCAATTGTCTTCAAACAAAATTTTAAATTCATCTGATTTTAAATTATTCCTGATGTATATCGTAGCACCACATGGATATCTCTTGCGCTTTACATAAAATGTGTAAATTCTAAGATGGCCAGGTATCTGAATATCATCCTGCTGAGTTGTCCAAGATTCAACAAGTAGTATAATCGATGCTTACAAATAGCATTCATCTGCAATAATATCCTTCATATGTGCTTTTAAAGACTGAACGTTTTGGAAAATTACAGTCAAGTAAGATGAAAAATCTTGTATAAAGTGCAGAGTCATTTGTACAGGCCTCTAAGCAAATGTATTAAATAATTTCACTTTTCACAACGTCTTTATTATTCTGCTTTAAAGGAACTTTAAAGGTTCCTTTATCTTTCCTAAATTCAGATTTTGTAGATGGGATTTTCATTAATATTTATTGTCTGAAAGGAAGACCGAAAGGGGGGTCTTATATACCAGAAAGATCGGCAGGAGAAAGCCCGATAGATAATAAAATGATTTAGGTATTTCCGCCGATCCAGATATGTTAATTTTTGTGTTGTTGAACCACCCTTAACATTAGTGACCAACTACCTGCACCAGAATATATACAGAGATGTAGATGTAAGATATTTAGGATCATTTATAACTCTGATGACGTTAACTCGGCCAGGAAAACGATCGTCAGGTTTCTTTAGTTATTTGAGTTCTCCAAGTGTACGTGTCTTCATAATAATACATGTTTCTTCATTATTTTAGTCCTTTAGGTTTCTACCATATCTACACTTAAACCATCTATCTTGTGTCATTAATAAATGAGATTACGGTTACATTCAGTTTTGTTCATATTTTGAGTGCCAGTCACTATGACTTTGACTTCATTTGGTATATTTTTAACTAAGCTATTGAATGTATTTGTTCGATAGACATTTCTATACTAAGCAGTAGGCAGGCATGAATTATATATGTAGCTTTACTAGGCATAACATCTGTTTCTTTCAGTTCTTCAATGATTGATTGAATTTAGTTGTTATGGGCATTATTATCAGCTACTTGAGAAGGCACTAGAACTGTAACTCTATCAACCAACTTATTTATGTCATCCCATTTCACATATTTTATTTGCTTGTTATTTTGTATCAGCCACTTGTTAGTGTTGATTGTTCTATCATTTACATTGTGAATTCTAGGTGGGGTTATTGTTTTTCGTTAAGATGTGTGTCTTCACCAAAACCGTGAGGAGTTGAGGTTGTTCCGCTCAAGGATTAGTCATTGGTTTTGTTAGAGTTAGATACTTTTCTGAGAAAAATTAGTTCACCCATTCAAATTGTATTTAACTTTATAAACACTGTTTGATCCTAGAATATCTTTATAGTGTCGAAGATCGTCATAAGTATATGCCTTAGGCCTTTACATAAAAGCCAATTCTAGCAAACCTTCTATTTTATCTACTTTAATTTCATCCTTAATGTTTGTATAAAGGATGCAAATCTTTATCATTGTCAGGTCTATCAGATTGAAGCATTTCGGATGTTTTCAGCAAGTTTTGCTGTATTAAAATCTTTTACTGGATATTTTTCTCTTTTCACGTCCATCTCGCTAAACTGTTTTATTTCAAACAAGCTGGTTGTTGGTCTGATGTAAACCACTTGCTAGTTGGTTCCCGTGCTAAGAGATACAAACTGTTTGGCGGTTTAAGGTTTACTAGCTTTGAGTTGGTTTTCTGTCTACCTATCGATTGTTAGTCGTCTATCGCGACAGCTGTTGGCCAGCTCTGTGTCTAAAACTACAGCTGTTAGACAGCTACTAGTTTGACACAACAGCTGTTAGACAGCTGTCTCCTGATATTGTATACCTCTAATTTCAAAGGCTATATAAGAGAGCTTTTCAGCATATCTAGAAATTGCTCCAATTTGGTTGGCGCAGCAGATGCAAATAAAGCTTTAAGTTTACCATTGAATGCATGGTACCGCAGGTCAAATATATTCACCCCAAACAATGTTATACAACAGCAATTATTAACGTCCATTACTATGGATAAAAAAGTTCATATAACATATAGAAAATGGGAAATGTATGAATTAATGAATCCCAATAATTCGACTAAAGGCTTCTGGTCCATTAAGACTTCCTCAAACACTGAACGAACTAGATTTGTTATTGTGAGATTGCTAACTGATCGATGCAATTACGTTAGAAAATACATCAACGATATAAAATATATTCGAGATATAAGACTTCACTTAAATTCTAAAGAAATCCCCACAGGAGGATTGAATTTGAACTTTAACCAAGTAAATTAGCGTTCGTATGTTGGTATAGAACCTACACTAGGTTCTATACCAATATAGAACTTACACCTACCTTGGACTTTTACAAAATATACCATGTTTGTATTTGGTTGCTCCAGGTACAGCGATTCCATAAAGCCAGCTCCGATAGATATCAAATTGAAAATAAAAAGTGCTAACAACTTCCTCGATTGCGTCGTCGAGTACGCCCCACTCTCCAATATCGTGCGTTATATAAAGTAAATGTTCATTGCTATAAATAGTTTTAAGATGAAGTTTGTTGCCGTAGGTACACAAGGCTTCTGTGTGACATAGTAGGCACCTAAAGAATTAGTAATTGATAATCGTTATCAAACTGCACATTATATGTTTAAGACACCGAAAGCGCTAGGTTGTGTTTATTGAATGCAGATAAAATATATCAAGTTTCTACAAGGAAAAACACAGTTTATGGATTATGATTGGGGTAATGTTATTATAAGAGAATTAACCAACAGAGAGAAACATTTTACCAAGGAGCGGGTAGATATAGTTTACGCTAATGGTGTTATTATGAAAAGAGGTGTTATTGAAAGATTTCAATATAATAATGATAACAAATTGTGACTAGATAGTAACAAGATAGTTACAATTTGTTATCAATTTGATAAACGATGAAGGTTGCTTGTAGCAGACACTCCATATATAGGTGTCACGCTGTTCAATTTAATAAAAGACAATGTATTTGTGCTAATAGAAATTGTATGCTATTATTTAAATAAAACAACCAGTGTAAAAGTAAAATGTTTTTTATTTAGTCCAGTTTCATTTTAAACTACAGTTATTAATATCCAGCCATAAAAGACGTTCCAACATTATTCCACTCATGCCTTCTGCAAACTCCAATTCTGCAACTCTGAATTTCCTCGTTGAATTACTCTTAGATATTCTAACAATTAGTTAAAACTCTAGCATTTTTGTTTTTGCATTGAATGATTTCATTTGTTTTATTTCTTTATTTTGAAGCATATACAACCCAAACCATTCCGAGCTTATTTTTAATTTTAATTTATTTTTAATTGCATCATCTTTAGCTGAAGCAGCCTCAATTAGCTGAAATTGTGTTGAAAACATGTTTTATAGTTTCCATGGATTTCTTTTATGTTACTGCCATTCTTATTAATACGATAAGTAGCCATTCTATATTGAAAGCTTGATTTAACATAAGCACTTTATCAAATTCCCACGATTCACATACTTTTAATTTGTAGGCTTCACTATGCAGATGTCAAGAGAAGATTTGTAACGAACACGATTTACAATACCTCATATGATTTTCTTTGCTAGACATCTTGTCGCAATAAAGTTTGTATAGCGACTAAAATAAAAATAAAACATTTTCCTCTATATACCTTTATTAACCGACATATTTGAGATAATTATTTTTCAATGAACTGTTACACTTAACACAAAAGTATATTAACATATTTGTTATTATTCGGTTAGACTTATAAGAGAACCAGTTGATATAAATAAAATTTGATATGCACAAATGGGAATCAGTATGAGCCTTCTCCAGTCAGATGAGTCACCGTAGGTCTATTATCAAACAGAAACCTAAGTTTATAACGAACCATATCAGCCTTGATTATGGTCATGTTGTAAGTTGAAGTTTCAACTAGGTCATCGTTGTGTAGAGGTATTCTTGCTAAGCAAAACTATTTCATGGAGTCGTCGCTATCAAAACAGTTTCTCACTTCTCTCACATTTGGTGGTTTGTGGACATAAAACATATTTTGACATAGGGCTACCAGGATGATGAAACATTTTTAAGTGGAGGAGCCATTGTTGAGGTTATTGATATCTGTTAGCTCTTGGTTCTGGTCGTAGTGTAAACACCCGCACATGGATTTAATATTTACATGCGGGTGGTGTTGAGTAGAGTTTTTGTCACTTGAATGGTTAGTGCTGTACTAACATCTAAAATATTTAAATCTCTAAACGTTTAGACGATATCATGAAGGAATGAAACATACGTCTATGCAAAATGTGTCTCCCTCAAATATTCTATTCTCTCTTTACAATTGTTTCAAACGCCATCAGCTTTTACACAGCCACTAGATTCAGATATAAACGCATAGGTGTGAAACGAGACTTAAACCTTTTCACTTAAAATATGTGTGATGGTTATTCGAGGCTAATCCAGATGATGAACAGAAGATTAATTTGGTTGACACTTCTAAAATACTTTGAAGACAATACATATTATTATCCAGAAAATCGTAATGCTGCCATCCTCTAGAGCTAGATGTTAGTTTTCTTTCTCCATCACTGACGCATTTATACATTTTAAAAGTGTTGTAAAACATCTTAGACTAATGCCGATAATTATTGCAATAAAAATTTACATTATATAACGACGATGTTGAAGACTGGGGCGTACTGGACGACGCACTCACGTGAATGACACAATAACAATTCGTGTGATCGAGAAAGTTGTTAGTACATTTCATTTCCAATTTGATATACACCGCAGCTGGCTTTATGGAATCGGTGTACCTGGAGCAATCAAATACAAACATGGAATATTTTGTAAAGGGCTTCTAATCCGAGGTAATACAAACATGAAATATTTTATAAAAGCGTTGTAATTCAAGGTAGGTTTTGTTTCTCTACCAACATATGAACGACTCGATGTAATTTACTTGCTTAAAGTTTGGATTAATACCTTCTGTGGGGATTGGCTTATAATTTGAGTGTGAATGTATTTTCCAACGTTATTGTATCAATCCGGTTCAAATTATACAATACCAAATCTTGGCCGGTCAACGTTTGAGGAAGTCTCAATGGACCACAAGCCTTAAGTTGAATTTTTGAGATTCGGTATTCATACATTTCCCATTTTCTATATGTAGTCGACTTTAATAATTGCTCTTGTATAACACCCTTGGGGTGAATATGTAGTACCATGCATTCAATGTTAAACATTGAAGCTTTATCTGCATCTACTGCGACAACCAAATTGGAGCAAATTCTAGTAATCCCTATTAACGAATTGCCAAAAGCTCTTTTATATAGTCTATGAAAATATTACATAGGTATACACTATCACGACAGACCGCTGTCTAACAGCTGTCCGACAGCTGTCGTGTGAAACTAGTAGCTGTCTAACAACAGTAGTGTTAGACACAGCTGTCCAACAGCTGTGGTGATCGGCAACCAACGATAGATAGGTAGAGAGACAACCCACTCAAAGCTAATATACCTTAAAACGCCAAACAGTTTGTCACTCTTAGCACGCTAACAAAAAGTTATTATTTTAGTACAGCACAAAACAAAACTTGCTGAAAACCATCGAAAAAATAATTTAATGCTTAAACCTGATAGAGCGTACAATTATGAAGAGTTGCATCATTTATACAAATACTTAGACTTCAATAACGATGAAATTCAACTAAAATACTAAAATAGAAGTTTGCTAGAATTGGCTTTTATGCAAGTGACTATTTTATTTGATTCCAATTACACTCCACTATGCGTATCTCCACCATAACCAAAACTGCTGCCACTGCTTCTTCGCTAAACTTCTTTTTACCTCTAATGTTTAGTAACAAACATGTTCTTAAATTTGTTTTCAATGGTGGCGCTTGCTTAATTAATATTTGGCAATAGAGGTAACTTACGAAAGAGACGAAAATAAAAGAAAAGAAAAAAAGGAGCAAGCACCGAAACATTGCTGAAGTGGCAGCGAGGATGGGAAGAGCAAACGTCAACATCCCAGTGGACAAAGAGACTCATTCCACATATACAGACATGGATATCGAGACAGCATTGGGAGGTGGGTTATTATTTTACTCAATTTGTGTCAGGTCATGGGCGTTTCAGGTCTTACCTGAGTAAAACCAAAATAGTTGACAAATAGGAATGTACGTATTGTGGTGAGAGATATACGCCAGAACACACCGTTTTTGAGTGCGCAAGATGGCCGCAAATAAGAGAACAAATGTAAATAATATTGTAACAGCAGATAATGTGGTGGAGCATATGCTGGGAAGTGAAAGGGTGTAGAATACTGTGGGGATAGAAGTCGTTGAAATTACGAAGTTAAAGGAAGATAAAGACAGGATGTAGAAGTTTTTAAAACAACAAGAGTTAGGGACGTTATAAAACAATGCGAGCGAGTGGTTTATGCCACCTCTCTAGGTTTCAAAGGGGTGTTTAGTGGGTAGTCTCGACCTGGAGGGAAGGTGAGTTTGGTTTTCAGCAACGTTGACAAGGGTAGGGAGGATACTGGATCCATAAGTAACAAGAGAAACAAACAAGCCTGAAGTCTACGGTTCGTTACCTGTAATAGACGCTCCGCCGTGAGAACCGGAGTAACGTCTGTGCGAAATTACCACTAAATCGTAAACCTTCGTTGGGAGTTTCGCCTATACGATGTTTTAGGGTCTACAAAGTAGGTGGGCGCTGACTTGACTGCGGATGCACTGTGAACTACGCTGCCTCTTCACGATATTTCGAACTACTCAAATTGGCAAATACAATAACAGACAAGAAGGGCATAGTGTCATTTCAATCGATAGCTTAGAGCGCAAAATGATAATTGAGAAGAAAGACCGTATTAATGTTGGTTGATAGTGCAGCCTATAGAATGTTGTAGGGACAACAAAGTAGGTGGACTCTCACCTGGGCGCTGACTTGGCTGCGGCTGCCCTGTGAACTACGCTGAACTACAAACTGAGAAGAAAGTGGTCAATATTTGTTTAAACATACACTGCCGTGCCACCTCTGGAAGTGTTGTGGTCATTGTGATATGCCTTTATAGATTGATGTTGGCCGGCACTAATGACGGGGACAGATTTGTTAAGAGTGACCTACGTCCACAGCGCCGCGTAACAAAAACGAAGTCGATTTCGGTGCGGACCGTCATAACAATCGACACACATTTGAAGGGCAACAGAAAATCCGAAAACATGACTACAAGGTTACGGAAGCAACAACCGAAAAATATAATTAAAGACGAAAGAAGCGGACGGTCACTATCATTCCGACGTTTGTTCTGTATACTGTACGACAAGAAGAAACCGAAGGCTAGAGGTAAAGTTATCAAGAAGGCTGCAAGGCTCAGAAGAACATCTCCGAGGGCGACAAAAAGAAGCGCAGGATGAAGGAGAGATACGCAATTTATATTTACCAAATGCTTCGTCACTTATTGTCATTAGTGTTCTTGTACCAATTTTACATGTGACAATCTTGTACTTAGTCCCCAAATATCATTATCTATTTCTTTACAAAGAGAGTCCCAACCTGTTTAATTGCCTTTGTTATTGCTGTCTTTAATTTCTTTCTGCTTTCCCTGTATTAATCCTGTGCCTTCCCCTCTATCCCTACTTGTGATGTTTTTTCCTATTACTTCTAGTGGCCTTCCTTCTCGCGTTCGTAGATTCAATTCTGATTTTGGCGATGTATTCATTCCACTAATACGCACCTTTTCGTCTGCCGCAATTATGTCTCCTCTTTAAGCACACCTCACACGCTCTTTCTACTGCTCTATTCATGTCTTTGACCTACCTTCGTGGCTTTTCTGCTTTGTTTGTATCTCTATTTTTTCTAGAAGTTTCCCTTTTTTTATCATTTTAGGTCCACTCTTTGATTGTTTTGGTTTGCTGGGCACTACTTAACGGCTCAGGTCCGTCTCGTTCTCCACATGACATCCTCTCACGTATGTCTGCAGACCTGATTATCACATGGTTACGTCGTTATATGACGATCCTCCATTCTTTTCGAACGTTGCAAGTCTACCATCGTTCAGTATAATATTGTCCGCCTGGCACATCCATTCTAACAACACTTGTCCCTTTTTGTCTTCTCTTGCCAAGCCCCAACTATAGGCTTTCGCACTGAAATCCCCCCCAGTTAATATCTTCTTCTCCAATGGCAGTTGATACATAGCAGGTAACTATGTCAATCATTTCAATCCATACATAGCCTTTACCCTCTCCTGTTCCGTATACTTGTGATTTGTTAATACACCTAATCATAAGATAGCGAGCAAACTGGTTTCACTTATTAAAGAATACAATTACTTTCCAAAATATTCAGTTAAGAATTCTTATGAACTTACACAAAAATTAAATAACTTAATTATTCCCACAAATAGTAAATTAGTCTCGTTTGATGTTTGTAGCATGTATTCTAAGATACCCCCTAAAGAATGGTTACCTCTATTAGAAAACGTTTTAATAGAAAAGAACGTAAATGTCATAAAAAGACAAGAAATAATGAATCTTTTTAATGAATGTATAAAACAAAACTATTTTAATTTATATGCAAAATGAAGGTCTGCTATGGGTAGTTCGTTGTCACCTTTATTAGCCAACATATTTATGGTAAACTTAAAAAACCAAATTTTAACATCAGAACTTTCACATAATATTGTCTTTTGGTACAGATACGTAGATGATATTTTAGCATGTTTTCAAGGTAGTCATACAGAATTAAATGAATTTTTAAATTTTATTAATAGCTTTCACACAAATATTAAGTTTACTTTAGAAGAAGAAGCTAACAGTTGTATAAACTTTTTAGACTTAACAATTAGAAAATAATTCATTTGACTTTTCAATATATAGGAAACCAACTTACACTGACACAACCATACCATACGATTCATGTCACCCTTTTTCACAAAAGCTGTCAGCCTATCATTCTATGATACATCGTGCATTTTCAATACCTATGTCACAAAACAATTTTGAAAAAGAAATTTCAATAATTAAGCAAACAGAATTTAATAATGGCTACTCTGTTAAAATAATAGATAAAATGATAGATAGAAAAGAATACAAATTAGCGATTAATTTAATTTATCCAAATATTAGAGACAAATAAGACAACAGATACGTTTCGATAATTTATTTTGGAACCATTTCAGAAAACATTTCAAAAATTTTAAACACTTGTACAAATACAAAGGTAGCTTTTAAATCTTACAACACGACGCGTGATTTGTTATTTAACGCGAAAGAAAAATCTTGTTTCCTGACAAAAGCTGGAGTTTATAAATTAGCTTGTACACATTGTAACGCAATCTACATAGGTCAAACTTCAAGAAATTTTAACACCTGATACAAAGAACATATTTCTCCATTTAGAAATAACCACGCTGACAAATCTACATTTGCAAAACATATTATTGATACCGAACATAGACCTACAATAAATAACCGCATACAACCACTACATTTTTATGATGACAAACGTAAACTAGACTTTTTTGAAGCTTTAGAAGTCAAAAGGCACACACACGACAATAACTACCTTGTTTTAAACGAGCAAACTGATTTAATGAATTCCCCTTTCTTGGATATTCTTCTTTCTAATTAAATATGTCAAAGAAAATAAATTTAACTATTATTTCAAAAAAGTTGTAATAAAATATGTTGATGTATGTCGATATTTTCGTTGTATAGAGACTACTTTTATACTGTTATTGTTTAGTTATTTTATTTTATTGTTGTAACTGTTATCATAGTTATTATAGGCTAGTTCTAATTTTCATGTTAAATATTGACATACATCACATAGACATTTTGAAAACCTCATCTGTCATCTGTGTTTCATTTTATTTTCAATTTGATAAAATTTTTTGATCAAAACAGCATATCATAACCTAGCAACAGATATTTATTTGTAGTTGTCATGATTTCGTACTAATTCAATTTTAATCTGTCTGAAAATGCTGTCAAGCAGCGAAACTATAGTCACAGAAGCATTGAAGAACATCCTAGAACTTCCAGAATTCACTTGCTCCAGTTAGCTCAAGCGCTGGCTACGTCCTTCACCACTAAAAACCAACAGTGAAGCCAGAGAAGTATTCTCCAAGTCTGTATGCAGTATGGACAAGTTTCACCAAGTAAGGGCAACAACAATCAATGAATATATCGCTACATCTACATTTTCGCCTGTTACCAATTTGGCGTTTGCCCCAGCCATGCGCTTGTTGGGTTCAGCTGTTATTGTTAACATAATGTCTTCCCTATTGCATTAGTTTATTAATAAATCCATCTCCCTTCCCTCCTATCCACATTTACTTGGAGCACCTTCATTTTAATTTTGTTAATCTTTCCGTATTCTCCTTCGCTAGCGCCTGTACATGTTCACTGTAATTAGCACAGTTAACAGACTCTACACTGTGTCCCTCGGCATTGCATAAATAGCATCGCTGCACATTTTCGGATTCCCTTCCGTTGTGACCTTTCCCACAACATTTGTATCATACTTCTTCTGCGTCTTTTGTTGTGCATTCTTATGCTATATCTCTATTCTATAGTATCTATGGCACTTAGGAACTATATTAATTTCTTTGCACGCCATCTACGCCATCGTTTTCCCAGTTTTTTTTACTCTCCAGCGACTGCTGTCCTTGCTTCACGGCCCTTTTTAGCACTTCTTAAAGTTAATTTTCGTCAACTGTCTTCCTTTTCTCTTTTAGTTGCACTTTCACCACTCTTTCCAGCTTTGTAATATGTTGTTTTTTAAACACCTGCTTCTGTGCTTTATCCTTCCATCGTATCTTTATCTGTACGTGCTTGCTGTCTATTTTGTTTCTTTTGTTAACTGTTATTCCCTCGGTGTTTATATTCCTTTTAAGACTCCTGATGATGTCCGCATAGTACTTTCCGGCTAGTGGTTTCAGAATTATCGTTTTTTTTCTTCTGATTTTCATACCACCTTCCCATCTAATCGTTTTCTCACTGGCTCTCTTGTTTCTACAGAATTGTATTTTTTGGCTTTCCCTCTCGTTAAGATAACGAAAGATACTAGAATATGTATTCTAGAATCTTTCTTACATCTGAATGTAATAAAGATACCAAAGCTGAGGTCTGGTACGCCATTTGCACTGTTGCATGTTTCCCCTCTTGCTTTCCTTTATCTTTCGCAGTGTTTTCTGCAGACTACCTTTCAGCTTAATTTTATCATCCGAGGTTTCTCCTTAATCTATTGTCAAAATTATATATGTGTGCTTTTCAGAACTGCTTGTGTCATTAAATACAGGGCAACCGCCCGCATCGTGATCGATTTGTTTCTACACAATATACATTATCCCTGCTTCCAGTTTACTCTTACTTATCAGCATTTTCCACCTGTCGATTACGTTTCCGCAGTCTTCTTCACAATATCGTCGTCTTGATCTTCTCCTTTCCTGACTATATATATATATATATATATATATATATATATATATATATATATATATATATATATATATATATATATATATATATATATATATATATATATATATATATATATATATATATATATACTTTATTTGTTTGCTCTACGTTTGTGGTTTCCGTGGACAGCAGTTTTAAACCATCCCGGTTCATCATCAGCACGGTTCGAAACTGCAGTCCAGGCAAACCAATAGGGAATCATAACCGTACAGCAAACAGATAAAGTGTATCATTAAATGTGATTACAGTGTAGTGCAATATTCCAATATATATATATATATATATATATATATATATATATATATATATATATATATATATATATATATATATATATATATATATATATATATGGTCAAATTCTTTTGATTTCCTTGGATCCCTGTTTATCTGACATCTGTTTTAGACTTCCTCCGGCCAATCAGTATTTATCAGTTCTAGAAAACTTGCTTCATCAAGTTCTATCTCCAGTTTCTTTTCTAATTTCTCTACCATTTCCTTCGTTTACTCTCGTCGTTTATCCGCTGTTTGTGTGTTCACATGAGTCCTCTGCCCCTTCTCTTGTCCTGCTTTTGAGGACTTATTGTTACTTTCGTTATGTCCGCTATAGACTTTGTCGCCAAAGCCAAACGTTTGGCAGGGGCACGCCTCATCGGCACCCCGCCACCAACATCCCGCATGCATATGCAGTGCCGACTCAGACCATGCTCTGGCGAAGCCCATGCAGCTACATTTTTCCGAGGCTTTGGTTTTGCTCCATTTCCATGATTGCCACCAATTACTTCTGGTGGCCCAGGTAAGGATAAAAAAGGAGTAAGGTAATATGGTTAAGGAAAAAGAGGGGTAATTCGACAGCGGACAGCTGGCAGTGATGGCTGTACTGTCCACGTCTTAACGAGTAGCGGTGAGCATATTGCTGGATGCAGTACACCCACCGGCCAGACAGACCTGAGGCCCTAGCTAGGGGCCCTCACAGGGAGGTACCGTCCTGGCTAGACGGACCCAGGTTTTTTGACGTGGTTGTTACTCCACCCCTTCGTGCTTTCTCCCGGGTTTGGAACGGCAATGACGGAGTTTTATTGGTGGTATTTTGTATTGTGTCGATAGTATTTTCTGTTTTTCTTTTAAATAAAATAAGTTGGGCAACCGTCTGAGGCTCCGGCACACTCTGATGTCCACCCAACGTTATTACACCCGTGCCCTCGGCCCGCTCCAGCGGTGGTATGAGAGCACGGGGCCGGAAATCATGAAGCCATTTTCAGAAAACGCAGGAGACGTAAAGACCCAAGGTTGGCAGATTCGGCATCCTGCAAGCTAGTAAATATACTGCGGCGTGGCATGTGACAATTTGCTTGAGTTCCCGCAGCAGCGTATTGGCCCTACACAGCCAATAATCAGAACGACGAGTCGTAGATTGTGTCCCGGATAACGCTGCCTAAGCTCAAACATAAGGTCTCTATACTTGGTTTGTTTATACCTCTCCTTTATACTGACGTTAGCCTCAGCTGGAGCCGAGAACTATACAACAAACAGGATTTTATTTTGTTTGTCGAGAATGATAATGTCAGGCATATTAGCGGCTACTGGCCTGACAGTGGAGACCGAGAAACTCCAGTATATACGACATCCCTTGTTCTCCACCGGTTGGTGAGGCAGCACTGGTGTTTGGTCTATCATATATGAATGTCGAAGATGGTAATACAAGCTGAACAACACCGAGTGCACTCCGTGCACCTAGGGTGTTGCTTCTGCGTCTGGATGTCAGGTAAGTATTATAGTACTTTCAGTACTATATGCGCTGTACCCTGGACCACTGCCTTTTGCATTAGCAAGAGATTGTGTTTTCCTGGAACTTCCTTCATGAAATTGGTGGTCGCATTGGAAATAAGTCCTGTGGCTCCGATGATGACGGGGATTATTTTGGCCTTCAGGTTCCACATGCGCTATATCTCAATTTGCAGATCTTTATATTTAAGCATCTTTTGTCCTTCCTTCAGAAGGTATGGCCACGTCTATGATTAGGCAATGTTTTTTCTTCTTATCCTTAACTATGATGTCTGGCTTGCTTGCAACTATTTTCCTATCTGTATGCACCTGTGTGTCCCATATGATTGTCACATCTTCAGTATCTATTACAGGGTCCGGGGTGTGTTGGTACCACTTTTCATTTACATCTATCTTGTAGTATTTGTAGATGTTCCAGTGAAACTGCCTGGCTACTGTGTTGTGTCGCTCCAGATACGAATGTTTTGCTAGTATGGGGCAGCCCGCAACAATATGGTGGATGGTTTCATTGAAAGACCGACAGAGTCTGCATTTCGGGTCTGTGTGGGTTTTCATTATTTTAGCTTTCATATAATTTGTTGCAATAGCTTGATCTTGGCAGGCAGCTTCCGTCTCGGTCTTGAGATTTGCATGGGTGAGCCACGCCCATGAGTTATTTTGATGGATGGTTTCCTTGACGGCCTCATTTGCTATTTGTCCATGAAGTTGCTTGGTTTTCCATTTCATAATTCGTTCTTCTTTCATCTGTTGTTTAATTTTCTGTTTCATTTCTTTTACTTTCTTTGTTTCAGGCATATTATGGCTGTTGTGTTCTGGTTCTTTTTTTTCTCCGTTATATTCGTCTTCCTCTGTGCTGTCATATTCTTTAGGGGGACCTTGTTGTTGTCTTTACACCATTCCCAGGTATTTATCTTCTTGTTTTAGTTGTAGGTAACTACTGATTCCTTCCTTGGCGATGTTGTTAGTATCCTCAATGCTAATCAATCCTCTGCCTCCTTCTTTTCTAGGGATGTACAATCCGTCAATGTCGGCACGTGGATGGAGAGCACCGTACATTGTGAGGAGCTTGCGTGTCTGGGTGTCCAGCTTCCGAATCTCTGCCTGGGTCCACTTGATGATCCCTATACTGTATTGAATGACAGGAACAGCTAAAGCGGTTATGGCCATCATCTTGTATTTGGCATTGAGCTCGGTTTTAAGAATCGCTCTTATTTGCCGGAAATATTCTTACTTCAATTTGGTTTTCATTATCTTGTGTTGGATACCGTCGTGTTCATCAAATTCATGCCCAAATATTTTTACACACCAATTTGGTCTAAAGATTCGATGGTTGTTGAGTTATCAATTTTAATGTTCTCCTTTGCTTGTAGTCTTACCTTCAGGAATGTTGCCTTTGCGCACTTATCTAATCCAAACTTCATGACCTGACCTGACCTGACCTGACCTGACGGCTGCGATTTGTTCTGCAAGTTCCTCATCAGATTTTGCTACTAGCTTCAAATCATCAACATCAGCAACTCAAATTGCAGTGTGAAAATGAATCAAGCAACTATTTAAGTTACTTCATTTTATCACAGATCTCAGCAATGGGGAAATCAGAATGTATAGGTATACATTCTGAATATAGAAAATTCTATAATGCTGTTGCGATGTTTCTCTATTATGTACTCGTTGTCAGAGGTTGAGTAAGTACTCAACCTATATATAAATTCTATAGAATTTTCTACATTCCGCCCAAAAAAGGTAGAACTAAAAATAGAGTCCTCAAAGCAGCACCCAACCACAAGCAGACGAAGTTGCATGCCTAAGGCCAAGCCGCTTATAGAATCATGCATAAAACTCAAAGGCAAGAACGGAACCTCGTCATCGTTTTTAGTAGCCAACAGAAGAACCCGAAACTTCAAAGAATTAAGGTAGGTAAAAGACCTTCACAGTATTAGAATAAAATGGGAACCCCTAATGAAGAAACAAGTCACGTAATTGTTAAAAAGGTTGGCCATGCATCAAGTCAATGCAAACCAAAATCAGGAGACGCAAATGCAGGAAGCACCACACCGAGGACTGCAAGAAGTGACATGGAAGTCCAGTGTTGTAACTGCCTGTGTCTTCATGCAGATAACTACCGCGAGTGCCCAGTATACACCAAGTATATGGATCAATTGGTGAAAACATATCAATATAACACACAAAACCATCTCACACATTTCTCAAGTCAAATACACAACTCACACATATGTGATACATCTATCCAACATCCCACATGTGGCAATTTGGCACATTACTCAACGAACCAAAAATCCTCAGTAACATATGCGACCTAGCCAAATTCTCACATTTCGTGTCATTACCATATCAAACTTGGGAAAACTAATTATTATCCATTAACTCGCTCAAATTTATCCGTAAACACAGTCATTCAAACTTGGAATGCCTGTGCCATTGATAACAGACAAATTTAACAAACTCGCATTCTTAACCGAAAAAAATCAACCAGATATAATCTGCATACAGGAAACACACCTAACACGAAGAACACCAAAACTCCGATAAGAATAATCTCCGTAACACCCCATATGTAATGTAAACAGCATCATCCGATAGCAAAAATTAACACCATCACAAACGCCTTGTTCGAAAAACGCACTATACAAAAACATGACACAAAGTAATCAATTGTTACAACAAAAACGTACGCCCACCTAACATCGACAATCCAGAATAACATTACGATCTAAACTCACAAAACAAAACACTCATAATAGGGGATTTTAATCCCAAACAGATATTAGAACTGTGTCTATAAGGAAGGCCTTAAACTAAACAACTGCATTTTACACAATACATACACACTCCACTATTCAAATAATTCATACAACCATTTTGCTTACACAGACAACACACGTTCAACACTAGACGTCTGCATCTTAACTAATGTAAATATAAGAGACGTAACCTAGACGCCCCTGCCCTGTGTCGGTTCCAATGCGAAATACCCCGTGTACATTTTTTGAATGGCAGAAATTAAGGAAATGCAAAGCTATGAAATATTTTATGGATCTTCAAAGTTTACTAATTTTCCTCAATGTAGCTGGCCTTGTATATATTTTCGTATAAGCCCAACTCGCAATATAAGTTAGAATTTAACAATCACTCACCCTTGTGTAGGTTACCATCATCCCAGTGGCTACACACAAATGTAAACTCACGTTCAGATATTTAATAACTCAATAATTCGAGTATTGCATATTTATTCACATTAAGTATGTACTGATAACAAATGCAAAGAAATGTTTGTGAATAAAATATTAATAAAACAATTAAAACTTCAATAACATAAGAATAAAATAAATAAAGATACAGTTCTTTGAGTTCCCAGAAAATTTAATAACCAAATGCAAAGTTTCCGAGATGAATATTCGAGGTTGCCTCACTGAAATAACTTGAAATTTGGCTAGACTATCGATCCTACAGGCTTTCAGTGTGGCACTAATAGAATTGCATTACATAATAGTACTTATACCTTTATAGAATACAACTAAATTGGACAGAATATGTTACAAAATCACATTCATTTGCAGTTACGAAAAACAAAACTGAAAGTCATCGATCAGACCTTTTGACAATTCCCTTTGGAGGTTGCTCTCTGCTCTGCTCTCACGGACTTGATTTTGATTTCGAAAGCTTTATTGTACACAACGCATCCTCCTGCAATATGTTCAGGTCCACATTTTCTGCACTTTATAGTGATACTTCTCACAGCATTAACTTATTCCATGGGAATAAAAAGCCTGAGATGTTGCTTAGACAATTCTATAAATTTGCAGTATTATTTCACTTTTGATAGTGTGATATCAGTTTCCCTAATAATCCTTTGTTGTACTTGCTTGTCGTAAAGGCCCAGAATTAATTTATATTTGATCGTTCAATCTGGATGTGGATTTGTATAATTATAGAGATATATCCATAACCAGCAGGTTGCTTCATAAGTTGTGTTACAAAAGAGTAAATGGTCTCGTTTTCTTTTTGATAGAAGTTATACAATTTTAACGTGTCCATAGTAATATTTGTCTTTGGCTTCATCAAAACAACCGAGAACATCTTTCAGCTTATTTGTCTTATCTGCTAGAAAAGTATTAAAGATATCTAATCCCGCTTCACTTATAATGTGTAAAAGTAGGGCTATTTTCATATCATCATTTGAATTGTGTTTTCCTGAAGGTTTTAGAAATACATTAAACTTTTATTTTCATTTAGACCCAAGTTTTAGTCCATCCACATCAAACGGTGGTGGTGGTTTATATTGCGTGACTTACTATTGAACAACACAATTCTTTAATTATATATTATAGAATGTATGTGTAACTAACTCGTAAGATGATCCAATCTGAAGTAAAATTGGCGAAACCTTTGTCGGTGTCAACTACGAGATATGCTTTAAAACATGTTTCTTTACTGCGTGCGTTTAGCTTTTGATAACCTGTGCTTGAACCTATGTTTTAGTTGCTTCTGCACTCAGTTATCTATGTTTGCAATTACACACTATTCTCCGTGTTCACGTCACATTATTATTTTTAATTAATTCTATTACAATATAACCCTATGCAACATTGACTTCACAACATTCATGTTGACATTAATTTACATTTACGTCTATCGGCCGGTCCGATAATCGGACTATCGGCTATCGGCCATCTTCCGTTCAGCATGGACATGCGCTCTATGCCTAAAGAAGGGAGATGCATAAATATGCAATTTTCGGAAGTGTTTAACATAGAACAGGTAACAGAGTCTAACATGCAAAATAGTTACTATTATAATTCTCACCACTATATCGTAATCATTATATCTCTTTCATTAAATTTTAAAGTTATATAATATAAGGGCATCTCAAGCACAGTCTGAGTGAATATTCTGAATAATGATCTATTCAAATTTCTCAGTATATAGTATGCAGTTTGAAATTCCATAAATGTTATTAGAACATTTCCAAACAGATATTCTGAAAAAAGAATGTTGCCACATTGTGAGAACATTCTGAGAATATTGTGCTCTATAGTATGTGTACGACTCTGTGCAACTGGTTTTCACAAAATCAAAATACGTGGAATTAATATTTCAGTTTAACTTACCTCAAAAAATAACTCGTATACAGTCCGTGCCATATCTGTTGAGATATAATTCTCAGAAAATAATAAGCCAATAAACAATTTTAAAGTTTTTTATTTACTTATTCTATTTCACGAAAATTGCTTTGACTAATATGGAAAAATTGCTGCTTGAAATGTATTTTAGTTTAATATTTTGCCCTTTTGGTAGGTTTAGATATTACTTTATTCTGCTCTTAGATCTACAATATTTAGTGTACAAACAATATAATCACAGCAATGTAGGTATATGCTATTATACGTTTAAGGTATTTGTTATTAACATCCATATTCATGCTATGTGTGACTATGATCACGCTGTTTAGTCACTGATATTAAAAAGTCACGAGTCACGACTGATATCGAAAAATAACGGTATTGCCTATCACTATTGTAATTTTACTAACCACAATGAACTTTTATTGGTAGTTATTCCGAAGGGCACTGGGTTCGATTCCCAGGGTTTCCCTTTCACTGTTTCAACACATACCTACTGTAAAATTAACATCAAACGAGGTTGTGGCATTGTATTTGAGCAAGTTGAATGTCTGCACGTTCGCCTTTCGGATGGGGCGTAAAGCCGTATGTTCCGCGTCGATGCGATGTTACCCTCCTTACAGAAAGGCAGGGGTTCGGCTAAATTTCCAGGATAGTAAGGTGAAACTGCCCCCTGCCGTCGATGATTGGCAGTAGTCGCGGAAATAAACCGACCTTAAAGAAAAAAAACACACATACATTGGTAGTTGGGTATTTAATGTATCGGTGGATATTTCAAGAAAATCTGTCTAATTTTTTTTTTGTAGATTTATGTAAAATAAAAACTATGCTATAAAATTTGCTTGTATTTCTAAGCATTGACTAAATGTCATTTTTAAAGGTTGTTTAATGACCGACCATTGACTAACCCAAACTACAAATGACTTATGGTTTCAGCACCAAGGTTGAAAATTGACTGCATGGGCACGACGGTAAATGATCTTTTGCCTGCACGTGTTAAAGTCTCTTTTTATTGTTTGTGGTATAAATTTGTATCTCCTATGTAAATAAAAAGAGTTTCCCAATATCTCTGTATTAATAAAGGCTTAAAGTGAGATGATCATCGAGACATTAAAATTATTCGTATTATATGACATTTTTTTTAACTATTTCTATTAATTAGTCTATGTAATTTTCACAAAACTCTATTAACAATTTGACAGTTTTTTCCAAACAGGTTATGAATATTTCCTAGCCCTGAGACCTGTGACTGTAAATTAACTCCTGCCTGCTAGAACTTTCTGGCTATCTATATTTTCCCGAAGGCAGTAAATGAGGAGTCCCGCTCAAAATTGAATTTTAAAAACTACGTCAGCTAATGCTGCAGAAACAGGAAATAACATTTTCGAAAGAAATGTTGCTTGCTAAGCACTCGTTGACAGTGAAATTTGCCGCCGAATGTTCGGGGCGGAAATTTTCACACCACGGTGTTTTAAAAAACCAGGTTATCTGATACTGTAGGAACAGGAGATAACATTTTCAAGGGAAATTTTTCTTGCTATGCATTCGTTGGCGGTGAAATATGCCGCCGAAAGTTGGGGGCGGAAATTACCACACTATTGGCAAGAAATCTGCCTCCGATGGTTGGGGACAAAAATTTCCAGGCTGTGGTGAAAAAAAATTCGCCCCCAACTTTCAGCAGCAGATTTCACCGCCAACGAGTGCATAGCAAGAAAAATGTTTCACCAAAATGTTATATTAGGTTACTACGGGATCAGATGACATGGTTTTTAAAAACACTGTGGTGTGAAAATTTCCGCCCTGAACTTTCGGCGGCAGATTTCACGGCCAACGATTGCATAGCAAGAAAAATGTTCCAGGAAAATGTTATTTGCTGTTTCTAGAGTATCAGATGACGTGATTTTCAAAAACACTTGTAGTGTGAAAATTTTCGCCCCCAACCTTCGGCGGCAGATTTCACCTCCAACGAGTGAATAGCAAGAAAAATTTGTTTAGAAAATCTTGTTTCCTGCTTCTACAGTATCAGATTGCCTAGTTTTTAAAAACACTGTAGTGTGACAATTTCCGCCTCGAACTTTTTGCGGCAGATTTTACACCCAACAAGTGCATAGCAAGAAAAATTACTTCGAAAGGTGTTATGCTCTACTTCAACAACAGTATTGGACGAGTTGGTTTTTACAGATAATGTAACGTGAAAAATCCCCCACCCCCCAGCAATTGGCGGCTGACTTCACAAACGACAAGAATTTTTTTCTAGACATCTCCTATTGCAGCAGTATCGGGCGAGTTCATTTTTAAAAACACTCTGCTCTGTGTAAATTTTTGCCCCTGACGTCTTGTGTCTGGCGCTAGCTTTCACCGCCCATAGTTAGATTAAAAAATGTTTCGCAATGATATAACAAGTCTAGAAATGTACAATCTTTTAGAAGAATTTAAATTTACGCTTTTACCATCATAGTATCAGGCCCTATGTACATTAATTAAACAAAACACATGTAAACATCATTTTTGAAAGGCACTGTTAACTATGTCTTATAGCATTTAATATCGCATTGCCTATTTACCCCAAAAATAGTCCCTTACATTGCTGTTAAAAAGTATAATTAAATATACCATTTAAATGTCCTCTCGACTCGCCCTTATAATACCAAGCCGCGTGCCATCTAGTGTTATGTAAGTCTATGCGATCGGAAATAATCGGAATTTTTCCGGCTGGGATTTATCCGGACCTGTGATGATCACCGATCAGCACACTTTGAGAAATCGAATTCACCACAACGCATCTTTTAAAGACCTAAATATCGTTTCACTAACAAAATTAGCGTCATCAGAGGATAGAAAATGCTAAACTACTTAACTACTACAAATAATTGTATTTATGTTACGTGTTAGGTAAAAGACCGATTCCTTAGAGATGAGAGAATTGAGGCAGCTTTCTGCGTTTATATTTCAATTCCCGGAAGTCGCTTTAAAATACCGTTATAACTGTTCCTAACCAAGTCTTGGAATACGTTTTATATCAAAGAGGCATTGCAAACACCGGACTATTTATCAGTGGCGGTGCTTGGTTCGGGAAAATTTTGCTGTTTGTGGCTTTAGAGCTATAAATACTCTCATAGGCATCTAATTGCATCGGTTGTCTAACATTTTTGATATGCTTCAGGTTTTCTTCATCTATGTGGTGATCACTATCCCAAATATGTTGAACCACGCATGACTTGTCTATGCTACCGTATCTCAGTTGTCCCAAATGTTCCTTAAATCTGCTTTCAATGGTTCTTTTTGTTTGCCCAACCTATTTAAGATTACATAGATACCTGACATTTCAGTGACTTTATCCTTGTCTTTTGTGTAACCTAACAAATTTTTTAAATTATTTTTTTGTCGAAAAAGTTAGCTGCCAAATCAGCTTTCTTAAAAATGCTGGGGGTCACGAGAGCAGCAGAGAGTGTAATCAGAAACTCAAAGGGACTGGTGAACGTACACATTACACAGCTATTGAACTGTTGGCGCCTGGTGAAATCGGCCAATATGTTTCGAAGTTCTGTGCTACAGGTTAACTTTTTGTGCAAATTACACTTATATCAAACTTTCCGTTATCAGTTTTTAGTAAATTTTCGGAGAATTTTTTTACAATTTAGAGAGGTCATGTTGAAGTATTTAAAATTGTTACTTATTCTCATAACAGACTGAATTATTTTTATTTCCTCAACCTATATAGTAAATATATATAAAATTGAATTTGAAACATAAATTAAAAAATTGTATATAAAATAACTGACAGTTAAGTAAATACATAAACACTACTGTAAGTAACTACAGAGTTAGCCAGTGGCGTAACTATACTCACTAATAATCGTCACGTTTAATTTTAATAAATCACTTAACTAGTTACTCAAATGTATTACTAATATTGTGTGCATTTTAGTTAAATAGTTAAATATCTAATACATCTTATTTTCAAAAGCATAGGTATTATATAATTTTAATGAAATAACAATTTTGTATTAACAATATATTTATTAATAAAATTCTTTTCTCCAAGCTTTCTGTTCCGCAAAAGTATCAATAACATCATCAAAGTTTAAAGATTGGGCCATAGAATTTTCAATAGACAGAATAGCCAAGTTACGTAGACTGTCTTGTCCCATAGAGTTTCTTAAATATGTTTTTATTAATTTTAGTTTCGAAAATGATCTTTCAGCACTAGCTGTAGTCATAGGAGTTGCAACAAACAACATTAATGCAGTACATACTTCAGGAAAGCTGCACGACATAAAATTATTCTTTATTAATAATAAATCAGCAAGTTCTCTAATACACGAAGACTTTTCTATTTCGTCTCTGAAGTTAGACCGAAAAGAGAATTTCCCTGGAAAATGATTAAAATATATCTTTTATATATATATCAACAAATTCTGGAGCTTTTTTTAATAGTACAGTTTTGCAAAGTGGCAGGTTGCAAAACAGTGAAATTGGAAACAATTTCATCCATTGGAAAGAAACGGAATTTCAGTTGATGGATGTCTAATACTCGATAAAATATGTTCACTTTGAGCAAACTTTCCGGGTTTTGGAGACGCTCATCTTCGAAAAGTTCGTCTTCCTCTGACGAGTTTTAAAAAATTCAGGCACTATTTGATTCCTTTTTTAAATTTTCAAATTCATGTCGATACCTTTCCAATTCTTCGAGACAAATTTTCAAACGTTTTAAGGCATTTAAAAAATCGGTGGCTCTAGACTGAAGTGCTTTAGAGGCTGCACCGATTGTTTGTAGAATTCTGCAATGGAAAACCAACAACATAATAAAATTGTGATTCTCGATCTTCTTGAGTGAAATAGCTTCATTTCTTTCATCTGATTTGCAATTTAACAGAATTGTTTTCGTTGGGGCTTTTTGGACTTGAACAATCCGAACTTTTAAAGCAAAAATGGCATCATAATATCCTACCCATCTAGTACGGTTCAATGCTTTTAATGTTATCGAAGTTCAAGACTCCCTTTCTTTATCAGATATAACATTTGGTAAGATATTTCATCTTTTAATACTATGCCCAAAAAAATGATACATTTGTTGAACTGTTTCAAAAAAATGTTGTAAATCAATTATTGTCTTACTGCATTATTAAGTACCAGATTTAAGTTATGAGCAGCACAGTAAACATATTTCGCATTTGGCTCAATATCTTTTATGAGTTTTTGAACTCCACCATAAGTGCCTTTCAGTGTGTTAGCACCATCATATCCTTGTCCTCGATACTTATTTAGAGGAATATGATAGAGTTAAATGGTGCGGCATTTATTTCATTTATGAGTGCATTTTGTATTTTTAGAACCAGAAAAGAAATGAGCTCATTTTTTATTTTTTGACTTAAGTATTTTATCTGGCCCTTTGGTTTATTTATGTAAAATTGGATCGTACTTTGCTAATAACTCAACAATACTCAAAAAGTTTCCTCGAGAACTTGTATTATTGCTATCTGCCTTTTCTCTGTGCACACGGAAGGCTAACTTACACGTTGAAAGTGTCAGATTAACATCACGGAGTCTAGAGAGTACTTGGAGCCAAAAAGATTTTTCTTTCTTGATCATGGACTCTTGCTCTTCATCTAGTGTTCCATCTAGCCCCATTGTTGATACGTAAGACAAAAATCCAGGTAAATTTTCGATGTCTATTGTCTTTCTATGGCGTCTACAATATGTTTTTAGTCGTCATAGCCTTCCATCCAAACATTTTGTATTTTTTTAGATGCCTGATTGGCGAATAACCAACATGGTTCACAACACGCCTTCTGAAGTGTTAAGGAATAAGATATACATGTACATTCAAGTTTCACGCCAGACTAGGAAACAATATAGTAATGTTTTTTTCTAGGAAAGATCTATTGTCACCGTCTTTTAAGAGAGGCCCCGTAGGTTTACAATGCCCGTTTTCGATAACGAACCGTTTCACTTGATCATTTTGTTCCGTAAAATTACCCTTATCAGTAATAATAGATGGTGAAGATGCAATATTGTTCACACTAAAATATGATTCACTTTGATTTTTGCTTGTAGCTTGTTGTGGTTGTTCAGGATCTGGATATACACTGGTGTCGGGTGCTGCATCTGATATACTGTTACTTTTTGTTACGTCTAATTCTTCACTTTCGGAGGACTGTTCACTCGCCTTGTCATCAACAAAGTCATAATTCTTAAAGTACTGACTAATTTTAGGTAACTTTTTATTTTTTCTTCAGGCCCCTTCTTTCGCTTTCGTTCTTCGCTCCCACTTAGATCTTTTCTAGAACTAGACATGTGGAATTGTTGATATCTAACTCTTAAAATTAACTTAACTTTGCCTCTACTAGTATATTTGGATATTGGATAAAACAAAAACTACGAAAAATCAAAGATACAAATGACCAATTGTCATAACAATCAAAGAATGCGTAGTAGAGCCCTCCGTACTTAAAAAAATAGAAATCCTGGATTATCCTAACATCGTGCGTCGCTAGTCCGCCAGCGCCGTGAAAAAGGTACTTGCTTCGTTAACAAAATGCGGGAATTCCCAGACATTACTAGCTCCTCCGCGACACCAAAGTACCGCGAGAAAAAATGAATCAACCAATGGATGCGTTCTAAACTTGATCGACATCCTATTCTTATGAACACGTTTAAATCTTAATAATTTATTCGAATTGGTATAAGGTCTTTAGTTGTGTCTAACTTTAATTGATTTTAAATATGTACTTATGTAAAATTTATAATTTTTACTGAATTTTGTTAAAACCGGGGGTCGGGGGGCACCGTCGGGTAGGGGGCCCATGGCATTTTGCCACCCTATAGTTACGCCACTGCAGTTAACAAAAAGGATATAAGAAATGGGTATACTTGTTAGTTGATATTCACATCACTACACTTCACAATTGATTTTCACAAAAAGAGAATATAATATTATAATTTCTTGAACGCAAATTTTGACTTAGAGTTTGTGGTATCATATTGTTGATATTTTTAATATAGGTTATACAGTTTTCTGTACTTCCTTTCTGTTACAAAATAGTTAGAGGAAATACTCAAAAATAATGACTTGAGAGTTGTTTATAAAGTTGATAATTTAAAGAGCCTTTGGGTCCTGGATCAAAGGGTACTGTTACATCCTTCTCTATGAGGGTTAAGTTTATGCACTCGTAGATCATATTACATTTCAATGTATTACCTCTGCGGTCACAGGCAACTTGTAGAGTGTGTTAATATTAGCAGACGCTCTGGAATTATATTTCAGAAGGAACCAGAAATGACAGGTCTAGATTCTGTATCGACGCCATCTAGGTGCTGAACCAAGTAGTACATTGTCCCAGTATTAGGGAAGAAAATGGGCCAGGGCGGACAATTTACAAAAATTTTTAGTTGGTTGTACACAGTCTATTTATAACATTTTGTGTTAATTGGAGCTGTCGTGACAACATATTACCTAGTTCCGCACCGAGATGGCGACCCTGTCGTACATATTACAATGTTCTAGGAAGCTGGCTGCCTTAGCCGTATTTCTTTATAGATATATTCTCGCTGTAATCCATATAGCATACTGATGAGCTCTAATTAGAGCGAAACCGGTCTGAGTTCCTAATTATGGTGAGAATATATCTAGCCTCACATACATTGTCATGGTATTAGGGAAGAAAATGGGTCAGATCTCACAATTCACAAAAATTGTTGGTTAATTGTGCACAGTCTCTATTTATAAAATTCTGTGTTAATTGGAGCTGTCGTGGCAAGATACTACCTAGTTCCACACCGAGATGGCGACCCTGTCGTACATCTCACAATGTTCTAGGAGGCTGGCTGCCTTAGCCGTATTACTTTATAGGTGTGTTCTCGCTGTAATTCGTATAGCATACTGATGAGCTCTGATTAGAGCGAAAGCGGTCTGCGTTTCTAATTATGGTGAAAATATATCTAGCCTTGCATACATTGTCCCGGTATTAGTGAAGAAAATGGGCCAGGGCTGACAATTTACAAAAATGTTGGTTGGTTGTACACAGTCTCTATTTATATAAGATTTGTGTTAATTTGAGCTGTCGTGACAACATACTACCTGGTTCCGCACCGAGATGGCGTACATTTCACAATGTTCTAGGAGGCTGGCTGCCTTAGCCGTATTACTTTATAGGTGTGTTCTCGCTGTAATTTGTATAGCGCAATGACGGGATCTAGTTAGAGCCAAACCGGTCAGCGTTTCTAATTTTGGTGAGTATACATATAGCCTTACATACATTGTCCCAGTATTAGCGAAGAAAATGGGCCAGGGTTGACAATTTACAAAAATTGTTGGTTGGTTGTACACAGCCTCTATTTATAACATTTTGTGTTAATTGCAGCTGCCGTGACAACATATTACCCGGCTCCGCACCAAGATGGCGACCATGTCGTACATGTCACAATGTTGAAGATATTTGCTAAATTACGGTGTCAATTTACTGTTATTTGTTGTCCATTTTCTTAAATTCATATTCGTCGTCGCTAATATATCAACAGCTTTCCTGTGTAACTTCTTTACAGTTTTATAGTATTAATTTTTACAATGAAAACATTTTTTTAATTGTTTTTTACAACGTTAGAATGTTTTCTTAGAACTGCTGCTTGTTAAAACGGATGTACTCCAAATGTAACATGGTTCATTTTACATAACAAAATATGTAAGCACACTTAAGAAGCCCAATCACCACAACACATATTTTAAACACATAACGATAATTTCGCTAACACCGTTAGCTTCATCAGTGGATGAAAAAATTCGAAACT
Source organism: Tillus elongatus (assembly GCA_964006375.1). NCBI lineage: Eukaryota > Metazoa > Arthropoda > Insecta > Coleoptera > Cleridae > Tillus > Tillus elongatus. The sequence goes on along the minus strand of OZ023270.1, from coordinate 43,998,050 downwards.
AATTTTCTGCTACAACCTAAATTTATATACATTGTTAGGTAGACGAACGAAACCGAAGATAAGATTTTAGTCGAAGCGCATCTTTCGACTAAAATTTTACCTTCGGTGTCGTTCGTCTACCTAAGAATTTATATAAATATAGGTTGCAGCAGAAACTTAGTTTAGTATTTTTTCATCCTCTGATGAAGCTAAAGTTCTTAGCGAAACGACAAGGTCTTTAGAAGATGTATTGTGGTGATTGGGTTTCTCCAAGTGTGTTTATAAGTGCTCATCACAGGTTCCAACCTTCGCTTAGTAGTAATAAGGAACTCTGATTAGCCCTCTCCTTTTCAGCTAAAGCGATCTGTAAGAAAGCCTTTCTTCGTTATCTGCTATAGGTAATTGCACTGGCAAATAGTTCAATAATATCATAATTAGGTCAAAAATCATATTTTCACCAGGGTTTAATGCATGATGCAATGACCCGTGACCCTCGTAAGCCGAACACCGGCACTACCATCAAATACCACAGGTTGTTGTTTTTGTTGTTGTTTTTTTTGTTCTTTCCATAAACGGCTGGAAGATAAAAAAAATCTGGAAGGTCGTTATTTTTTCCATAATTGTTTCTTTTATATTCAGGAATGACTTCATCATATTTAAGGAGTTTTTCAGTTGCTTGTAATAATTTTGTTAATGTCTGAACTCTATAGTGTCATTAGTATAGTTAGAGAGACATATTCTTAAATTATTGTCAAATGTTTAAACTGCATCATATCTCTGACAGTTAAATACAATATTGATTTTTATAAACTGGTTTTCTTTGTTCACAAAAATTACCTGCTTCTGTTTGTTTCGTACTTATAAGTCCCAGTTCCCAGAAATTACTCTACTTCTGGTGTTGTAACACTGTTGCCAGATTTGCGTGACATGTAAAGTCCAACAAACCAGTGTATGAACGCGTTAAGGAATCAAAATACGTAAATTATCTCTGGATACAATTCGCCAGTAATTATGTGTGTGTATCGCTTGTGAGAAAGAAAGCAAGACTTAGTTTTGGTGGGGTTGAATTGTAGAAGATATCTACTTCCCCAGTCTAATATTTTTTGAAGATCCACGGAGATAGAACCCTCCATGAGTCTGCGATCCTCATCTAATTGGGCTAAAGAGACAGGCTTAGAATATTGTATATTTGAATGGAGGGTGCTGTGTCTTGTAATTGAGGCCCTTTACAGGCAGTTCTTGATCCGGGGGCACACGCACATTATCGAGACATCTTTCTGCTATTTCCACAGCTTGAATTTCTATCATCTCATTGCTGTATTGACTTCCTAATTTAATTAAAAATTTATTACACATTTTGGACAGGGAACATTTAGAAGATCCAAAAGTAACAACAATTGATATAATGTGTCCCGATTACATCAAGATTTAGCTTTTTAACGGACTTCAAAATATTTTTTATGTATGTGTTCACCGATATTTTTGTTAATTGCGGACCAATTAAAACAAATCTGTTTTTGTTTGAAAGGGTATAACCACCCCTGAGGTGGTCCGATTTTCACCAAATCAGGATCTGTGATGGGATCTAAAGGAAATCGAGGAAAATCCTCAAAAATCATTTTTTATGTATGTTTACCAATATCTTCGTCAATTGTGGACCAATTAAAAAAACGTTTGAAAGGGTATACTGCTGAGATGGTCCCATTTTCACGAAGTCAGAATCTGATGATGGGATCTCGGGGAAATCGAGGGAAATCCTCAAAAAATATTTTTTATGTATGTTCACCAATATTTTCGTCAATTGGGGACCAATTTAAAATAATTTTTTGTTCGTTTGAAAGGAATCTCATGACGGGAAATCGAGGAAAATCCTCAAAAAAAATTTATGTATGTTCGCCAATATTTTTGTCAATTGTTGACCAATTTGAAGAATTTTTTGTTTGTTTGAAAGGGTATACTTCTAAGGTGCTTCCAATTGCACCAAGTCAGGATCTGATGATGAGATCTTAGGAAAATCGAAGAAAATCCCCAAAAAATATTTTTTATGTATGGCCACCGATTATATTATAGCGGTTTTCTAACACAGTACTCACTGCGTACGTAAATACGAGAACAGAAAAATAAACAAACTAAAAAAGATAAACTGACTTCAAAATTGGTACTAGAAAGCGAATAATAGCTAGATTAGAGGTTTAATTCAAAAGGTAAAAAATAGTTTAAATGAAATATAATTATATGCGCTACCTACTTATCTGTTTGAAGCCGGTGGCAAGCCCGAAATATAATAATACTTAAAGCTATAAACAGCTTAATTAATAACGAATTATAATTCTAACAAAATTCCTAAATCTGTTGTTAATGATCAAAAACTAACCCATGCTCACGCACTCGGTCGCGTGCGTGGAGAACCTTCCGATGTGGCGGGAGTGGACCTACCCTATCTACCTACTGCCTAATTGGCTCGGCACCGACTTCAAAGAGATAAGTAGATAGCGCATCTAATGTTTCATTTAAATTAATCTTCATCTTTTGAAATAAACCTGTAATCCAGTTATTTTTCGCTTTCTAGTGCCTATTTTGATGTCGGATTTTTTTAAGTTTGCCTATTAGATATATTTTCTTTTAGAGTAACACTTCCACCATCCATGACTAGTCTGATAAGCCACGGTCGCTCTCAGATGCAACGAATGTACAGACGGTCTGTAAGAAAACCTGCCGTACAGGACACCCACAGGCTGTCCAGTCGTGCAAACTGCTTTGACAACTGGTTGTTTTTTCTAAGCTAGTTAGTTATCTATATCCTGAGTCACACATGAAAATATCGTGTCTTTCCTTGCAGATCTGGCATTTAACATTTTTTATTCGACAGTTATGATTGCTTTTTGTACATCTGAAACACCTTTAGAGTAAAATTTGATCTGGAAAAATTAATGAATATGTATAGAAAAGACCGATATGTCAAAACACAATCTTATCAACCAAATGAGTTCAGTAATTTAATATTTTGTTTTTAATTATTTTTTTTATTTTTTAAATATTTTTCTGTAAATACGTGGTGAAAATTTAGATATATTTTTTATTTTTATATAAAAGTCATACATACTTTGAATACATGGTGTATAGTAAAAAAAAGATGTGAAATGAAACTTCAAAGTGAGAGATTTAATTACGTTCCTATTTCTGAGAGCTTGTGACATGAATATATGGGTATTTTCCGCTTATATTTTCCTTATTTCCACTGGCTCAGTGTTCCATGAAAAGTTAAAAAAAAACAATTTTATATTTTCTTTTTTCCCTTTTTTCAATGTCAATTACATATTAGGTCAGTTTTCGGATATATTTTTTGTTTCCGTAAAACTAATTCTGTACATTCTTTGTGTGTGAAATATTGGTAATAAATAGTAAGTGTTTTATGAATTATTGAGAAAAATAAATAAATTTGTGAACAAAATTATTTAGCAAATTGTATTTGAGCAAGTTGAATGTCTGCACGTTCCACCCTTCGGAGGGGGAGTAAAGCCGTCGGTCCCGTGTCCATGAGATGTTGGGCACGGTAAAGATCCCTACCCTTCTTACAGAAAGGCAGGGGTTCGGCAAAATTTCCAGGATAGTCAGGTGAAACTGCTCCCTGGTGTCGGTGATTGGCCATAGTCGCGGAAATAGCCCGACGTTAAAGAAACAGAACACACACACACACACATTAGCAAATTTTGGAAAAAATATAATTTTGGTGTAACAGACCTACTAAAGACAATTTTTGAAAAAAAAGCGAATTTTTGTGAAAGAGGTTATATGCGACTTTTAAGGTGAATGTTTTTTAAAATTTTTGCAAACAAGCTTTTTGTGGATATTTATATCTTGGCAAGTGTGTAAATAACTTAAAAAGGTTTCTTTTTTCAGGAAAATCGGACCTGTTTTTCGATAACATTTAAAGCTTTTCTTTACTACCACTCGTTCAAACTTTCGTGAAAAGTTAAAAAAAAACTTTGTACATTTTTCTTTTTTTCCAATTTTTAAGATTAGGTACATCGAATTTTATGTACTTTTTCAGCAAATTTTTATGCAAAATATATTTGGTCAAATTATTTAAGTGTTTCCGTGGAAATTTTAAAATCAAAGTATATCGTTGGTGGTCTCCTTGCAAAATATACACACTTTATATTGGACACCGTTTTGCCAAATCCATATTAATCATATGTGTGTTTTAGCGAATGCTTTAAATTAAGTTTGTTCAACAGGGAAAAATGCTATACTTAGATAAGAAAACGGCTATATAATAAATATAAAAAATTATTTGCCCTAAGAAAAACAATTTGTCAAAGTAAAAATAAAATGTCAAGTGTACCTGAAAACGTCAGTGTTGAATACGTGGTATATAGATTTCCTCGCTTAAGATTATTTGATTTATTTCACTCTGCAACACTGCTTTAATCTTAAAGTGTGGAGGGCGAAGAATCAGGGGTAGGTGGACTCAAAGGGAACGGTAAACATATAAGGCACTTTGAGCCCGGACCCAAACTGACCGCTGTGGACCCAAACTGAACGTTAAATATAAGTTTTTGGACTCAAAGTGAACGGTACACCTATATATATATATATATATATATATATATATATATATATATATATATATATATATATATATATATATATATATATATATATATATATATATATATATATATATATATATATATATATATATATATATATATATATATACTGGCTCTCTTGTTTCATCAGAATTGTATTTTTTGGCTTTCCCTCTCGTTAAGATAACGAAAGATAATCGAATATGTATTCTAGAATCTTTGTAACATCTGAATGTAAGAGAGACACCAAACCTGAAGTCTGGTACGCCATTTGCACTGTTGCACTGTTTCCCCTGTTGTTATCCTTTATCTTTCGCAGTGTTTTCTGCAGACTACCTTTCAGCTTAATTTTATCTTAATCTATTGTCAAAATTATACATGTGTGCTTTTCAGAACTGCTTTTGTCATCAAATACAGGGCAACTGCGCGCATCGTGATCGATTTGTTTCTACACAACATGTCATTTTCCCTGCTTCCAGTTTAGCCTTACTTATAAGCATTTTCCACCTGTCGATTAGGTTCCGCAATCTTCTTCACAATATCGTCGTCTTGATCCTCTCCTTTCCTAAGTATATATATACGTAGGAAAGGAGAAGATTTTATCAATTATCTCAGCAATTGGGAAATCAGAATTTATACCTCCTCAACCTCTGACAACGAGAACATAAAAGAGGAACATCGCAACAGCATTATCGAATTTTCCACATTCCGCCCAAAAAAAGATAGAGCTAAAAAGATAGTCCTCAAAGCAGCAATCCCAAAGAGACCAAGTTGAGGCATGCCTAAGGCCAAGCCGCCTATAGAATGATGCATAAAACTCAAAGGCAAGAACAGAACCTCGTGTTCGTTTTTAGTGGCCACCTGAGGAACCAAAAACCTCAAAGAATTAAGGACGGTAAAAGACCTTCAAAAATTTTGACCATTGGTCAAGTCAATGCAAACCTAAATCAGGATGTGCAAATGCAGGAAGCACCACACCGAGGATGCAAGAAGGTGACAGGGAAGTCCAGTGTTGTAACTGCCTGTGTCTTCATGCAGATAACTACCGCGAGTGCCCAGTATACACCAATTATATAGATCAATTGGTGAAAACATATCAATATAACACACAAAACTATCTCACACCTTTCCCAAGTCAAACACGCAACTCACACATAATCTGATACATCTATCCAACCTACGACAAATGCTCCAACATTTCACATGTGGCAATTTGGTACATTACTCAACGAACCAAAAATCCTCAGTAACATATGGGACCTTAGCCAAATCCTGACTATGTTGGGAGTTTACTCTACTAAGTTTTAACTTAGGAAAACTACGTATTATCCATTAAGTCGCTAAAATTTAACCCCAAGAACAGTAAAATTTAATCTTGGAATGCCTGTGCCATTGAGACCAAATTCAACGAACTCGAAATCTTAACCGAAAAAATTCAACCAGATATAATCTGCATACAGGAAACACACCTAACACAAAGAACACCAAAACACCGATACTACGAGCATGATAGTTTCCGTAACACAGCATTTGTAATAGAAACAGCATCTTTCGGTAGCAAAAATTAACTCCATCACAAACGCCTTGTTAGAAACACGCAAAACATAACATAGCAGTAATCAATTATTACAACAAAAACGTACGCCATCGAGAATAACAATACGATCTAAACTCACAAAACAAAACACTCATAATAGGGGACTTTAATGCCAAACACAAATTGAACTGTCTAACGAAGGTAAAGGCCTTAAACTAAACAGTTGTTTAGTTTAGGCCGTTACCTTCGTTATAGACGCATTTGAGTCTGAGTAAGCAAAATGGTTATATGAATTATTTGGATAGTGGAGTGTGTATGTATTGTGTAAAATACAGTTCTATTTTACACAATACATACACACTCCACTATCCAAATAATTCATATAACCATTTTGCTTTCCCAGAGAACACACATTCAACAATAGACGTCTGCATCTCAAATAATGCAGGTATAAGAGACGTAAAATGCTCAATTAACTATACTCAGATCACCTCCCCGTCCTTGTAGAAATCAGCACGCAAAACACACCCCCGCACCCATACAAAAATCACAATTTAAACCAACTGGTAACAGTCTAAAAAAACATAATAAACCCGTACATACAACACGATACATAGATTAAAATATCTGAATAATTCTCCACCGTCATACAAGACAGCTACAAAGATGCATCACACAAAATACATCGAAAAACTCTAAGTCGCACCCGAAACCTTAGAGCTGATTACACAAAAACCACAAAAACGAACACAATTCTTTTGGGAGAGGCGGGAATGCCGGATACAGTAGCGATGCCAAGCCTACGTGTGTATTTCTTTCCCTTCGTCATGCACAGGGTCTGCGAATATATGTGGTTTGCTTAATATCGTTACCAAATGAATCTAGATACTGCATGTGCTCCCAGGATACAACCGTCTTCGATGCAGGTACCGAAGATACTGAAGCTGGAGCGGCTTGATTACCAGAATTTGCAATCAACATGGTCTCTGTCTGAATTCCAATATCACAATAACCTCCTCACATCGGAACGACACAGGTACTGAATTCTGATCGACAATATTTACATTTATATGCGAAATAATGCGCGTCGTAAGAGGCATAAAAACCTTACTATAAGGTTTTATATCAACTGCATAACCTGGATCTACCATAGGTGTAAACTAATATACTGTATGCGTAGGCTTGCCGTCGTGGCCACGTCCACAATACTACATTCTAAACGAATTGTCTTACTCTCACAATTTCCACCGCTAAATCGGAAACATGAAGTTTACTAGCGATAATACGTTGTTTAGAAAACCCCAATATTGGTGCTATTGAAGCATCTATAGAAAAGTCTGTGTCATACTGACATGTTATCGCACATTTTAAAGTGTTGCTGTTGGCTTTTAAGCGAAAACAGCTTTACCTCGTCGATGTTGTTCTCTACTGCAGGGTACTGATGTTTATCTTTAATATAATGACGCAATGCATTCTGAATGTATTTATCGAGATCACTGATTTCATACGAACCATCAGGAATGATTATTTCAAGTCTTTCACAGCAGAAAAGTAGTGAAACTTATTATATCCACGCTCTATGTCTGGTATAGTGTCATATATGTGAAAGTTTGCAAGCGGAGAGAATAATCAAAATGTGGTTTTAACACTAACGGTGGAAATATGCCAATCGACGTAGAGCCGTTGAAATAAACGTACGCGCAATGACTGAAACACAGATACTACTGTTCAAGTCTTTTATTTAAAAACTTTAAATATAAGTGACCACATTATAAATTATACTTTTGGTATACATCATGATTATACAATATCAATCCTCTAGACCGTGCTTTTCGAGGGACAAGCACGATCTCGATTATTGATGCCTTGATCACCTCTCGTGAAACGTTCTTTAACTTTAGTGCCTGGACCTCTGGCCTGACCTGACCTGACCTGATAACCAGGTAGGTCCAGCTTAACAGGTCAACAAGACATTTATACTGTTAATGAGGTATGATATATCTGCGTATTTATATAGGTCGTAGAAAGTTTTAGTTTAGTTAACGATGTGTATTGTAAAACACGCAAAAGCCAACAGTCACAAACATAGATGATGTTGTTACCACATCATCATCACCCAAACAGCAAAGACATGGACTTCTTTTACCAACCTCAGTTTGATATGTGGTCCAAGTGATTTTGGTAAAGAAATGTCATGTTAAGTTTGTTGTTTGGTCCACACCACTTAAAATTTGAAAACATATACGAATACTCAAAGCCTTTATATATCAGCCCAAATATAGCATGTTAAAGGAGGTGTTGGGTGTTACAAATGATGTCGGATACTATCTATACAGTGAAAACAAAGATATATTAGACCCAGCAGATGCAAAGTGCAATTCAATTTTTATATTAGACGATGTAGCCTGTGATAAGCAAGATAAAATAAGTAGAGAGATAATGTCTGTTCTGGAACGACCTTGAGCGGTGGTGGAGATATTTTCAAGGTCAAGGCCAGATGTATTTTCCCACGGTCACGGCCAGAGGTATTTTTTAAGGTCAAGGCCAGATGTATTTTCCCACGGTTACGGCCAGAGGTATTTTTTTAAGGTCAAGGCCAGATGTATTTTCCCACGGTCACGGCCAGGTGTATTTTTTTAAGTTCAAGGCAAGATGTATTTTCCCACGGTCACGGCCAGAGGTATTTTTTTTAAGGTCAAGGCCAGATGTGTTTCCAAACGGTTACGGCCAGCGATATATTTTTTAAGGTTAAGGCCAGCCACATTTTCATGGTCACAGACACGTTCAAGGTTATAAATTTATCCTTGAAATTTGTATTATATATGTACAGGAGATATCTCAGGGAATTAATATTATTAGAATCCTCTATATACGAGTTCGAGTTTATTTATAATTTAGTGTAAAGTAGTAGGAATACAATGTCTGATCACAATTTTTTGATTAACTGGGACAGTTTACGTGACACTTCAAATATTCGCCAGCGCTATGTGTTAAATTATGAAGGGAGTGTTTTGCAAAATCGCCATATTCAAGCTGTGGCATTAAAGGAGGCACACCTTAGGGCTGTCGATGTGTGTGAAGAAAAATGTCAAACATTTCATTTTATTGGGGATCCTTGTATGGGTTCCATAGTTTGTGGAGATTGCCTGGTAGGAGCTAGGTATGCAATGTTTACTTTGCGTGACAAAAGTGTCGTCGTAAAATATCATGTGCATAGTAGGTATATATCGCATTGCACACATTGTAACAGGCGAATAAAATATAGATCTGCAGAACAGTGTAGGCAGCCGGCCGAAGTGACCTTTGTGTGTAGTTGTTTAAGAATGAGTCCAGCTGGGAATATTGGAAACAGTGAGTAGTGTCAGTAGTTAAGAAGCCACAGTCAACGTCAGTGCAGTTTTTAATATGATTGGAAGTGTAAATGTGTGTAGATGTGAACAGTAAATGTCAGTGTGAAAAAATAGATAGTGATGAGCTAGAAGAGAAGTTTAGAATAATTGTCTGTAAAATAAGAAACATAGCTGGTGATGAAAAATTTGAGTCTGAAGGAGATGACTGGACCAGTTCATATTTGTATGAATTGTGTAACATATATTTAAGTGGTAACTGTACAAAAGAGTTTTTTGTTCTATCATACAAAGCTTATGTGCAAAATGGAGAAATTGAACACATATTTACGCATTATGTTCCATTTCAAATTTAGAGAATAAAAGAAATGTAATTAGACATTGTATTCCTATACATCGCTTTAAATAAATAAATTAAAAAAACATATATTAACTAGTTTTTGTTTTTTACTCATTTTATTTTTTACAACACAAAACTTAATTCATAACATGATTGTTACTTTTATGTAAGATGCACTGTATATTTTTAATGCATATAAATAAATAAAAAAAAAAAAAAAAAAAAAATTAAATAAAAAGTATACATTAGTAAGGGCGCAAACGCAATGATTATTTAAATGATAAATGCAAGAAGGTGTAGATGCTTGAAGTGCGGGTTGTTAATCTAATTCCAAAACGAGTGCTGATGAATATTTTTTTACATAATCAGCTTTCTCCTTTCCTTTCACATAAACGACGTTGGTGTCGCTTGTAAGATGTTTGATTATTTCAGCAAAATTGTGTACTGGTGTAATACCTGATTTCCAATCAATACAATGATGATGGTTTATTAACCATTTCGTCTGCACTTGTAAATTTTGAGGTAAATAATCCAGACTAAATCGTGCTTTAAAAACATAGTGGAACCATCCAACGATGCAAGTTCTTTTGGAAGAAATTTATTATTTTCCAGTTTGAAACCTTGAATGTCAATTACGAGTACCATAGTTTACAATGATAGATTTGAAAAGCGTTTATACATTTTTTTCTTCATGTCGTAAAAGAAAATCACTTTTTTGAGTTCTTTTAGTTTTTTTAAATGAGCACTGAGTTGTTGTTTATACCTCAACGTCATCATCAAATTTAAATAGGCAAAGGAGTGCATCTAGCTTAAATAGTATAATTAAATTTGTCTTACGATTTTCGTCAGGGGATTGTAAGTAAATAGTTTATCATGCAAAATTAAACAGTATGCGGATGTGTTATGTGGTATGTTTGCATTTGTTTCGAATTCAAGTCTCACTACAACCGATCCTGTTTGAATGCTATCCTTTTGTCGGGAGCAGTCAATATGAACTAAAGGCGCTAATTTTGCAAATTCAGTTGGTGTAAAAAGGGGTTGATTTTCTTTTTTAAAAAAAGATTGTTGAAATTTTTTTAACATTTCATAAAGCGAGGCAAATTTATTTTCCAGAATATTTAAGTTGAGGTCCTGGTAAGGATACCTTTCAGTGTTTAGAAGAGCTCTAAAATTTCTTAGGTTACAATTATCAAATTTACTCATATCTTTTAAAAGCTTTCCTTTTCTATCAGTTTGAAATCCTGTAAGAATATGGCGTGGTGATTCGAGTTTTGTAGTGGTCTAAACTGGCCAAGTATGTCTAGATGTTTCTGGAAGAGCTGGGTATTCTATTAACTCTCAGCTTCGAAAGGCTAATGGAATTTTCACCCCCTTTTGAATTTGTCTGGAAAGCTGTAACTGCTATGCGAGAGAAACGGTAACATGGGGAACTTTCCAGGACACCTTCTCAATTGTAACTTTCGGCTCATCTACTGTAGGGGTGGGAGCTACAGGATCATCAATGTAGATTACAGCATCTTTATCATCACTACTTCTAATAAGGATTAATTCTTGTTTCATATTCATTATAATTTTGCGATAATCTTCGAAAAATCCCAATAAGTGGGAACATGGAATACAAACATTAAAATTCCCATTCGCATCGACTTTAATACGATCATCTGCGCATTTTCGCTTTTAGGAAACCAACCCGCGTTTTGAAGTTTTACGCTTTCGTTAGAATTTAATGAAAAATAATTTTTCATTGTTGAAGCAAGTCCTACATTGCGTGTGGAATCTACTACTACACCGTTCAGTTCATAACGAATTTCTCTAAAAAGAAAAGCTATTGCGTTGTTAATAAAAAACAAATTGTTTGACACTGTACCATCTGTTTTGGTTAATTTACCTTCAATGTACAAAAAGCTGTCAGAAGGAAGTGTATATGCATCAAGTTCTTGAACAGTTATCCGCTGTTCATCGTTATAATCAAATTGTGAAGATGTACATGCCTGGTAGGTATGGTACTGGTAATCTACAATAGAATCATCTACAACTACTTTTTGTGCAACGTCAAGAATATTCATTTTACTTGAAAACCAAGTGATTGTAAGAATTGTCGGTTGGAAGGTGTTAATAGCTTAGGCCTTTTTAGAATACTGAATTTTTTCTGAAGGTTTCTGTTTTTATACTCGTGCAACCAAGAGGGTAGATATAAAGCATTATATCTCACAACCATTTATATATCTTTTTTTAAATGCACCTTTACTGTAACCGTTTCACCCCTAAAATTTACTAAATTTCCGTCTTGATCAAGCACCTTAATGGTTATATTAGTAATGGTCTTAACGGTAACTGGAAAGTAAATGATGTTTTGAGGCGTTTCCACTATTTTATATCCAAGAGGTACAGTGGGAAAAAACTGATGTATTGTATGAACTTACCATTATTATAGGAACCAGAAGATATGTTGCAGTCAATACATAAAGCATTTACTTTAATAATTTCAACTGGATTTTCTGATTCATGAACTAAATTCGCCTTTAAAAGCTTATTACTAAATCCTAAAAGTTTACCGATGGAATTGGCTTTTGAAAAATCAATATCTTTACTACATTTTAAAATAGTTTTTAATGTATTATTATTCGCTTCGAGTTCTAAAGTTTCTTTTTTCATGTTTTTCTGTAAATATTGGTGTATATCTGAAATTTAATAAGAACCTGTTGGAATTGTAACATGTTCAGTGCCATAGAAAAATTTATTGTTGGTTTCATCAATATTAGGGATAACATTGAAAGTCTCGAAATTTGTTAGACCAATCACATATTGTGAATTGTCATCTAGAAATATTGGAGGATTAAAATCTGCGCTAAGCACAGATTCCTTTCCCGAAAATGTAAAAGCGTAAACACAACTGGCAATACAGCAGAGATTACTGTGTATTATATAGAAATTTCAAACACAGGTGACCACACCTAAAAGAATGGGGACTTTGCTCCCTTTGATAATTATAAGTGATTGTGTTATTATAACCACCACTAAAAAAATAATTAACTACATCGCTGGGGGGTCGTAAGTTTCCATAACTATCGAAATAATTTATATGTGCTTTTTTTCTTTACATATGCGGTCCAATGAGTTCCGCTACCCTGTTTACTGTCAAGATTAATAATGCCAGACTCGTTGTTTTTAATTTTGATTGGTAGATTGTCTCTCATGTATACTCCCCGAAATTTTTTTATCTTTAACAAATTTGCTAACTTTAGTAAATCAATATTCGTCAAAGGTCGCGATGGTAGTTTTATCGGAAGTTTTTTTGGTACGGTTTTAAAAATAACCCAGAACCTTTAGATGATCTGGCAACTTTTTCAAGCTCCATATTATGACGTTTTGCTTCTTGTAATACCTTTGCAGCATTCTTGGCATCAACTACGGTTTTCGGTATACTGGCGCCGCCTCCGGCTAATGCACCTAACGCTCCCAAAGCAGGTAGCAAGAAAGGTAAAAAGCCACCAATTTTGGGAGCACGTATTATTCTACTTTTCTTACTACGTTTCGATTTTTTATTTTTTCCTTTAATGCCGAAAGGCATTTTGGAAAAAGATAAACCTCTTCCGTTTTTTAATAATTTACCTTTTCTACGAAGTGCCAGTGCCAACAAACGTTTTAACTTCATATTGTGTGATTAGGTTGAAAAATAATACAAGTATGATTGATTTATGAAACTATTGGGCTATATATACTCTTGAAGTTTATTTTTTGTAATCTATAAATACATTTAATTTACTTAATTCAAACCATTTGTCATAAATAAAATGAGGGTGACGCAACAAGCATTAAAGTTGCCGATTCAGGATCACGATGACATTTCTTTAGCAGAAAAGTTCAGCCGACACGGTACTTTATTGGGTAGTGAATGTAAAAGAGGTCTGTTGGTTGGAGCATCCGGTTGTCGAAAAACAAATGTAATGGTTACGGTCTTAGAACATCCGAATGGATTACGTTTTGAAAACATTTACATCTATTCCAAGTCACTTAACCAATCAAAATATAAATATCTCAAACATCTTTTGCAACCTATTACAGATATAGGATATTTTGAATATGAAAACGGTGATGACATAGTGCCCCCTGACCAGATAAAGTCAAATTCAATAATAATATTTGATGATATTGTTTGCTGCAATCAAAGCATTATGAGAGATTATTTTTGCTTCGGCCGCCATAACAATGCAGATTGTTTTTATCTATGTCAAACTTATTCCTCAATTCCAAAACAATTAATTAGAGATAATGCAAATTTGCTTGTAATATTTAAACAAGATAATACTAATCTGAAACATATTTATGATGATCACGTTAATGTTGATATGACATTTCAGAAATTCAAAGATATATGTTGTTATTTTTGGAAAGGTAAATTCGGATTTTTGGTTATAAATAAAGAATTTCCAGTCCAGGCTGGCAGATATAGAAAAGGATTTGATGCCTATATTTATCCGTAAGGATGAAAAAAAAGCTTTAGTATTAATTAACTATTGATAACGCAAACATGGATCAAACAGTTGCAAGACAACTCATTAAAACAAGAAAAGCACTTAAACGAAAGTTGCAAAGTCTAAAATCTGATGTTGTAGAATCTGCCATTCAGAGAGGGGAAGAATTAAAACCTATTACAGAACCCTTAAAAAAGATACTTTCAGATATTAAACTGGAAGAAAATGCATCCAAAGTAACAGAAGAAGAATTTAACAAGTCAGAAGAAACATCCGTGAAATATGAGACAAAAATGAGACCGCGTCGCTTATTTCAAGAAGAGCCGTTAGGTGAAGAGGTATTTATCGCAGAACCTGAACAAGAACCGGAAACTCCCGCTGAAATTAGCACAGCAGAACTTCAAAGATTGCTCAGTGAACCTTCTTTTGAGATATATTTGGACCAATTTGCTCCACTACCTCGACAATACATAGAAGCAATGATACGGGATTCCGATGATGCCTTTGATCATACGCATGGGATTAGGCATGACATACTTTCAGATAAATTTTATCTTGGAGACTCTGAAATTAATTTTGATAACGAAGATATTGTTGTAAAAGGTATCAGATATAAAGGAACAACAGGATTGTATGAATTATTATTTAAAAAGAATCCAGCACCATATAAAGTAGCAGAACATAAAGATTATCTTCATATTTTAGAAAGAACAAATGCTCTCCGACGAAATTATGATGCAAATAACCCCAAAATAGGTAATCCCTCAAAGAAATATACTTCTGTAATTAAACCTCCTGGACAGAGACCACGCTCGGGTTCATTTCCTAGCAGAGTGTATGAATTAGTTGATAGACTAAGACTTCTAATTGCGGCTCAAAATGCTGGTAATAACGGCAACCACAATGAGATAGTTTCCTTGATTGAGGAATTACAGGAAGCTCGTATAATAGTATAAAATAATAATTAATTGTCATCGCTTTATCAGTCTCAATATGACTTTAGACAAATTTGGTAGAATAATAAACAGAAATATTAATTCAAAACTACAACAAAAAATAATTTTACTATATAATGGATATAAATCAATTGATAAAAACATCCATAGATGGTATTTAAATAATGAATCCTATGCAATATTGTTTGACTACGCTGCGGAAATTGAAAAAATTTATTTAAATCCTTCAACTGAAGTCACTATATTGCTAAATAATACAAAAATATCTGCTAAAAAGTTAGTTGGTAGTTGGTAAAATCAGGAGACACATTTCATTTTGAACATTCTCCAAACAGCAAAGCGATCGCTTGCGCCATAGAACTACACCTAAAATGTCCGCTATCAATGTAAAAGAAGTAGTGGTGAATGAACTTCACAAACCCGCTAGAAGAAATTATAGAAGGCGTCATGTAATAGTTAAGGGTTTAAATGATTTGTTTCAGGCAGATTTAGTAGAAATGCTTCCTTATTCTAAATTCAATAAAGGGTACAAATACATTTTAGTAGTAATTAATGCTTTTTCAAAGTTTGTCTGGGCTGAACCATTAAAAAGTAAAACATCAAAAGAAGTTGCAAAAGCTATGGCTAATATTCTAAAATCTCTGAAAACACAACCCAAAAATGTACAGACAGATAATGGTATGGAGTTTTTTGGTCGCGAGTTCAAATCCCTGATGGATCAGTTTCAAATAAATCATTACGCCACTTATACAAATCTTAAGGCCAGTATATGTGAACGTGTAAACAGAACATTGAAGACTTTAATGTGGAAGCAATTCAGCATGCAGGGAAATTACAAATGGCTAGATCTCCTTAAAAAAATTGTTTCATATTATAGTAATAAAGTACACAGTACTACTGGTATGAGGCCGGCAGAAGTTAAGAAGAAACATGAAAAACATCTTTTAAAATATGCATTTAGTTATATGAAAACAGTTGATCCGAAGAAAAAAAAAATTCGTGTTGGGGATTTTGTTCGTATAAGTAAACATCGTGAACTTTTTGAAAAAGGTTATACACCGAACTGGTCCAATGAGATTTTTCAAATAGCTGAGGTGAGAGTGACAAATCCAACAATGTATTATCTTGAAGATGGAAAAAAGCAATGAATTAAAGGAGGATTCTACGAAGAAGAACTTCAGAAAGTAAAATATCCAGACATGTATTTAATAGAAAGAATTATTAGGAGGAAGGGGGGTAAGGTATTTGTGAAAAGGTTAGGACTAGATAAATCAAATAATTCTTGGATAGCTAAGGATACTTTTGTATAATTTACGTTAAATATATACTTACCTTGTTTTATATTTTTTGCAATTTAATTATTTACCTAAATAAAGAGGTCTTTACAGGAAGTTTATAGATTTTTCTTAAATAATAAAAACATTTTAGTTAGACATATGTTTATTATAATTTTTTAAACAATAATTTTACATAAAAACATTTTAGTTTGACATATGTTTATTATAATTTTTACAAAGTACAATAATTTTACAAAAAACCACCTCCAGACAAAAAATAATTATTTTATAAAAGACTAATTCGCACACAAAATTTAAAAAGCGTTCTTCATAAATCCGCAGTCTATGACTTTTATCAAGAAGGTAGTTAATGGTTTCAGCAGTTTTGTTTATTCGACGAAGAAATCGATCACGATCCCTTGCATATTGCTCCCATTCGCCAATTCTTGCTTGACGATGTGCAAAATTCCAAACTGTAATATATTTTACTTGATTGCGTGATTCATTAAAAGTAACGTGCATCTTCATATTCAATGTTGATTGTAAAATGAAATTAATTGCTGTATCTGTTGAACATTTTCAAATTCGGATACTGATATACCAACTCCATTACTGAACTGACATTTTCCGAATTGCCTGTCGTAGACACTTCATTTAAAATAAACTGACCAACATCAATGTTGGAATTGACACTGTCGATCAAGGTATCGAAATACTTGGAAAATTATTGTTTCTTGAGCATATCTACTTTATAGTTGATTAGGGAAGCCAGTTCAAATAATTTGCTAACAGTTTCCATAGCTAAATAGACCCCATTACCATATTTATCTTCCACTTTTATGATTTTTATATCTCTAAACCATTCAAAATGTATTGTAAATGAAGACTTTAGTGGTTGAAAAGTTTCACCACTCGTTGTATAAAAATAGTTAGTTACTATGCCTTGGTGCTTCAGGAACTCATTCCATTCAGACTCATTTAAAAACACACTATCACCTTTCAAACCTTTAATTATCACCAAAGGTTGAAAATTAAATTCGTAAGCTAGTGCACAGCATACATATTTTGATTTGGATGAGATGAGATGATATTGTTTCTCATTAATTGTAACAAAATTATTTTTCTTAGCTGATTTTTCAGAAATTGCTTGGTTAGCTGGCTGGCAATTGTTGTAGTTATTCATTGTTTATTAAAAGTTTAAGAACTACCTATAATAAACATGTTCTTCAACTTATAGTAGTTCCCCTTCCAAAAGTATTGAATGGAGGGGGATATCCTTGAGTTTATGCAGATTTATGAGAACAATTTAAGAATAACTCTAACATACAATCTTGAAATATTTAGTGACAATCATAATTAAACGTAATAAAAAATATTTGGAATAAATTATTTATTCTGACATTTTGTTTCTTTTCAAACAATACATTAAATTTAGATATAATGCAAGTAATGTAATGGTATACAAAAAAAAATGTAAAAAAACCTTTAATGAGACCATTCATACAAACAACTTAAAGTTTCAATATAATCTTTAAATTTTGTTGAAGGCCATTTGGCCATACAGGGTCCTTCTTCCCACCCTAAATTATCACCACCTTTCAACCCCTTCTCAATATTTTTTGTTAACCATGCATGAACTTGTTTATATTCATCATTATTATTTGGCTCAAAGTGAAATTTAATGTTAAATTGTTTAACTACATCCATTATACATTTTAAAAGTTTAACATCGGCAAAATGGGCAACATTGCAAATAGTTTCATCGATTAATGAATCAATTTTCCTATATTTTGAGGAAATATTTGTTGCTTGATATTTTTCATCAAAATTTTTCAAATCTCCACATGTTAATAAAGTAAACAAATAGTATTTTTCACAAATCGGTGAAGTGATGTGATTCTCACCAAGTAAATCGTCCAATTCCAAAATACTTAAAAACTCATGGCCACCATGCTTCACTACTTCAATCACATCAACTTATCCAACTATAATTTTTTTCCACCAATAATGAAATTAAATTATTGCTGCAAACTTCGCTATCAACTATATAACGAAAAGCTGCTACGGCTATTTTATTTAAAATAGCTACAGCAACTGGCAAATTTTCTTCACAAGCATTTCTAGTAATTATATATCGCAAAGTACGTTTACAAATTGTTTGTGTTTCACCACATAAGCGAGAGAAAAGTTCTGAATATAAGTATTGACTCATGTTTAGAGTTAAAGTAACTGACAAGCTAACATTAAATGCTACTTATATATTTTACCCCCCTTCCATAAAATCTATTGCTAAATGTCGCTGCTTTCAGCAACCTCTTTCATTACTTGAATAAGACGATCTAATCTTTCGTCAGCTGATAGACTTGCTAATGGTATATCTATATGCCCCCAAGCCAAAGTGGCACTTGATGAAGGGATGAGGTATCGTTTATCATCTTTATTAGATAATGCGACCTTACGTATAAGGTTGGTAAAAATATGATGAGATTCTGATTTAAAGATATACATTAGACAATGTACGGTTGAACATTCTCCATCCACAATTGCTTTATAATGTTTAAGTTCTAACTGCTTTTTAATGCTGGACTTATTTATTCCTTTTGCCTTCTTTCAATTTGGCTCTGGAGTGTTAATGCAATATGCTTTTGCAGAAATACCGTAATTGGATTCTAACACTTTCTCACCATATTCATCCTTCATTTTTCCTATAGTCGATAAGTTTTTTGGAATATTGTGTATATTATTTAGACTATAATTAGAAGTCATATTTATCAAGGTGCTGTTTCATATCTTCATAAAAAATTTCAGTTTCAACATAAACTATTAAAGAATCCGTATCAGTATATATATCAGTATATCAGTATATTATCACCATATAATGGTTTTAAAAATCCATAAAAAAATCATAAAGTATAGTTTTTGATATATCTAGTATTGAAAATCCAACATAAATAGGTTTGTTATAATCAATATATGTTTTTTGCATTTGAATAGCTACTAAATTGTCACAAAATATTCTTGATTCTTTAAGATGGGGTCTGCTTATATAATTTCCGGCACCATTTCTTTTAATATTTTTTTCAAACTGTGTTGCAAGCTTTATATTTACACGGTTTTCAACATTTTCACTTCTGAGCAGACTTTTTATTAAAAGACAGCTCAGAACTGTTATAGACGGGGGAATCCGACGTCTAATTAATGATTAATCTATTTAAATTGGCTGATTTTTCTGGCTAATTTTCCAGGAAAATCTGCCTGATACAAATAAATTAAACATTGCTTTGTTTTAATTAGACAATCGGATTCCTCCGTCCATACCAGTTCTGAGCTGACTTACTTATAAGTCAGCTCAGAACTGGCATGGACGTGGTAATCTGACTATCTAATTAAAACAAAGCAATGTTTAATCTATTTGGACATTTAAATATTGCTTTGTTTTAATTGGATAGTCGGATTCCCACGTCAATGCCAGTTTTGAGCTGACTTTTCATTAAAAGCCAGGTCAGAACTGTTACGGACGGTGAAATCCGACTGTCTAATTAATGTTTAATCTATTTGGAATGGACTTATTTTCCTGGCTAATTTTCCAGGAAAATCTTCCCGGTACAAATAGATTAAACATTGCTTTGTTTTAATTAGACAGTCGGATTCCCCCGTCCATACAAGTACTGAGCTGGCTTTTAACTATAAGTCAGCTCAGAACTGGCATGGACGTGGAAATTCGACTATCTAATTAAAACAAAGCAATGTTTAATCTATTTGGACGGGGCAGATTTCCTTGAAAATTAGCCAGGAAAATCTGCCCGGTCTAAATAGATTAAACATTGCTTTGTTTTAATTAGATAGTCTGATTCTCATGTCCATGCCAGTTCTGAGCTGACATTTAATTTAAAGCCAGCCCAGAACTGGTATGGACGGGGAATCTAACTGTCTAATTAATGTTTAATCTATTTGGAATGGGCTGATTTTTCTGGCTTATTTTCCAGGAAAATCTTCCCGGTACAAATAGATTAAACATTGCTTTGTTTTAATTAGACAGTTGGATTCCCCCGTCTATACCAGTTCTGAGCTGGCTTTTAATTATAAGTCAGCTCAGAACTGGCATAGACGTGGAAATCTGACTATCTAATTAAACAATGCTTTGTTTTAATTCGATAGTCGGATTCCGACGTCCATGCCAGTTTTGAGCTGACATTTAATATAAAGCCAGCTCAGAACTGGTATGAATAGGGGAATCTGACTGTCTAATTACAACAAAGCAATGTTTAATCTACTTGGAATGGGCAGATTTTCCGGACTAATTTTCTAGGAAAATCTGCGCCGTCCAAACTTTGCTTTGTTTTAATAAGATAGTCGGATTCCCCCGTCCATGCGAGTTGTGAGCTGACATTTAATTAAAAGGTAGCTCAGCACTGGTATGAACGGGGGATTCCGACTGCCTAATTAAAACAAAGCAAAGTTTAATCTATTTGGAATGGGCAGATTTTTCTGGCTAATTTTCCAGCAAAATTTGACCGTTCAAACACATTAAGCATTGCTTTGTTTTATTTAGATATTAGGGTTGTCATGCCCATGCCAGTTCTGAGCTGACTTTTAATTAAAAGCCAGCTCAATCCAACTATCTAATTAAAACAAACCAATGTTTAATCTATTTGGACCGTGCCGATTTTCCTAGAAAATTAGCCAGGAAAATCTGCCTATTCCAAATAGATTAAACATTGCATTGTTTTAATTAGACAGTAGGATTCCGCCGTCCTTACCATTTCTGAGCTGGATTTTAATTAAAATCCAGCTCAGAACTGGTAAGGACGGCGGAATCCGATTATCTAATTAAAACAAAGCAATGTTTAATCTATTTGGACCAGGCAGATTTTTCTGGAAAATTAGATAGGAAAATCTGCTCATTCCAAATAGATTAAACATTAATTAGACCGTCGGATTCTCCCGTCCATACCAGTTCTGAGCCGACTTTTCATTAACAGTCAGCTCAGAACTGGCATGCATGTGGGAATCCGACTATCTAATTAAAACAAAGCAATGTTTAATCTACTTGGACCTGGCAGATTTTCCTGGAAAATTAGTTAGGAAAATTAGCGAGGAAACTTGCATCCATATTCTTCAACTTGTGTTACTCAATTCCCATTCATTGTATACAATGAATGGAAATTCAGTAACACAAACATTTCTTATAAGAAATATTCTGGCAGAAAAAAGACATTGCCATAGTTCAGGCTGGCAGTATTAGAAAAAATGTTATCAGAACCGTCGTTGTCACACCAAATAAGAAAAAAATACAATTAATATGGAACATAGCGCCGCGTAACAAAAACGAAGTCGATTTCGGTGCGGATCGTCATAACAATCGACACACATTTAAAGGGCAACAGAAAATCTGAAAACATGACTACAAGGGTAAGGTTACGGAAGGCACAACCGAAAAATATAACTAAAGACCAAAGAAGAAGAAAAGTGGACGGTCACAACAAAAGAACATCTCCGAGGGCGACAAAAAGAAGCGCAGGATAAAGGAGAACTACGCAATTTATATTTACCAAATACTGAGGCAAGTACATGCCGACCCCGCATCTCGAGCAAGGCCATAAGCATAATGGACAGCTTCGTCAAGGACATATTGGAGCGCATCACCGCCGAAGCCTCCAGGCTCGCTCATTACAACAACAGATCCACGATAACCAGCCGGTAGATCGAGACCGCCGTCAGGCAACTTCTGGCCGGTGAACACGCCAAACACTCAGTCAGCGAAGGTACTAAGCAGGTTATCAAGTACACCAGCTCGAAGTAAATAAATAAACGTGTGCCTTTCAATTGTGTCACATTAGATGGAAAAATTGGAGAGAAAAAGGTCGGCGCTTTTCAGAGTCTCAAATTTACATACATTTCGTGATAAGTACGCTCGATCCGTAACCTAATCGCAATTAGCTATTGTTTGACCGACGCCACATTTCACTCATCAGAACCTTTTTTTCTTCTCCATTATTATTTTGCCGCCTGAAGTGTGTCGATCGATATGACACAAACCCGTTCTTGTCTTGTCTATTATTGTATTTGCCAATTTGAGTAGTTAGACATATCGTGAAGAGCCAGCGTAGTTCACAGTGCAGCTGCAGCCAAGTCAGCGCCCAGGTGAGACTCCGCCTACTTTGTTGTCCCTAAAAGGTACCACTCGCAACGAACGTTCGTACGATTTACTGGTAATTTTGCACAGACGTTACTACGGTTCTCACGGCGGAGCGTCTATTACAGGTATCCGACCATAGACTTCACGCTCGTTTTATTCTCTCGTCACTTTTGGATCCAGTATCCGCCCAACCCTTGTTAACGTTGCTGGACACCATAACGAGTTAAGACCACAAATTTCTGCATTCACCAAATTGACGGTTACTGTTCTCAGTGTTCTTCGTCCCACTAGCACTATACTTTCAGTTTTGTGAGGCTCAAGTCGTATCCAGTTTTCCACCCTTGCAACTGACCAGTTGATATTATTTTCTAGGTCACCGTTTTGTCCTTCGTTTGCAATCACCGCCTAATGATCTGCATATCCTACAATAGACATGCTGTTTACGGACTCCAGACTAAATATCCTGACTAAAATTCCTGCGCTATCTTATTTTGTTATTATCACTTATTGTCATTAATGTTCTTGTACAAATTTTACTTGTGACAATCTTGTACTCTAGTCCCCAAATATCATCATCTATTTCTTTACAAAGAGAGTCCCAACCTGTTTCATTGCCTTTGTTATTGATGTCTTTAATTTCTTTCTGCTTTCACTGTATTAATCTTGTGCCTTCCTCTCTATTACTACTTCTGATGTTTTTTCCTATTACTTCTACTGGCCTTTCTTCTCGTATTCGTAGAATCAATTCTGATTTTGGCGATGTATTCATTCCACTAATACGCACCTTTTTGTCTGTCGCAATTCTGTTTCCTCTTCAAGTACACCTCACACGCTCTTTTTACTGCTCTATTCAGGTCTTTGACTACCGTCGTGGCTTTTCTGCTTTGTTTGTATCTCTTTTTTTTTTCTAGAAGTTTCCCTTTTTTATCATTTTAGGTCCACTATTTGATTGTTTCGGTTTGCTGGGCACTACTTAACGGCTCAGGTCCTCCTCGTTCTCTACATGCTATCCTCTCACGTATCTCTGCAGACCTGATTAGCACATGGTTACGTCGTTATATGACGATCCTCCATTATTTTTGAACGTTGCAAGTCTACCATCATTCAGTATAATATAGTCCGGCTGGCACATCCATTCTATCAACACTTGTCCCTTTTTGTCTTCCCTTGCTGAGCCCCAACTATAAGCTTTCGCACTGAAATCCTCCCCAGTTAATATCTTCTTCACCAATTGCAGTTGACACATAGCAGGTATACAGAACTATGTCAATCATTTCAATCCTTTACCTTCTCCTGTTCTGTATACTTGTGATTTGATAACAGTAACATACATCGCTACATCTACATTTTTGCCTGTTACCCATTTGGCGTTTGGCCCAGCCATGCGCTTGTTGGTTTCAGCTGTTATTGTTAAAATTATGTCTTCCCTATTGCATTAGTTTATTAATAAATCCATCGCCCTTTCCCTCCTATCTACATTTACTTGGAGCACCTTCATTTTAATTTTGTTAATCTTTCCGTATTCTCCTTCTCTAGCGCCTGTACATGTTCACTGTGTGTAGCACAGTTCACAGACTCTGCATTGTGTCCCTCCGCATCGCATAAATAGCATCGCTGCACATTTTCGGAATCCCTTCCGTTGTGACCTTTCCCACAACATTTGTATCATACTTCTTCTGCGTCTTTTGTTGTGCATTCTTATGCTATATCTCTATTCTATAGCATCTATGACACTTAGGAATATATTAATTTCTTTGCACGCCATCTATGCCATCGTTTTCCCAGTTTTTTTTACTCTCCAGCGACTGCTGGCTGCATTCTTTGCAAAGTAACCAATGCTATTTATATGCATTTTTGTTTGCCTTATCTGATAATCTAACCTCTAGGCTTTCCTTCTGTACTGGCTTCACGGCCCTTTTTAACACTTCTTGAAGTTAATTTTCCTCAACTGTCTCATCTATACCGAGTAACATTGGCTGTCTTCCTTTTCTCTTTTATTTGCACTTTCACCACACTTTCCAGCTTTGTAATATGTTGTTTTTTAAACACCTGCTTCCGTGCTTTATCCTTCCATCGTATCTTTATCTGCACGTTATTGCTGTATATTTTTTTGTCTCTTTTGTCAACTCTTATTCCCTCGGTGTTTACATTTCTTTTAAGACTCCTGATGATGTCCGCATAGTAATTTCCGGCTAGTGGTTTCAGAATTATTGTTTGTTTTTTCTGATTTTCATACCACCTTCCCATCTAATCGTTTTCTTACTGGCTCTCTTGTTTCTACAGAATTGTATTTTTTGGCTTTCCCTCTCGTTAAGATAACGAAAGATACTAGAATATGTATTGTAGAATCTTTCTTACATCTGAATGTAAGAAAGATACCAAACCTGAGGTCTGGTACGCCATTTGCACTGTTGCAGGTTATGCTTCCCCTCTTGTTTTCCTTTATCTTTCGCAGTGTTTTCTGCAGACTACCTTTCAGCTTAATTTTATCTTCCGAGGTTTCTCTTTAATCTAATGTCAAAATTATATATGTGTGCTTTTCAGAACTGCTTGTGTCATCAAATACAGGGCAACTGCCCCCATCGCGATCGATTTGTTTCTACACAACATATCATTTTCCCTGCTTCCAGTTCACCCTTACTTATAAATTTTCTGCATTTTAAGCAAACAAATAAAGTGTATTATTAAAAGTGATTACAGTGTGGTGCAATATTCCAATATATATATATATATATATATATATATATATATATATATATATATATATATATATATATATATATATATATATATATATATATATATGGTCAAATTCTTAAAATGGTTAAGGAAAAAGAGGGGTATTCGATAGCGGACAGCTGGCAGTGATGGCTGTACTGCCCACGTCTTTACGAGTAGCGGTGAGCATACTGATGGATGCAGTACACCCACCGGCCACTCAGACCTGAGGCCCTAGCCAGGCTTGAGTTGCCGCAGCCGAGAACTATACAATAAACGGGATTTTATTTTGTTTGTCGCGTAGGATAATGTGAGTAATATTAGCGGCTACTGGCCTGACAGTGGAGACCGAGAAACTCCAGTATATACGACATGCCTTGTTCTCCACCGGTTGGTGAGGCAGCACTGGTGTTTGGTTTATCATATACGAATGTCGAAGATGGTAATACAACATTATTATTATTATTATTATTATTATTATTATTATTATTATTATTATTATTATTATTATTATTATTATTATTATTATTATTATTATTATTATTATTATTATTATTATTATTATTATTATTATTATTATTATTATTATTATTATTATTATTATTATTATTATTATTAGTTTAATGTTCAATGTTCTGTTTACACGTTCACATATACTGGCCTTAAGATTTGTATAAGTGGCGTAATGATTTATTTGAAACTGATCCATCAGGGATTTGAACTCGCGACCAAAAAACTCCATACCATTATCTGTCTGTACATTTTTGGGTTGTGTTTTCAGAGATTTTAGAATATTAGCCATAGCTTTTGCAACTTCTTTTGATGTTTTACTTTTTAATGGTTCAGCCCAAACTTTGAAAAAGCATTAATTACTACTAAAATGTATTTGTACCCTTTATTGAATTTAGAATAAGGAAGCATTTCTACTAAATCTGCCTGAAACAAATCATTTAAACCCTTAACTATTACATGACGCCTTCTATAATTTCTTCTAGCGGGTTTGTGAAGTTCATTCACCACTACTTCTTTTACATTGATAGCGGACATTTTAGGTGTAGTTCTATGGCGCAAGCGATCGCTTTGCTGTTTGGAGAATGTTCAAAATGAAATGTGTCTCCTGATTTTATCTTCACACCAACAAATTTTTTAGCAGATATTTTTGTATTATTTAGAAATATAGTGACTTCAGTTGAAGGATATAAATAAATTTTTTCAATTTCCGCAGCGTAGTCAAACAATATTGCATAGGATTCATTATTTAAATACCATCTATGGATGTTTTTATCGATTGATTTATATCCATTATATAGTAAAATTATTTTTTGTTGTAGTTTTGAATTAATATTTCTGTTTATTATTCTACCAAATTTGTCTAAAGTCATATTGAGACTGATAAAGCGATGACAATTAATTATTATTTTATACTATTATACGAGCTTCCTGTAATTCCTCAATCAAGGAAACTATCTCATTGTGGTTGCCGTTATTACCAGCATTTTGAGCCGCAATTAGAAGTCTTAGTCTATCAACTAATTCATTAGGGTCATCCCAGTGTATATAGTTTACTGGATTTTTGTTCCATTTCATAAAACCCTTTCCCGATCGCAAATCATACACTCTGCTAGGAAATGAACCCGAGCGTGGTCTCTGTCCAGGAGGTTTAATTACAGAAGTATATTTCTTTGAGGGATTACCTATTTTGGGGTTATTTGCATCATAATTTCGTCGGAGAGCATTTGTTCTTTCTAAAATATGAAGATAATCTTTATGTTCTGCTACTTTATATGGTGCTGGATTCTTTTTAAATAATAATTCATACAATCCTGTTGTTCCTTTATATCTAATACCTTTTACAACAATATCTTCGTTATCAAAATTAATATCAGAGTCTCCAATATAAAATTTATCTGAAAGTATGTCATGCCTAATCCCATGCGGAGCAAATTGGTCCAAATATATCTCAAAAGAAGGTTCACTGAGCAATCTTTGAAGTTCTGCTGTGCTAATTTCAGCGGGAGTTTCCGGTTATTGTTCAGGTTCTGCGATAAATACCTCTTCACCTAACGGCTCTTCTTGAAATAAGCGACGCGGTCTCATTTTTGTCTCATATTTCACGGATGTTTCTTCTGACTTGTTAAATTCTTCTTCTGTTACTTTGGATGCATTTTTTTCCAGTTTAATATCTGAAAGTATCTTTTTTAAGGGTTCTGTAATAGGTTTTAATTCTTCCCCTCTCTGAATGGCAGATTCTACAACATCAGATTTGCAACTTTCGTTTAAGTGCTTTTCATTAAAAAATGAGTTGTCTTGCAACTGTTTGATCCATGTTTGCGTTGTCAATAGTTAATTAATACTAAAGCTTTTTTTTCATCCTTACGGATAAATATAGGCATCAAATCCTTTTCTATATCTGCCAGCCCGGAATGGAAATTCTTTATTTATAACCAAAAATCCGAATTTACCTTTCCAAAAATAACAACATATATCTTTAAATTTCTGAAATGTCATATCAACATTAACGTGATCATCATAAATATGTTTCAGATTAGTATTATCTTGTTTAAATATTACAAGCAAATTTGCATTATCTCTATTTCTGCACAGCGATTGATAGGGTGAAGTTTTATATTGCTCTGTCTCCGGTCTAGACTGACCGTAGTACAGTTGTCTTTTGCGGTCCAGAGCTTTACACTCACACAAGATGTGTTGGGCTCATTCCTCCCCCTCGCCGCAGAATCTGCATGCGAGGTCCCCTTCGAACCTCTCCAATTTATCCAGCAGTTTCTTGATGGCCATGTGTCCCGTCAAGAGACCTGTTGTGTTTCTGAGCTGTCCTCTGCTAAGATTTAGCAGCTCTACAGCTCTCTTTGAACTGGGTCCGTCAATTATTGACTTCCCATGTCTGAGTCCTGGACAGTCCGCCCAGTACACCTTGTGTTGGTTTCTGACCCAGGACTTAATGGTTCCCCTGGCAGTGCTCTTTGTCACGCCCAGAGCCAGTTCTGGTCCCATAAATGGTTCTGCTGACCCTCTTTTTGCGAGACTGTCAGTTTCTTCATTGCCTTTGACCCCCGAGTGACCTGGCACCCAGATGAGGGTCACCTCATTCTGCCCAGCCAGGAATTTACCCGTGGGCTACTTAGTGTCTTAAGGGCTTTCTGTGGCTATGAGGATCCGCTTGTTGGTGTAGCTCCTCCTCTTGTTCTCCCGCACACAGTGCAGGATGGCGTACATTTCGGCCTGAAACACCGTTGCATGGGCTCAGAGGGAAATACTATGACTTACCCCCGGTCCTTCCGAGTAAACAGCTGTCCCCGTCCCACGCTCCCCGCCGGATCCGTCCGTGTGAACCAGACGAGCGCGTCCCGTGGTATGCCCGGCGTCTCCTCCCCCCATGCCTCTCGGTCGGGGATTTCCACTGTAAAGCATGGGCTCCTTCACGATCTCCTGAATTTTGCAGTGGCCCCTGAAGCCTGGGTTGATCTTCAGTCTACCATTGCAGGCTAGTCTGTATAGTCCTAGCCTGACCTCCCAAATAATAACTAAGTGTAGGGGGGGGGGGCAGATCCAGCAACACCTCCATGGCGGCTGTTGGGGTTGAAGACATGGCCCCTGTGATGCCTAGGCAAGCCATCCTTTGGATAAGGTTATACCTTACTGTGGATTGTCCTGTGTTTATTGTCAAGTCGTCCCTGTTCAATCTAAGGCAGGGTTCTCAGTTTTCTGTTGATATGGCGATGAACCGTTTTGCCTGCCTTAAGCCTGGTGTTTGCCTTCAGTATGAGAGTATTTAGTTCCTCTCCCAAGCAGCAAGTTCATTGATGCCTTGATGCCCTCGTACCCACATCAAAGTTACTTTGTTAGTGAAATAGCAAATGTACAGGCACTAAATGAAATTTTTAGACCTGTTAATGTCTCATAGGTGATTATTAAAGAATATCGAAAAATTGGAGGAGGCTCCGTGCTGTCCCCTGGCAGATAGGCTGACGCGACAGTAATGTCCCTCAGCCCATCCGCTCCTCCACATCGGATTTTGATCGTTGCCAGGTCCCTGGAACAGAAATTTATTAGAGGGAGAAACTCTATCCATTCCCTGACAAAAATGCAGGCCCTCGGGTTCTCGCTGGATCTGCTGTAGATGAGCTTTCCAGTAGCTCCGCCGAGTCCCTTGATCTCTCCTTTATAGGAGTACGGTTCCTGGATGAGGGCCACATCCGTGTTCCTCAGAGCCATTAGTAGTCCGGCCGTGGCTGCCCTACTGTGTTGGAGGTTGACCTGAAGGAACCTAAGTCCCATTAACCCTTAGTTGCTTCCCCAGTGGGCGGAAGCTAACCCTTCCCATGCCCCAGAATGCCTTGAAGGAGGTTCCTTCAAGGGCTCTGTAAGATGTCGGGTCGATCGAGAAGGCGAGCGTCTGTCCTTTCTC
Organism: Tillus elongatus; assembly: GCA_964006375.1. Classification (NCBI taxonomy): domain Eukaryota; kingdom Metazoa; phylum Arthropoda; class Insecta; order Coleoptera; family Cleridae; genus Tillus; species Tillus elongatus. The sequence continues at coordinate 43,968,264 of OZ023270.1, read as the reverse complement.
CTCTGCCTTCCTGCTTAGAACCGACCAGTGTTGCGTCCCCAGTTCAGGGTTCTGGATCTTAAGTCTGCTGATCACCGTCTCCTGCGGGACGGTGTCAGGGATCCGTACGAGGACCTTGCGTCTCTTTGGGAGTTCCTTGGGCTCGACGGCTGTCAAGTCCGCCCCCTCCCAAATCTGACCGAGGCCCCCGATCGTTTTCCGCAGCCAGTCCCGCGACTGCGGGCCGGCACAGGTTATCCAGAGGATGCCCCCCGTCAGGCGCGTCCGGTGGAACTGAGGCGGGCTCTCCCCTTCCTGAAGAGAGTCAACTGCAGCTACCACCGCAGCCTGGATCAGGTCCGCCTTCCCCTGGTCTAGCGTGACCTCAGGATGGCATCTGTCAATCATTGCCATCCCGAGGCCCTCCGCAGCCTCCCTGTAAGAGGCAGTCTGCGCCGGTGTTCCGGCCTTGGTTCCTTTGGGAGGTCTGTCTGTAGTAGGCGTGCTAGAGCCAGAGCGCGGCGTCTTCCGACTCGCACTCTCCTCTTGCGCCTTTACAGGCACCCTGGCCCTTTTGGAACGTCTGTCTGTAGTGGGCGTGCTAGAGTTCGAGCGCGTCCTCTTCTGACCCGCACTCCCCTCTGGCGCCTTTACAGGTTTCTCGACCTTCCAGGTCCCGGCCGCCATTTTTGCGCCCTCCGGAGCTTCTTTCTTTGCGCCCCGGAAAGACGCTTGGACTGACGGGGCAGTCCCTCTACTCTAACAGTAGAGTCCTCACTGGTGGAGGGGCCCCCGGAGTCCGCGGAGCTCGCCGCCCTCCGGTGGGACCCAGCCTCCAGCTTGGTTGTCGGGGACAGGTCTCTGGCCGAAGCTACCCCCTGATCCCCCGTATCTACGCCGGTCGTGGGACCTCCAGAGTCCGCTGCCGCCCCCTGGCTCGTCTCCGTTTCCGGGATAGACTCAAGGCACAAGTCTGTAGCCGGAGCCACTCCTCGAGCCTCATTGGTTTTGGTTTTGTATGTGTTTATTATCTTCATGTTGTTCCCACGAGAATGGGGGAAATACTGTCCACACCATCAGAACCCCCTGTGTGGTGCAAGGCGGGTTACTCTGGAGGGTTGCCTGGTACTCCAGAGGTTCCGTTCACGACACCATAGCCCTGGTGCCATAAATCCATAAGCACGGGTCACGTGACACCGTAGATTGGGGGAGTTTAGTTCGACCTCCTTGTCTAGATCCGTCATGTTTAGTTATTAGCAGGGTCACCTCGTGCAGGATGCGGATTTTTACCGCGCATGACGGTCTTGGGGAAAGCTTCATCGGGAGTTTATGTTGTTATTTCCACTTCCTCAGCTTGCCCCCTGGAAAATTAGCCAGGAAACTTGTCATCCATATTCTTCAACTTGTCTTACTGAATTCCCATTCATTGTGTAAGAAGTATTCTGGCAGAAAAAAGACATTGCAATAGTTCTGACTGGCAGTATTAGAAAAAATGTTACCAGAACCGTCGCCGTCACACCAAATAAGAAAAAATACAATTAGTATTGAACACATGCCTACCAAAATCCAAGGGACAAACGAAAAGGGCAAAACTCTCCGAAAACAATGTCGCGCATGCGCCCGAAGAAAGTCAGAAAAGACACAACGTACCAATGCGTAGCGTGCCCTGGAAATCCGGGACTGTGTTTAGGCACATGTTTTCTAAATTACCATTAGGAGATTTTATAAGACATACTGTAATAAGATTTTATAAATAAAGAAAAAACATTTTTTTATTACTTTTTAAAGTATTTCTTTTTTTATATATATTTTGTGCAAATAAATGAATGTTTTATATGAGTAAAGTGATTATTATCTTCAAAAAATAGGACGCACATGCGCGCTTTCCGCATTATTGCATAAATTCTTATAAATATGCAGACAGCGCAAATGCGCGTCTTAGAAAAAAACAAACCAATACTCGACAAACTCAGTTATATTTGTAATTTAAGTCACTGGACAAAAATTTACTTACCTTTAAGAATGCTACTACCTCTGCACACGGTAGAATTATGCTAATTAATTCCCGCAAGTGTTAAACATTGCTTTGTTTTAATTAGACAGTCAAATTCCCCCATCCATACCAGTTCTGAGCTGGCTTTTTATTAAAATTCAGCTCAGAACTGACATGGACCTGGGAATCCGACTATCTAATTTAAACAAAGCAATGTTTAATCTTTTTGGAATGGGCAGATTTTCTTGGCTAATTTTCCAGGAAAATCTGCCCGGTCCAAATAGATTAAACATTGCTTTGTTTTAATTAGATAGTCAGATTCCCACGTCCATGCGAGTTCTTAGCCGGCTTTTAATAAAAAGCCAGCTCAGAACTGGTATGTACGGGGGAAGTCGACTGTCTAATTAAAACAAAGCAATGTTTAACCTATTTGGAATGGGCAGAGTTTCGTGGCTAATTTTCTAGGAAAATATGCGCGGTCCAAATAGATTAAACATTGCTTTGTTTTAATTACATAGTCAGATTGCCCCCTCCATGCGAGTTCTTAGCTGACATTTAATTAAAATCTAGCTCAGCCCTGGTATGGACGGAGGGATCCGACTGTCTAATTAAAACAAAGCAATGTTTAATCTATTTGGAATTGACAGATTTTCCTGGCTAATTTTCCAGGAAAATCTTACCGTCCAAACAGATTAAACATTGCTTTGTTTTAATTAGATATTAGGATTCCCACGCCCATGCCAGTTCTGAGCTGACTTTTAATTGAAAGCCATGTGAGAACTGGCATGAACGTGGGAATCAGGCTGTCTAGTTAAAACAAAGCAATATTAAATCTATTTGGACTGGGCAGATTTTCCTGGCTAATTTTCCAGGAAAATCTGCCTGGTCTAAATAGATTAAACATTGCTTTGTTTTAATTAGATACTCGGATTCCCACGTCAATATTAGTTCTGCGCTGACTGTTAATTAAAAGTCAGCTTAGAACTGATATGGACAAGCGAATCCGACTATTTAATTAAAACAAAGCCCTGTTTAATCTATGGGCAGATTTTTCTGGCAGATTTCCAGGAAAATCTGCCCATAGTTAAACATTGCTTTGTTTTAATTAGACACTCGGATTCCCCCGTCCAAATCAGTTCTGAGCTGGCTTTTAATTAATTAATAAGTCAGCATGAAAATCTGCCGGTCCAACTAGATTAATCTATTTAAAGCAATGTTTAAACATTGCTTTCTTTTAATTAGATAGTCGGATTCCCCCGTCCATACCAGTTCTGAGCTGGCTTTTAATTATCTAATTAAAAGTCAGCTCAGAAGTGGCATGGACGTGGGAATCCGAATATCTAATTAAAACAAAGCAATGTTGAATCTATTCGGACGATAAGATTTTCCTGGAAAATTATCCAGGAAAATATATCCATTCAAAATAGATTAAACATTGCTTTGTTTTAATTAGACAGTCAGATTCGCCCGTCCGTGCCAGTTCTGAGCTGGCTCTTAATTAAAAGTTTTCTCAGAACTGGCATGGACATGGGAATCCGACTATCTAAATAAAACAAAGCAATGTTAAATTTCTTTGCAGATTTTCCTGGAAAATTGTCCAGGAAAATCTGACCATCCCAAATAGATTAAACATTGCTTTGTTTTAATTAGACTGTCGGAGTCCCCCGTCCATACAGTTTGGAGCTGGCTTTTACTTAAAAGTCAGTTCAGACCTGACATAGACGTGGGAATCCGACTATCTAATTAAAACAAAACAATGCTTAATCTATTTGGACCGTACAGATTTTCCTGAAAAATTAGCCAGGAAAATTAGTCATGACACTTGCCATCCATATTCTTCAACTTGTGTTACTGAATTCCCATTCATTGTATAAGAAATATTCTAGCAGAAAAATGACATTGCAATAGTTCAGACTGGCAGTATTAGAAAAAATGTTACCAGAACCGTCGGCGTCACACCAAATAAGAAAAAATACAATTAGTATGGAACAAATGCCAACCAAAATCCAGGGGACAAAGGAAAAGGGCAAAATCCTCCGAAAACAATGTCGCTCATGCGTCCAAAAAAAGGCAGAAACGTACCATTTTGTAGCGTGCCCTGGGAATCCAGGACTGTGTTAACGCACATGTTTTCTAAATTACCATAAGGAGATTTTATAAGACATACTGTAATAAGATTTTATAAATAAAGAAAAGACATTTTTTTGTTAGTTCTTAGAATATTTCTGTTTTATATAAATATTTTATGCAATTACATTAATGTTTTATTAGGGTAAAGTGATTATTATCTTAAAAAAAAGAGGACGCACATGCGCGCATTCCGCATTATTCCATAAATTCTTATATATATATATATATATATATATATATATATATATATATATATATATATATATATATATATATATATATATATATATATATATATATATATATATATATATATATATATATATATGCGAACGGCGCAAATCCGCGTCTTAGAAAAACTCAAACCAATACTCGACAAACTCAGTTATATTTGTTCTAATTTAAGTCACTGGACAAAAATTTACTTACCTTTAAGAAAGTTACTACCTCCGCAATGTTTACTCTATCTGGAATGGGCAGATTTTCCTGGCTCATTGTCCATGAAAATCTTCCCGGTTTTGATCCCTGAAATGATTGACACAGTTCTGTACTCCTGCTATGTATCAACTGCAACTGGAGAAGAATACTTCCAGAAATTTCTAACCTTCTTCAACAGAGACGTTAGGCAACATAAGATGAAGATATTAATTGGACGTGGATTTCAGTGTGAAAGGTTTCTGGACTTGGTAACACTGGACGTAAAAAATGTATTCAATACAGTACCATGGAGAGGCATATACTAAGTGTTAAGAAAGAAGCAAGTTGAGCCATATTTGCTGAAAATAGTATGTGGCGAACAGACAGATTCTGTTTGCACAGAAATATCGAATGCATGCTACATGTGGCGTGCGTCAGGAGTCAGTCCTAGGACCAACACTGTGAAACATGTTTTACGATAAGATCTTTAGTCTTAAGTCCGTAAACAATACGGTTATTATAGGGTATGCAGATCCTTTGGCGGTGATTGTAAGCGGAGGAAATAAGGGTTACCTAGAAAATAATATCAACTGGTCAGTGGCAAGGGTGAAAAACCGGATGGCAAATAGAGGTCTACAACTTGAGCCTCACAAAACTGAAAGTATAGTGCCAGTGGGACGAAGAACACTGAGAACAGAAACGTCAAGGTGGAGAATGCAGAAATATGTGGTATTATATCTTTATGGTGTCCAGTAACGTTAACAATGTTAGGGCGGATACTGGATCCAAAAGTGAAGAGAGAAAAAAAACGAGCGTGAAGTCTACGGTCTGTTACCTGTAATATACGCTCAGTTCTGACGGCTAGATGCTTGAGATTATTGTTGTGGTATTAAGGGGAAGATAGGGAGGATAGAGGATTGAACTCGAGGATTGCGAGGGTGATAAGATAAGTGATATATTTATCTTGGGTGGACATCAGAGTGTGTCGGAGCCTCGGACATATTTTATTAAAAAAAAACAGAAAATACCATCAACACAATACAAAATACCACCAATAAAACTCCGTCATTGCCGGTCCCAACCCGGGAGAAAGCAGGAAAAGGTGGAGTAACAACCACGTCAAAAATCAGGGTCCGTCTGGCCCGGACGGTACCTCCCTGTGAGGGCCCCTGGCTAGGGCCTCAGGTCTGTCTGGCCGGTGGGTGTACTGCATCCAGCAGTATGCTCACCGCTACTCGCAATGACGTGGTCAGTGCAGCCATCACTGCCAGCTGTCCGCTGACGAATTAACCCTATTTTTCCTTAACCATATTACCTTACTCCTTTTTTTATCCCTACCTGGGCCACCAGAAGTAATTGCTGGCAAACTAATGGTAATGGAGCAAAACCAAAGCCTCGGAAAAATGTCGCTGCATGGGCTTCGCCAGAGCATGGTCGGAGTCGGCACTGTACATGCATGCGGGATGTTGTTGGCGGGGTGCTGATGAGGCGTGCCCCTGTCAAACGCTTGACTTAGGCGACAGAGTCTATAGCTGAGTTAACGGAAGTAACAAAAAGTGGATCCTCAAAAGCAGGACAAGAGAAGGGACAGAGGACTCTTGTGAGCACACAAACGGCGGATAAACGACGATAGTAAACGAAGGAAATGGTAGAGAAATTAGAAAATGAACTGGAGATAGAACTTTATGAAGCAAGTTTTCTAGAACTTATAAATAATAATTGGTCGGAGGTAGTCTACAACAGATGTCAGATAAACAGGGATCAAAGGAAATCAAGAGAATTTGACCAAATATGTAATCACTTTTAAATATACACTTTATTTGTTCGCTGTACGGTTGTGATTTCCTATTGGTTTGCCTGGACTGCAGTTTCGAAGCGTGCTGATGATGAACCTTCAAAACTACAGTCCACGCAAACCAATAGGAAATCACAAACGTACAGCAAACAAATAAAGTATATATATATATATATATATATATATATATATATATATATATATATATATATATATATATATATATATATATATATATATATACTTAGGAAAGGAGAAGATCAAGACGACGATATTGTGAAGAAGATTGCGGAACGTAATCGACAGGTGGAAAATGCTTATAAGTAAGGGTAAACTGGAAGCAGAGAAAATTATATGTTGTGTAGAAACAAATCGAGTCTTTTTTCACGATGCGGGGAGTTGCCCAACTGACATGGACGTGGTAATCCGACTAACTAATTAAAACTCCATCTTCATGAGTTTGCTACCAATTACTTTTGGTGGCCCAGGTAGGGATAAAAAAGGGGTAAGGTAATATAGTTAAGGAAAAAAAAGGGTTAATTCAACAGCGGACGACTGGCTGTACTGTCCACGTCTGGCACTAGCCAGAGGGGTACCGTCGGGGCCAGACGAACCCCTTCGTCTTTTCTCCTGGGTTGGGACCGGCAATGACGGAGTTTTATTGATAGTATTTAGTATTGTATTGGTGGTATTTTCAGTTTTTGTCTGAATAAAATATGTTGGGCAACCGTCCGAGGCTCCGACACACTCTGATGTCCACCCAACCTTATTACACCCGTGCCCTTGGCCCGCTCCAGCGTTGGTGGCACGGGGCCGTAAGTAATCCAGGTTCAGAGAACGGAGGAGACGCAAAGACCCGAGGTTGGCAGATTTCTGCACCCTGCAAGCTAGTAAATATGCAGCGGCGTGGCATGCCGAAATTTGGTTGAGTTCCCGCAGAAGCGTATTGTGTACACCTACTAGACAGTCAATAATTAGAACGAAGAGTCGTAGATTGTGTCCTGGATAAAGTTCAAACATAAGGTCTCTATACTTGGTCTGTTTTTCCCTCTCCTTTATACTAACGTTAGCCTCAGCTGGAGCCGAGAACTATATAACAATCAAGATTTTATTTTGTTTGTCGAGAAGGATAATGTCAGGCATATTCGCGGCTACTGGCCTGACAGTGGAGACCGAGAAACTCCAGTATATACGGCATCCCTTGTTCTCCACCACGGACTGAATATCCCTCGGTTGGTGAGGTGTTTGGTCTATCCTATACGAATGTCGAAGATGGTAATACAACAGTATTATTATTATTATTATTATTATTATTATTATTATTATTATTATTATTATTATTATTATTATTATTATTATTATTATTATTTTATTATTATTATTATTATTATTATTATTATTATTATTGTCGACTTTAAGGGAACATTCACAACGCAACACATCCTCATTTCCCAGGAATCTCCGCACGGTGTGGGCAGTTGCAACTGAAATTGCACTGTGAAAACGAAGGTAGCAGACACCCGCTCATTCTATACCAGAATCAAACAACTATGTAAGTTAGTTTATTTTATCAATTATCTCAGCAATTGGGAAATCAGAATTTATACCTCCTCAACCTCTGACAACGAGAACATAAAAAGGAACATCGCAACAGCATTTACGAATTTTCCACATTCCGCCCAAAAAAAGATAGAACTAAAAAGATAGTCCTCAAAGCAGCAACCGACCCCAAACAGATGAAGTTGAGGCATGCCTAAGGCCAAGCCGCTTATAGAATCATGAATAAAACTCAAAGGCAAGAACGAAACCTCGTCTTCGTTTTTAGTGGCCACCTGAGGAACCCAAAACCTCAAAGAATTAAGGAAGGTAAAAGACCTTCGAAGCATTAGAATAAAATGGGAACCCCTAATGAAGAAACAACAAGTCACGTTATTGTCAAAAATTTTGATCATTGGTCAAGTCAATGCAAACCTAAATCAGGCTGCGCAAATGCAGGAAGCACCACACCGAGGATGCAAGTAGGTGACATGGAAGTCCAGTGTTGTAACTGCCTGTGTCTTCATGCAGATAACTACCGCGAGTGCCCAGTATACACCAATTATATAGATCAATTGGTGAAAACATATCAATATAACACACAAAACCATCACACACCACTTTCCCAAGTCAAACACGCCACTCACACATAATCTGATACATCTATCCGACCTAAGACAAATGTTCCAACATTTCACTTGTGACAATTTGGTACATTACTCAACGAAACAAAAATCCTCAGTAACATATGCGACCTGAGCCAAATCCTGACTATGTTTCGAGTAAAACTTAGGAAAACTAAGTATTATCCATTAAGTCGCAAAAATTTATCCCCAAGAACAGTAAAATTTAATCTTGGAATGCCTGTGCCATTGAGAACAAATTCAACGAACTCGAAATCTTAACCGAAAAAATTCAACCAGATATAATCTGCATACAGGAAACACACGTAACACAAAGAACACCAAAACTCCGATACTACGAGCATGATAGTTTCCGTAACACACTATTTGTAATGTAAACAGCATCTTTCAGCAGCAAAAATTAACTCCATCACAAACGCCTTGTTCGAAACACCCACCATACAAAAACATAACACGTACGCCATCTTAACATCGAGAATAACAATACGATCTAAACTCACAAAACAAAACACTCATAATAGGGGACTTTAATGCCAAACCCAAATTGAACTGTCTATAACGAAGGTAACGGCCTTAAACTTATTCAGATTTGGTAATTGATACGTTTCCCATTTTCTTTATAGTACCAGGATCTGTTTCTTTAGGGCAATCGACTGTAATAATTGTTTCTGTATAACTTTGCTGAGGTGGATAAGTTTAACCTACAGTGCCATGTAATCAATGTAACTTTAATTCTTTATCTGCGTCGACTGCTCCAATCAAAATAAAGCAATTTTTTTCGCTCTGGGCTTTAGTTATTAACTGGAAAAACACGCTTCTATAGTATTTGAAAATATTACACAAGTAGCAAGGAGGTATGCAGTAACAAAAACGGTCCTCCTTCAGCATTGTATTGTATGTAGCATGATGCTTACTGAAAACATATACTAGTTTCGCTCTTATTTGAGGACATTAAGGTGGGAGGGGAGGAGTCGTTTTGTGGGGTGCTGGTGAGCACTGAAATTAAACTGAAACTAGAGAACCATATTATATAAATGTTTTTTTTTTACTAATTATACCCCAGTCTCTTTTCTCATATTTACAAATATTTATATATCTAGATTTATTTAATTTTCAACAATAAATAAACATTGTCAGCAGTTCACAACGAAATTTGCAACATATAACATTTCAATCTGTAAATATCAACACACTGGTGTATTTCTTTGTAAATACGCCAAGTGATGATATCAATTCAATGTCAATAATTACGTGACGGCCTTGGCCTATTACCTACTTGACATTGCTTTACTTTAATGTTTCTTAACTGTATTGATTAACATTATAATATCTATTTCACTAATTATAACAATCAGAATAAGATTATGATATATTTCCAACCCTAGGTATGACCCCCCCCACACTATCTGCTTGGGAGTTAGAACCATACTTTTTGTCTTGATGATACAGTCTTGGGAGATGAATATTATGCCATACTACTTCATCGTAACTTCTTCCCTTTAGCCGTTACATATGATTGCAATTCTAGATTCTCGTGGGTTGATTAACATCAATGAGTTTCTAGTGTGCAGTTGTTTCCAGATTGTCGACTTGACTTCTGGTGATGGATTGGACACGTGGTTTTGTCTTCCCTCTGGTATACCAATATATCTCATCTATTATGCAGGTGTGGTTGCTTTCCATGCTTATTACCATGGCTGGGGAAAACACATATAGATTCTTGAGGATTGGAATGCTGCTTGTGAGTTCATCATCATCGTTGCGTGTTATAATCCACTCTTAGGATTTGGTTGGGTAGTTCCATAGACCAATAGGTTTCGTTTTCGACATTACACGGAATCGGGGTGACTTAAATTAGTATAAATTGCGTTACCTCTGTCATTGTGAAGTAGCTGTACAGATGAATATAGTTCTCACTGTGACCAATTTCTGACCGAAGTATCGGGTATGAAATAATCTCCAGATGCTGTGGTAGTTTTCTCGTTGCTGTCGTCATGATTTGATCAATGTGTGTCGGTGAAAGAAGGTCGTAAATATTGGCTTGGTTCACATGTATGTTTTGCAAGCTTATATAATGATGAGTAAGTTCATCTAGAAATCGATCAATATGTGAATCTTTAATGAATTATTATCTACTGCTTTGTACCAAGGCTTCATGTGGTTAATAGCTTCCAGACCTTGGTTCAGTTTGGACTTGAACTGCCTTAGTGTGTGGTTTATCCTCTTCTCTGTATCATTAAATCTTGATAGTTATTGCAGCATCAGCCACGTTTGATGATCCGATTTTTGAGTTTTTAATTTATTTAGGTAATGTAATTCGATCGTTTATTTAATTTGTTTAATGTAAACAGATTGTATTCTTTTTTGTTACAATATTCACAAGTCTTTATTTCCTTTCTCATCTTTGGAAAAGAGAATTTGTCTTTCATCTCTGTATAGGTCTCATCTAAAGTTCGATGTCGCTTTTTAGTTTTATGAGAAAACATGATTTGGTCTCTGATGCTGTTTTTAATACTCCCAAATTGGGTATTTTTGCCTCACAATTATTAGTTGTATTGGAATTTTAGATTTTTATGGGGTTTGCTCTGTTTATTAATGGGGAAATTTTATTTATTATTAAAGTTAGATGTTTCTACTTTAGGTTTTGTTTTGCTTATTATATATTTTTCCGTATTTAACCCAGTTTTTCCCGTGTTATCGTATTGGGCTAACAGAGCTAGCTGCTCTTAAAAGTGAGTTTGAAGACAAATTGAAGGATATAACTTCTCAAGTGCTGCATGATATTGATATACCAAAGATAAAGATCTAAGTAAGATACTGAATCCGCTGGACACTAAGATCTCAGCTCTACAAGCTAAGTGGAAACTTTACATTCAACACCATGAAACGTATAACATTTGAACCATCTGATACAAAAAAGCAAATTTTTGATGAATTATATACACCTGCAAGAATAAGTTTTAAACGTAGCCGTACAATAATTAATGGTTTAAATGATTTGCGGTTGATTGGTTTAGCTGAATTCCAGACAACTACAAAGAAACCTCTTGTTACAAGTACAGTTTAATGGTTATCAATTGTTTTTCAAAGTATGTGTGGACTTGCCCTCTTAAATCTAAAAATGATGAATAGGTGACTAAAGCTATGGCTGATATTTAAGCTAATAGTACAGCACCCTCTAACGTTCATTCTGATCTTGGGTTAGAACTCTAACTTTAACGCATTAATGAAAAAATACAACATTACACTATAGCACTGATAGTGATTAATTATTACATATATTCCACTTATGGTGGTATACGTATCTTGAAAGAGAAGATATATAAAAATTTCTACTTGGTTTGTTTCTACATGTGGCTTAATACACTACCTGACGTCACTGCTGCTTACAACTCTACTGTTCATCGAACAGCTGGTGCCTTAATAAATAACAACATACGTTACATTAATTTTTGAGTCAGTGACGTTTCTGGAATATATCAGTGATGACGAAAATTCCGCAGAAATTGTTGAAGAATACCAAACTTATGAGAGAATCATCTTTAAAAGTGAAACTGAAGTAAAAATGACTAAAACTCAGGATCATAGTATTATGCATACTTAGGATTTAGAGTTAAACTTAATCGATATAAACATTTTTGATGAAGTTAAAGTTTATTTGACTCTTGACATTAGTGACAGGTAAACAAACACACCTTTCACTTGAACACATAATTTGTTAAACTGTTAGCTAACACAAACGTAAACTGTTAAATTGGGTGAACGCAGCCTGAAACAATTTTCAAATACTAGTAGATTAATGAAACGTTGCATACTAGTTTCCTAATGATGTTTCAAAATGGCGTATAGTATTTTTACGAAATTTTTTTGTCAGTTCTGACATCCATTTAAATTTTGTTATTTGTTTGTCATGTGACACAAATCACCCAATCATTTAACTTTTAATGAATTTCGCACAGACGTTACTCCGGTTGTCACGGCGGAGCGTCTATTACAGGTAACCAGCCGTAAACTTCACGCTTGTTTTTTTCTCTCGTGACTTATGGATCCAGTATCCGCCCTACCCTTGTTAACGTCAATAGACACCAGATCCCATTCCCTCCAGGTTGAGACTACCCACTAAACTCTCCCTTGAAAACTAGAGAGGTGGCGGAAACCACTTGCTGGCATTGGTTCACCACGTCCCTAACTCTTGTTATTTTGAAAACTTCTACATCCTGTGTTCATCCTCCTTTGACATTATGTAATGAGATTTGTTTTAAGCTTGCACATCATGTTGAAAATTGACATCCAATATATTTTGTGGCAAAAAGGTATTTACAAATTAAAAATGCGTAAATTTTCAGATAATAAAGAGTCATCCATGATGCTATCTGTTAACCCGACATCCACTGCATGATGTCCTAGTTTGATTAGTTTCTTTTTTTGATCAGGAGCTGCTTGTAACTTTCAAGGAACCAAATTGTGCTTTTAAATTAAAATTTACCTACATCTAATCTGAAATAGGGATGGCAATAATGTGTACTACTGGCCGATAGAATCATTCATCTCAGTAAGAAATTTCACTGGTGCTGATTTACTTGCAACAATGTTAGTCATAACAGCTGCAGTATCAAGTTTTCCTGAGAATTTTAGGAGGAAATACCGATTACATCTTTTGATTTAAATCATCTTTATTAGCAAACGTCTGTTAAATATTAGCCTCGTGTTTTAAGAATGGCAGATCTGTATAGTCTTTTTGGACTTTAGATATTGTGGTATCAACAAAATCCATGTCAGCAAAAGTTTTTTTGTATTTGCGTTACTAGTATACGCTATTTGATGTGTATCTACTCCTTGATATACTTTTCGAGAGTAATTATGTTTACGTAACACTAGTTAAAACAAAATGATTTGCAGACTTAATCCAATTTTTCAATCATCGAAATTTTTCTTCATTCACACAATCTGAAAGTTCAATAGGTTCTTACTTACCCTATGTTCTTGTAAATCAACATCATAATGGACTTTTCGGAACCATTTGTCTTTGAACAACCCTGTTTAGATGTTGTAAATTTGTAGAACCTCCGAATTGGTCATTGGGGATGATGAAAGTGATTAAAAACATTAATCTGCTTTTTTATTTTACCTCCTTCATTTCTTCAATAATTCATTTAATTTCATTGTTATGGGCGCTATTACCAATATTCCGGTTATCCGCAGCATTACAGACGGTGCGGATGCGGTGGTTAATCTACAGTCCAAAAGCCAATGTTTTGTTGGACATGCATCAAAGACGAACCACGCCCCAAGGAATCTGCCACCCATTTCCGTCCAGTATCAAAGAAATGGTACTTGAAAAAAATTGAATGCGTATACTAGCTCTACGCATCAGAAACTCCACCGACAAACGAGATGCAAACAAACTCATCAAACAAGAACTAACGAAGTGAGCGAGTCTGACTTAAGACAGTTGCTGTTGGAAATAAAAGAGAACGCTTATATAGATGAACGTCAATCTGAAGGTGAAGACTCTTACAGTAAAAATATAGTTGAATTGTGTGCTGTATACTGGGCCGGCTACTGCTCCACCCAGTTTTTTGCTTTATCTTACACTCAGTACGCTTCAGGGTTCTCTTTAACTAAGCCATTCTTTAAATATTTACCAGAAGTAGCAAAATATCACTACAGAAATTGATGAACAAATGGAGATATACATTTATGGAGTCTTAAAATGATTATAATAGCTTTTGAAAGTTGACACAGCAACCGAGCAGAGAAATAAAACCAGTGAGACGGGTTGGTGGAAAGAGGAGGAAGTGGAACAACAAAATGTACTTAACAGCCAATATAACATCGGTATGCTCGATCAAAGTCTAAACCTAAAAGATGGTTGGTTTAAATATGAAAGTTGATTGTGATTGTATCAACATGATGTGTCATGTGAATGAAAACAACGGTCCTGATTTTAGAGAACATCTACCACCAAATGTGAGAGAAGTGAGAAGCCATTTCGATAGCGACGACTGCATGAAACGATCAGGCTTAACAACAACACCTCTACACAACGATCACAACGTGACCAAAATCAATGCTGATATGGTTCGTTATAAACTTATCTTTCTGTTTGAGAGACATCTGACTGGTGAAGGCGCATACTAACTGATTTCCATCTGTAGACATCAAAGTACATTTTGATATTTATATCAACTGGTTCTCTCATATGTCTGACCGCATAATAATAACAAATATGTTAATATACATTTGTGTTAAGTGTAACAGTTCCTTGGAAAATAATTATCTCAAATATATCTGTTAATAAATGTATATAACGGAAAATGTTGTTTTCTATTTTAGTAGCTAAGCCACCTTCATTGTCACAAAGAAAATCGTATCAAGTATTGTGAATCGTGCTCGTTAGAAGTGAAAAGCAGTGTGTGCTCTGGACATCTGCGCAGTGAAGCCCAAAAATTAAAAGTATGTGAAACGTGGGTAGTTGAAAAAGTGCTTATGATAAATAAAGCTTTTAAAATAGAATGGCTACTTATCGTATTAATACGAATAACAGTAACATAGAAGAAATCCATTGAAACTATGAAACATGTATTGTTTCAGCTCATTGAAGCTGCTTCAGCTAAACATGGTGCAATTGAAATAAACTTTGAATTGTTTGGGTTGTATAAGCTTCAAACTAAAGAAAGAAAACAAATGAAATCATTGAATAAAAAAACTCTAACAGTTTCAACTAATATCTATCAGTAATTCATCGAGGAAATTTAGAGTGCAGAATTAGAGTTTGCAGAAGGCTTGAATGGATTGATGTTGGAACGTCTTTTGTGACTGGAGATGAATATTAATAAATGTATTTTAAAACAAAACTAATAAATACATTTTACTTTCACAATGGTTCTTTTATTTATGTAACAAGTATACAATTTAAGTAAATAATAGCATACAATTTCTAGTACCACAAATACATTTTCTTTTATCAAATTTAACAGCGTGATACATACATATTGGATGGTCTCCTACAAGTTTTTCAAATTGATAACATTCCCGCTGTAATCACATTTCAATAACACCTCTTTAATATACCTTTTCATGATAACACCTTCCGCGAGTTAACTTTCTTGAATTTTAAAAATAATTTATTGATTATAGTTCCACACAATACTTATGAATAATAATAAAAATGATAAACTGTGACAACCTAAAAGAGACTCTAGCAATAACAATGTAGGAATGTCCGTCCGTGGTCTGGTAACTTCCATATATAGTCTCTGGTGTGGCGTGGACCGAGAGGGGGCGTCCACACCAGGTTGCTGTTTTGAAGGTGGCTGGTTGCTGAGTTGAAGGTGATCTTGGCAGGTGGCCGTCTGCTGAGCTGGGTCTAGTTGTTTACCCATGCATGAATAGTCTATTCCATGCGCTGCTATTAATTAATCCATTCGTCAGCGACCTTGGGTGTTGAATCGGGATTTGAACTTCTTATATACATTGTATGAGGTCGCCATCGTTATCTCCTCCATCCTTTAGAGCACGAAGAATAGTCATCAGGAATCAAGTGGTTGGTTTGGAGTCAGCAGTTGTTTTTTTTTACTTCTGAAAGATGTATCTTGAAGTTTTGTGATTATTGTTATTACTATCACGATGTATAATATAATTGTCGATACACTAGGGTGGTATATGGGCAAATTGATGGTTCCTGGAATTCTGCCATTGTAACTGGGATTTGGATATTGTTCAAGTCGTGCAGTGGGACATTTTCTAATTTTAATTCTGGTAATTTGTCTGTGAAGATGGGTGCTTTATTTGTTACCAATTCTATGGTTGGGAGATTGAATGATCGTTGTTTCCGATGCCATTTGCACTGAGCTGAATCTTCCGTTATTGATGATATAAGTTGGTATTTGGGTTTGAGTCGCCAGTTTTGTTCCGCTGATTATTTTGCTTTCTTCGTTTTCTTCGCAGCTAAGTTTGATCTTCGTTTCTTCTGGTGCCACTATTATGTATTGTGTATTGCCACATTTAGAGACTGTTGTTTTTGTTATGTTGACCAGTTCTGGTTTGCAATTGTTTATTGGTTTCTGGAAGTTGATCAGTTTAATTTCGCATGGGTTGTTGTCGTTTAGTGCTGTCGGGTTGCCATTTTCACAAAAGTATGTTTAGTCTTTTAGATTCCTAAACTTGTCGTTTCTGTAAGCGTAGTGTTTGCGCCAAGGATTGGATACTTGTTTCTAGGGACATCATTTTAAAGGTATACGGATATTTAGGGAATGATAATACATAGAATTAATAATAAATATAGTCTGATTTGTCTACTATATGGAATATAATTTTAAAGTCAATTTGGACTGTTTTTATTTTAAATATTTTTTCGTAAAGTGAAATGTCCGATTTTGTTATTGATCTTGATTTTGAGATATGGTTTAAATGGATTCTAATTCTTTTGATATATAAACTTTGGTTTCAGTATTGACGTATGATACGTGTTTAATTTTGAAAAGGTAATTGCATTTTCTGTTGTTAATATCATATTTAGTACAGTTAGTACAAATAACTGGACGGCGTTATGCATCAAGCGGCTAAGCGGCAATTTCCTTAAATTGAAATGTGACGGTTTAAAATTTCAATGTAACAAACACATGTTATAATATAATTTAATTATCGTCAATGACTTAAATGTATTATCATAAGAGTCCAAGTTGTTACGTTTACGTTTATTCAACTAAAATTAATCATTTTCCAATTCAAATACACTTTTTTGTTGAAAGGCGTTTAGACTTATTTCATTGATTGCCATATTCGATATGCATCTAGAAGATAAGTGCCATATTAGTCGCATAGCTTGTTGATGCTTATTGCAATGAAGTGTTTTAACAGATTTTATAACTTGTCAGGAAATCAAAACACTGTTCTCATTATACTTTTCTGATTTTTCAGTTAGTTTCTTCATTATTATAATGAATTCAGCGCAAAAATTTTATTGAACCTGTTTGGGAAAGAATATGTTTAAAGAACTGTGTACAAATATTCTTTCTAATTTTTATTGAAAAAGAGTATAACAAAAACTGATATTAGAATAATAACTAACAGAAAAATAATCATTTATGAATGATGTGCAAACTGTTTCTTCTTCGATTTGAAAATCCAGATCCCCATTGTACCCATCAATTCTTCAACCACATTTTGATCTCCACCTAATTTTCTATAAAATACTTTAGAGTCTCCCGGTATTAAATGCATCAAGCTCCAATTTCAACTGCGAAATGGGCTTGCCAGAAGGCCACTAGAGCTCCTGATGAAAGTTAAAATCATTATTCATCGACTGCCTCTTAGAACCTCGTTTCTTCAGGTTAATTTCTTGACTCTATTTCCCTTGTTAGGAGCCAGCTAATAGGATTTCCTTGTATATCTCTCTTCCTATTAATAATTTGTTTTTCTAAATTAAGAGTTCCTACAAGATCTTCCTTCTCCATTTTTGTGACGATTTACTTTTTTTTGCGTCAATTTTTCATTATTTCTATATAGTCAAATGATGAATATAATCTTTGCTATAGTTTTAGAGCCGCCTCGATGTTCACCAAAATCGTCATTTGGTAGAAGACTGTGTCCAGAGATAAAAAATCGCATTTTTATTTTCTGCAATGTTCTTTCATGACAGCCTTCAACATTAATACAAGTTAAATGTTTCGATTCTACCCGCCGCAAGAATCTGACCACAGAATAAGCTCTCGTTCCTACATCTATACGTTCACGGATGAATGTACGCAAGCAAGAAGCAACTTATTGTGCTCCACGACCTGCTCGTCCTTCCAGCCAAAGGAAGCAAAAACCTTTATTAGAGGAACCACAATGAATGCCACAGTTATACAACCATAACTGACGCTTATAAAATACTATGTTGAAAGGAATTCTTGGTAGAGTGTTCTTTCAAGATCAAAAGTAAGAACAGCGAGCTCTGAACTTTCAGCTGCTTTTTTCATATCTCCCTCCATGAGATGTCTAGCAGCTTCTGCCTGCTCTTGGTGTTCCTCCAGTTTCTTTATCAGGTTTTCAGAACGTTCAATTTCCAATTGGGCATTCATATAATCACAAAAGTTGCATGTATCTTTCTTCAGAGGTTTTCGTTTCAAATTGAACGGTGAATAAGATATGTTCTTCTAGAAAGACATAGATGCTGGTTTGGAATTTTCATTTTTATATGAATCATACATAAAAGGAGTCGTAACGTGTGCAGGAAGATAGTGAGCACTGGTCCCGCCTCTACAGTAATGTGACTTGTATTTGGGAAATCTTTCGATATGGTCAACGATTACAGCAACTGTAGCGTCACTCAGTTTATTGGATCCTCCTGCCTTACCTCTGTTATCTTTTATGTTTTCTAGATTGCTGGTTTTCTTCCACTAGTTGTGAATTCTATCTCCCGATATTCTAATTGTTTGTGTAAAGCACTGCTTACAAACTTGCATACCAGCTAATATATATGTTCTTGTATGATTCCGCCATTCTGTTTGGTTCATTTGCGTTTTACTTGTGAGACTGTCACTTTGCTTGCAACAAAAAAGCTTTTGCCTTATAGGAGGGCAATTTAAAAAAAAATCAAATTCTTTTTGCCTGTCCTCTAAGCTGGCTCTTTTGTGGCAACCACTCAAACAGCGAAAGTCACGAAATTCCTTCTGTTCAATACCTTTTCCACGTTGACTAATGTATTTCTCATTCATCCAACGCTTTCTTTTTCTGTCTTCTCTACTGTGATCAGAATATCTTCTTTTTCTATCTTTCTTTGGTCTGCCCAAGTCCTTATTAACTTCAATCACACTTTCAACATAGGGTACAACAATTTCATCAAGCACGGATTGACGGAAGAGAGCCTCCTGGACCAAACTATCTAATGTATTGATTGCTATAGAGCTACTAGCATCTGGAATTCGTTCTTGATTAGCAACGTTATTAATATTTCGGGCTGTCAGCAATTTACAGCAGAGTAGTATCAGATTCAGGTGATTGATTAACAAAGTTATAATTTCCAAGGCGATCATTGATCATCATTGGAGTCTTATTATTCTGCTTTAAATGAACTTTAAAGGTTCCTTTGTCCTTCCTAAATTCTGATATTGTAGATGGGCTTTTCATTAATATTTTTTGTCTGAAAGGAAGACCGAAAGGAGTGTCTTATTTACAAGAAAGATCGGTAGGAGCAAGTCCGATAGATAATAAAATGATTTAGGTATATCCGCCGATCCAGATATGTTAATTTTTGTGTTGTTGAACCACCCTGAACGTTAGTGACCAACTATCTGCACAAGAATATATACAGAGATGTAGATGTAAGATATTTCATTTATAACTCTTATGACGTTAACTCGGTTAGGAAAACGATCGTCAGGTTTCTTTAAATATATTGTAGTTCTTTGAGTTCTCCAAGTGTACGTGTCTTCATAATACTACCTGTTTCTTCATTATTTTAGTCCTTTAGGTTTCTACCATATCTACAATTAAACCATCTACCTTGTGTCATTAATAAATGAGATGAGGGTTACATTCAGTTTTGTACATATTTTGAGTGCCAGTCACTATGACTTTGACTTCATTTGTTATATTTTTAACTAAGCTATTTAGTGCATTTGTTCGATAGACATTCCTATACTAAGCAGTAGGCAGGCATGTATGATATGTAGCTTTACTAGGCGATAACACCTGCTTCTTTCAGTTCTTCAATGATTGATTTAATTTAGTTGTTATGAGCATTATTACCAGCTACTTGAAAAGGCATTAGAACTCTAAGTCTACCAACCAACTTATTTATGTCATCTCATTTCACATATTTTATTTGCTTGTTATTTTGTATCATCCACTTGTTACTGGTGATTTTTCTTTTATTTACATTGTGAATTCTAGGTTTGGTTATTGTTTTTCATTATCATGCGAGTCTTCATCAAAACCGTGAGGAGTTGAGGTTGTTCCGCTCAGGGATTGGTTTCGTTAGAGTTAGATACTTTTCTGAGAAAAATTAGTTCACCCATTCGGATTGTATTTAACTTTATAAACACTGTTTGATCCTAGAATATCTTCATAGTGTCGAAGATCGTCATTAGTATATGCCTTAGGCCTTTACAAAAGCCAATTCTAACAAACCTTCGATTTTATCTACTTTAATTTCATCATTAATGTTTGTATAAAGGATGCAAATCTTCATCATTGTCAGTTCATTCAGATTAAAGCATTTCGAATGTTTTCAGCAATTTTTGCTGTACTAAAATCTTTTACTTGATATTTTTCTCTTCTCAGGTCCATCTCGCTAAACTTTTTTGTTTCAACCAAGTTGGTTGTTGGTCTGATGTAAACCACCTGCTAGTTGGTTCCCGTGCTAAGAGATACAAACTGTTTGGCGGTTTAAAGTATACTAGCTTTGAGTTGGTTTTCTGTCTACCTATCTATTGTTAGTCGTCTATCACGAGAGCTGTTGGCCAGCTCTGTGTCTAAAACTACAGCTGTTAGACAGCTACTAGTTTGACACAACAGCTGTTAGACAGATGTCTCCTGATACTGTATACCTCTAATTTCAAAGGCTATATAAGAGAGCTTTTCAGCAGTTTGTTAATACGCATAAATAGAAATTGCTCCAATTTGATTGGCGCAGCAGATGCAAAAAAGCTTTAATGTTTCCTATTGAATGCATGGTACTGCAGATCAAATATATTCACCCCAAACAATGTTATACAACAGCAATTATTAACGTCGATTACTATGGATAAAAAGGTTCATATACCATATAAAAAATGGGAAATGTATGAATTACCGAATCCCAATGATTTGACTAAAGGTTTGTGGTCCATTAAGATTTCCTCAAACACTGAACGAACTAGATTTGTTATTGTGATATTGCAAACTGATCGATACAATTACGTTAGAAAATACATCAACGTTATAAAATATATTCGGGATATAAGACTTCACTTAAATTCTAAAGAAATCCCCACAGGAGGTCTGAATTTTAACTTTAACCTAATAAAATACATCAAGCGTTCGTATGTTGGTATAGAACCTACACCTACCTTGGACTTTTACCAAATATCCCATATTTGTATTTTGATTGCTCCAGGTACAGCGATTCCATAAAGCCAGCTCCGATAGATATCAAATTGAAAATGAAAAGTACTAACCACTTCCTCGATCACACGAAATGTTATTAACAAGATTGCGTCGTCGAGTACGCCCCACTCTCCAACATCGTGCGTTATATAAAGTAAATGTTCATTGCCATACATAGTTTTAAGATGAAGTTTGTCGTCGTAGGTACACAAAACTTCTGTGTGACATAGTAGGCACCCAAAGAATTAGTAATTGATAATCGTTACCAAACTGCACATTACATGTTTAAGACACCGAAAGCGCTAGGTTGTATTTATTGAATGTAGATAAAATAAATCAAGTTTCTACAAGGAAAAAAACTGTTTATGGATGTGGTAATGTTATTTTAGAAGAATTAACCAACGTGTTATTGAAATGTAGTTACAATTTGTTATCAATTTGAAAAACGATGAAGGTTGCCGAAGCTTGTAGCAGACACTCCATATGTAGGTTTCACGCTGTTCAATTTAATAAAG
Organism: Tillus elongatus; assembly: GCA_964006375.1. Lineage (NCBI taxonomy): Eukaryota > Metazoa > Arthropoda > Insecta > Coleoptera > Cleridae > Tillus > Tillus elongatus. The sequence goes on along the minus strand of OZ023270.1, from coordinate 43,946,181 downwards.
GACAATGTATTTGTGCTATTAGAAATTGTATGCTATTATTTAAATAAAACCACCATTGTAAAAGTAGAATGTTTTTTATTTACTACAGTTTCATTTTAAAATACAGTTATTAATATCCAGCCATAAAAGACGTTCCAACATTATTCCACTCATGCCTTCTGCAAACTCCAATTCTGCAACTCTGAATTTCCTTGATGAATAACTGATTGATATTTTAATAACTAGTTGAAACTCTAGCATTTTTCTTTTTGCATTGAATGATTTCATTTGTTTTATTTCTTTATTTTTAAGCATATACAACCCAAACAATTCCGAGTTTATTTTTAATTTTAATTTATTTTTAATTGCATAATCTTTAGCTGAAGCAGCCTCAATTAGCTGAAACAATACATGTTTTATAGTTTCCATGAATTTCTTTTATGTTACTGCCATTCGTATTAATTCTGTTGCGTTTTCTCCGGGTTCTGGATAAGTGAGACTCTTAATTTTAACAAAACAACTTTATTTACTCTCTAAATATGGATACAATAAAAGTTCTAGAATGTCTCTCTCACTAAACACTTAATTTACTGTCTAAATATGGATACACAAAAGTTCTATAATGTCTCTCTCACAAAACACTTAGTTTATCTGGCCTTACAATCACTAATCTGCACACAAGTTTTTATACTGGCACTACAGTAGTTACTCATTAATACTTCACACTGGTTACTGCTCCTTCAAGTCACTTCAACATTCTCTAACTGAACTGTCTGGCTGGATTACTTTCGCGTTTATATACTCGCCGTACCTTCCACCTCGTTCTGGAGCGTTCCTTTCCAGAAGGTTCCAGGACCTTCTCTTACTAGAAGGTTCTGTGAATACAGATCGGTCCCGTGTGTATACAAGGGGGATGTATATACAGGGTGATCCAAATGTGGTCATCACTCCTATGTTACACAGAGGTGTTTCTCGTAATATAAGATCTCTCTGCGTATACAGGGTCTAAGGGTTCTCTGCGCATACAGGGTGTATATACAGGGTGTTCGGAATGTGCAGACCTCAGTTATCCGTTCCGACGGGATACAAGTTGGTAACTTCGTTATTTCTGGTCCTAGAGGGTTGAGACTTCGCCTGAGGGGGGTCACCCCAGGCACCCATAGGGGGGGAGGCGGTATTGCCAGATTGTGCAAAAATTCCCAGATGTTGGGGAAGTTCTGGAGATGTGGAAACACCGCACCTACGTCTATTAAAGTGCTTTGTAACACTGCCCCCGAACAGTATTTACCGGCCGCCAACTTGGGGGTTCGTTGCCCCGATAGGGACTCAACCTCTCTATGTGAACAACTTTGGGTTTAGTTCTTGGAGACAGCTGGATTCTGTAGACTAGGTTGTTAATTTTCTTAGTCACCAAGTATGGCCCTTCCCATGGTGTCTGAAGTTTGGGACTGAGGCCCTTTCTCCTTGTTGGTTGGTACAGCCACACTGCAACACCTTCCTTGAATGTATGGGGTGGTACTCTGCGATCCAAGCGCATCTTCATCCAGTCACTGCTTAAGAGGAGCCTATCTCTGACACATCTGTGTATAGTGCGCAGTTTTCCTTCTAGGTCGGCGACATACTCAGGTAACGTAGCTAGGTCCGCTATGTCCTCGTTCGGTGGTGGTCTCGTCATGTCGATTGGTAACCGCATCTCTCTGCCGGTCAACATCATGGATGGAGTGTAGCCGGTAGATTCATGCTGAGAGCTTCTGTAAGCTAGGAGGAACAGAGGTATCAGCTTGTCCCAGGTTCTCTGATTCTCGTCGACAAACATAGCAAGATACTGATTGATGGTCCTGTTATGCCGTTCTACCATGCCGTCTGATTGAGGGTGGAGTGGCGTTGTTCTTGTTTTCTTTATGCCTAGCAAGTCCATTAGGCTCTTCCAGACCTCTGATTCGAAATTCCGGCCCTGGTCGGTGTGAATCTCCAAGGGTACGCCATGCCGTGATATGACATTTTCCATCAGGGCTTCTGCTACTTGGCTCTTGGTTGGGGATCGGCGCAACTTCAGGCCATTTCGAGAAGTAGTCCATCGCCACCATTATGTATCTGTTCCCAGACTCTGTGATTGGAAAAGGTCCTGCGATGTCTACGGCAACTCTCTCCCACGGTGTACCTGAGATGTACTGCATCATTTTTCCTCTGAATCGGGTCTTTGGTTCTTTCTTTGAAGCACATTGGTCACACCTTTTGCACCATTCTTCCACGCTTCTTCGGCAGTTTATCCAATAGAAGCGGTCTCTGACTCTGGCGAGAGTCCTGATGACCCCCCAAAGTGGCCTCCACACCTACTATTGTGTAACTCCTGAAGAACACTGTCTATGCACTCACTTGGCACAACGGTCTGGTATATTCAGTCTCTACCATCGGAGGTTTCCCATTTTCAAGTTATCAAGTCATTCTTTAGACACAAGGAGTCCCATTGTAGCCAGTAGCTTTTAACCTCCGCCCCAAGCCGGGACACATCGTGCCACTCAGGTCTTTTCCCCTTTTCGAGCCATTCTCTAATATTTTTCAAGTCTGGATCTGTTTTCTGTGCGTCTCTGATGTATTCAAGATTTACGTCTAGATCGGTGTTATTCTCCTGTTCCGTCACCAGTTGTTTGATCTGATGAGTTACTTTGTCGATCTCTTTGTTCTCTTGTCTCTCGCAAAATTTTCATTCAGGCACTGAACATGGTCTTCTTGACAGGCTGTCTGCATTGGCGTGACTTCTTCCTCTTCGATGTTCAATCCGGAAGTCGTAGCTCTGCAGTATCTCTATCCATCGTGCTATCTGCCCTTCAGGATTTCTAAAGTTCAGAAGCCATTGCAGAGCAGAGTGATCTGACCTCACGCGGAATGTTCTTCCGTACAGGAAGCTGTGGAAATGTTCGATGGATCTTACAACTGCCAGCAGTTCTTTCCGGGTTACACAGTAATTCCTTCCTGCTTTTCCGAACGTTTTGCTGAAGTAGCCTATCACAACTTCTGCTCCGGCTGGGAGCTGCGAGAGTACTGCCTCGATGCCATACTGGGTAGCATCTGTGTCCAGTATGAACAGTCCTTCGTTCTGAGGATAAGCCAGTATAGGAGCAGTGAGAAGACGATATTTGAGTTCTTTAAAAGACTCTTGGCAATCTGGTGACCAGATGAACTCGGCCTTATTTTCAGTCAGGCTATGCAGAGGTTTCGCAATGCTGCTGAAGTACTTCACAAAGCGTCGGTAATAGCTGCAAAGTCCCAGAAAACTTCTGACCTCATGTTTGTTCTTCGGCACAGGTCAGTCTCTTACTGCCTTTATTTTCTCTGGATCAGTTTCTATCCCTTTCTCAGAAACGACATGTCCGAGGAAACTGACTTTCTTCTGGAAGAGGACGCATTTCTTGGGATTGAGTTGCAGATTGGCACCTCTCAGCCTGGAGAAAACTTGCTTCAGATTCGACAGGTGTTCATCGAAAGTCCTTGCAATCACCATGACATCGTCGAGATACACCAGGCATGTTTCCCATGTCAGTCCTCTCAGCACTAACTCTATTAGTCGCTCGAAGGTGGCAGGATCATTACATAAGCCGAATGGCATGACCTTGAATTGGTACAACCCATTCCCGGTTGAAAAAGCAGTCTTCTCCTTATCCTCTTTATGGAGTTCTACTTGCCAGTAGCCACTTTTCAGGTCTAATGTAGAGAACCACTTTGATCCGGCCAAAATGTTCAAAGTGTCGTCGATCCGGGGCAGGGGATAACTGTCTTTCTTGGTGACATCATTCAGCTTCCTATAGTCCACGCCTAATCTCATAGTGCCGTCTTTCTTGGTGACCTAAAGTACTGGGGACGACCAAGGACTATTAGACTCCTCGATCACACCATATTCCAGCATTTCGTTAACCATCGCCTTGATTTCTGATTGCTTGGCAAAAGGCAGTCTTCTCGGCGGCTGTCTAATTGGTCTTGCGTCGCCAGTATTAATTATGTGTTGCACTAGACTCGTACGACCTGTGATTTTATCTTGAGCGAAGATATCAGCCTCCTCCAATAAGAACTTCAGGGCCATCTCCATCTCCATATTGTTCAATTGGCCCCATGAATTCTTGAACTGCTCTACCATTTCTACTGGCAGTCTTCTGTCTAATGCAGTGGGTGTCACGTTTTTGGACAACGTCACTCGGTCAATGGGTTCGCAAGTGGCGATAACCTCACCTTTCTTCAATGTGACCCTGTTAGTTTGTACGTTGGCCACTCTTATGGGTATTGTCTTCTTCGGGTCTACTAAGCATCGTACGACAAGGGCACCATCACGTCTATCTTTTACGGGCTTCGCTATGAGAGCAGGCATACCATCAAGTTTCTTCTCTAGTCTGGCTCTGACAATCTTCCCACTGTTACCAGGAATCCGTGTATCCTCGTCGACAATAAGTCTCACCCTGAGATTAGCTTCGCCTGCTGTTGGAGATAAATACAATTCTTCGTTACCGATTCTCAAGATCTTATTCTGGAAGTCTACTGAAAGGACATCGAACTCTTCCATTAAATCCAGGCCTAGAATAAATTCGTCGACGATTTCTGCGACGACAGCCCTTACCTGTAGCTCAGTACTGCCCAGCCTAATGTAAACAGTGGCCTCTCCATGCACAGGTATCCTATCTCCTTTTGCCGTCTCCAATACAGGCTGTTTGTTGGTCGTGAGTGCCGACCTGTTTGGCAACATGTCTGGACGTACAACGGATCTAGTGGCACCAGTATCGATGGTGAAACTGCATTGTCTTCCGCCTATGCTGCCAGGTATAACGAGGCTCTCGCGGTAGCGTCGGATAGTGGAGACCCTGACCTTGGGGCCTTGGGTCTCGCATGCCACGTGTCGCCCACCTACACTGGCGTCAGGTCGTTTTCCCTGATGGCGCTCCCTGTTGGTGTATTCTTGTCTTCTGCGAGCCACCTGTTGGGTTTGTGAGCACTGCCTACTTATGTGCCCTTTCCTACCACACTTGTAGCATTCTATGTCTGACCAATCTGCTTTCGTCCTACGTGCCCCAACCGGTACAGTGAGCTTCCTTATGGCTTCTTTTATCAACTTCATTTCTTGCTTTAGTTCCGCTGTCGTGTCTGCAAAGTTCTCTATCTCCTTCACTTCGTGCAGCCTGTTGCGGCGAGGTTGAGATGCATTATTCGCTGCTTCAAATTCCAAGCCATAAATTACACAGTCTGTGTTTTGAACCTTCCGAGCCTTAAAGTTGTTGCATTTTATTGTCAAGTACCCCATCGATGAAGGTCTGGACGGTGTCGCACAAGTTTCTCCACTTCGGCACTAAATTCTTGCAGAGTCTCATTTGGCTTCTGGACTCTTGTCTTTAGTTGTGTCTGGTAGACCTGGCTCATGTACTTGTTGCCATCTCAAATCTAGTGCCTGTATCACTGTTAAGTAGTTTTGCTGTTTCGACTCTGGGATGTTCTGGAGGATTTCTAAGGCTTTACCTCGAAGCGAGAGAATTAGAGCAGTTGCTGCCTGTTGTTCGCTCCACCCATTGCTGAGAGCTGCCGCCTCAAACTGCCTCCTGTACATGGGCCACGATGTTTCTCCGTCAAAAGTTGGCGGCTTCAAGGTTCCATGATGCTGCTGCACGACTGGCATATCTTCTTCCGGACGATTTTGAACTGGGGACATTCCAGTAACTCCTCTTGGTTGAGTTCTATCAGTCTGGCCCATCACCTGTTCTGTCAGTTCTCTATGTCTGATTTCTGTGCCTTTCAATTATTTGTTCTTTTAACCATTCCACTTCTTCCCATTGTTTATTCAAATCCTCTGTTACATTTTCTACTTTCCTGTCCACATTTTCTACTTTCTTGTCCACATTTTCGATTTGTTCGTTGATCTGTTCAATTTCTTCTTTTACATCGACTCTCATATTGTGGAACATACTTCGGAGGTCTTCTTTATCTTCTTGTCGTCGTTGTTCGTCTTCTTCGCGTCGCTTCTTGAATTCTTCTTTGTCTTCTTGTCGTCGTCGTTCGTCTTCTTCGCGCCGTCTTCTTTCTTCTTCTTGTCGTCTTTGTTCGCCTTCTTCGCGTTGCTTCTTGAGTTCTTCTTTGTCTTCTTCGCGTTGCTTCTTGAGCTCTTCTTTATCTTCAAGACGCCTATGTTCTTCCTCTTGCCGTCTTCTGTCGTCTTCTCCGCGTTGTTTTTCAATGAACTGTTACACTTAACACAATAGTATATTAACATATTTTTTATTATTCGGTTAGACATATAAGAGAACCAGTTGTTATAAATAAAATTTGATGCGCACAGATGGGAATCAGTATGAGCCTTCTCCAGTCAGATGAGTCACCGTAGGTCTATTATCAAACAGAAACCTAAATTTATAACGAACCATATTAGTTGTAAGTTGAAGTTTCAACTAGGTCATCGTTATGTAGAGGTATTCTTGCTAAGCAAAACTATTTCATGGAGTCGTCGCTATCGAAACAGTTTCTCACTTCTCTCACATTTGGCGGTTTGTGGACATAAAACATATTTTGACATAGGGCTACCAGGATGATGAAACATTTTTAAGAGGAGGAGCCATTGTTGAGGTATTTGATATCTGTTAGCTCTTGGTTTTGGGCGTAGTGTAAACACCCGCACATGGATTTAATATTTACATGCGGGTGGTTTTGAGTAGACTTTTTGTCACTTGAATAGTTAGTGCTGTACTAACATCTAAAATATTTAGATCTCCAAACGTTTGGACGATATCATGAAGGAAAGAAACATACGTCTATGCAAAATGTGTCTCCCTCAAATATTCTATTCTCTCTTTACAATTGTTTCAAACGCCATCAGCTTTTCCACAGCCACTGGATCTGAAACAATTGTAAAGAGAGAATAGAATATTTGAGGGAGACACACATATCTGAATATAAACGCATAGGTGTGAAACGAGATTTAAACCTTTTCACTTAAAATATGTGTGATGGTTATTCAAGGCTAATCCAGATGATGAACAGAAGATTGATTTGGTTGAAACTTCTAAAATAGTTTGAAAACAATACATGTTATTATCGAGAAAATCGTAATACTGCCATCCGCTAGAGCTAGATATTAGTTTTCGTCCTCCATCACTGACGCATTGATTCATTTTAAAAGTGTTGTAAAACATCTTAGACTAATGTCGATAATTATTGCAATAAACATTTACATTATATAACGCACAATGTTGAAGACTGGGGCGTACTGGACGATGCACTCACGTGAATTACACAATAACATTTCGTGTGATCGAGAAAGTTGTTAGTACTTTTGATTTCCAATTTGATATCCACCGGAGCTGGCTTTATGGAATCGCTGTACCTGGAGCAATCAAATACAAACATGGAATATTTTGTGAAGGGCTTCTAATCCGAGGTAATACAAACATGAAATATTTTATAAAAGCGTTGTAATTCAAGGTAGGTGTTGTTTCTCTACCAACATACGAACGTTCGATGTAATTTATTTGCTTAAAGTTCAGATTAATACCTTCTGTGGGGATTTGCTTATAATTTGAGTGAAGTCTTAAATCTCGAATGTATTTTCCAACGTTATTGCATCAATCCGTTTAAAATCATACAATACCAAATCTTGGCCGGTCAGCGTTTGAGGAAGTCTTAATGGACCACAAGCCTTAAGTTGAATTTTTGAGATTCGGTATTCATACATTTCCCATTTTCTATATGTAGGCGACTTTAGTAGTTGCTGTTGTATAATATCGTTGGGGTGAATATGTAGTACCATGCATTCAATGTTAAACAGTAGAGCTTTATCTGCATCTACTGCGACAACCAAATTGGAGCCATTTCTAGTTATCCCTATTAACGAATTGCCAAAAGCTTTCTTATATAGTCTATGAAAATATTACATAGGTATACAGTATCACGACAGACCGCTGTCTAACAGCTGTCCAACAGCTCTCGTGTGAAACTAATAGCTGTTTAACACCACTGTTGTTAGCAGCAGTAGTGTTAGACACACAGCTGTCCAACAGCTGTGGTGATAGGCAACGAACAATAGATAGGTAGAGAGACAACCCACTCAAAACTAATATGCCTTAAAACGCCAAACAGTTTGTCTCTCTTAGCACGATAACAAAAAGATATTATTTGAGTACAGCACAAAACAAAACAAAGCTTTTCCACAGCCACTGGATCTGAATCCAGTGGCTGTGGAAAAGCTGATGGCGTTTGAAACAATTGTAAAGAGAGAATAGAATATTTGAGGGAGACACATATATCTGAATATAAACGCATAGGTGTGAAACGAGATTTAAACCTTTTCACTTAAAATATGTGTGATGGTTATTCAAGGCTAATCCAGATGATGAACAGAAGATTGATTTGGTTGAAACTTCTAAAATAGTTTGAAGACAATACATGTTATTATCGAGAAAATCGTAATACTGCCATCCGCTAGAGCTAGATATTAGTTTTCGTCCTCCATCACTAACGCATTGATTCATTTTAAAAGTGTTGTAAAACATCTTAGACTAATGTCGATAATTATTGCAATAAACATTTACATTATATAACGCACAATGTTGAAGACTGGGGCGTACTGGACGATGCACTCACGTGAATTACACAATAACATTTCGTGTGATCGAGAAAGTTGTTAGTACTTTTGATTTCCAATTTGATATCCACCGGAGCTGGCTTTATGGAATCCCTGTACCTGGAGCAATCAAATGCAAACATGGAATATTTTGTGAAGGGCTTCTAATCCGAGGTAATACAAACATGAAATATTTTATAAAAGCGTTGTAATTCAAGGTAGCTGTTGTTTCTCTACCAACATACGAACGTTCGATGTAATTTACTTGCTTAAAGTTCAGATTAATACCTTCTGTGGGGATTTGCTTATAATTTGAGTGAAGTGTTAAATCTCGAATGTATTTTCCAACGTTATTGCATCAATCCGTTTAAAATCATACAATACCAAATCTTGGCCGGTCAGCGTTTGAGGAAGTCTTAATGGACCACAAGCCTTAAGTTGAATTTTTGAGATTCGGTATTCATACATTTCCCATTTTCTATATGTAGGCGACTTTAATAGTTGCTGTTGTATAATATCGTTGGGGTGAATATGTAGTACCATGCATTCAATGTTAAACAGTAGAGCTTTATCTGCATCTACTGCGACAACCAAATTGGAGCAATTTCTAGTTATCCCTATTAACGAATTGCCAAAAGCTCTCTTATATAGCTATGAAAATATTACATAGGTATACAGTATCACGACAGATCGCTGTCTAACAGCTGTCCAACAGCTCTCGTGTGAAACTAGTAGCTGGTTAACACTACTGTTGTTAGCAGCAGTAGTGTTAGACACACAGCTGTCCAACAGCTGTGGTGATAGACAACGAACAATAGATAGGTAGAGAGACAACCCACTCAAAGCTAATATGCCTTAAAACGCCAATTAGCACGATAACAAAAAGATATTATTTTAGTACAGCACAAAACAAAACTTGCTGAAAACAATCGAAAGAATCACTTAATGCTTAAACCTGATAGAGGCCACCTGAGGAACCCAAAACGTCAAAGAATTAAGGACGGTAAAAGACCTTCAAAGCATTAGAATAAAATGGGAACCCCTAATGAAGAAACAACAAGTCACGTTATTGTCAAAAATTTTGACCATTGGTCAAGTCAAGCAAACCTAAATCAGGATGTGCAAATGCAGGAAGCACCACACCGAGGATGCAAGAAGGTGACATGGAAGTCCAGTGTTGTAACTGCCTGTGTCTTCATGCAGATAACTACCGCGAGTGCCCAGTATACACCAATTATATAGATCAATTGGTGAAAACATATCAATATAACACACAAAACTATCTCACACCTTTCCCAAGTCAAACACGCAACTCACACATAATCTGATACATCTATCCGACCTAAGACAAATGTTCCAACATTTCACATGTGACAATTTGGTACATTACTCAACGAACCAAAAATCCTCAGTAACATATGCGACCTGAGCCAAATCCTGACTATGTTGGGAGTTTACTCTACTAAGTTTTAACTTAGGAAAACTACGTATTATCCATTAAGTCGCTAAAATTTATCCCCAAGAACAGTAAAATTTAATCTTGGCATGCCTGTGCCATTGAGACCAAATTCAACAAACTCGAAATCTTAACCGAAAAAATTCAACCAGATATAATCTGCATACAGGAAACACACCTAACACAAAGAACACCAAAACACCGATACTACGAGCATGATAGTTTCCGTAACACAGCATTTGTAATAGAAACAGCATCTTTCGGTAGCAAAAATTAACTCCATCACAAACGCCTTGTTAGAAACACGCACCATACTAAAACATAACACAGCAGTAATCAATTATTACAACAAAAACGTACGCCATCGAGAATAACAATACGATCTAAAGTCACAAAACAAAACACTCATAATAGGGGACTTTAATGCCAAACACAAATTGAACTGTCTATAACGAAGGTAAATGCCTTAAACTAAACAGTTGTTTAGTTTAAGGCCGTTACCTTCGGTTATATGAATTATTTGGATAGTGGAGTGTGTATGTATTGTGTAAAATACAGTTCTATTTTACACAATACATACACACTCCACTATCCAAATAATTCATATAACCATTTTGCTTTTCCAGAGAACACACATTCAACAATAGACGTCTGCATCTCAAATAATGTAAGTATAAGAGACGTAAAATGCTCAATTAACTATACTCAGATCACCTCCCCGTCCTTGTAGAAATCAGCACGCAAAACACACCCCCGCACCCATACAAAAATCACAATTTAAACCAACTGGTAACAGTCTAAAAAAACATAATAAACCCGTACATACAACACGATACATAGATTAAAATATCTGAATAATTCTCCACCGTCATACAAGACAGCTACAAAGATGCATCACACAAAATACATCGAAAAACTCACAAACTCTAAGTCGCACCCGAAACCTTAGAGCTGATTACACAAAAACCACAGAAACGAACACAATTCTTTTGGGAGAGGCGGGAATGCCGGATACAGTAGAGATGCCAAGCCTACGTGTGTATTTCTTTCCCTTCGTCATGCACAGGGTCTGCGAATATATGTGGTTTGCTTAATATCGTTACCAAATGAATCTAGATACTGCATGTGCTCCCAGGATACAACCGTCTTCGATGCAGGTACCGAAGATACTGAAGCTGGAGCGGCTTGATTACCAGAATTTGCAATCAACATGGTCTCTGTCTGAATTCCAATATCACAATAACCTCCTCACATCGGAACGACACAGGTACTGAATTCTGATCGACAATATTTACATTTATATGCGAAATAATGCGCGTCGTAAGAGGCATAAAAACCTTACTATAAGGTTTTATATCAACTGCATAACCTGGATCTACCATAGGTGTGAACTAATATACTGTATGCGTAGGCTTGCCGTCGTGGCCACGTCCACAATACTACATTCTAAACGAATTGTCTTTACTCTCACAATTTCCACCGCTAAATCGGAAACATGAAGTTTACTAGCGATAATACGTTGTTTAGAAAACCCCAATATTGGTGCTATTGAAGCATCTATAGAAAAGTCTGTGTCATACTGACATGTTATCGCACATTTTAAAGTGTTGCTGTTGGCTTTTAAGCGAAAACAGCTTTACCTCGTCGATGTTGTTCTCTACTGCAGGGTACTGATGTTTATCTTTAATATAATGACGCAATGCATTCTGAATGTATTTATCGAGATCACTGATTTCATACGAACCATCAGGAATAATTATTTCAAGTCTTTCACAGCAGAAAAGTAGTGAAACTTATTATATCCACGCTCTATGTCTGGTATAGTGTCATATATGTGAAAGTTTGCAAGCGGAGAGAATAATCAAAGTGTGGTTTTAACACTAACGGTGGAAATATTCCAATCGACGTAGAGCCGTTGAAAGCAAACGTACGCGCAATGACTGAAACACAGATACTACTGTTCAAGTCTTTTATTTAAAAACTCTAAATATAAGTGACCACATTATAAGTATTATACTTTTGGTATACATCATGATTATACAATATCAATCCTCTAGACCGTGCTTTTCGAGGGACAAGCACGATCTCGATTATTGATGCCTTGATCACCTCTCGTGAAACGTTCTTTAACTTTAATGCCTGGACCTCTGGCCTGACCTGACCTGACCTGATAACCAGGTAGGTCCAGCTTAACAGGTCAACAAGACATTTATACTGTTAATGAGGTATGATATATCTGCGTATTTATATAGGTCGTACAAAGTTTTAGTTTAGTTAACGATGTGTATTGTAAAACACGCAAAAGCCAACAGTCACAAACATAGATGATGTTGTTACCACATCATCATCACCCAAACAGCAAAGACATGGACTTCTTTTACCAACCTCAGTTTGATATGTGGTCCAAGTGATTTTGGTAAAGAAATGTCATGTTAAGTTTGTTGTTTGGTCCACACCACTTAAAATTTGAAAACATATACGAATACTCAAAGCCTTTATATATCAGCCTAAATATAGCATGTTAAAGGAGGTGTTGGGTGTTACAAATGATGTCGGATACTATCTATACACTGAAAACAAAGATATATTAGACCCAGCAGATGCAAAGTGCAATTCAATTTTTATATTAGACGATGTAGCCTGTGATAAGCAAGAAGTAGAGAGATAATGTCTGTTCTGGAACGACCTTGAGCGGTGGTGGAGATATTTTCAAGGTCAAGGCCAGATGTATTTTCCCACGGTCACGGCCAGAGGTATTTTTTAAGGTCAAGGTCAGATGTATTTTCCCACGGTTACGGCCAGAGGTATTTTTTTAAGGTCAAGGCCAGATGTATTTTCCCACGGTCACGGCGGTGTATTTTTTTAAGGTCAAGGCAAGATGTATTTTCCCACGGTCACGGCCAGAGGTATTTTTTTAAGGTCAAGGCCAGATGTGTTTCCAAACGGTTACGGCCAGCGATATATTTTTTAAGGTTAAGGCCAGCCACATTTTCATGGTCACAGACACGTTCAAGGTTATAAATTTATCCTTGAAATTTGTATTATATATGTACAGGAGATATCTCAGGGAATTAATATTATTAGAATCCTCTATATACGAGTTCGAGTTTATTTATAATTTAGTGTAAAGTAGTTGGAATACAATGTCTGATCACAATTTTTTGATTAACTGGGACAGTTTACGTGACACTTCAAATATTCGCCAGCGCTATGTGTTAAATTATGAAGGGAGTGTTTTGCAAAATCGCCATATTCAAGCTGTGGCATTAAAGGAGGCACACCTTAGGGCTGTCGATGTGTGTGAAGAAAAATGTCAAACATTTCATTTTATTGGGGATCCTTGTATGGGTTCCATAGTTTGTGGAGATTGCCTGGTAGGATCTAGGTATGCAATGTTTACTTTGCGTGACAAAAGTGTCGTCGTAAAATATCATGTGCATAGTAGGTATATATCGCATTGCACACATTGTAACAGGCGAATAAAATATAGATCTGCAGAACAGTGTAGGCAGCCGGCCGAAGTGACCTTTGTGTGTAGTTGTTTAAGAATGAGTCCAGCTGGGAATATTGGAAACAGTGAGTAGTGTCAGTAGTTAAGAAGCCACAGTCAACGTCAGTGCAGTATTTAATATGATTGGAAGTGTAAATGTGTGTAGATGTGAACAGTAAATGTCAGTGTGAAAAAATAGATAGTGATGAGCTAGAAGAGAAGTTTAGAATAATTGTCTGTAAAATAAGAAACATAGCTGGTGATGAAAAATTTGAGTCTGAAGGAGATGACTGGACCAGTTCATATTTGTATGAATTGTGTAACATATATTTAAGTGGTAACTGTACAAAAGAGTTTTTTGTTCTATCATACAAAGCTTATGTGCAAAATGGAGAAATTGAACACATATTTACGCATTATGTTCCATTTTAAATTTATAGAATAAAAGAAATGTAATTAGACATTGTATTCCTATACATCGCTTTAAATAAATAAATTAAAAAAACATATATTAACTAGTTTTTATTTTTTACTCATTTTATTTTTTACAATACAAAACTTAATTCATAACATGATTGTTAAATAAAAAATACTTTTTGCACTAAATTCTTGCAGAGTCTCATTTGGCTTCTGGACCCTTGTCTTTAGTTGTGTCTGGTAGACCTGACTCATGTACTTGTTACCATATCTCAAATCTAGGGCCTGTATCACTGTTAAGTAGTTTGTGCGTTTGCGCCCTTACTAATGTATACACATTAGTAAGGACGCAAACGCAATGATTATTTAAATGATAAATGCAAGAAGGTGTAGATGCTTGAAGTGCGGGTTGTTCATCTAATTCCAAAACGAGTGCTGATGAATATTTTTTTACATAATCAGCTTTCTCCTTTCCTTTCACATAAACGACGTTGGTGTCGCTTGTGATGTTTGATTATTTCAGCAAAATTGTGTACTGGTGTAATACCTGATTTCCAATCAATACAATGATGATGGTTTATTAACCATTTTGCACTTGTAAATTTTGAGGTAAATAATCCAGACTAAATGGTGCTTTAAAACATAGTGGAACCATCAAACGATGCAAGTTCTTTTGGAAGAAATTTATTATTTTCCAGTTTGAAACCTTGAATGTCAATTACGAGTACCATAGTTTACAATGATAGATTTGAAAAGCGTTTATACATTTTTTTCTTCATGTCGTAAAAGAAAATCACTTTTTTGAGTTCTTTTAGTTTTTTTAAATGAGCACTGAGTTGTTGTTTATACCTCAACGTCATCATCAAATTGAAATAGGCAAAGGAGTGCATCTAGCTTAAATAGTATAATTAAATTTGTCTTACGATTTTCGTCAGGGGATTGTAAGTAAATAGTTTATCATGCAAAATTAAACAGTATGCGGATGTGTTATGTGGTATGTTTGCATTTGTTTCGAATTCAAGTCTCACTACAACCGATCCTGTTTGAATGCTATCCTTTTGTCGGGAGCAGTCAATATGAACTAAAGGCGCTAATTTTGCAAATTCAGTTGGTGTAAAAAGGGGTTGATTTTCTTTTTGATAATAAGATTGTTGAAATTTTTTTAACATTTCATAAAGCGAGGCAAATTTATTTTCCAGAATATTTAAGTTGAGGTCCTGGTAAGGATACCTTTCAGTGTTTAGAAAAGCTCTAAAATTTCTTAGGTTACAATTATCAAATTTACTCATATCTTTTAAAAGCTTTCCTTTTCTATCAGTTTGAAATCCTGTAAGAATATGGCGTGGTGATTCGAGTTTTGTAGTGGTCTAAACTGGCCAAGTATGTCTAGATGTTTCTGGAAGAGCTGGATATTCTATTAACTCTAAGCTTCGAAAGGCTAATGGAATTTCCACCCCCTTTTGAATTTGTCTGGAAAGCTGTAACTGCTGTGCGAGAGAAACGGTAACATGGGGAACTTTCCAGGACACCTTCTCAATTGTAACTTTCGGCTCATCTACTGTAGGGGTGGGAGCTGCAGGATCATCAATGTAGATTACAGCATCTTTATCATCACTACTTCTAATAAGGATTAATTCTTGTTTCATATTCATTATAATTTTGCGATAATCTTCGAAAAATCCCAATAAGTGGGAACATGGAATACAAACATTAAAATTCCCATTCGCATCGACTTTAATACGATCATCTGCGCGTTTTTCGCTTTTAGGAAACCAACCCGCGTTTTGAAGTTTTACGCTTTCGTTAGAATTTAATGAAAAATAATTTTTCATTGTTGAAGCAAGTCCTACATTGCGTGTGGAATCTACTACTACACCGTTCAGTTCATAACGAATTCCTCTAAAAAGAAAAGCTATTGCGTTGTTAATAAAAAACAAATTGTTTGACACTGTACCATCTGTTTTGGTTAATTTACCTTCAATGTACAAAAAGCTGTCAGAAGGAAGTGTATATGCATCAAGTTCTTGAACAGTTATCCGCTGTTCATCGTTATAATCAAATTGTGAAGATGTACATGCCTGGTAGGTATGGTACTGGTAATCTACAATAGAATCATCTACAACTACTTTTTGTGCAACGTCAAGAATATTCATTTTACTTGAAAACCAAGTGATTGTAAGAATTGTCGGTTGGAAGGTGTTAATAGCTTAGGCCTTTTTAGAATACTGAATTTTTTCTGAAGGTTTCTGTTTTTATACTCTGGCAACCAAGAGGGTAGATATAAAGCATTATATCTCACAACCATTTATATATCTTTTTTTAAATGCACCTTTACTGTAACCGTTTCACCCCTAAAATTTACTAAATTTCCGTCTTGATCAAGCACCTTAATGGTTATATTAGTAATGGTCTTGACGGTAACTGGAAAGTAAATGATGTTTTGAGGCGTTTCCACTATTTTATATCCAAGAGGTACAGTGGGAAAAAACTGATGTATTGTATGAACTTACCATTATTATAGGAACCAGAAGATATGTTGCAGTCAATACATAAAGCATTTACTTTAATAATTTCAACTGGATTTTCTGATTCATGAACTAAATTCGCCTTTAAAAGCTTATTACTAAATCCTAAAAGTTTACCGATGGAATTGGCTTTTGAAAAATCAATATCTTTACTACATTTTAAAATAGTTTTTAATGTATTATTATTCGCTTCGAGTTCTAAAGTTTCTTTTTTCATGTTTTTCTGTAAATATTGGTGTATATCTGAAATTTAATAAGAACCTGTTGGAATTGTAACATGTTCAGTGCCATAGAAAAATTTATTGTTGGTTTCATCAATATTAGGGATAACATTGAAAGTCTCGAAATTTGTTAGACCAATCACATATTGTGAATTGTCATCTAGAAATATTGGAGGATTAAAATCTGCGCTAAGCACAGATTCCTTTCCCGAAAATGTAAAAGCGTAAACACAACTGGCAATACAGCAGAGATTACTGTGTATTATATAGAAATTTCAAACACAGGTGACCACACCTAAAAGAATGGGGACTTTGCTCCCTTTGATAATTATAAGTGATTGTGTTATTATAACCACCACTAAAAAAATAATTAACTACATCGCTGGGGGGTCGTAAGTTTCCATAACTATCGAAATAATTTATATGTGCTTTTTTTCTTTACATATGCGGTCCAATGAGTTCTGCTACCCTGTTTACTGTCAAGATTAATAATGCCAGACTCGTTGTTTTTAATTTTGATTGGTAGATTGTCTCTCATGTATACTCCCCGAAATTTTTTTATCTTTAACAAATTTGCTAACTTTAGTAAATCAATATTCGTCAAAGGTCGCGATGGTAGTTTTATCGGAAGTTTTTTTGGTACGGTTTTAAAAATAACCCAGAACCTTTAGATGATCTGGCAACTTTTTCAAGCTCCATATTATGACGTTTTGCTTCTTGTAATACCTTTGCAGCATTCTTGGCATCAACTACGGTTTTCGCTATACTGGCGCCGCCTCCGGCTAATGCACCTAACGCTCCCAAAGCAGGTAGCAAGAAAGGTAAAAAGCCACCAATTTTGGGAGCACGTATTATTCTACCTCTTCCGTTTTTTAATAATTTACCTTTTCTACGAAGTGCCAGTGCCAACAAACGTTTTAACTTCATATTGTGTGATTAGGTTGAAAAATAATACAAGTATGATTGATTTATGAAACTATTGGGCTATATATACTCTTCAAGTTTGTTTTTTGTAATCTATAAATACATTTAATTTACTTAATTCAAACCATTTGTCATAAATAAAATGAGGGTGACGCAACAAGCATTAAAGTTGCCGATTCAGGATCACGATGACATTTCTTTAGCAGAAAAGTTCAGCCGACACGGTACTTTATTGGGTAGTGAATGTAAAAGAGGTCTGTTGGTTGGAGCATCCGGTTGTGGAAAAACAAATGTAATGGTTACGGTCTTAGAACATCCGAATGGATTACGTTTTGAAAACATTTACATCTATTCCAAGTCACTTAACCAATCAAAATATAAATATCTCAAACATATTTTGCAACCTATTACAGATATAGGATATTTTGAATATGAAAACGGTGATGACATAGTGCCCCCTGACCAGATAAAGTCAAATTCAATAATAATATTTGATGATATTGTTTGCTGCAATCAAAGCATTATGAGAGATTATTTTTGCTTCGGCCGCCATAACAATGCAGATTGTTTTTATCTATGTCAAACTTATTCCTCAATTCCAAAACAATTATTTAGAGATAATGCAAATTTGCTTGTAATATTTAAACAAGATAATACTAATCTGAAACATATTTATGATGATCACGTTAATGTTGATATGACATTTCAGAAATTTAAAGATATATGTTGTTATTTTTGGAAAGGTAAATTCGGATTTTTGGTTATAAATAAAGAATTTCCATTCCAGGCTGGCAGATATAGAAAAGGATTTGATGCCTATATTTATCCGTAAGGATGAAAAAAAAGCTTTAGTATTAATTAACTATTGACAACGCAAACATGGATCAAACAGTTGCAAGACAACTCATTTTTTAATGAAAAGCACTTAAACGAAAGTTGCAAAGTCTAAAATCTGATGTTGTAGAATCTGCCATTCAGAGAGGGGAAGAATTAAAACCTATTACAGAACCCTTAAAAAAGATACTTTCAGATATTAAACTGGAAACTGGAAACTGCACCCAAAGTAACAGAAGAAGAATTTAACAAGTCAGAAGAAACATCCGTGAAATATGAGACAAAAATCAGACCGCGTCGCTTATTTCAAGAAGAGCCGTTAGGTGAAGAGGTATTTATCGCAGAACCTGAACAAGAACCGGAAACTCCCGCTGAAATTAGCACAGCAGAACTTCAAAGATTGCTCAGTGAACCTTCTTTTGAGATATATTTGGACCAATTTGCTCCACTACCTCGACAATACATAGAAGCAATGATACGGGATTCCGATGATGCCTTTGATGATACGCATGGGATTAGGCATGACATACTTTCAGATAAATTTTATATTGGAGACTCTGAAATTAATTTTGATAACGAAGATATTGTTGTAAAAGGTATCAGATATAAAGGAACAACAGGATTGTATGAATTATTATTTAAAAAGAATCCAGCACCATATAAAGTAGCAGAACATAAAGATTATCTTCATATTTTAGAAAGAACAAATGCTCTCCGACGAAATTATGATGCAAATAACCCCAAAATAGGTAATCCCTCAAAGAAATATACTTCTGTAATTAAACCTACTGGACAGAGACCACGCTCGGGTTCATTTCCTAGCAGAGTGTATGATTTGCGATCGGGAAAGGGTTTTATGAAATGGAACAAAAATCCAGTAAACTATATACATTGGGATGACCCTAATGAATTAGTTGATAGACTAAGACTTCTAATTGCGGCTCAAAATGCTGGTAATAACGGCAACCACAATGAGATAGTTTCCTTGATTGAGGAATTACAGGAAGCTCGTATAATAGTATAAAATAATAATTAATTGTCATCGCTTTATCAGTCTCAATATGACTTTAGACAAATTTGGTAGAATAATAAACAGAAATATTAATTCAAAACTACAACAAAAAATAATTTTACTATATAATGGATATAAATCAATCGATAAAAACATCCATAGATGGTATTTAAATATGAATCCTATGCAATATTGTTTGACTACGCTGCGGAAATTGAAAAAAATTATTTAAATCCTTCAACTGAAGTCACTATATTTCTAAATAATACAAAAATATCTGCTAAAAAATTAGTTGGTAGTTGGTAAAATCAGGAGACACATTTCATTTTGAACATTCTCCAAACAGCAAAGCGATCGCTTGCGCCATAGAACTACACCTAAAATGTCGGCTATCAATGTAAAAGAAGTAGTGGTGAATGAACTTCACAAACCCGCTAGAAGAAATTATAGAAGGCGTCATGTAATAGTTAATGGTTTAAATGATTTGTTTCAGGCAGATTTAGTAGAAATGCTTCCTTATTGTAAATTCAATAAAGGGTACAAATACATTTTAGTAGTAATTAATGCTTTTTCAAAGTTTGTCTGGGCTGAACCATTAAAAAGTAAAACATCAAAAGAAGTTGCAAAAGCTATGGCTAATATTCTAAAATCTCTGAAAACACAACCCAAAAATGTACAGACAGATAATGGTATGGAGTTTTTTGGTCGCGAGTTCAAATCCCTGATGGATCAGTTTCAAATAAATCATTACGCCACTTATACAAATCTTAAGGCCAGTATATGTGAACGTGTAAACAGAACATTGAAGACTTTAATGTGGAAGCAATTCAGCATGCAGGGAAATTACAAATGGCTAGATCTCCTTAAAAAAATTGTTTCATATTATAATAATAAAGTACACAGTACTACTGGTATGAGGCCGGCAGAAGTTAAGAAGAAACATGAAAAACATCTTTTAAATTATGCATTTAGTTATATGAAAACAGTTGATCCGAAGAAAAAAAAATTCGTGTTGGGGATTTTGTTCGTATAAGTAAACATCGTGAACTTTTTGAAAAAGGTTATACACCGAACTGGTCCAATGAGATTTTTCAAATAGCTGAGGTGAGAGTGACAAATCCAACAATGTATTATCTTGAAGATGGAAAAAAGCAATGAATTAAAGGAGGATTCTACGAAGAAGAACTTCATAAAGTAAAATATCCAGACATGTATTTAATAGAAAGAATTATTAGGAGGAAGGGGGGTAAGGTATTTGTTAAAAGGTTAGGACTAGATAAATCAAATAATTCTTGGATAGCTAAGGATACTTTTGTATAATTTACGTTAAATATATACTTACCTTGTTTTATATTTTTTGCAATTTAATTATTTACCTAAATAAAGAGGTCTTTACAGGAAGTTTATAGATTTTTCTTAAATAATAAAAACATTTTAGTTAGACATATGTTTATTATAATTTTTTAAACAATAATTTTACATAAAAACATTTTAGTTTGACATATGTTTATTATAATTTTTACAAAGTACAATAATTTTACAAAAAACCACCTCCAGACAAAAAATAATTATTTTATAAAAGACTAATTCGCACACAAAATTTAAAAAGCGTTCTTCATAAATCCGCAGTCTATGACTTTTATCAAGAAGGTAGTTAATGGTTTCAGCAGTTTTGTTTATTCGACGAAGAAATCGATCACGATCCCTTGCATATTGCTCCCATTCGCCAATTCTTGCTTGACGTTGTGCAAAATTCCAAACTGTAATATATTTTACTTGATTGCGTGATTCGTTAAAAGTAACGTGCATCTTCATATTCAATGTTGATTGTAAAATGAAATTAATTGCTGTATCTGTTGAACATTTTCAAATTCGGATACTGATATACCAACTCCATTACTGAACTGACATTTTCCGAATTGCCTGTCGTAGACACTTCATTTAAAATAAACTGACCAACATCAATGTTGGAATTGACACTGTCGATCAAGGTATCGAAATACTTGGAAAATTATTGCTTCTTGAGCATATCTACTTTATAGTTGATTAGGGAAGCCAGTTCAAATAATTTGCTAACAGTTTCCATAGCTAAATAGACCCCATTACCATATTTATCTTCCACTTTTATGATTTTTATATCTCTAAACCACTCAAAATGTATTGTAAATGAAGACTTTAGTGGTTGAAAAGTTTCACCACTCGTTGTATAAAAATAGTTAGTTACTATGCCTTGGTGCTTCAGGAACTCATTCCATTCAGACTCATTTAAAAACACACTATCACCTTTCAAACCTTTAATTATCACCAAAGGTTGAAAATTAAATTCGTAAGCTAGTGCACAGCATACATATTTTGATTTGGATGAGATGAGATGATATTGTAGGTATCAGATATAAAGGAACAACAGGATTGTATGAATTATTATTTAAAAAGAATCCAGCACCATATAAAGTAGCAGAACATAAAGATTATCTTCATATTTTAGAAAGAACAAATGCTCTCCGACGAAATTATGATGCAAATAACCCCAAAGTAATCCCTCAAAGAAATATACTTCTGTAATTAAACCTCCTGGACAGAGACCACGCTCGGGTTCATTTCCTAGCAGAGTGTATGAATTAGTTGATAGACTAAGACTTCTAATTGCGGCTCAAAATGCTGGTAATAATGGCAACCACAATGAGATAGTTTCCTTGATTGAGGAATTACAGGAAGCTCGTATAATAGTATAAAATAATAATTAATTGTCATCGCTTTATCAGTCTCAATATGACTTTAGACAAATTTGATAGAATAATAAACAGAAATATTAATTCAAAACTACAACAAAAAATAATTTTACTATATAATGGATATAAATCAATCGATAAAAACATCCATAGATGGTATTTAAATAATGAATCCTATGCAATATTGTTTGACTACGCTGCGGAAATTGAAAAAATTTATTTAAATCCTTCAACTGAAGTCACTATATTGCTAAATAATACAAAAATATCTGCTAAAAAGTTAGTTGGTAGTTGGTAAAATCAGGAGACACATTTCATTTTGAACATTCTCCAAACAGCAAAGCGATCGCTTGCGCCATAGAACTACACCTAAAATGTCCGCTATCGATGTAAAAGAAGTAGTGGTGAATGAACTTCACAAACCCGCTAGAAGAAATTATAGAAGGCGTCATGTAATAGTTAAGGGTTTAAATGATTTGTTTCAGGCAGATTTAGTAGAAATGCTTCCTTATTCTAAATTCAATAAAGGGTACAAATACATTTTAGTAGTAATTAATGCTTTTTCAAAGTTTGTCTGGGCTGAACCATTAAAAAGTAAAACATCAAAAGAAGTTGCAAAAGCTATGGCTAATATTCTAAAATCTCTGAAAACACAACCCAAAAATGTACAGACAGATAATGGTATGGAGTTTTTTAGTCGCGAGTTCAAATCCCTGATGGATCAGTTTCAAATAAATCATTACGCCACTTATACAAATCTTAAGGCCAGTATATGTGAACGTGTAAACAGAACATTGAAGACTTTAATGTGGAAGCAATTCAGCATGCAGGGAAATTACAAATGGCTAGATCTTCTTAAAAAAATTGTTTCATATTATAATAATAAAGTACACAGTACTACTGGTATGAGGCCGGCAGAAGTTAAGAAGAAACATGAAAAACATCTTTTAAAATATGCATTTAGTTATATGAAAACAGTTGATCCGAAGAAAAAAAAAATTCGTGTTGGGGATTTTGTTCGTATAAGTAAACATCGTGAACTTTTTGAAACAGGTTATACACCGAACTGGTCCAATGAGATTTTTCAAATAGCTGAGGTGAGAGTGACAAATCCAACAATGTATTATCTTGAAGATGGAAAAAAGCAATCAATTAAAGGAGGATTCTACGAAGAACTTCAGAAAGTAAAATATCCAGACATGTATTTAATAGAAAGAATTATTAGGAGGAAGGGGGGTAAGGTATTTGTGAAAAGGTTAGGACTAGATAAATCAAATAATTCTTGGATAGCTAAGGATACTTTTGTATAATTTACGTTAAATATATACTTACCTTGTTTTATATTTTTTGCAATTTAATTATTTACCTAAATAAAGAGGTCTTTACAGGAAGTTTATAGATTTTTCTTAAATAATAAAAACATTTTAGTTAGACATTATGTTTATTATAATTTTTTAAACAATAATTTTACATAAAAACATTTTAGTTTGACATATGTTTATTATAATTTTTACAAAGTACAATAATTTTACAAAAAGCCACCTCCTGACAAAAAATAATTATTTTATAAAAGACTAATTCGACCACAAAATTTAAAAAGCGTTCTTCATAAATCCGCAGTCTATGACTTTTATCAAGAAGGTAGTAGTTAATGGTTTCAGCAGTTTTGTTTATTCGACGAAGAAATCGATCACGATCCCTTGCATATTGCTCCCATTCGCCAATTCTTGCTTGACGATGTGCAAAATTCTAAACTGTTATATATTTTACTTGATTGCGTGATTCATTAAAAGTAACGTGCATCTTCATATTCAATGTTGATTGTAAAATGAAAAGGGGCTGTATCTGTTGAACATTTTCAAATTCGGATACTGATATACCATACCAACTCCATTACTGAACTGATATTTTCCGAATTGCCTGTCGTAGACACTTCATTTAAAATAAACTGACCAACATCAATGTTGGAATTGACACTGTCGATCAAGGTATCGAAATACTTGGAAAATTATTGTTTCTTGAGCATATCTACTTTATAGTTGATTAGGGAAGCCAGTTCAAATAATTTGCTAACAGTTTCCATAGCTAAATAGACCCCATTACCATATTTATCTTCCACTTTTATGATTTTTATATCTCTAAACCATTCAAAATGTATTGTAAATGAAGACTTTAGTGGTTGAAAAGTTTCACCACTCGTTGTATAAAAATAGTTAGTTACTATGCCTTGGTGCTTCAGGAACTCATTCCATTCAGACTCATTTCAAAACACACTATCACCTTTCAAACCTTTAATTATCACCAAAGGTTGAAAATTAAATTCGTAAGCTAGTGCACAGCATACATATTTTGATTTGGATGAGATGAGATGATATTGTTTCTCATTAATTGTAACAAAATTATTTTTCTTAGCTGATTTTTCAGAAATTGCTTGGTTAGCTGGCTGGCAATTGTTGTAGTTATTCATTGTTTATTAAAAGTTTAAGAACTACCTATAATAAACATGTTCTTCAACTTATAGTAGTTCCCCTTCCAAAAGTATTGAATGGAGGGGGATATCCTTGAGTTTATGCAGATTTATGAGAACAATTTAAGAATAACTCTAACATACAATCTTGAAATATTTAGTGACAATCATAATTAAACGTAATAAAAAATATTTGGCATAAATTATTTATTCTGACATTTTGTTTCTTTTCAAACAATACATTAAATTTAGATATAATGCAAGTAATGTAATGGTATACAAAAAAAATGTAAAAAAACCTTTAATGAGACCATTCATACAAACAACTTAAAGTTTCAATATAATCTTTAAATTTTGTTGAAGGCCATTTGGCCATACAGGGTCCTTCTTCCCACCCTAAATTATCACCACCTTTCAACCCCTTCTCAATATTTTTTGTTAACCATGCATGAACTTGTTTATATTCATCATTATTATTTGGCTCAAAGTGAAATTTAATATTAAATTGTTTAACTACATCCATTATTTTAAAAGTTTAACATCGGCAAAATGGGCAACATTGCAAATAGTTTCATCGATTAATGAATCAATTTTCCTATATTTTGAGGAAATATTTGTTGCTTGATATTTTTCATCAAAATTTTTCAAATCTCCACATGTTAATAAAGTAAACAAATAGTATTTTTCACAAATCGGTGAAGTGATGTGATTCTCACCAAGTAAATCGTCCAATTCCAAATTACTTAAAAACTCATGGCCACCATGCTTCACTACTTCAATCACATCAACTTATCCAACTATAATTTTTTTCCACCAATAATGAAATTAAATTATTGCTGCAAACTTCGCTATCAACTATATAACGAAAAGCTGCATCTGGTACGGCTATTTTATTTAAAATAGCAAATTTTCTTCACAAGCATTTCTAGTAATTATATATCGCAAAGTACGTTTACAAATTGTTTGTGTTTCACCACATAAGCGAGAGAAAAGTTCTGAATATAAGTATTGACTCATGTTTAGAGTTAAAGTAACTGACAAGCTAACATTAAATGCTACTTATATATTTTACCCCCCTTCCATAAAATCTATTGCTAAATGTCGCTGCTTTCAGCAACCTCTTTCATTACTTGAATAAGACGATCTAATCTTTCGTCAGCTGATAGACTTGCTAATGGTATATCTATATGCCCCCAAGCCAAAGTGGCACTTGATGAAGGGATGAGGTATCGTTTATCATCTTTATTAGATAATGCGACCTTACGTATAAGGTTGGTAAAAATCTGATGAGATTCTGATTTAAAGATATACATTAGACAATGTACGGTTGAACATTCTCCATCCACAATTGCTTTATAATGTTTAAGTTCTAACTGCTTTTTAATGCAGGACTTATTTATTCCTTTTGCCTTCTTTGAATTTGTCTCTGGAGTGTTAATGCAATATGCTTTTGCAGAAATACCGTAATTGGATTCTAACAATTTCTCACCATATTCATCCTTCATTTTTCCTATAGTCGATAAGTTTTTTGGAATATTGTATATATTATTTAGACTATAATTAGAAGTCATATTTATCAAGGTGCTGTTTCATATCTTCATAAAAAATTTCAGTTTCAACATAAACTATTAAAGAATCCGTATCAGTATATAAAAGAGATATATTATCACCATATAATGGTTTTAAAAATCCATACAAAAAAATCATAAGGTATAGTTTTTGATATATGTAGTATTGAAAATCCAACATAAATAGGTTTGTTATATTCAATATATGTTTTTTGCATTTGAATAGCTACTAAATTGTCACAAAATATTCTTGATTCTTTAAAATGGGGTCTGCTTATATAATTTCCGGCACCATTTCTTTTAATATTTTTTTCAAACTGTGTTGCAAGCTTTATATTTACACGGTTTTCAACATTTTCACTTCTGAGCAGACTTTTTATTAAAAGACAGCCCAGAACTGTTATAGACGGGGGAATCCGACGTCTAATTAATGATTAATCTATTTAAATTGGCTGATTTTTCTGGCTAATTTTCCAAGAAAATCTGCCTGATACAAATAAATTAAACATTGCTTTATTTAATTAGACAATCGGATTCTTCCGTCCATACCAGTTCTGAGCTGACTTACTTATAAGTCAGCTCAGAACTGGCATGGACGTGGTAATCTGACTATCTAATTAAAACAAAGCAATGTTTAATCTATTTGGACATTTAAATATTGCTTTGTTTTAATTGGATAGTCGGATTCCCACGTCAATGCCACTTTTGAGCTGACTTTTCATTAAAAGCCAGGTCAGAACTGTTACGGACGGTGAAATCCGACTGTCTAATTAATGTTTAATCTATTTGAAATGGGCTTATTTTCCTGGCTAATTTTCCAGGAAAATCTTCCCGGTACAAATAGATTAAACATTGCTTTGTTTTAATTAGACAGTCGGATTCCCCCGTCCATACAAGTACTGAGCTGGCTTTTAACTATAAGTCAGCTCAGAACTGGCATGGACGTGGAAATTCGACTATCTAATTAAAACAAAGCAATGTTTAATCTATTTGGACGGGGCAGATTTTCCTTGAGAATTAGCCAGGAAAATCTGCCCGGTCTAAATAGATTAAACATTGCTTTGCTTTAATTAGATAGTCTGATTCCCACGTCCATGCCAGTTTGAGCTGACTTATAATTAAAAGCCAGCTTAGAACCGGTATGGACGGGGGAATCCGACTATCTAATTAAAACAAAGCAATGTTTAATCTATTTGGACCGGGCAGATTTTTCTGGAAAATTAGATAGGAAAATCTGCTCATTCCAAATAGATTAAACATTAATTAGACCGTCGGATTGTCCCGTCCATACCAGTTCTGAGCCGGCTTTTCATTAACAGTCAGCTCAGAACTGGCATGCATGTGGGAATCCGACTATCTAATTAAAACAAAGCAATGTTTAATCTATTTGGACCTGGCAGATTTTCCCGGAAAATTAGTTAGGAAAATTAGCGAGGAAACTTTCAATCCATATTCTTCAACTTGTGTTACTCAATTCCCATTCATTGTATACAATGAATGGGAATTCAGTAACACAAACATTTCTTATAAGAAATATTCTGGCAGAAAAAAGACATTGCCATAGTTCAGGCTGGCAGTATTAGAAAAAATGTTATCAGAACCGTCGGTGTCACACTAAATAAGAAAAAAATACAATTAATATGGAACATAGCGCCGCGTAACAAAAACGAAGTCGATTTCGGTGCGGATCGTCATAACAATCGACACACATTTAAAGGGCAACAGAAAATCTGAAAACATGACTACAAGGGTAAGGTTACGGAAGGAACAACCGAAAAATATAATTAAAGACCAAAGAAGAAGAAAAGTGGACGGTCACAACAAAAGAACATCTCCGAGGGCGACAAAAAGAAGCGCAGGATGAAGGAGAACTACGCAATTTATATTTACCAAATACTGAGGCAAGTACATGCCGACCCCGTATCTCGAGCAAGGCCATAAGCATAATGGACAGCTTCGTCAACAACATATTGGAGCGCATCACCGCCGAAGCCTCCAGGCTCGCTCATTACAACAACAGATCCACGATAACCAGCCGGTAGATCGAGACCGCCGTCAGGCAACTTCTGCCCGGTGAACACGCCAAACACTCAGTCAGCGAAGGTACTAAGCAGGTTATCAAGTACACCAGCTCGAAGTAAATAAATAAACGTGTGCCTTTCAATTGTGTCACATTAGATGGAAAAATTGGAGAGAAAAAGGTCGGCGCTTTTCAGAGTCTCAAATTTACATACATTTCGTGATAAGTACGCTCGATCCGTAACCTAATCGCAATTAGCTATTGTTTGACCGACGCCACATTTCACTCATCAGAACCTTTTTTTCTCTCCGTTATTATTTTGCCCCCTGAAGTGTGTCGATCGATATGACACCACCCCGTTCTTGTCTATTATTGTATTTGCCAATTTGAGTAGTTAGACATATCGTGAAGAGCCAGCGTAGTTCACAGTGCAGCTGCAGCCAAGTCAGCGCCCAGGTGAGACTCCGCCTACTTTGTTGTCCCTAAAAAGTCCCACTCGCAACGAACGTTCGTACGATTTACTGGTAATTTTGCACAGGCGTTACTACGGTTCTCACGGCGGAGCGTCTATTACAGGTATCCGACCATAGACTTCACGCTCGTTTTATTCCCCCGTCACTTTTGGATCCCAACCCTTGTTAACGTTGCTGGACACCATAACGAGTTAAGACCACAAATTTCTGCATTCTCCAAATTGACGGTTACTGTTCTCAGTGTTCTTCGTCCCACTAGCACTATACTTTCAGTTTTGTGAGGCTCAAGTCGTATCCAGTTTTCCACCCTTGCAACTGACCAGTTGATATTATTTTCTAGGTCACCGTTTTGTCCTTCGTTTGCAATCACCGCCTAATGATCTGCATATCCTACAATAGACATGCTGTTTACGGACTCCAGACTAAAGATCCTAACTAAAATTCCTGCGCTATCTTATTTTGTGGGTCTTCACATTAATGTCATTAATGTTCTTGTACAAATTTTACTTGTGACAATCTTGTACTCTAGTCCCCAAATATCATCATCTATTTCTTTACAAAGAGAGTCCCAACCTGTTTCATTGCCTTTGTTATTGCTGTCTTTAATTTCTTTCTGCTTTCACTGTATTAATCCTGTGCCTTCCTCTCTATTACTACTTCTGATGTTTTTTCCTATTACTTCTAGTGGCCTTTCTTCTCGTATTCGTAGATTCAATTCTGATTTTGGCGATGTATTCATTCCACCAATACGCACCTTTTTGTCTGTCGCAATTCTGTTTCCTCTTCAAGTACACCTCACACGCTCTTTTTACTGCTCTATTCAGTTCTTTGACCTACCGTCGTGGCTTTTCCGCTTTGTTGTATCTCTTTTTTTTTCTAGAAGTTTCCCTTTTTTATCATTTTAGGTCCACTATTTGATTGTTTCGGTTTGCTGGGCACTACTTAACGGCTCAGGTCCTCCTCGTTCTCTACATGCCATCCTCTCACGTATCTCTGCAGACCTGATTAGCACATGGTTACGTCGTTATATGACGATCCTCCATTATTTTCGAACGTTGCAAGTCTACCATCATTCAGTATAATATAGTCCGCCTGGCACATCCATTCTATCAACAGTTGTCCCTTTTTGTCTTCCCTTGCTGAGCCCCAACTATAAGCTTTCGCACTGAAATCCCCACCAGTTAATATCTTCTTCACCAATTGCAGTTGACACATAGCAGGTATACAGAACTATGTCAATCATTTCAATCCTTTACCCTCTCCTGTTCTGTATACTTGTGATTTGATAACAGTAACATACATCGCTACATCTACATTTTTGCCTGTTACCCATTTGGCGTTTGGCCCAGCCATGCGCTTGTTGGTTTCAGCTGTTATTGTTAAAATTATGTCTTCCCTATTGCATTAGTTTATTAATAAATCCATCGCCCTTTCCCTCCTATCTACATTTACTTGGAGCACCTTCATTTTAATTTTGTTAATCTTTCCGTATTCTCCTTCTCTAGCGCCTGTACATGTTCACTGTGTGTAGCACAGTTCACAGACTCTGCATTGTGTCCCTCCGCATCGCATAAATAGCATCGCTGCACATTTTCGGAATCCCTTCCGTTGTGACCTTTCCCACAACATTTGTATCATACTTCTTCTGCGTCTTTTGTTGTGCATTCTTATGCTATATCTCCATTCTATAGCATCTATGACACTTAGGAATATCTTAATTTCTTTGCACGCCATCTATGCCATCGTTTTCCCAGTTTTTTTACTCTCCAGCGACTGCTGGCTGCATTCTTTGCAAAGTAACCAATGCTATTTATATGCATTTTTGTTTGCCTTATCTGATAATCTAACCTCTAGGCTTTCCTTCTGTCATGGCTTCACGGCCCTTTTTAACACTTCTTGAAGTTAATTTTCCTCAACTGTCTCATCTATACCGAATAACATTGGCTGTCTTCCTTTTCTCTTTTATTTGCACTTTCACCACACTTTCCAGCTTTGTAATATGTTGTTTTTTAAACACCTGCTTCCGTGCTTTATCCTTCCATCGTATCTTTATCTGCACGTTATTGCTGTATATTTTGTCTCTTTTGTCAACTGTTATTCCCTCGGTGTTTACATTTCTTTTAAGACTCCTGATAATGTCCGCATAGTAATTTCCGGCTAGTGGTTTCAGAATTATTGTTTGTTTTTTCTGATTTTCATACCACCTTCTCATCTAATCGTTTTCTTACTGGCTCTCTTGTTACTACATAATTGTATTTTTTGGCTTTCCCTCTCGTTAAGATAACGAAAGGTACTAGAATATGTATTGTAGAATCTTTCTTACATCTGAATGTAAGAAAGATACCAAACCTGAGGTCTGGTACGTCATTTGCACTGTTGCAGGTTATGCTTCCCCTCTTGTTTTCCTTTATCTTTCGCAGTGTTTTCTGCAGACTACCTTTCAGCTTAATTTTATCTTCCGAGGTTTCTCTTTAATCTATTGTCAAAATTATATATGTGTGCTTTTCAGAACTGCTTGTGTCATCAAATACAGGGCAACTGCCCCCATCGCGATCGATTTGTTTCTACACAACATATCATTTTCCCTGCTTCCAGTTTACCCTAACTTATAAATTTTCAGCATTTTAAGCAAACAAATAAAGTGTATTATTAAAAGTGATTACAGTGTGGTGCAATATTCCAATATATATATATATATATATATATATATATATATATATATATATATATATATATATATATATATATATATATATATATATATATATATATATATATATATATATATATATATATATATATATATATATATATATATGGTCAAATTCTTAAAATGGTTAAGGAAAAAGAGGGGTATTCGACAGCGGACAGCTGGCAGTGATGGCTGTACTGGCCACGTCTTTACGAGTAGCGGTGAGCATACTGATGAATGCAGTACACCCACCGGCCACTCAGACCTGAGGCCCTAGCCAGGGGCCCTCACAGGGAGGTACCGTCCGGGCCAGACGGACCCTGGTTTTTTGACGTGGTTGTTACTCCACCCCTTCGTGCTTTCTCCCGGGTTGGGAATGGGAATGACGGAGTTTTATTGGTGGTATTTTGTATTGTGACGATGGTATTTTCGGTTTTTCTTTTAAATAAAATAAGTTGGGCAACCATCTGAGGCTCCGACACACTCTGAAGTCCACCCAACGTTATTACACCCGTGCCCTCGGCCCGCTCCAGCGGTGGTAAGAGAGCACGAGGCCGGAAATCATCAATCCATGTTAAGAAAACGCATGAGACGTAAAGACCCAAGGTTGGTAGATTCGGAATCCTGCAAGATAGTAAATATACTGCGGCGTGGCATGTGACAATTTGCTTGAGTTGCCGCAGCCGAGATATTATTATTATTATTATTATTATTATTATTATTATTATTATTATTATTATTATTATTATTATTATTATTATTATTATTATTATTATTATTATTATTATTATTATTATTATTATTATTATTATTATTATTATTATTATTATTATTATTATTATTATTATTATTATTATTATTATTATTTTTATTATTATTATTGTCGACTTTAGCCTGAAAGGCTTTCAAACCCTCTCAAAGGGGAACATTCACTCATGCCATGTATCTCAAATACCAGATGGAGCCCTTTCCAAGTTATCAGGACCTGAACGACAACGCAACACATCCTCATTTCCCAGTAACCTCCACACGGTGTGGGCAGTTGCAACTCAAATTGCAGGGTGAAAATGAATCAAGCAACGATTTAAGTTACTTCATTTTGTCACATATCTCAGCAATGGGGAAATCAGAATGTATACCTACTCAAACTCTGACAACGAGAACATAAAAGAGGAACATCGCAACAGCATTATAGAATTTTCTACATTCCGCCCGAAAAAAGGTAGAACTAAAAATATAGTGTTCAAAGCAGCACCGACCCCAAGCAGATGAAGTTGCATGCCTAAGGCCAAGCCGCTTATAGAATCATGCATAAAACTCAAAGGCAAGAACAGAACCTCGTCATCGTTTTTAGTGGCCACCAGAAGAACCCAAAACTTCAACGAGGTAGGTAAAAGACCTTCACAGTATTAGAATAAAATGGGAACCCCAAATGAAGAAACAAGTCACGTAATTGTCAAAAATTTTGGCCATGCATCAACTCAATGCAAACCTAAATCAGGATACAAATGCAGGAAGCACCACACCGAGGACTTCAAGAAGGTGACATGGAAGTCCAGTGTTGTAACTGCCTGTGTCTTCATGCAGATAAATACCGCGAGTGCCCAGTATACACCAAGTATATGGATCAATTGGTGAAAACATATCAATATAACACACAGAGCCATCTCACACATTTCTCAAGTCAAACACACAACTCACACATAATCTGATACATCCATCCAGCCTAAGACAAATGCTCCAACATCCCATATGTGGCAATTTGGCACATTATTTAACGAACCAAAAATCCTCAGTAACATATGCGACCTGAGCCAAATTCTCACTATGTTTCGTGACATTACCATGTCAAACTTGGAAAAACTAATTACTAGCTATCAACTCGCTCAAATTTATCCGCAAAAACAGTAATTCCATCTTTGGAATGCCTGTGCCATTGAGAACAAACAAATTCAACGAACTGGAAATCTTAACCGAAAAAATTCAACCAGATATAATCTGCATACAGGAAACACACCTAACACGAAGAACACCAAAACTCCGATACTACGATCACAATAATCTCCGTAACACCCCGTTTGTAATGTAAACAGCATCTTTCGGTAGCAAAAATTAACTCCATCACAAACGCCTTGTTGGAAACACGCACCATACAAAAACATAACACAAAGTAATCAATTGTTACAACAAAAACGTACGCTCACCTAACATCGACAATCGAGAATAACATCTAAACTCACAAAACAAAAAACTCATAATAGGGGATTTTAATCCCAAACATAAATTAGAACTGTGTCTATAAAGAAGGTAACGGCCTTAAACTAAACAACTGCATTTTACACAATACATACTACACTCCACTATCCAAATAATTCATACAACCATTTAGCTTACTCAGACAACACACCTTCAACACTAGACGTCTGCACCATAAGTAATGTAAATAAAATAAATACTCTTATTTATTACGTAAAACGCCAATGAGGTCACCTCCCCATCCTTGTAGAAACCAACACGCAAAATCACACCCCCACACCCATACAAACACACAATTTAAAACCAACTGGAAACAGTATAATTTTTTTAAAATAATAAACCCGTACATACAACACGAGACATAAATGACAATATCCGCATTCCCCACCGTCATACAAGACAGTTACAAAGATGCATCACACAAAATACATCCAAAAACTCATGAACTGTAATTCGCACCCGAAACCTGCTTACACAAAAACCAGAAAAACGAACACAATTCTTTCGCGAGAGGCGGAAATGCCGATACAATAGAGATGCCAACCCTATGTGTGTATTTATTTTTCTTTGATTGACTCGTCGTGCACAGGGTCTGCGAATATCTGTAGTTTGCTTAACATCGTAACCCAATTAATCTAGATACTGCATGTGCTCCCAAGATAGAATCGTCTTCGATACCGAAGATACTGAAGCTGGAGCGGCTTGATTACTAGTTTTTATAATCAACATAATATGGTGGTATCTGTCTCCAATATCATAATGATCTCCTCGCATTGAAATGTCACAGGTACTGAATTCTAATCGATAATGTTTACATTTATATGCAAAATAATGCGCGTCGTAAGAGGCATAAAAACCTTACTAAATGGTTTTATATCAACTGGATAACCCGGACCTACCGCAGGAGTAAACTCATAAACTGTTCTGCCGTTCTGCCGTTCTGTCATCTAAGTATTTTAGATGTTAGTAATAGCACAAACTATCCAAGTGATAAAAACTCTACACAACATCACACGCATTTACATATTACATGTCCAGGTGTTTACACTACGCCCAAAACAAAGTGCTGACAGATATCAGTAAATTCAACAGTGGCTCCTTACAAACTTTAGTGCGACAAGATGTCTAGCAAAGAAAATCATATGAGGTATTGTGAGTCGTGCTCGTTACAAGTGAAAAGCCATGTTCTATGGACATCTGCGCAGTGAAGCCACTAATTAAAAGTATGTGGATTGTGGAAGTTGAAAAAGTGCCTATGTTAAATCAAGCTTTCCAAACAGAACGGCTACTTATCGTATTAATAAAGGCACTAACATAGAAGAACTCCGTGGAAACAATGAAACATGTATTGTTTCAACTAAACATGATGCAATTAAAATCACTTGGTATTGATTGGTTTGTATATGTTTCAAAATAAAGAAAGAAAATAAATGAAATCATTCAATACTAAACACAAAAATGTTACAGTGTCAAATAATTATGAAAATACCTCTCAGGAATTCATCGAGTAAATTTAGTGTTGCAGAATTGGAGTTTGCCGAAGGGTGAGTGGTTGGATGTTGGAACGTCTTTTATGGCTGAAGATAAATATCAATATAGGTATTTTAAAATAAAACTGTAGTAAATAAAAACCTTTTACTTTTACAACGGTTGTTTTATTTAGGTACAAAGTATAGATTCTTAGAGATTGGGATGCTGCTTCTGAGTTCATCATCATCGTTGCGTGTTATATCCACTCCTAGTATTTGGTTGGGTACTTCCGTTTATATATATATATATATATATATATATATATATATATATATATATATATATATATATATATATATATATATATATATATATATATATATATATATATATATATATATATATATATATATATATATATATATATATATATATATATATATATATATATATATATATATATATATATATATATCTGTCTGTGTGTGTGTGTGTGTGTGTGTGTGTGTGTGTGTGTGTGTGTGTGTGTGTGTGTGTGTGTGTGTGTGTGTGTGTGTGTGTGTGTGTGTGTGTGTGTGTGTGTGTGTGTGTGTGTGTGTGTGTGTGTGTGTGTGTGTGTGTGTGTGTGTGTGTGTGTGTGTGTGTGTGTGTGTGTGTGTGTGTGTGTGTGTGTGTGTGTGTGTGTGTGTGTGTGTGTGTGTGTGTGTGTGTGTGTGTGTGTGTGTGTGTGTGTGTGTGTGTGTGTGTGTGTGTGTGTGTGTGTGTGTGTGTGTGTGTGTGTGTGTGTGTGTGTGTGTGTGTGTGTGTGTGTGTGTGTGTGTGTGTGTGTGTGTGTGTGTGTGTGTGTGTGTGTGTGTGTGTGTGTGTGTGTGTGTGTGTGTGTGTGTGTGTGTGTGTGTGTGTGTGTGTGTGTGTGTGTGTGTGTGTGTGTGTGTGTGTGTGTGTGTGTGTGTGTGTGTGTGTGTGTGTGTGTGTGTGTGTGTGTGTGTGTGTGTGTGTGTGTGTGTGTGTGTGTGTGTGTGTGTGTGTGTGTGTGTGTGTGTGTGTGTGTGTGTGTGTGTGTGTGTGTGTGTGTGTGTGTGTGTGTGTGTGTGTGTGTGTGTGTGTGTGTGTGTGTGTGTGTGTGTGTGTGTGTGTGTGTGTGTGTGTGTGTGTGTGTGTGTGTGTGTGTGTGTGTGTGTGTGTGTGTGTGTGTGTGTGTGTGTGTGTGTGTGTGTGTGTGTGTGTGTGTGTGTGTGTGTGTGTGTGTGTGTGTGTGTGTGTGTGTGTGTGTGTGTGTGTGTGTGTGTGTGTGTGTGTGTGTGTGTGTGTGTGTGTGTGTGTGTGTGTGTGTGTGTGTGTGTGTGTGTGTGTGTGTGTGTGTGTGTGTGTGTGTGTGTGTGTGTGTGTGTGTGTGTGTGTGTGTGTGTGTGTGTGTGTGTGTGTGTGTGTGTGTGTGTGTGTGTGTGTGTGTGTGTGTGTGTGTGTGTGTGTGTGTGTGTGTGTGTGTGTGTGTGTGTGTGTGTGTGTGTGTGTGTGTGTGTGTGTGTGTGTGTGTGTGTGTGTGTGTGTGTGTGTGTGTGTGTTGTGTGTGTGTGTGTGTGTGTGTGTGTGTGTGTGTGTGTGTGTGTGTGTGTGTGTGTGTGTGTGTGTGTGTGTGTGTGTGTGTGTGTGTGTGTGTGTGTGTGTGTGTGTGTGTGTGTGTGTGTGTGTGTGTGTGTGTGTGTGTGTGTGTGTGTGTGTGTGTGTGTGTGTGTGTGTGTGTGTGTGTGTGTGTGTGTGTGTGTGTGTGTGTGTGTGTGTGTGTGTGTGTGTGTGTGTGTGTGTGTGTGTGTGTGTGTGTGTGTGTGTGTGTGTGTGTGTGTGTGTGTGTGTGTGTGTGTGTGTGTGTGTGTGTGTGTGTGTGTGTGTGTGTGTGTGTGTGTGTGTGTGTGTGTGTGTGTGTGTGTGTGTGTGTGTGTGTGTGTGTGTGTGTGTGTGTGTGTGTGTGTGTGTGTGTGTGTGTGTGTGTGTGTGTGTGTGTGTGTGTGTGTGTGTGTGTGTGTGTGTGTGTGTGTGTGTGTGTGTGTGTGTGTGTGTGTGTGTGTGTGTGTGTGTGTGTGTGTGTGTGTGTGTGTGTGTGTGTGTGTGTGTGTGTGTGTGTGTGTGTGTGTGTGTGTGTGTGTGTGTGTGTGGTGGTGGAATTTGTCTTTAACTGCGTGGAGAGGGTAGATGGTGGTTTGTATACTACCCAAATCCAAAGTTTCGCTTTTGTCTTCAGACAACATTTTAAATTCATCTGATTTTAAATCATTTCTGATGTATATCAGATATGTAAATTCTAACATGGTCAGGTATCTGAATATCATCCTGCTGGGTTGCCGAAGATTCAACAAGTAGTATAATCAATGCTTTCAAATAGCACTCATCTGCAATAATATCCTTCAAATGTGCCTTTAAAGACTGAACGTTTTCGAAAATTATAGTCAAATAAGATGGATAATATTGTGTAAAGTTCAGCGTTATTTTCACTTTTCACAACGTCTTCACTCTTCTGCTTTGGAAGATCTTTAGAGATTCCTTTATCCTTCCTAAATCCAGATATTGTAGATGGGCTTTGCATTTATATTTTTTGTCCGAAAGGAGCACCGAAAGAAGGGTCTTATTTACAAGAAAGATCGGCAGCAGCACGTTCGATAGATATTGCAATAATTTAGGTATTTCCGCCGATGGAAATATGTTATTTTTTGTGTGGTTGAACCACCCTTAATCGTTAGTGACCGACCACCTACACAAGAATATAAGCAGAGTTGTAAATGTAAGATATTTAAAATTATGTATCCTCTGATGATGGTAACTTGGTTAGTGCAAGTGAGGTTTTTTAAAATATATTTTAGTCATTTGAGTTTTCCAAGTACACTTGTCTTCATAATAGCATCTGGTTGCTTATTTATTTTAGTCTTATAGCTTTATAGCTTATCTACATTTAAGCCACCTAGTTTGTGTCATTTACTAGGTTCACATTCATTTGATATTTTGAGTGCTATGACTTTGACTTCATTTGGTATATTTTAAATTAAGGTATCGAATATATTTGATGGATAAACATTTTTATACTAAGCAATAGGCAGGCATGTATGGTATATATGTATGTTTACTAGGCGATAACGTCAGCTTCTTTCAGTTCTGCAATGATTAACTGAATTTCGTTGTTATGAGCATTGTTACCAGCAACTTGAGAAGCCACTAAAAGTCTAAGTCGATCAACCATGTCATTTATGTCATCCCAATATACATATTTTGTTTGTTTGTTATTTTTTTTCATCGAGTTGTTGGTGCTGATTTTTCTATTATTTACATTCTGAAGTCTGGGTTCGGTCTATTGTTTTTCGTTAAGAGGTGTGTCGTAACCAAAACGGTGAGGAGTTGAGGACGTTGCGCTCAAGGATTTGTCGTTCGTTTTATTAGAGATCGATACTTTTCCGAGGAAGCGTTAGTTCTCCCATTGGCATCGTATTTAACTTTATGAACACTGTTTTGCTCTAGAATACCTCTATAGTGTTGAAGATTGTTATAAGGAAATGCCTTAAGTCATTACATAAAAACTAATTTTAGCAAACCTTCAATTTGTGGATTTTATCTAGTTAAATTTCATTATTAATGAAGTCTGAGTGTTTGTATAAGTAATACAAAGCTTCATCATTGTACGTTTTGTTACTTATCCAAAGGTTATCAATTTGTCTCCAGTACCCATTACATTTAAAAGAAATATGTTAAATTTAATGGGTACTGGAGACAAATTGATAACCTTTGGGTAAGTAACAAAACGTACAACTTTATTATTTTTTATATGACAGTATTGCACAAAACAGTTCTGACATTAGCGTTGCTTAGAAACGTTTCGAGCTGAACTGAGTATACAGAACAGAGCTGAGCTCGAAAACATGCAGCAAGAGCAGGCGCTATGCGCTAAAGATATACAATTCGTTTGAGTATAAATTCTTAACATAATGCTCCCCCCGTTGGAAGGATAGCGAAAGAGATCCTTTCAATGATATACAATATAGTTAACATAAACAGAAAAAGAATGCAATTGAATATAATCAAAGTAAAACAAAGTCCTAAGGATTTATTTTTAGCACAAATCTTCTTTCTTGTCCAGTGGAAGTGGGCATATTTTTGATATTGATCTTGTAGTTTCACCACACTGTGTACGAAGACGTACAATGCGCACAACACCGTCAGTGCCGCTAACAGTCTTGATTACACGACCAAGCTTCCACTTCTTTGGTGGTAGGTGGTCATCTTTAATCAAAACCAGAGTATTTTCTTCTACGTTGGGCTGCCTTGTATGCCAGCGAGTTCTAACTTGGAGCTCTGAAACATACTCCTTGGACCAGCGGATCCAAAAGTTCTGGATGATCTGTTG
The DNA here is from genome assembly GCA_964006375.1 of Tillus elongatus. Lineage (NCBI taxonomy): Eukaryota > Metazoa > Arthropoda > Insecta > Coleoptera > Cleridae > Tillus > Tillus elongatus. The sequence goes on along the minus strand of OZ023270.1, from coordinate 43,906,674 downwards.
AATTCGTTGAAATAACGATAGCCTATTTTCTGGAATCTGAGTAACATCAGGGTCCGGAACGGTAGTAATCGGTCGTCCGACAAGAAAATGGCTTGGAGTTAAAGGTAAAAAGTCATCTTGGTGACAGGAAAGAGGAGATAACGGACGGCAATTGAGAATTCCTTCCACTTGAGACAAAACCGTGGAAAAATGTTCATGAGACAAAATACAGTTTCCAATTACCCGTTTAAGATGGAATTTAGTCGATTTTATTCCGGCTTCCCAGAGTCCTCCTAAACTTGGTGAATAAGGAGGTAAAAATTTCCAATTAAAGTTTTCCTTGTGGGACTTTACCGTTAATTCATTATGGTTTCTTAGCAAAAATTTACCCAACTCATCTAATAATGATTTAGCGCCGCAATAAGTCCGGCCGTTGTCCGAATAGATTTTTGATGGCAAGCCTCGACGTGAAGCAAAACGGCGAAGGCATAGTATGAAGGCTTCACTGGATAAATCAGTCACAAGTTCGAGATGCACAGCCTTCGTACTGAAGCATATAAACAGGCATACATAACACTTTATGGGTTTCCAACCGCGACTAGATTTATCCTTAAGCGTGAAGGGGCCACAATAGTCTGTGCCAACAACAGAAAATGGAAACTGGGGACTCAATCGGTCAGCAGGTAGGTTTCCCAATAAATTGTTTGTACCTCTGGGTCGAGATTTAAAGCAAGTAATGCAGTGAAAAATCGTTTTCTTTGAGAGGTTCCGTCCATTAATTGGCCAGAATCGATCTCTAATGGAACTTAAGAGCTGCGAAGGACCAGCATGAAGTAAGCGTACATGCTCTTCGTGAAATAACAATTTAGAAAAAGTGTGTTTTGCGGAAATCAAGACGGGGTGCCTTTTGTCATGCGAAAACCTTGAATTAGCAAGTCTGCCTCCTACGCGTATTACATTGTGTGATGAGTCATAAAATGGATTTAGTTTAATCAAGGGACTTCTCTTCGGTAAAGGCTTGTTGATCATGAGCAACGAAAACTCATTTGGGAATGATTCTAATTGAGAAAGTCGTCCAAGATGTAATAAAGAAGTTTTACATTCACTAAAGGTCAATGAACCTTGCAATCGATTGTCCTTGTGTGATCGACAATTTTTGAAAAACCTTAGGCAATATGCTAACACGCGTTTAAGTCTATTTAGGCTGGAATATCGATTAAAATCAACAACAGTTTCAAAGGAAGGACCAGGTACGCATGAAATAGGATTGGTTTCATTCATTGTATCACTAAAAGCGGGGAGGGCTGATAGAAAGCCTTGGTCTTTGCCAGTAAATGAGTGTTTCGACAAGAAATTAGGTCCTTGCCACCAAATGGCAAGATCAAGCAGTTTTTGAGGTGGTATGCCTCTTGTAACCAAATCAGCTGGATTCTGATCTGTTGATATATGTTTCCAATTAGATATGTCACTGGATGCTTGAATTTGAGCGACTCTATTTGATACAAATGTTTCTAACAAATGAGATTGTGTATTGATCCACGATAAGGCTACTGTGGAGTCGACCCAATATGTAATAGTGTCTATACAGATATCGAGAGCCTCTTTAACCTTGTTAACCAATTGTGCCATCATTACAGCACCGCATAATTCAAGTTTTGGAATCGTTAATGATTTGAGAGGAGCAACTTTTGTTTTTGAACATAAGAGTTGTACAGTGATTTGGTCATTTGTATCGCTAGAACGTATATACACACATGTGCCATAATAGGCAGTTTTACTTCCATCTGAAAATGCATGGATCTCGACACGTTTAGCAGATTCACAAATGGATTGTCTAGAAATGCGGAGTTTGTTTAACTCGGGTAAGTTTTGGCAAAACTGTCTCCATTGATAGTCGAGCTCAGCAGGCAGGACTTCATCCCATTGGGAATTGCTAAGCCATAATTTCTGCATGAAAATTCTTGCAGTTTAGTAAACCTAAAGGGTCAAAAATCATTGAAATATAAGACAATACAGCGCGTTTTGTGACCGCTTTGTGAACATCGTGAAATTGTGTTATTTCAAAGAACAATTTGTCTGAATAGCTATTAAACAACAAACCTAGTGTTTTTGTATTTTTCGTGGGTCCAAATTCCAAAATATTGTTATCAATATCCGTGGTGGTGATATTGTCTAAGACTTCTGGATGGTTAGAGTTCCACTTACGCAAAGTAAAACCTCCTGATTGTAGGATATTAGCTATATTGTGACAGATATATTTAGCTTGGTTAGCACTTTCGCAACTAGTTAGCAAATCATCGCAGTACATATCTTCTCGAATTATTTTTGAGATCTTAGGATGCTCATGTTCATTCTGTGATGCTAGTTCGAATAGGCATCTAATAGCAAGGAAACTGGAGGCCTTTTCACCGTAGGTAACGGTGCAGAGTTCATAGATTTCTAAAGGCAATGAGGGATCTGATCGCCAAAAAATTCTTTGTAATGATCGTTGTTCTTCTGTGACAAAAACTGAACGATACATTTTTGCACAGTCACTTGTGATCACGTATTTAAAGCGTCTAAATCGTAGCAAAATAGAAAATAGGTCGTATTGCAAAACAGGACCGTTGAGCTGAATGTCATTAAATGAGACACCACTAGAAGTCGGAGAGCTTGAATTAAAAACGACGCGAAGCCTTGTTGTGATGCTATGCTCTTTGTAGACTCCATGATGTGGGATAAAATACTGGTATTTTGCATTATCTGGATTTGTAACCTTGGTCATGTGACCTAAATCTTTGTACTCAGCCATAAAATCTACGTACATCGATTTGAGTTTGGCGTTTGATCGAAGTCTTTTCTCTAATGACGTGAACTGTCTTAAGACATTCTGTTTGGATTCACCTAAGACACTGGGACCAGAATTTAATGGTATAGTAACGACAAATCTGCCTTTATCGTCTCGACAATGAGTATTTGTAAAGCTAGATTCACACTGCTGCTCTTCGGGAGAGAGAGGTTTGAGTGACTGGATGTTTTCGATTTCCCAAAATTTTGAGATCTGACGTGATAGATCGAGGGTTGTAAGATGACAAGTCGTGACATCTTGTTGAATGTCAGCGGGAAATTGTCCAGAGATAATGTATCCTAGTTGTGTGTTCCAAAGATACGGATGCTTGCTGGCCAAAGGTTGGTCAGGTGATAATATTTGCCAAAAAATGTCAATGCCTAATAGCAAATCGATTTTTATCTTCTTCAGATAATTGGGATTCGCTAAATTGATACCATTGGGTATGTGAATATTGCTAGTGTATGGTAGTGAGCATGGCAACTCGCCAGAAATATTTTGCAACAACAAAAATGGAAGGGTGGCATTGAAAGTACTATTAAGTGATTCAAACCTTGCGTGTGTGATTGCCTGCACCTTGGATTTGGCTTGATTGATGCCAGAGATTGCGATATTGACCCTTTTGGTGGGCAATTCTAGTTTGGAGCACAGCGAAGTAGTCATGTATGACCTCATGGAACCAGAATCGAGAAGAGCTACACATTTACGTTTGCGACCAAAACGATCTTGAACTAGAACGATAGCGGTAGGGAGAATCTGAACCAAATGCCTTTCCGTGATGGAACTTGTAAGACTGGCGGTATGTGTACCTAATTTAGAGTCAGTGGTTTGAGCAGGTGTATCATGACCTGGACTATAGCTATGATTTGCAAGATTAGACTCTTCATGGTGGAGGAGAGTTGAGTGCCTACGATCGCACTTTCTACAATTACCTGACCTACAATTCGAGATAAAATGTCCACTGCGTAAGCAATTGATACAGAGATTGAATTTCTTTACCTTTGCTAAGCGTGCACTGGTTGACATGTCCAAAAAGCTTTTGCAATTGAATATCTTGTGTGACTCCTTGCAGACTGGGCAATTTTGCTGACCTTGATCGGGACTGTTTTTAGACGAGACGTGAGTATACGTGGGTTTGTTGCTATGCGGCTTACAATAATTTGGACTACGGGCATTATACGTGGGAGGATTATGACTCTGAGGTTTCGCAATCTTTTCTAAGAGCCTGGCTCGCTTTTCAAGAAACTCGATTAAAACAGATGTTGGAGGAATGATGTCCTCATTAGCTATGTGAATTTCCCATTCCCTTCTGCTATTGTAATCTAGTTTGTCAGATACCAGATATTGGATGAAACTTGCACATGAGCTGACGGGTTCGCCTAAAGATTCTAATGCTCTCAAATGAGCTTGTACGGAGTCTGCCAATTGCCTGACAGATGCAGCTGATTCCTTGAGAATTTTTGGATATTCCACGATACCTTTAATATGAGAATGAATAAGGAATTTTGTATTTTTGTAACGTTTTTCTAGAAGCGATAATGCAATAGGATAGTTAGCGGGGATAACGTCTAATGATTCTATAACCTTTGATGGTTCCTTGCCAAGAACAGATTTCAAATACAAAAAACGAGTGACGTCATCAAATGCGTTACTGTTGTGTATCAATGACTTGAAACCTTCGAAAAAGCTTAAGAATGTTTCTGGATCACCCTCGTATAGTTTCATTTGTAAAGTCGGTAACTTTACTAAGCTAGAACGAGATTCCATATTTTGCTGGGTTTGAACCTGCGATGGCAAAATTTTCGTGGTGGTCTCTAAATTTTGTGCAATATCGTTCTGACAGTTATGTGTGCTATTTTGTTGTGATAAAACAGGTATTGATTGATTAGATTCAGACTCGCGGCTTGAAACAGATTTCGTTTCTCGAACCTGAGACTGATTATACAATAATAAAGCCTTTGCTTTCGATAATGTTTTAAAATAGTCGTCTTCAAATTCATTGTATTCAGCGAAATGTTTTTCTAAGTTAGCTTCCGTTTCTGCTTCTATAATTTCTGAATGTATAGCATCATATTTAGACAGCAAATCTTCAAAAACATTTAAACGTGTTTCTAATTGTAAGTAATCAATTTCATTTAATTTTACGGTAAACTTTAACGTATCAGGGCGACTCTGGGTTGCAGTTATAATTAATGGGTTTACAAAATTCTTAAATGAAGTTATTTTGCTATTAACACTAGCTCGTTTACGAATTAAAGTTTTAAGAATTTCGTCAGACATAATAGAAATGCAATATTTAAAATAAAGGTGAAAATTCAATATAAAATGTATCTAACAATAGCATATATCAACTTGTTTACGTTACTTCGTTAAAGGAGTGGAAGCGATTCTTAATAAAAATACAGTAATATGAAATAATAGGAAATATATGAAAGGATACTACTTGTATTCTTGAAGTTGCTAACAAACTTGGCCAGGGGCTGGCTAATATGCGTCTTCTTTGAGTACTGCTAGTACTAGATCAAAAACACCAACGAACGATAGAGACTGGTTCTGGTTTGTTTGTTACTGCCCTTGAAGGGTGCGAGGAAATTGTACAGCTACAGGACCGACGACCTTTGTGCCTTGTGCTTGTAGATTGCCGTCTGCTGTTTGACTGAACAACTGTATTCAACTATCAAAAATGTATGCTTCTTTCTCCAGTTATTCCACAATTTATTAATTGTAGCTATTTAATGTATGGACTGTATAGGCTGATTTAATCACATCCGGCTCGATAGGACCAAGAAATATGTTAAATTTAATGGGTACTGGAGACAAATTGATAACCTTTGGGTAAGTAACAAAACGTACAACTTTATTATTTTTTATATGACAGTATTGCACAAAACAGTTCTGACATTAGCGTTGCTTAGAAACGTTTCGAGCTGAACTGAGTATACAGAACAGAGCTGAGCTCGAAAACATGCAGCAAGAGCAGGCGCTATGCGCTAAAGATATACAATTCGTTTGAGTATAAATTCTTAACAATCATATTTAGGTCTATCAGGTTTAAGCAATAAGTGTTTCTTTCGAATGTTTTCAGCCGGATTTGTTGTGTGCTGTACAAAAAATTTTTTCTTAATATTTTTCTTTTGTCCATGACATCAATTTGTTTGTGTCAAACAAGTTGTTTGTTTCAAACAAGTCGGTTGTTGGTCTGATGTAAACCACTTATTAGTTGGTTACTGCGCTAAGAGATACAAACTTTTAGGAGGTTTACTAGCTACGAGTTGGTTGTCCGTCTACCTACCTATTGTTAGTTGTCTATAACGACAGCTGTTGGACAGCTGTGTGTCTAAAACTACAGATGTTAGACCTATACTAGTTTGTCAGAACAGCTGTTAGACAGTTGTTGGGCAGCTGTTAGACAGATACGGTACCTATGCAATACTTTCAAAGAGTATATAAGAGAGCTTTTCAGCAATTCGATAATACGTTTAACTAGAAATTAGCTCAATTTGGTGGACGCAGCAGATGCAGATTAAGCATTAATGTTTAACATTTACTACATTTTCACCCCAATGATGTTATACAACAGCAATTATTAAGGTCGATTACTATGGATAAAAAGGTTCTTATAGACAATGGGAAAATGTATGAATTACCGAATCTCAATAATTCAGCTAAACTTTCTCAAACACTGAACGACCTAGATTTTTTATTATGAGATTTCAAACGGTTCGATACAATAACGTTAGAAAATACATCAACGTTAGAAAATACATTCCAGATATAAGACTTCACTAAATTCTAAACAAATCCCCACAGAAGGTATGAGTTTGAACTTTAACCAAGTAAATTAAAACGAACGTTTGTATGTTGGTAGCGAACCTAAACTACCTCGGATTAGAAGCTCTTTACAAAATATTCCATGTTTGTATTTGATTGCTCCAGGTACAGCGATTCTACATAGCCAGCTCTGGTGGATATCAAATTGAAAATAAAAAGTACTAACAACTTTCTTGATCACACAAAATGTTTAGGCTTCTGTGTAAGAGAGTAGGCACCCAGAGAATTAGTAATATATAATGTGCAGATGCACATCATATGTTCAAGACACCGAAAACGTTAGGTTTATTGAGTGCAGATATAGTTAAACAATTCATGTTTCTACAAGGAACACAGCAGTGTATAGATTATGATTGTGGTACCGTTATTTTAGACGAATTACCCAACATAATAGAAAAAACATATTATCGAAGAGCGGGTAGATAGAGGTTACGTGAACGGTGTTATCATAAAAAGTTATATTAAAGAGGTGTTATTGAAATGTGGTTACAGCGAGGATGTTATCAATTTGAAAAACGATGAAGGTTGCCGAAGCTGGTAGCAGACACTGGAATATGTATGTATCACATTGTTAAATTTAATAAAAGAAAATTTATTTGTTGTATTAGAAATTGTAGGCTATTATTTGCTTAAATTGTAAACTTATTACCTAAATAAAACAACCGTTGTAAAAGTAAAATGTTTTTGAGTTACTACAGTTTTATTTTAAAATATCTTTATTAATATTTATCTTCAGCCATAAAACACTTCCAACATTCAACCACTCACCCTTCGGCAAAATCCAATTCTGCAACTCTAAATTCACTCGATGAATTCCTGAGAGGTATTTTCATAATTATTTGACACTGTAACATTTTTGTTTTTACTATTGAATGATTTCATTCATTTTCTTTCCTTATTTTGAAATATACAAACCATTCAATGCCAAGTGATTTTCATTGCATCATGTTTAGCTGAAACAATACATGTTTCATTGTTTCCACGGAGTTCTTCTATGTTAGTACCTTTCGGATTAATACGATAAGTAGCCGTTCTATTTTGAAAGCTTGATTTAACATAGCCACTTTTTCAACTTCTACGTTCCCCATACTTTTAATTTGTGATTTCACTGCGCAGATGTGCATAAACACTGCTTTTCACTTGTAACGAGCACGACTCACAATATCTCATATGATTATCTTTGCTGACATCTTGTCACAATGAAGGTTTCTTAACCACTAAAATAAATAGCAAACGTCTATCAACAGATATATTTGAGATAATTATTGTCCAATGAACTGCTACAGTTAACACAAAAGAATATTAACATAAATACGGTTAGACATATAAGAGAACCAGTTGATATAAATATCAAAATGTACTTTGATCTGCACAGATGAGAATCAGTTAGTATGAGCCTTCTCACCAGTAAGGTGTCTCACCGTGGGACCATGATCAAACGGAAACATAAGTTTATAACGAACCATATCAGCCTTGATCTTGGTCATGTTGTATGTAGAACTTTCAACTAGATAATCGTAGAGGTGTTCTTGGTAAGCCAGACCATTTCATGCCGTCGTCGCCATCGAAATAGCTTCTCACGTCTTTTACATTTGGTCGTTTGTAGACATAAATCATATTTTGACATATGGCTACCAGGATGATGAAACGTTTTTAAGAGGAGGAGCCACTGTTGAATTCACTGATATCTGTCAGCACTTTGTTTTGGGCGTAGTGTAAACACCCGGACATGTAATATGTAAATGCGTGTGGTGTTGAGTAGAGTTTTTATCACTTGGATAGTTTGTGCTATTACTAACATCTAAAATACTTAGATGACTGAACGGCAACCCTACGCATACAGTTTATGAGTTTACTCCTGCGGTAGGTCCGGGTTATGCACTTGATATAAAACCATTTAGTAAGGTTTTTATGCCTCTTACGACGCGCATTATTTCGCATATAAATGTAAACATTATCGATCAGAATTCAGTACCTGTGACGTTTCAATGCGAGGAGATCATTATGATATTGGATTGATGCAGAGACCACCATATTATGTTGATTATAAAAACTAGTAATCAAGCCGCTCCAGCTTCAGTATCTTCGGTACCTGCATCGAAGACGATTCTATCTTGACGGCACACGCAGTATCTAGATTAATTGGGTTACGATGTTAAGCAAACTACAGATATTCGCAGACCCTGTGCACGACGAGTCAATCAAAGGGAAAAAAATACACACATAGGATTGGCATCTCTATTGTATCGGCATTCCCGCCTCTCGCGAAAGAATTGTGTTTGTTTTTGTGGTTTTTGTGTAATCAGGTTTCGGGTGCGAATTAGAGTTCATGAGTTTTTGGATGTATTTTGTGTAATGCACCTTTGTAACTGTCTTGTATGTCGGTGGGGAATGTGGATATTGTCATCTATGTCTCGTGTTGTATGTACGGGTTTATTATTAAAAAAAAAATTATACTGTTTCCAGTTGGTTTTAAATTGTGTGTTTGTATGGGTGCGGGGGTGTGATTTTGCGTGTTGGTTTCTACCAGGCTGGGGAGGTGACCTGAATCTAGTTCATTGAGCGTTTTACGTCTTTTATATTTCATTATTTGAGATGCAGACGTCTAGTGTTGAAGGTGTGTTGTCTGAGTAAGCAAAATGGTTGTATGAATTATTTGGATAGTGGAGTGTGTATGTATTGTGTAAAATGCAGTTGTTTAGTTTAAGGCCGTTACCTTCCTTATAGACACGGTTCTAATTTGTGTTTGGGATTAAAATTCCCTATTATGAGTGTTTTGTTTTTTGAGTTAGATCGTAATGTGATTCTCGATTGACGATGTTAGGTGGGCGTACGTTTTTGTTGTAACAATTAACTTTGTGTTATGTTTTGTATGGTGCGTGTTTCGAACAAGGCGTTTGTGATGGTGTTAATTTTTGCCACCGGATGATGCTGTTTACATTACATATGGGGTGTTACGGAGATTATTGTGATCGTAGTATCGGAGTTTTTGTGTTCTTCGTGTTAAGTGTGTTTCCTGTATGCAGATTCTATCTGGTGGAATTTTTTCGGTTAAGATTTCGAGTTCGTTGAATTTGTTTGTTCTCAATGGACAGGCATTCCAAGATTTAATTACTGTTTTTACGGCTAAATTTGAGCGAGTTGATGGCTAATAATTAGTTTTCCCAAGTCTGACAGGGTAATGTCACGAGACATAGTGAGAATTCGGCTCAGGTCGCATATGCGTAAAACGATGACGATTGTTATATTTGTAATTTAAATCCCTGGACAAAAAATTACTTACCTTTAAGAAAGTTAGTACCTCCGCACACGGTGGAATTATGCTAATTAATTCCCGCAGCGAAAGTGTTAAACATTCCTTTGTTTTAATTAGACAGTCGAATTCCCCCGTCCATACCAGTTCTGAGCTGGCTTTAATTGAAAGTCAGTGGCATGGACCTGAGAATACGACTATCTATTTAAAACAAAGCATGTTTAATCTTTTTGGGATGGACAGATTTTCTTGGCTAATTTTCCAGGAAAATCTGCCCGATCCAAATAGATTATACTTTCTTTTGTTTTAATTAGATAGTCGGATTCCCACGTCCATGCCAGTTCTTAGCCGGCTTTTATTAAAACGCCAGCTCAGAACTGGTATGGACGGGGGAATTCGACTGTCTAATTAAAACAAAGCAATGTTTAATGGGCAGATTTTCCTGGCAAATTTTCTAAGAAAATCTGCATGGTCCAAATAGATTAAACATTTCTTTGTTTTATTTTAATTAGATAGTCGGATCCCCCGTCCATGCGAGTTCTGAGCTGACATTTAATTAAAAGCCAGCTCACCAGTTGTATGGACGGAGGAATCCGACTGTCTACTTATAACAAAGCAATATTTAATCTATTTGGAATTGACAGATTTTCCTGGCTAAGTTTCCAGGAAAATCTGACCGTCCAAACAGATTAAACATTGCTTTGTTTTAATTAGATATTAGGATTCCCAAGCCCATGCCAGTTCTGAGCTTACTTTTAAATAAAAGGCAGCTCAGAAGTGGTATCGGCGAGGGAATTACACTGTCTAATTAATGTTTAATCTCTTTGGAATGGGCAGATTGTCTTGGCTAATTTTCCAGGAAAATCTGCCCGGTCCAAATTTTGTTTTAATTAGATAGTCGGATTTCCAAGTCGAGGCCAATTCTGAGCAGACTTTTAATTAAAAACCAGCTCAATACAGTTATGGACGGGGGAATCCGACTGTCTAATTAATGTTTAATCTATTTATATTTGGGATGATTGTCCTGGCTAATTTGCCAGGAAAATCTGCCCCGTACAAATAGATTAAACATTGCTCTGTTTTTAGTAGACAGTCGGATTCCCCCGTCCATACAAGTACTGAGCTGGCTTTTAATTATAAGTCAGCTCAGAACTGGCATGGACGTGGGAATCAGGCTCTCTAATTAAAACAAAGCAATGTTTAATCTTTTTGGACCGGGCAGCTTTTCCTGGCTAATTTTCAAGCAAAATCTGCCCGGCCCAAATAGTTTAAACATTGCTTTGTTTTAATTAGATAGTCGAATTTCTACGTCCAAGCCACTTCTGAGCTAACTTTTATTTAAACGCCAGCTCAGAACTGTTATGGACGGGGGAATCCGACTGTCTAATTAATGTTTAATCTATTTGGAATGGGCTGATTTTCTGGCTAATTTTCCAGGAAAATCTGCCCGGTACAAATAGATTAAACATTGCTTTGTTTTAATTAGACAGTCGGATTCCGCAAAACTCTCCGAAAACAATGTCGCGCATGCGCCCAAAAAACTCAGAAAAGACACAACGTACCATTGTGTAGCGTGCCCTGGAAATCCGGCACTGGGTTTGGGCACCTGTTTTCTAAATTACCATAAGGAGATTTTATAAGCCTTACTGTAATAAGATTTTATAAATAAAGAAAAGACTTTTTTTGTTAGTTTTTAGAATATTTCTTTTTTTTAAATATATTTCATGTAAATAAAAGAATGTTTTATATGAGTAAAGTGATATTATTATCAAAAAATAGGACGAACATGCGCGCTTTCCGCATTATTGCATAAATTCTTATAAATATGCAGACGGCGCAAATGCGCGTCTTAGAAAAAATCAAAGCAAGCTATATTTGTAATTTAAATCCCTGGACAAAAAATTACTTACCTTTAAGAAAATTCATACGGTGGAATTATGCTAATTAATTCCCGCAGCGAAAGTGTTAAACAATCCTTTGTTTTAATTAGACAGTCTAATTCCCCCGTCCATACCAGTTCTGAGCTGGCTTTTACTTAAAAGTCAGCTCAGAATGGCATGGACATGGGAATGCGACTATCTAATTAAAACAAAGCAATGTTTAATCTATTTGGAATTGGAAGAGTTTCTTGGCTACTTTTCCAGGAAAATCTGCCCGATCCAAATAGATTATACATTCCTTTGTTTTAATTAGATAGTCGGATTCCCACGTCCATGCCAGTTCTTAGCCGGCTTTTATTAAAACGCCAGCTCAGAACTGGTATGGACGGGGGAATTCGACTGTCTAATTAAAACAAAGCAAGTTTAATAGGCAGATTTTCCTGGCAAATTTTCTAGGAAAATCTGCATGGTCCAAATAGATTAAACATTTCTTTGTTTTATTTTAATTAGATAGTCGGATTCCCCGTCCATGCGAGTTCTGAGCATACATTTAATTAAAAGCCAGCACTGCAGTGGTATGGACGGAGGAATCCGACTGTCTAATTAAAACAAAGCAATGTTTAATCTATTTGGAATGGATAGATTTTCCTGGCTAATCTTCCAGGAAAATCTGACCGTCCAAACAGATTAAACATTGCTTTGTTTTAATTAGATATTTGGATTCCCACGCCCATGCCAGTTCTGAGCTTACTTTTAAATAAAAGACAGCTCAGAACTGGTATCGGCGAGGGAATTCGACTGTCTAATTACTGTTTAATCTCTTTGGAATGGGCAGATTGTCTTGGCTAATTTTCCAGGAAAATCTGCCCGGTCCAAATAGATTAAACATTGCTTTGTTTTAATTACATAGTCGGATTTCCACGTCGATGCCACTTCTCAGCAGACTTTTAATTAAAAGCCAGCTCTGAACAGTTATGGACGATGAATCCGACTGTTTAATTAATGTTTAATCTATTTGGAATGGGCTGATTTTCCTGACTAATTTTCCAGGAAAATCTGCCTGGTACAAATAGATTAAACATTGCTTTGTTTTAATTAGACAGTAGGCTTCCCCCGTCCATACCAGTTCTGAGCTGGCTTTTAATTATGTCAGCTCAGATCTGGCATGTACGTGGGACTGACTATCTAATTAAAACAAAGCAATGTTTAATCTACTTGGACCGGGCAGATTTTCCTGGCTAATTTTCCAGGAAAATCTGCCCGGTCCAAGTAGATTAAATATTGCTTTGTTTTAATTAGATAGTCGGATTACCACGTCCATGCCTGAGCTGCCTTTTAATTAGAAGCCAGAAAGTACACTTGGAGAACACCCAAATCACCACAACACATATTTCAGAGAACTTACGATCGTTTCGTTGACAATGTCAACATCTTCAGAGGAAGAAAGTTCTAATATACTCAGAACTGTTATGGACGGGGGAATCCGACTGCATAATTAATGTTTATTCTATTTGGAATGGGCTGATTTTCCTGGCTAATTTTCCAGGAAAATCTGTCCGGTCCAAATAGATTAAACATTGCTTTGTTTTAATAAGATAGTCGTATACCTACGTCCATGCCAGTTCTGAGCTGACATTTAATTTAAAGCCAGCTCAGAACTGGTATGGACGGGGGAATTCGACTGTTTAATTAATGTTTAATCTTTTTGGAATGTACTAATTTCTGGGCTAATTTTCCAGGAAAATCTGCCCTGTCCAAATAGATTAAACATTGCTTTGTTTTAATTAGTCAGATTCACACCTCCATGCCACTTCTTAGCTGACTTTTAATTAAAAGCCTGCTCATAACTGTTATGGACGGGGGAATCCGACTGTCTAATTAATGTTTAATCTATTTGGAATGGACTGATTTTCCTGGCTAATTTTCAAGGAAAATCTGCCCGGTACAAATAGATTAAACATTGCTTTGTTTTAATCAGTCAGTCGGAATCCCCCGTCCATACCGGTTCTAAGCTGGCTTTTAATTATAAGTCAGCTCAAACTGGCATGGACGTGGGAATCAGACTATCTAATTAAAGCAAAGCAATGTTTAATCTATTTACCGGGCAGCTTTTCCTAACTAATTTTCCAGGAAAATCTGCCCGGTCCAAATACATTAAACATTGCTTTGTTTTTAATAGATATTCGGATTCCCACGTTCATGCCAGTTCTGAGCTGACATTTAATTTTAAGCCAGCTCAGAACTGGTATGGACGGGGGAGTCCGACGGTCTAATTAATGTTTAATCTATTTGGAATGGGATAATTTTCCTGGCTAAGTTTCCAGGAAAATCTGCCTGGTACAAATAGATTAAACATTGCTTTGTTTTAATCAGTCAGTCGGATTCCCCCGTCCATACGAGTTCTGAGCTGGCTTTTAATTATAAGTCAGCTCAAAACTGGCATGGACGTGATATCTGACTATCTAATTAAAACAAAGCAATGTTTAATCTAGTTGAACCGGGCAGATTTCCTAGCTAATTTTCCAGGAAAATCTGCTCGGTGTAAGTAGATTAAACATTGCTTTGTTTTAATTAGATTGTCGGATTCCCACGTCCATGCCAGTTCTGAGCTGACATTTAATTTAAAGCCAGCTCAGAACTGGTATGGATGGGGGAATCAGACTGTCTAATTACAACAAATCAATGGAATGGGCAGATTTTCCTGGCTAATTTTCCAGGGAAATCTGCCCGGTCTAAATAGATTAAACATTGCTTTGTTTTAATTAGATAGTCGGATTCCCATGTCCATGACAGTTCTGAGCTGACTTTTAAATAAAAGCCAGCTCAGAACTGGAATGGACGGGAGAATCCGACTGTCTAATTAAAACGAAGCAAATGTAATCTATTTAGAATGGGCAGATTTTCCTGGCTAATTTTCCAGGTAAAATGGCCCAGTCGAAATAGATTAAACATTGCTTTGTTTTAAATGGATAGTCGGAATCCCACATGCATGCCAGTTCTGAGCTGACTTTTAATTAAAAGCCAGCTCAGAACTGTTATGGACGGGGGAATTTGACTGTCAAATTAATGTTTAATCTATTTGGAATAGGCTGGTTTTCCTGGCTAATTTTCCTGGAAAGTCTGCCCGGTACAAATAGATTAAACATTACTTTGTTTTAATTAGCCAGTCGGATTCCCCTGTCCAAACCAGTACTGAGCTGGCTTTTAATTAAATGTCAGCTCAGAACTGGCATGGACGTGGGAATCCGAATATCTATTAAAAACAAAGCAATGTTTAATCTATTTGGACCGGGCAGATTTTCCTGGAAAATTAGCTAGGAAAAGCTGCCCGGTAAATAGATTAAACATTGCTTTGCTTTAATTAGATAGTCTGATTCCCACGTCCATGCCAGTTCTGAGCTGACTTATAATTAAAAGCCAGCTTAGAACCGGTATGGACGGGGGAATCCGACTGTCTAATTAAAACGAAGCAAATTTAATCTATTTAGAATAGGCAGATTTTCCTGGCTAATTTTCCAGGTAAAACGGCCCAGTCAAAATAGATTAAACATTGCTTTGTTTTAATTAGATAGCCGGATTCCCACATGCACACCAGTTTCTGAGCTGACTTTTAATTAAAAGCCGGCTCAGAACTGGTATGGACGGGGGAATCCGATTGTCTAATTAATGTTTAATCTATTTGGAATGGACATATCTAATTTTCCAGAAAAATCCGCCCGGTCCAAAATAGATTAATCATTGCTTTGTTTTAATTAGCTAGTCGGATTCCCCATCCATTCCAGTTCTGAGCCGACTTTTAATTAAAATCCAGCTCAGAATTGGTAAGGACGGCGGAATCCGCGGCGTAAAATCTGCCCATTCGAACGAGATTAAACATTAATTAGACAGTCGAATTCCCCCGTCCATACCAGTTTTGAGCTGGCTTTTTATTAAAAGCCGGTCCACGTCCATGCCAGTGCTGGGCTGACTTTCAATACAAAGCCAGTTCAGAACTGGTATGGCCGGGGGAATTCGACTGTCTAATTAAAACAACGCCATGTATAATATACCACAACTTACCATTGTGTAGCGTGCCCTGGAAATCTAGGACTGTGTTTAGGCACATGTTTTCTAAATTACCATAAGGAGATTTTATAAGACATACTGTAATAAGATTTTATAAATAAAGAAAAAAAATTTTTTTTAGTTTTTATGTTTCTTTTTTTATATATTTTATGCAAATAAAAGCATGTTTTATATGAGTAAAGTGATTATTATCTTCAAAAAAGAGGACGCACATGCGCGTTTTCCCATTACTGCATAAATTCTTATAGATATGCGGACAGCGCAAATGCGCTTGTTAGAAAAAATAAAACCAATACTCGACAAACTCAGTTTAATTTGTTCTAATTTAAGTCACTGGACAAAAATTTACTTACCTTTAAGAAAGTTACTACCTCCGTACACGGTGGAATTATGAATTACTTGCCGCAGCGAAAGTGTTAAACATTGCTTTGTTTTAATTAGACAGTCGAATTCCCTCGTCCATACCAGTTTTGAGCTGGCTTTAAATTAAGAGGCAGCTCAGAACTGGCATGGACGTGGGAATACGACTATCTAATTAAAACAAAGCAATGTTTAATCTTTTTGGAATGGGCAGATTTTCTTGGCTAATTTTCCAGGAAAATCTGCCCGGTCCAAATGGATCAAAACATTGCTTTGTTTTAATTAGATAGACGGATTCCCACGTCCATGCCTGTTCTTAGCCGGCTTCTAATAAAAATCCCGCTCAGAACTGGTATGGACGGGGGAATTCGACTGTCTAATTAAAACAAAGCAATGTTTAACCTATTTGGAATGGGCAGATTTTCTTGGCAAATTTTCTAGGAAAATCTGCATGGTCCAAATAGATTAAACATTCTTTGTTTTAATTAAATAGTCTGATCCCCGTCCGTGCGAGTTCTGAGCTGACATTTAATTAAAAGCCAGCTCAGCACTGGTATGGACGGAGGAACCCGACTCTCTAATTGAAACAAAGCAATGTTTAATCTATTTGGAATGAACAGATTTTCCTGGCTAATTTTCCAGGAAAATCTGACCGTCCACACAGATTAAACATTGCTTTGTTTTAATTAGATATTAGGATTCCCACGCCCATGCCAGTTCTGGGATGACTTTTAATTAAAAGCAGCTCAGAACTGGTATGGACGGGGGAATACGACTGTCTAATTAATGTTTAATCTCTTTGGAATGAGCAGATTTTCTTGGCTAATTTTTCAGAAAAATCTGCCCGGTCCAAATACATTAAACATTGCTTTGTTTTAATTAGATAGTCCGATTTCCACGTCCATGCCACTTCTGAGCAGACTTTTTATTAAAAGACAGCTCAGAACTGTTATAGACAGGGGAATCCGACTGTCTAATTAATGTTTAATCTATTTGGATTGGGCTGATTTTCCTGGCTAATTTTCCAGGAAAATCTTCCCGGTTCAAATAGATTAAACATTGCTTTGTTTTAATTAGACAGTTGGATTCCCCCGTCTATACCAGTTCTGAGCTGGCTTTTAATTATAAGTCAGCTCAGAACTGGCATGGACGTGGGAATCTGACTATCTAATTAAACAATGCCTTGTTTTAATTCCCCGTCCATACAAGTACTGAGCTGAATTTTAACTATAAGTCAGCTCAGAACTGGCATGGACGTGGAAATTCGACTATCTAATTAAAACAAAGCAATGTTTAATCTATTTGGACCGGGCAGATTTTCCTGGAAAATTAGTCAGGAAAATCTGCCCGGTCTAAATAGATTAAACATTGCTTTGTTTTAATTAGATAGTCTGATTCTCACGTCCATGCCAGTTCTGAGCTGACATTTAATTAAAAGCCAGCACAGAACTGGTATGGACGGGGAATCTGACTGTCTAATTAATGTTTTATCTATTTGGAATGGACTGATTTTTCTGGCTTATTTTCCAGGAAAATCTGCCCGGTACAAATAGATTAAACATTGCTTTGTTTTAATTAGACCGTCGGATTGCGCTGGCTTTTAATTAAAAGTCAGCTCAGAACTGGCATAGGCGTGACAACCGTAATATCTAAATATAACAAAGCAATGCTTAATGTGTTTGGACGGTTAGATTTTCCTATATATATATATATATATATATATATATATATATATATATATATATATATATATATATATATATATATATACTAGCTCTCTTGTTTTCACAGAATTTTATTTTTTGGCTTCTCCTCTCGTTAAGATAACGAAAGATAATAGAATATGTATTCTAGAATCTTTCTAACATCTGAATGTAAGAAAGATACCAAACCTGAGGTCTGGTACGCCATTTGCACTGCGGCACTGTTTACCCTCTTGTTTTCCTTTATCTTTCGCACTGTTTTCGGCAGACTACCTTTCAGTTTAATTTTATCTTCCGAGGTTTCTCCTTAATCTATTGTCAAAATTATACATGTGTGCTTTTCAGAACTGCTTTTGTCATCAAATACAGGGAAACTGCCCGCATCGTGATCGATCTGTTTCTACACAACATATCATTTTCCCTGCTTCCAGTTTAGCCTTACTTATAAGCATTTTCCATCTGTCGGGCAAAATGATATGTTGTGTAGAAACAAATCGATAACGATGCGGGAAGTTGCCCTGTATTTGATGACACAAGCAGTTCTGAAAAGCACACATATATAATTTTGACAATAGATTAAGAAGAAATTTCGGAAGATAAAATTAAGATGATAGGTAGTCTACAGAAAACACTGCGAAAGATAAAGGAAAACAAGAATGGAAACATAACCTGCAATGGCGTACCAGACCTCAGGTTTGGCATCTTTCTTACATTCAGATGTAAGAAAGATTCTAGAATACATATTCTAGTATCTTTCGTTTTAACGAGAGGGAAAGCCAAAAAATACAATTCTGTAGAAACAAGAGAGCCAGTAAGAAATCGATTAGATGGGAAGGTGGCATGAAAATCAGAAAAAAAAAATAATTCTGAAACCACTAGCCGGAAAGTACTATGCGGACATCATCAGGAGTCTTAAAAGGAATGTAAACACAGAGGTATGAGTTTGAACTTTAACCAAGTAAATTAAAACGAACGTTTGTATGTTGGTAGCGAACCTAAACTACCTCGGATTAGAAGCTCTTTACAAAATATTCCATGTTTGTATTTGATTGCTCCAGGTACAGCGATTCTACATAGCCAGCTCTGGTGGATATCAAATTGAAAATAAAAAGTACTAACAACTTTCTTGATCACACAAAATGTTTAGGCTTCTGTGTAAGAGAGTAGGCACCCAGAGAATTAGTAATATATAGGGTGCAGATGCACATCATATGTTCAAGACACCGAAAACGTTAGGTTTATTGAGTGCAGATATAGTTAAACAATTCATGTTTCTACAAGGAACACAGCAGTGTATAGATTATGATTGTGGTACCGTTATTTTAGACGAATTACCCAACATAATAGAAAAAACATATTATCGAAGAGCGGGTAGATAGAGGTTACGTGAACGGTGTTATCATAAAAAGTTATATTAAAGAGGTGTTATTGAAATGTGGTTACAGCGAGGATGTTATCAATTTGAAAAACGATGAAGGTTGCCGAAGCTGGTAGCAGACACTGGAATATGTATGTATCACATTGTTAAATTTAATAAAAGAAAATTTATTTGTTGTATTAGAAATTGTAGGCTATTATTTGCTTAAATTGTAAACTTATTACCTAAATAAAACAACCGTTGTAAAAGTAAAATGTTTTTGAGTTACTACAGTTTTATTTTAAAATATCTTTATTAATATTTATCTTCAGCCATAAAACACTTCCAACATTCAACCACTCACCCTTCGGCAAAATCCAATTCTGCAACTCTAAATTCACTCGATGAATTCCTGAGAGGTATTTTCATAATTATTTGACACTGTAACATTTTTGTTTTTACTATTGAATGATTTCATTCATTTTCTTTCCTTATTTTGAAATATACAAACCATTCAATGCCAAGTGATTTTCATTGCATCATGTTTAGCTGAAACAATACATGTTTCATTGTTTCCACGGAGTTCTTCTATGTTAGTACCTTTCGGATTAATACGATAAGTAGCCGTTCTATTTTGAAAGCTTGATTTAACATAGCCACTTTTTCAACTTCTACGTTCCCCATACTTTTAATTTGTGATTTCACTGCGCAGATGTGCATAAACACTGCTTTTCACTTGTAACGAGCACGACTCACAATATCTCATATGATTATCTTTGCTGACATCTTGTCACAATGAAGGTTTCTTAACCACTAAAATAAATAGCAAACGTCTATCAACAGATATATTTGAGATAATTATTGTCCAATGAACTGCTACAGTTAACACAAAAGAATATTAACATAAATACGGTTAGACATATAAGAGAACCAGTTGATATAAATATCAAAATGTACTTTGATCTGCACAGATGAGAATCAGTTAGTATGAGCCTTCTCACCAGTAAGGTGTCTCACCGTGGGACCATGATCAAACGGAAACATAAGTTTATAACGAACCATATCAGCCTTGATCTTGGTCATGTTGTATGTAGAACTTTCAACTAGATAATCGTAGAGGTGTTCTTGGTAAGCCAGACCATTTCATGCCGTCGTCGCCATCGAAATAGCTTCTCACGTCTTTTACATTTGGTCGTTTGTAGACATAAATCATATTTTGACATATGGCTACCAGGATGATGAAACGTTTTTAAGAGGAGGAGCCACTGTTGAATTCACTGATATCTGTCAGCACTTTGTTTTGGGCGTAGTGTAAACACCCGGACATGTAATATGTAAATGCGTGTGGTGTTGAGTAGAGTTTTTATCACTTGGATAGTTTGTGCTATTACTAACATCTAAAATACTTAGATGACTGAACGGCAACCCTACGCATACAGTTTATGAGTTTACTCCTGCGGTAGGTCCGGGTTATGCACTTGATATAAAACCATTTAGTAAGGTTTTTATGCCTCTTACGACGCGCATTATTTCGCATATAAATGTAAACATTATCGATCAGAATTCAGTACCTGTGACGTTTCAATGCGAGGAGATCATTATGATATTGGATTGATGCAGAGACCACCATATTATGTTGATTATAAAAACTAGTAATCAAGCCGCTCCAGCTTCAGTATCTTCGGTACCTGCATCGAAGACGATTCTATCTTGACGGCACACGCAGTATCTAGATTAATTGGGTTACGATGTTAAGCAAACTACAGATATTCGCAGACCCTGTGCACGACGAGTCAATCAAAGGGAAAAAAATACACACATAGGATTGGCATCTCTATTGTATCGGCATTCCCGCCTCTCGCGAAAGAATTGTGTTTGTTTTTGTGGTTTTTGTGTAATCAGGTTTCGGGTGCGAATTAGAGTTCATGAGTTTTTGGATGTATTTTGTGTAATGCACCTTTGTAACTGTCTTGTATGTCGGTGGGGAATGTGGATATTGTCATCTATGTCTCGTGTTGTATGTACGGGTTTATTATTAAAAAAAAAATTATACTGTTTCCAGTTGGTTTTAAATTGTGTGTTTGTATGGGTGCGGGGGTGTGATTTTGCGTGTTGGTTTCTACCAGGCTGGGGAGGTGACCTGAATCTAGTTCATTGAGCGTTTTACGTCTTTTATATTTCATTATTTGAGATGCAGACGTCTAGTGTTGAGTAAGCAAAATGGTTGTATGAATTATTTGGATAGTGGAGTGTGTATGTATTGTGTAAAATGCAGTTGTTTAGTTTAAGGCAGCTCAATACAGTTATGGACGGGGGAATCCGACTGTCTAATTAATGTTTAATCTATTTATATTTGGGATGATTGTCCTGGCTAATTTGCCAGGAAAATCTGCCCCGTACAAATAGATTAAACATTGCTCTGTTTTTAGTAGACAGTCGGATTCCCCCGTCCATACAAGTACTGAGCTGGCTTTTAATTATAAGTCAGCTCAGAACTGGCATGGACGTGGGAATCAGGCTCTCTAATTAAAACAAAGCAATGTTTAATCTTTTTGGACCGGGCAGCTTTTCCTGGCTAATTTTCCAGCAAAATCTGCCCGGCCCAAATAGTTTAAACATTGCTTTGTTTTAATTAGATAGTCGAATTTCTACGTCCAAGCCACTTCTGAGCTAACTTTTATTTAAACGCCAGCTCAGAACTGTTATGGACGGGGGAATCCGACTGTCTAATTAATGTTTAATCTATTTGGAATGGGCTGATTTTCTGGCTAATTTTCCAGGAAAATCTGCCCGGTACAAATAGATTAAACATTGCTTTGTTTTAATTAGACAGTCGGATTCCGCAAAACTCTCCGAAAACAATGTCGCGCATGCGCCCAAAAAACTCAGAAAAGACACAACGTACCATTGTGTAGCGTGCCCTGGAAATCCGGCACTGGGTTTGGGCACCTGTTTTCTAAATTACCATAAGGAGATTTTATAAGCCTTACTGTAATAAGATTTTATAAATAAAGAAAAGACTTTTTTTGTTAGTTTTTAGAATATTTCTTTTTTTTAAATATATTTCATGTAAATAAAAGAATGTTTTATATGAGTAAAGTGATATTATTATCAAAAAATAGGACGAACATGCGCGCTTTCCGCATTATTGCATAAATTCTTATAAATATGCAGACGGCGCAAATGCGCGTCTTAGAAAAAATCAAAGCAAGCTATATTTGTAATTTAAATCCCTGGACAAAAAATTACTTACCTTTAAGAAAATTCATACGGTGGAATTATGCTAATTAATTCCCGCAGCGAAAGTGTTAAACAATCCTTTGTTTTAATTAGACAGTCTAATTCCCCCGTCCATACCAGTTCTGAGCTGGCTTTTACTTAAAAGTCAGCTCAGAATGGCATGGACATGGGAATGCGACTATCTAATTAAAACAAAGCAATGTTTAATCTATTTGGAATTGGAAGAGTTTCTTGGCTACTTTTCCAGGAAAATCTGCCCGATCCAAATAGATTATACATTCCTTTGTTTTAATTAGATAGTCGGATTCCCACGTCCATGCCAGTTCTTAGCCGGCTTTTATTAAAACGCCAGCTCAGAACTGGTATGGACGGGGGAATTCGACTGTCTAATTAAAACAAAGCAAGTTTAATAGGCAGATTTTCCTGGCAAATTTTCTAGGAAAATCTGCATGGTCCAAATAGATTAAACATTTCTTTGTTTTATTTTAATTAGATAGTCGGATTCCCCGTCCATGCGAGTTCTGAGCATACATTTAATTAAAAGCCAGCACTGCAGTGGTATGGACGGAGGAATCCGACTGTCTAATTAAAACAAAGCAATGTTTAATCTATTTGGAATGGATAGATTTTCCTGGCTAATCTTCCAGGAAAATCTGACCGTCCAAACAGATTAAACATTGCTTTGTTTTAATTAGATATTTGGATTCCCACGCCCATGCCAGTTCTGAGCTTACTTTTAAATAAAAGACAGCTCAGAACTGGTATCGGCGAGGGAATTCGACTGTCTAATTAATGTTTAATCTCTTTGGAATGGGCAGATTGTCTTGGCTAATTTTCCAGGAAAATCTGCCCGGTCCAAATAGATTAAACATTGCTTTGTTTTAATTACATAGTCGGATTTCCACGTCGATGCCACTTCTCAGCAGACTTTTAATTAAAAGCCAGCTCTGAACAGTTATGGACGATGAATCCGACTGTTTAATTAATGTTTAATCTATTTGGAATGGGCTGATTTTCCTGACTAATTTTCCAGGAAAATCTGCCTGGTACAAATAGATTAAACATTGCTTTGTTTTAATTAGACAGTAGGCTTCCCCCGTCCATACCAGTTCTGAGCTGGCTTTTAATTATGTCAGCTCAGATCTGGCATGTACGTGGGACTGACTATCTAATTAAAACAAAGCAATGTTTAATCTACTTGGACCGGGCAGATTTTCCTGGCTAATTTTCCAGCAAAATCTGCCCGGCCCAAATAGTTTAAACATTGCTTTGTTTTAATTAGATAGTCGAATTTCTACGTCCAAGCCACTTCTGAGCTAACTTTTATTTAAACGCCAGCTCAGAACTGTTATGGACGGGGGAATCCGACTGTCTAATTAATGTTTAATCTATTTGGAATGGGCTGATTTTCTGGCTAATTTTCCAGGAAAATCTGCCCGGTACAAATAGATTAAACATTGCTTTGTTTTAATTAGACAGTCGGATTCCGCAAAACTCTCCGAAAACAATGTCGCGCATGCGCCCAAAAAACTCAGAAAAGACACAACGTACCATTGTGTAGCGTGCCCTGGAAATCCGGCACTGGGTTTGGGCACCTGTTTTCTAAATTACCATAAGGAGATTTTATAAGCCTTACTGTAATAAGATTTTATAAATAAAGAAAAGACTTTTTTTGTTAGTTTTTAGAATATTTCTTTTTTTTAAATATATTTCATGTAAATAAAAGAATGTTTTATATGAGTAAAGTGATATTATTATCAAAAAATAGGACGAACATGCGCGCTTTCCGCATTATTGCATAAATTCTTATAAATATGCAGACGGCGCAAATGCGCGTCTTAGAAAAAATCAAAGCAAGCTATATTTGTAATTTAAATCCCTGGACAAAAAATTACTTACCTTTAAGAAAATTCATACGGTGGAATTA
The DNA here is from genome assembly GCA_964006375.1 of Tillus elongatus. Lineage (NCBI taxonomy): Eukaryota > Metazoa > Arthropoda > Insecta > Coleoptera > Cleridae > Tillus > Tillus elongatus. The sequence continues at coordinate 43,882,252 of OZ023270.1, read as the reverse complement.
TGCTAATTAATTCCCGCAGCGAAAGTGTTAAACAATCCTTTGTTTTAATTAGACAGTCTAATTCCCCCGTCCATACCAGTTCTGAGCTGGCTTTTACTTAAAAGTCAGCTCAGAATGGCATGGACATGGGAATGCGACTATCTAATTAAAACAAAGCAATGTTTAATCTATTTGGAATTGGAAGAGTTTCTTGGCTACTTTTCCAGGAAAATCTGCCCGATCCAAATAGATTATACATTCCTTTGTTTTAATTAGATAGTCGGATTCCCACGTCCATGCCAGTTCTTAGCCGGCTTTTATTAAAACGCCAGCTCAGAACTGGTATGGACGGGGGAATTCGACTGTCTAATTAAAACAAAGCAAGTTTAATAGGCAGATTTTCCTGGCAAATTTTCTAGGAAAATCTGCATGGTCCAAATAGATTAAACATTTCTTTGTTTTATTTTAATTAGATAGTCGGATTCCCCGTCCATGCGAGTTCTGAGCATACATTTAATTAAAAGCCAGCACTGCAGTGGTATGGACGGAGGAATCCGACTGTCTAATTAAAACAAAGCAATGTTTAATCTATTTGGAATGGATAGATTTTCCTGGCTAATCTTCCAGGAAAATCTGACCGTCCAAACAGATTAAACATTGCTTTGTTTTAATTAGATATTTGGATTCCCACGCCCATGCCAGTTCTGAGCTTACTTTTAAATAAAAGACAGCTCAGAACTGGTATCGGCGAGGGAATTCGACTGTCTAATTAATGTTTAATCTCTTTGGAATGGGCAGATTGTCTTGGCTAATTTTCCAGGAAAATCTGCCCGGTCCAAATAGATTAAACATTGCTTTGTTTTAATTACATAGTCGGATTTCCACGTCGATGCCACTTCTCAGCAGACTTTTAATTAAAAGCCAGCTCTGAACAGTTATGGACGATGAATCCGACTGTTTAATTAATGTTTAATCTATTTGGAATGGGCTGATTTTCCTGACTAATTTTCCAGGAAAATCTGCCTGGTACAAATAGATTAAACATTGCTTTGTTTTAATTAGACAGTAGGCTTCCCCCGTCCATACCAGTTCTGAGCTGGCTTTTAATTATGTCAGCTCAGATCTGGCATGTACGTGGGACTGACTATCTAATTAAAACAAAGCAATGTTTAATCTACTTGGACCGGGCAGATTTTCCTGGCTAATTTTCCAGGAAAATCTGCCCGGTCCAAGTAGATTAAATATTGCTTTGTTTTAATTAGATAGTCGGATTACCACGTCCATGCCTGAGCTGCCTTTTAATTAGAAGCCAGAAAGTACACTTGGAGAACACCCAAATCACCACAACACATATTTCAGAGAACTTACGATCGTTTCGTTGACAATGTCAACATCTTCAGAGGAAGAAAGTTCTAATATACTCAGAACTGTTATGGACGGGGGAATCCGACTGCATAATTAATGTTTATTCTATTTGGAATGGGCTGATTTTCCTGGCTAATTTTCCAGGAAAATCTGTCCGGTCCAAATAGATTAAACATTGCTTTGTTTTAATAAGATAGTCGTATACCTACGTCCATGCCAGTTCTGAGCTGACATTTAATTTAAAGCCAGCTCAGAACTGGTATGGACGGGGGAATTCGACTGTTTAATTAATGTTTAATCTTTTTGGAATGTACTAATTTCTGGGCTAATTTTCCAGGAAAATCTGCCCTGTCCAAATAGATTAAACATTGCTTTGTTTTAATTAGTCAGATTCACACCTCCATGCCACTTCTTAGCTGACTTTTAATTAAAAGCCTGCTCATAACTGTTATGGACGGGGGAATCCGACTGTCTAATTAATGTTTAATCTATTTGGAATGGACTGATTTTCCTGGCTAATTTTCAAGGAAAATCTGCCCGGTACAAATAGATTAAACATTGCTTTGTTTTAATCAGTCAGTCGGAATCCCCCGTCCATACCGGTTCTAAGCTGGCTTTTAATTATAAGTCAGCTCAAACTGGCATGGACGTGGGAATCAGACTATCTAATTAAAGCAAAGCAATGTTTAATCTATTTACCGGGCAGCTTTTCCTAACTAATTTTCCAGGAAAATCTGCCCGGTCCAAATACATTAAACATTGCTTTGTTTTTAATAGATATTCGGATTCCCACGTTCATGCCAGTTCTGAGCTGACATTTAATTTTAAGCCAGCTCAGAACTGGTATGGACGGGGGAGTCCGACTGTCTAATTAATGTTTAATCTATTTGGAATGGGATAATTTTCCTGGCTAAGTTTCCAGGAAAATCTGCCTGGTACAAATAGATTAAACATTGCTTTGTTTTAATCAGTCAGTCGGATTCCCCCGTCCATACGAGTTCTGAGCTGGCTTTTAATTATAAGTCAGCTCAAAACTGGCATGGACGTGATATCTGACTATCTAATTAAAACAAAGCAATGTTTAATCTAGTTGAACCGGGCAGATTTCCTAGCTAATTTTCCAGGAAAATCTGCTCGGTGTAAGTAGATTAAACATTGCTTTGTTTTAATTAGATTGTCGGATTCCCACGTCCATGCCAGTTCTGAGCTGACATTTAATTTAAAGCCAGCTCAGAACTGGTATGGATGGGGGAATCAGACTGTCTAATTACAACAAATCAATGGAATGGGCAGATTTTCCTGGCTAATTTTCCAGGGAAATCTGCCCGGTCTAAATAGATTAAACATTGCTTTGTTTTAATTAGATAGTCGGATTCCCATGTCCATGACAGTTCTGAGCTGACTTTTAAATAAAATCCAGCTCAGAACTGGAATGGACGGGAGAATCCGACTGTCTAATTAAAACGAAGCAAATGTAATCTATTTAGAATGGGCAGATTTTCCTGGCTAATTTTCCAGGTAAAATGGCCCAGTCGAAATAGATTAAACATTGCTTTGTTTTAAATGGATAGTCGGAATCCCACATGCATGCCAGTTCTGAGCTGACTTTTAATTAAAAGCCAGCTCAGAACTGTTATGGACGGGGGAATCTGACTGTCAAATTAATGTTTAATCTATTTGGAATAGGCTGGTTTTCCTGGCTAATTTTCCTGGAAAGTCTGCCCGGTACAAATAGATTAAACATTACTTTGTTTTAATTAGCCAGTCGGATTCCCCTGTCCATACCAGTACTGAGCTGGCTTTTAATTAAATGTCAGCTCAGAACTGGCATGGACGTGGGAATCCGAATATCTATTAAAAACAAAGCAATGTTTAATCTATTTGGACCGGGCAGATTTTCCTGGAAAATTAGCTAGGAAAAGCTGCCCGGTAAATAGATTAAACATTGCTTTGCTTTAATTAGATAGTCTGATTCCCACGTCCATGCCAGTTCTGAGCTGACTTATAATTAAAAGCCAGCTTAGAACCGGTATGGACGGGGGAATCCGACTGTCTAATTAAAACGAAGCAAATTTAATCTATTTAGAATAGGCAGATTTTCCTGGCTAATTTTCCAGGTAAAACGGCCCAGTCAAAATAGATTAAACATTGCTTTGTTTTAATTAGATAGCCGGATTCCCACATGCACACCAGTTTCTGAGCTGACTTTTAATTAAAAGCCGGCTCAGAACTGGTATGGACGGGGGAATCCGATTGTCTAATTAATGTTTAATCTATTTGGAATGGACATATCTAATTTTCCAGAAAAATCCGCCCGGTCCAAAATAGATTAATCATTGCTTTGTTTTAATTAGCTAGTCGGATTCCCCATCCATTCCAGTTCTGAGCCGACTTTTAATTAAAATCCAGCTCAGAATTGGTAAGGACGGCGGAATCCGCGGCGTAAAATCTGCCCATTCGAACGAGATTAAACATTAATTAGACAGTCGAATTCCCCCGTCCATACCAGTTTTGAGCTGGCTTTTTATTAAAAGCCGGTCCACGTCCATGCCAGTGCTGGGCTGACTTTCAATACAAAGCCAGTTCAGAACTGGTATGGCCGGGGGAATTCGACTGTCTAATTAAAACAACGCCATGTATAATATACCACAACTTACCATTGTGTAGCGTGCCCTGGAAATCTAGGACTGTGTTTAGGCACATGTTTTCTAAATTACCATAAGGAGATTTTATAAGACATACTGTAATAAGATTTTATAAATAAAGAAAAAAAAATTTTTTTAGTTTTTATGTTTCTTTTTTTATATATTTTATGCAAATAAAAGCATGTTTTATATGAGTAAAGTGATTATTATCTTCAAAAAAGAGGACGCACATGCGCGTTTTCCCATTACTGCATAAATTCTTATAGATATGCGGACAGCGCAAATGCGCTTGTTAGAAAAAATAAAACCAATACTCGACAAACTCAGTTTAATTTGTTCTAATTTAAGTCACTGGACAAAAATTTACTTACCTTTAAGAAAGTTACTACCTCCGTACACGGTGGAATTATGAATTACTTGCCGCAGCGAAAGTGTTAAACATTGCTTTGTTTTAATTAGACAGTCGAATTCCCTCGTCCATACCAGTTTTGAGCTGGCTTTAAATTAAGAGGCAGCTCAGAACTGGCATGGACGTGGGAATACGACTATCTAATTAAAACAAAGCAATGTTTAATCTTTTTGGAATGGGCAGATTTTCTTGGCTAATTTTCCAGGAAAATCTGCCCGGTCCAAATGGATCAAAACATTGCTTTGTTTTAATTAGATAGACGGATTCCCACGTCCATGCCTGTTCTTAGCCGGCTTCTAATAAAAATCCCGCTCAGAACTGGTATGGACGGGGGAATTCGACTGTCTAATTAAAACAAAGCAATGTTTAACCTATTTGGAATGGGCAGATTTTCTTGGCAAATTTTCTAGGAAAATCTGCATGGTCCAAATAGATTAAACATTCTTTGTTTTAATTAAATAGTCTGATCCCCGTCCGTGCGAGTTCTGAGCTGACATTTAATTAAAAGCCAGCTCAGCACTGGTATGGACGGAGGAACCCGACTCTCTAATTGAAACAAAGCAATGTTTAATCTATTTGGAATGAACAGATTTTCCTGGCTAATTTTCCAGGAAAATCTGACCGTCCACACAGATTAAACATTGCTTTGTTTTAATTAGATATTAGGATTCCCACGCCCATGCCAGTTCTGGGATGACTTTTAATTAAAAGCAGCTCAGAACTGGTATGGACGGGGGAATACGACTGTCTAATTAATGTTTAATCTCTTTGGAATGAGCAGATTTTCTTGGCTAATTTTTCAGAAAAATCTGCCCGGTCCAAATACATTAAACATTGCTTTGTTTTAATTAGATAGTCCGATTTCCACGTCCATGCCACTTCTGAGCAGACTTTTTATTAAAAGACAGCTCAGAACTGTTATAGACAGGGGAATCCGACTGTCTAATTAATGTTTAATCTATTTGGATTGGGCTGATTTTCCTGGATAATTTTCCAGGAAAATCTTCCCGGTTCAAATAGATTAAACATTGCTTTGTTTTAATTAGACAGTTGGATTCCCCCGTCTATACCGGTTCTGAGCTAGCTTTTAATTATAAGTCAGCTCAGAACTGGCATGGACGTGGGAATCTGACTATCTAATTAAACAATGCCTTGTTTTAATTCCCCGTCCATACAAGTACTGAGCTGAATTTTAACTATAAGTCAGCTCAGAACTGGCATGGACGTGGAAATTCGACTATCTAATTAAAACAAAGCAATGTTTAATCTATTTGGACCGGGCAGATTTTCCTGGAAAATTAGTCAGGAAAATCTGCCCGGTCTAAATAGATTAAACATTGCTTTGTTTTAATTAGATAGTCTGATTCTCACGTCCATGCCAGTTCTGAGCTGACATTTAATTAAAAGCCAGCACAGAACTGGTATGGACGGGGAATCTGACTGTCTAATTAATGTTTTATCTATTTGGAATGGACTGATTTTTCTGGCTTATTTTCCAGGAAAATCTGCCCGGTACAAATAGATTAAACATTGCTTTGTTTTAATTAGACCGTCGGATTGCGCTGGCTTTTAATTAAAAGTCAGCTCAGAACTGGCATAGGCGTGACAACCGTAATATCTAAATAAAACAAAGCAATGCTTAATGTGTTTGGACGGTTAGATTTTCCTATATATATATATATATATATATATATATATATATATATATATATATATATATATATATATATATATATATATATATATATATATATATATATATATATATATATATATATATATATATATATATATATATATATATATATATATACTAGCTCTCTTGTTTTCACAGAATTTTATTTTTTGGCTTCTCCTCTCGTTAAGATAACGAAAGATAATAGAATATGTATTCTAGAATCTTTCTAACATCTGAATGTAAGAAAGATACCAAACCTGAGGTCTGGTACGCCATTTGCACTGCGGCACTGTTTACCCTCTTGTTTTCCTTTATCTTTCGCACTGTTTTCGGCAGACTACCTTTCAGTTTAATTTTATCTTCCGAGGTTTCTCCTTAATCTATTGTCAAAATTATACATGTGTGCTTTTCAGAACTGCTTTTGTCATCAAATACAGGGAAACTGCCCGCATCGTGATCGATCTGTTTCTACACAACATATCATTTTCCCTGCTTCCAGTTTAGCCTTACTTATAAGCATTTTCCATCTGTCGGGCAAAATGATATGTTGTGTAGAAACAAATCGATAACGATGCGGGAAGTTGCCCTGTATTTGATGACACAAGCAGTTCTGAAAAGCACACATATATAATTTTGACAATAGATTAAGAAGAAATTTCGGAAGATAAAATTAAGATGATAGGTAGTCTACAGAAAACACTGCGAAAGATAAAGGAAAACAAGAATGGAAACATAACCTGCAATGGCGTACCAGACCTCAGGTTTGGCATCTTTCTTACATTCAGATGTAAGAAAGATTCTAGAATACATATTCTAGTATCTTTCGTTTTAACGAGAGGGAAAGCCAAAAAATACAATTCTGTAGAAACAAGAGAGCCAGTAAGAAATCGATTAGATGGGAAGGTGGCATGAAAATCAGAAAAAAACAATAATTCTGAAACCACTAGCCGGAAAGTACTATGCGGACATCATCAGGAGTCTTAAAAGGAATGTAAACACAGAGGTGTTTAAAAAACAACATATTACAAAGAGTAGTGAAAGTGAAAATAAAAGAGAAAAGTAAGATAGTCAATGTTACTCGATATAGATGAGACAGTTGAGGAAAATTAACTTCAAGAAGTGCAAAAAAGGGCCGTGAAGCAAGGACAGGAGGAAAGCCTAGAGGTTAGATTATCAAATAAGACAAACAAAAATGCATATAAATAGCGTTTGTTACTTTGCAAAGGATGCAGCCAGCAGTCGCTGGAGAGTCAAAAACTGGGAATAGAATGGCATAGATTGCGTGCAAAGAAATTAATATAGTTCCTAAGTACCATAGATGCTATAGAATAAAGATATAGCATAAGAATGCACAACAAAGGACGCAGAAGAAGCGTGATACAAATGTTGTGGGAAAGGTCACAACGAAAGGAATCCGAAAATGTGCAGTGATGCTATTTATGCGATGCTGAGGGGCACAGGGCAGAGTCTGTGAACTGTGCTAATTACAGTGAACATGTAGAGAAGGAAAATACGGAAAGATTAACAAAATTAGAATGAAGGTGCTCAAAGTAAATGTGAATAAGAGGGAGGGGCGATGGATTTATTAATAACCTAATGCAATAGGGAAGACATTATGTTAACAATAACAGCTGAACCCAACAAGCGTATGCTGGGGCAAACACCAAATGGGTAACAGGCGAAAATGTAGATGTAGCTATATATGTTACGATTATCAAATCACAAGTATACAGAACGGGAGAGGGTAAAGGCTATGTATGGATTGAAATGATTGACATGGTTCTTTATACCTGCTATGTATGTATGTACATACATAGCAGGTATACAGATTGTATGTACATACATTGATTGCAGTTGATACATATCAAATGCAATTGGAGAAGAAGATATGAACTGGGGGGGATTTCAGTGCGAAAGCCTATAGTTGCGGCTCGGCAAGAGAACACAAAAAGGGACAAGTGTTGACAGAATGGATGTGCCAGGCGGACTATATTATACTGAATGATGGAACGTTCGAAAAGAATGGAGGATCGTCATATAACGACGTAACCATGTGCTCTTCAGGTCTGCAGAGATACGTGAGAAGATGGAATGTGGAGAACGAGGAGGACCTGAGCAATTAAGTAGTGCTCAGCAAACCGAAACAATCAAAGAGTGGACCTAAAATGATAAAAAAGGGAAACTTCTAGAAAACATAGAGATACAAACAAAGCAGAAAAGCCAAGAAGGTAGGTCAAAGACTTGAATAGCGCAGTAGAAAGAGCGTGTGAGGTGTGCTTGAAAAGGAAACAGAATTGCGGCAGACGAAAAAGTGCCAATAGGTGGAATGAATACCTCGCCAAAATCAGAATTGAATCTACGAATGCGAGAAGGAGGGCCACTAGACCTAATAGGAAAAAACATCACAAGTAGTAGAAAGAAAGCAGAAAGAAATTAACAGCAATAACAAAGGCAATGAAACAGGTTGGGACTCTCTTTGTAAAAGAAATAGATGATGATATTTAAGGACTAGAGTACAAGATTGTCACAAGTAAAATTTGTACAAGAACATTAATGACAATAAGTAAAGACATACAATATAAGATAGCGCAGGAATTTTAGTCAGGATCTTCAATCTGGAGTCCGTAAACAACATGGCTATTATAGGGTATGCAGATCATTAGGCGGTGATTGTAAACGGAGGAAAAAGGGTGACCTAGAAAATAATATGAACAACTGGTCAGTGGCAAGGGTGGAAAACTGTATGCGAAATATGGGTTGCGACTTGAGCCTCACAAAACTGAAAGCATAGTGCTAGTGGGACGAACAACACTGAGAACAGTAACCGTCAATTTGGAGAATGCAGAATTTTGTGGTCTTAACTCGTTATGGTGTCCAGCAACGTTAACAAGGGTTGGGCGGATACTGGATCCAAAAGTGACGAGAGAATTACACGAGCGTGAAGTCTATGGTCGGATACCTGTAACAGACACTCCGCTGTGAGAACCGTAGTAACGTCTGTGCGAAATTACCAGTAAATCGTACGAACGTTCGTTGCGAGTGCCGCGTATAGGACCTTTTAGGGACAACAAAGTAGGCGGAGTCTCACCTTGGCGCTGACTTGGCTGCAGCTGCACAGTGAACTACGCTGGCTCTTCACGATATTTCTAACTACTCAAATTGGCCAATACAATAACAGACACGAAGGGCGTGGTGTCATTTCGATCGACACACTTCAGCGGTCAAAATAATAATGGAAAAGAAAAAAAAGGTTCTGATGAGTGAAATGTGGCGTCGGTCAAACAATAGCTAATTGCGATTAGGTTACGGATCGAGCTTATTTATCACGAAATGTATGTAAATTTGAGACTCTGAAAAGCGCCGACTTTTTTCTCTCCAATTTTTCCATCTAATGTGACACAATTGAAAGGCACACGTTTATTTATTTACTTCGAGCTGGTGTACTTGAGAACCTGCTTAGTACCTTCGCTGACTGAGTGTTTGGCGAGTTCACCGGGCGGAAGTTGCCTGACGGCGGTCTCGATCTACCGGCTGGTTATCGTGGATCTGTTGTTGTAATGAGCGAGCCTGGAGGCGTCGGCGGTGATGCGCTCCAATATGTCGTTGACGAAGCTGTCCATTATGATTATGGCCTTGCTCGAGATACGGCGTCGGCATGTACTTGCCTCAGTATTTGGTAAATATAAATTGCGTAGCTCTCCTTCATCCTGCGCTACTTTTTGTCGCCCTCGGAGATGTTCTTCTGTTGTGACCGTCCACTTTTCTTCTTCTTTGGTCTTTAATTATATTTTTCGGTTGTTGCTTCTGTAACTTTACCCTTGTAGTCATGTTTTCGGATTTTCTGTTGCCCTTTAAATGTGTGTCGATTGTTATGACGGTCCGCACTGAAATCGACTTAGTTTTTGTTACGCGGCACTGTGGAAGTAGTTCACTCTCAACGAATACGTCCCCGTCATTAGTGTCGGCCACATCTATCTATGAAGGCATACCACAACACTTCCAGAGGTGGCACGGCAGTATATGTTTAAACAAATATTGACCACCTTCTTCTCAGATCGTAGTTCAGCGTAGTTCATAGGGCAGCCGCAGCCAAGTCAGCGCTCAGGTGAGAGTCCACCTACGTTGTTGTCCCTAAAACATCATATAGGCGGCACTCGCAACGAACGTACATACGTTCTTTCTTCCAAATTTCATTTTGCTCTATAAACTGTCGATCGAAATGACACTATGCCCTTCTTGTCTGTTATTGTATTTGGCTATTTGAGTAGTTCGATATATCGTGAAGAGCCAGCGTAGTTCACAGTGCAGCCGCAATCAAGTCAGCGCCCACCTACTTTGTAGACCCGAAAACATCGTATAGGCGAAACTCCCAACGAACGTTTACGATTTAGTGGTAATTTCTCACAGACGTTACTCCGGTTCTCACAGCGGAGCGTCTATTACAGGTAACCAACCGTAGATTTCAGGCTTGTTTTTTTCTCTCGTCACTTATGGATCCAGTAGCCCTAGCCTTGTTAACGTTGCTGAAAACCAGACTCCCCTTCCCTCCAGGTCGAGACTACCAATTAAACACCCCCTTGAAACCTAGAGGTGGCGTAAACCACTCGCTGGCATTGTTTTACCACGTCCCTAACTCTTGTTGTTTTAAAAACTTCTACATCCTGTCTTTATCCTCCTTTGACTTCGTAATTTCTACGACTTCTATCTCCACAGTATTCCACACCCTTTCACTTCCCAGGATATGCTCCACCACATTATCTGCTGTTACATTTTTGCCAATATTATTTGCATTTGTTCTCTTATTTGCGGCCAGCTTGCGCACTCAAAAACGGTGTGTTCTGGCGTATCTCTATCACCACAATACGTACATTCCTATTTGTCAACTATTTTCGTTTTACTCAGGTAAGACTTGAAACGCCCATGACCTGACAGAAATTGGGTAAAATAATAACCCACCTCCCAATGCTGTCTCTATATTCATGTCTGTATATGTGGAATGAGCCTCTTTGTCCACTGGAATGTTGACATTTCCTCTTCCCATCCTCGCTGTCACTTAAGCAATGGTGCTTGCTCCTTTTTTTCTTTTCTTCTATTTTCGTCTCTTTCGTAAGTTATCTCTATTGCCAATAATTAATTAAGCAAGCGCCACCATTGAAAATAAATTTAAGAACATGTTTGTTACTAAACATTAGAGGTAAAAAGAAGTTTTGTGAAGAAGCAGTGGCAGCAGTTTTGGTTATGGTGGAGATACGCATAATAGTGGAGTTTAGTTGGAATCAAATAAAATAGTTAGTTGCATAAAAACCAATTCTATCAAACCTTATATTTTAGTATTTTAGTTGAATTTCATCATTATTGAAGTCGAAGTGTTTGTATAAATGATGCAACTCTTCATAATTGTAAGCTCTATCTGGTTTAAGCATCAAGTGATTCTTTCGAATGTTTTCAGAAAGTTTTGTTTTGTGCTGTACTAAAATAATATCTTTTTGTTACCGTGCTAAGAGAGACAAACTGTTTGGCGTTTTAAGGTATATTAGCTTTGAGTGGGTTGTCTCTCTACCTATCTATTGTTAGTTGCCTATCACCACAGCTTGGACAGCTGTGTGTCTAAACTACTGATGTTAGCCAGCTACTAGTTTCACACGACAACTGTTGGACAGCTCTTAGACAACGGTCTGACGTGATACTGTATACCTATGTAATATTTTCATAGACTATATAAGAGAGCTTTTGGCAATTCGTTAATAGGGATAACTAGAAATTGCTCCAATTTGGTTGTCGCAGTAGATGCAGATAAGCTCTACTGTTTAACATTGAATGCATGGTACTACATATTCACCCCAACGATGTTATACAACAGCAACTATTAAAGTCGGCTACATATAGAAAATGGGAAATGTATGAATACCGAATCTCAAAAATTCAACTTAAGGCTTGTGGTCCATTATGACTTCCTCAAACGCTGACCGGCTAAGATTTGGTATTGTATGATTTTAAACGGATTGATGCAATAACGTTGGAAAATACATTCGAGATTTAAGACTTCACTCAAATGTTAAGCAAATCCCCACAGAAGGTATTAATCTGAACTTTAAGCAAGTAAATTACATCGAGCGTTCGTATGTTGGTAGAGAAACAATACCTACCTTGAATTACAACGCTTTTATAAAATATTTCATGTTTGTATTACCTCGGATTAGAAGCCCTTTACAAAATATTCCATGTTTGTATTTGATTGTTCTGTTGGATATCAAATTGGAAATGAAAAGTACTTACAACTTTCTCGATCACACGAAATGTTATTGTGTAATTCATGTGATTGCATCGTCCAGTACGCCCCAGTCTTCAACATTGTGCGTTATATAATGTAAATGTTTATTGCAATAATTATCGACATTAGTCTACGATGTTGTACAACACTTTTAAAATGAATCAATGCGTCAGTGATGGAGGACGAAAACTAATATCTAGCTCTAGCGGATGACAGTATTACGATTTTCTCGATAATAACATGTATTGTCTTCAAACGATTTTAGAAGTTTCAACCAAATCAATCTTCTGTTCATCATCTGGATTAGCCTCGAATAACCATCACACCTATTTTAAGTGAAAAGGTTTAAATCTCGTTTCACACCTATGCGTTTATATCTGAATCCAGTGGCTGTGGAAAAGCTGATGGCGTTTGAAACAATTGTAAAGAGAGAATAGAATATTTGAGGGAGACACATTTTGTATAGACGTATGTTTCTTTCCTTCATGATATCGTCCAAACGTTTAGAGATCTAAATATTTTAGATTCAAGTGACAAAAACTCTACTCAACACCACCCGCATGTAAATATTAAATCCATGTGCGGGTGTTTACACTACGCCCAAAACCAAGAGCTAACAGATATCAACAACCTCAACAATGGCTCCTCCTCTTAAAAATGTTTCATCATCCTGGTAGCCCTATGTCAAAATATGTGTTATGTCCACAAACCGCCAAATGTGAGAGAAGTGAGAAACTATTTCGATAGCGATGACTCCATGAAATAGTTTTGCTTAGCAAGAATACCTCTACATAACGATGACCTAGTTGAAACTTCAACTTACAACATGACCATAATCAAGGCTGATATGGTTCGTTATAAACTTAGGTCTCTGTTTGATAATAGACCTACGGTAACTCATCTGACTGGAGAAGGCTCATACTGTGCACATCAAATTTTATACCGGTGTGATTTTAGCGGCCAACTGCCCAGCAGCCGATTCACGAAGACAACCGAACGTTTTACAGGACCGTAACAGGGATGACGCGCAAGATACATTATAAGTTTTTTTACACAATATCAGAAACGCATGTGGAAACAAATTAAAATCTAGCAGGGTTATCAATACTTCTATATAATGCCGGCCACAAATGTACCCACGATCATTCACACCCGCATGAGAAATGGCGTATTGCTAGATATTTCACTTTTTATTACAAAACCTGTACATACTAACAGATTAAAACTTGGCAAGGCTATTGACAATGTTAAAAGCTATCATAAAAATACAGCGCCTAGCATTCGCAAGCCGTACAAGAGATGGGAGGGGAGTACACCATGAAAGTTATTTATATTTTTATTTCAAAAACTATACATACTAACAGATTAAGAGTAAGCGTGGTTATTGCTCCTATATAATGCTATCAAAAAAATATAACCCCAAACACTCGCAAGCCGTAGGAGAGATGGGAGGGGAGGAAATCTTGGCAGCTAATTAAATTTTTATTTCACAAACTGTACATACTAACAGTTTAAGACTAAGCGGGGTTATTGCTACTATAATATGCTATGAAAAAAATGTAGCCCCAAACGCTCGCAAGCCGTAGGAGAGATGGGAGGGGAGGAAATCTTTAAATATAATTAAATTTTTATTTCAAAAACTGTACATACTAACAGTTTAAGACTTAGCGGAGTTATTGCTCCTATAATATTCTATGAAAAAAATATAGCGCCAAACACTCGCAAGCCGTAGGAGGGGTGGGAGGGGAGGAAATCTTTAAATATAATTAAATTTTTATTTCAAAAACTGTACCTACTAACAGTTTAAGACTATCCTGGGTTATTGCTCCTATAATATTCTATAAAAAAAATATAACCCCAAGCACTCGCAAGCCGTAGGAGGGGTGGGAGGGGAGGAAATCTTTAAATATAATTAAATTTTTATTTCAAAAACTGTACATACTAACAGTTTAAGACTTAGCGGGGTTATTGCTCCTATAATATTCTATGAAAAAAATATAGCGCCAAACACTCGCAAGCCGAAGGGGGGGAGGAAATCTTCATAGTTATTAAAAATTATATTTAAAAAACTAAACATACTAACAGATTAAGACTAAGCGTAGTTATTGCTTCTATAAAATGCTATGAAAAAAATATAGCCCCAGGCACTCGCAAGCCGTAGGAGAGATGGAAGGGGAGAAAATGCTGACGACAGGGAAGTACAATTTTATTTCAAAAAGTATTGTTTGTCTATCTTTCAACATTTTTATAGTGAAACTGTGAGCGGTTTTACCTTTATTTTGCTGTACCAAGAAGTCTTAACATGTAATAAAAAATTTCCTTGGTAAGATTAAAAAAAAAAGATGTCAAGTGGGTGACTGGGATTCGATACTAGGACCAAGACTATTTATTAAAATTTTTCGATCTTGCCAGATAATTAAATGTTTATTTGAAAAACTATACATACTAACAGATTAAGACTAAGTGTAGTTATTGCTTCTATAAAATGCTATCAAAGAATATATTTACAAACACTCGCAAGCCGAAGGAGAGATGGGAGGGGAGGAAATCTTTAAATATAATTAAATTTTTATTTCAAAAACTGTGCATACTAACAGTATAAGACTAAGCGGGGTTATTGCTCCTATAATATTCTATGAAAAAAATATAGCGCCAAACACTCGCAAGCCGCAGGAGGGGTGGGAGGGGAGTAAATCTTGATAGTTATTAAAATTTATATTTAAAAAACTAAACATACTAACAGATTAAGACTAAGCGTAGTCATTGCTTCTATAAAATGCTATCAAAAAAATATATCCACAAACACTCGCAAGCCCTAGGAGGGGGGGAGGGAAGAAAATCTTGATAGTTATTAAAATTAATATTTAAAAAACTAAACATGCTAACAGATTAAGACTAAGCGTAGTCTTTGCTTCTATAAAATGCTATCAAAAAAATATATCCACAAACACTCGCAAACCGTAGGAGAGGTGGGAGAGGAGGAAATATTTAAATATAATTAAATTTTTATTTCAAAAAGTGTACATACTAACAGTTTAAGACTAAGCGGGGTTATTGCTCTTATAATATGCTATGAAAAAAATATAGCCCCAAACGCTCGCAAGCCGTAGGAGAGATGGGAGGGGAGAAAATGTTGACGACAGGGAAGTACAATTTTATTTCAAAAAGTATTGTTTGTCCATCTTTTAACATTTTTATAGTGAAACTGCGAGCGGTTTTACCTTTATTTTGCTGTACCAAGAAGTTTTAACATGAAATAAAAAATTTCCTTAGTAAGATTTAAAAAAAAAGATGTCAAGGGGGTGACTGGGATTCAATACTAGGACCAAGACTATTAACTAAAATTTTTCGATCTTGCCAGATAATTAAATGTTTCTTTGAAAAACTATACATACTAACAGATTAAGACTGAGCGGGGTTATTGCTTATATAATATGCTATGAAAAAAATGTAGCACCACACACTCACAAGCCGTGGGAGAGTTGGAAGGGGGAGGACAGTTATTAAAATGTTTATTTCAAAAACTGTACATACTAACAGATTATCTATAAGTATGGTTACCAGGGTGGAGCGAAAATGTTGTAAAAATTTTTGTTCCGAAATTGTTTTCTCCTAAAGGCGGAAAAGTGGCTACATGGGGAGTCAATTTCATGTAAAAAAGCTGAGTCCTAAACGATAATGTTTTCAGTGCCCAAATCCCTTCTAATATATGGCTGTTTTCGAAGTAGACAGACATATAATTACTTCAATTTTATGCAGCTCTTCGCTTGTTATAAGAACAAACAACCCAGAACGCACCACGGGGAGGTGGCTGCATGTCGAGTTACACCCACCCGCCCTCCTTCCTTATTCTGGCTGTTCAAGTCAAGGCATTCAAATGGTTAAATTTCGGCAAAATTTATCGGGAAGCTAATCGACAACTGATAAATACATCTCTTGGCCAATAAACAAAAAAAATAGTTCTTGATCCCTTTTGCCTGTGCAAAAGGGTTATATTTGGGGTTATATTTTTTTCATAGAATATTATAGGAGCAATAACCCCGCTAAGTGTTAAACTGTTAGTATGCACAGTTTTTGAAATAAAAATTTAATTATATTTAAAGATTTCCTCCCCTCCCGCCCCTCCTACGGCTTGCGAGTGTTTGTGGATATATTTTTTTGATATCATTTTATAGAAGCAATAACTACGCTTAGTCTTAATCTGTTAGTATGTATAGTTTTTCAAATAAACATTTATTTATCTGGTAAGAACGAAAAAATTTAACAAATAGTCTTGGTCCTAGTATCGAATCCCAGTCACCCCCTTGACATCTTTTTTTTTTTTAATCTTACTAAGGAAATTTTTTATTTCATGTTAAAACTTATTGGTACATCAAAATAAAGGTAAAACAACTGGCAGTTTCACTATAAAAATGTTGAAAGATAGACAAACAATACTTTTTGAAATAAAATTGTACTTCCCTGTCGTCAGCATTTTCTCCCCTTCCATCTCTTCTACGGGTTGCGAGTGTCTTGGGCTATATTTTTTTCATAGCATTTTATAGAAGCAATAACTACGCTTGGTCTTAATATGTTAGTGTGTTTAGTTTTTTAATTATAAATTTTAATAACTATCAAGATTTCCTCCCCTCCCACCCCTCCTTCGGCTTGCGAGTGTTTGGCGCTATATTTTTTTCATAGAATATTATAGGAGCAATAACCCCGCTTAGTCTTAATCTGTTAGTATGTATAGTTTTTCAAATAAACATTTAATTATCTGGCAAGATCAAAAAATTTTAATAAATAGTCTTGGTCCTAGTATTGAATCCCAGTCACCCCCTCGACATCTTTTTTTCTTTAAATCTTACTAAGGAAATTTTTTATTGCATGTTAAAACTTCTTGGTACAGCAAAATAAAGGTAAAACCGCTCGCAGTTTCACTATAAAAATGTTGAAAGATAGACAAACAATACTTTTTGAAATAAAATTGTACTTCCCTGTCGTCAACATTTTCTCCCCTCCCATCTCTCCTACGGCTTGCGAGCGTTTGGGGCTATATTTTTTTCATAGCATATTATAGGAGCAATAACCCAGCTTAGTCTTAAACTGTTAGTATGTACAGTCTTTGAAATAAAAATTTTATTATATTTAAAGATTTCCTCCCCTCCCACTAGACCTACGGCTTGCGAATGTTTGTGGATATATTTTTTTGATAGCATTTTATAGAAGCAATGACTACGCTTAATCTTAATCTGTTAGTATGTTTAATTTTTTAAATATAAATTTTAATAACTATCAAGATTTCCTCCACTCCCAACCCTCCTACGGCTTGCGAGTGTTTGGCGCTATATTTTTTTCATAGAATATTATAGGAGCAATAACCCCGCTTAGTCTTAAACTGTATGTACAGTTTTTGAAATAAAAAGTTAATTATATTTAAAGATTTCCCCCCCTCCCATCTCTCCTACGGCTTGCGAGCGTTTGGGGCTATATTTTTTCATAACATATTATAGGAGCAATAACCCCGCTTAGTCTTAAATTGTTAGTATGTACAGTTTTTGAAATAAAAATTTAATTAGCTGTCAAGATTTCCTCCCCTCCCATCTCTCCTACGGACGTACATCTATATAAGCGTTCTCTTTTATTTCCAACAGCAACTGTCTTAAGTCAGACTCGCTCACTTCGTTAGTTCTTGTTTGATGAGTTTGTTTGCGTCTCGTTTGTCGGTGGAGTTTCTGATGCGTAGAGCTAGTATACGCATTCAATTTTTTCAAGTAACATTTCTTTGATACTGTACGGAAATGGGTGGCAGATTCGTTGGGCGGGGTTGGTCTTTGATGCATGTCCAACAAAACCTTGGCTTTTGGACTGTAGATTAACCACCGCATCCGCACCGTCTGGGATGCCGCGGATAACCGGAATATTGGTAATAGCGCCCATAACAATGAAATTAAATGAATTATTTAAGAAATGAAGGAGGTAAAATAAAAAAGCAGATTAATGTTTTTAATCACTTTCATCATCCCCAACGACAAATTCGGACGTTCTACAAATTTAAAACATCTAAACAGGGTTGTTCAAAGACAAATGGTTCCGAAAAGTCTATTATGATGTTGATTTACAAGAACATAGGGTAAGTAAGAACCTATTGAACTTTCAGATTGTGTAAATGAAAAAAAATTTCGATGATTGAAAAATTGCATTCAGTCTGCAAATTATTTTCTTTTAACTAGTGTTACGTAAACATCATATACTCTCTAAAAGTATATCACGGAGTAGATACACATCAAATAGCGTATACTCGTAACGCAAATACAAAAAAACTTTTGCTGACATGGATTTTGTTGATACCACAATATCTAAAGTCCAAAAAGACTACACAGAACTGCCATTCTTAAAACTCGAGGCTAATATTTAACAGACGTTTGCTTATAAAGATGATTTAAATCAAAAGATGTAATCGGTATTTCCTCCGAAGATTCTCAGGAAAACTCGATAGTTCCCAGTGCAGCAGTTATGACCAACATTGTTGCAAGTAAATGAGCACCAATGAAATTACTTACTGATAAGAACGATGCTATCGGCCAGTAGTACACATTATTGCCATTCCTATTTCAGACTAGATTAGGTAAATTTTAATTTAAAAGCACGATTTGGTTTCTTTAAAGTTACAAGTATATCCTGATCAAAAAAAGAAACTAATTAAACTAGGATATCATGTCGGGTTAACAGATAGCATCATGGATGACTCTTTATTCCGGTTATCTGAAAATTTACACATTTTTAATTTGTAAGTACTTTTTTGTCACAAAATATATTGGATGGCAATTTTCAACATGATATTATACAACATGTGCAAGTTCAAAACAAATCTCATTACATAATGTCAAAGGAGGATGAAGACAGGAAGTAGAAGTTTTTAAAACAACAAGAGTTAGGGACGTGGTGAACCAATGCCAGCAAGTGGTTTCCGCCACCTCTCTAGTTTTCAAGGGAGTGTTTAGTGGGTAGTCTCAACCTGGAGGGAATGGGATCTGGTGTCTAGCAACGCAACGTTAACAAGGGTAGGGCGGATACTGGATTCATAAGTCACGAGAGAAAAAAACAAGCGTGAAGTTTACGGCTGGTTACCTGTAATAGACGCTCCGCCGAGACAACCGGAGTAACGTCTGTGCGAAATTCATTAAAAGTTAAATGATTGGGTGATTTGTGTCACATGACAAACAAATAACAAAATTTAAATGGATGTCAGAACTGTCAAAAAAATTTCGTAAAAATACTATACGCCATTTTGAAACATCATTAGAAAACTAGTGTGCAACGTTTCATAAATCTACTAGTATTTGAAAATTGTTTCAGGCTGCGTTCAGCCAATTAAACAGTTTACGTTTGTGTTAGCTAACAGTTTAACAAATTATGTGTTCAAGTGAACGGTGTGTTTGTTTACCTGTCACTATTTTCAAGAGTCAAATAAACTTCAACTTCATCAAAAATGTTTATATCGATTAAGTTTAACTCTAAATCCTAAGTATGCATAATACCATGATCCTGAGTTTTATTCATTTTTACTTCAGTTACTTACTCATAAGTTTGGTATTTTCTGCGAAATTCTCGTCATTACTGATATATTCCAGAAACGTCACTGACTCAAAAATTAATGTAACGTATGTTGTTATTTATTAAGGCACCAGCTGTTCGATGAACAGTAGAGTTGTAAGCAGCAGTGACGTCAGGTAGTGTATTAAGCCAAGTGGCTACTTGGTTTGTTCCTACAAGTGTAGGAACAAACCAAGTTGAAATTTTTATATATCTTCTCTCTCAAGATACGTATACCACGATAAGTGGAATATATGTAATAATTAATCACTATCAGTGCTATAGTGATTAATGTTGTATTTTTTCATTAATGCGTTAAAGTTAGAGTTCTAACTCAAGATCAGAATGAATGTTAGAGGGTGCTGTACTATTAGCTTAAATATCAGCCATAGCTTTAGTCGCCTATTCATCATTTTTAGATTTAAGAGGGCGAGTCCACACATACTTTGAAAAACAATTGATAACCACTAAACTGTAGTTGTCTGTAATTCAGCTAAACCAATCAACCACAAATCTTTCAAACCATTGATTATTGTACGGCTGCGTTTAAAGCTTATTCTTGCAGGTGTATATAATTTATCAAAAATTTGCTTTTTAGTATCAGATGGTTCAAATGTTATACGTTTCATGGTGTTGAATGTAAAGTTTCCACTTAGCTTGTAGAGCTGAGATCTTAGTGTCCAGCGGATTCAGTATCTTACTTAGATCTTTATTCTTTGGTATATCAATATCATGCAGCACTTGTGAAGTTATATCCTTCAATTTGTCTTCAAACTCACTTTTAAGAGCAGCTAGCGCTGTTAGCCCAATACGATAACACGGAAAAAACTGGGTTAAATACGGAAAAACATATAATAAGCAAAACAAAACCTAAAGTAGAAACATCTCATTTTAATAAGAAACAAAATTTCGCCATTAATAAACAGAGCAGTATAGAAGCCAACCCAATAAAAATCAAAAATTCCAATACAACTAATAATTGTGAAGCAAAAATACCCAATTTGGGAGAATTAAAAACAGCATCAGAGATTAGAGACCAAATCATGTTTTCTCATGAAACTAAAAAGCGACATCGAACTTTAGATGAAACCTATACAGAGATGAAAGACAAATTCTCTTTTCCAAAGATGAGAAAGGAAATTAAAGATTATATTAGGACTTGGGAATATTGCAACAAAAAAGAAAACAATCTGTTTACATTAAACAAATTAAATAAACAATCGAATTACATTACCTAAATAAATTAAAAACTCGAAAATCGGATCATCAAACGTGGCTGATGCTGCAATCACTATCAAGATTTAATGATACCGAGAAGAGGATAAACCACACACTAAGGCAGTTCAAGTCCAAACTGAACCAAGGTCTGGAAGCCATTAACCACATGAAGCCTTGGTACAAAGCAGTAGATAATAATTCATTAAAGATTCACATATTGATCGATTTCTAGATGAACTTACTCATTATTATATAAGCTTGCAAAACATACATGCGAACCAAGCCAATATTTACGACCTTCTTTCACCGACACACGTTGATCAAATCATGACGACAGCAACGAGAAAACTACCACAGCATCTGGAGATTATTTCATACCCGATACTTCTGTCAGAAATTGGTCACAGTGAGAAATATATTCATCTGTACAGCTACTTCACAATGACAGAGGTAACGCAATTTATGCTAATAAAAGTCACCCCGATTCCGTATAATGTCGAAAACGAAACCTATTGGTCTATGGAAGTACCCAACCAAATCCTAAGAGTGGATTATAACACGCAACGATGATGATGAACTCACAAGCAGCATTCCAATTCTCAAGAATCTATATGTGTGTTCCCCAGCCATGGTAATAAGCATGGACAGCAACCACACCTGCATAATAGATGAGATATACCAGAGGGAAGGCAAAACCACGTGTCCATCCATCACCAGAAGTCAAGTCGACAATCTGGAAACAACTGCACACTAGAAACTCATTAATGTTAATCAACCCACGAGAATCTAGAATTGCAATCATATGTAACGGTTAAAGGGAAGAAGTTACGATGAAGCAGTATAGTTTTTGTCTTGATGATACAGTCTTGGGAGATGGATATTAATCCATCTCCCAAGACTGTATCATCAAGACAAAAACTATGGTTCTAACTCCCAAGCAGATAGTCTGTGTGTGTGTGTGTGTGTGTGAGGGGGGGGGAGGGGGGTTCATACCTAGGGTTGGAAATATATCTTATTCTGATTGTTATAATTAGTGAAATAGATATTATAATGTTAATCAATACAGTTAAGAAACATTAAAATAAAGCAATGTCAAGTAGGTAATAGGTCAAGGCCGTCACGTAATTAGTGACATTGAATTGATATCATCAGTTGGCGTATTTACAAACAAATACATCAGTGTGTTGATATTTACAGATTGAAATCTTACATGTTGCAAATTCCGTTGTGAACTGCTGACAATGTTTATTTATTGTTGAGAATTAAGTAAATCTAGATATATAAAGGTTTGTAAATATGAGAAGAGAGACTTGGGGTATAACTAGTAAAGGTTAAACATTGTTATAATATGGTTCTCTAGTTTTAGTTTAAATTCAGTGCTTACCAGAACCCCACGAAACTACTCCTCCCCTCCCACATTAGTGTGCTCAAATAAGAGCGAAACTAGTATAAGTTTCCAGTAACCATCATGCTACATACAATACAATGCTGAAGGAGGGCCGTTTTTGCTACTGCATACCTCCTTGCTACTTGTGTAATATTTTCAAATCCTATAGAAGCATGTTTTTCCAGTTAATAACTAAAGCCCAGAGCGAAAAAAAATGCTTTATTTTGAATAGAGCAGTCGACGCAGATAAAGCATTAAAGTTACATTGATTGCATGGCACTGCAGGTTAAACTTATCCACCTCAGCGAAGTTATACAGAAAGAATTATTAGTCGATTGCTCTAAAGAAAAAGATCCTGGTACTATAAAGAAACTGGGAAACGTATCAATTACCAAATCTGAATAATTCAACGAAAGGCTTGTGGTCCATCAAAACATCATCAAACACTGAACGACCTAGCTTTTTATTGTGATATTGCAAACGGATCGATCGAATAACGTTAGAAAACATGTAGGCATTCAATATATAAGACTCCACTTAAATTATCAACGAATCCCCAAAGAAGGCATATAGAAACATGACTTAATTTGAACGCTCATATGTTGGTAGAGAACCCCAACCTTTGGATTACAAAACTTTCGAATAATATCCCATGGATTTATTTGATTGCTCCAAGTACAGGGAATCCAAAAATCGATCTACGGTAGATATCAAATTGGAAATGGAAAGCACCAGAAAATGTTATTTTTTAATTATACATGATTGCATCATCTAGTATGCCCCACTATCCAACATCGTGCCCTATATAATGTAGCTAGCTATAAGGGTACTGTAATTACTCTCAAGTTGAGGTTGGTAGTCGTCGATACTCAGGGTTTGACTGCCTGAATTTACACCTAAAGAATTTGTGATTTATAGTGGTTTCCAAACTGAGCATTATGTGTTTAAACCACATACACCGTTATATACTACCCGCAGTCATAATCAAGCAATTGTATCGGAATTTTGTTATATGTTTGACACAAGTAGAAACTGTTATTATTTTTATGTCTACCAATACAAAAATAGGATTTTATTTTGTCATGCTTATCACAGGCTACAACATCAAAAATTAAATTGCTCTTTGCATCTGCTGGATCTAATATCTCTTCGTTTTCACTTTCGTAGCATACAACATCTCCTTTAAAATGTTTAACCTATTTGGAATGGGCAGTATTTTCCCGGCTAATTTTCTAGGAAAATCTGCATCGATTAAGCATTGCTGTGTTTTAATTAGATAGTCGGATGCCCCGTCCATGCGAGTTCTGAGCTGACATTTAATTAAAAACCAGCACTGGTATCGACGGAGGAATCCGACTGACTAATTAAAACAAAGCAATGTTTAATCTATGGACGGATTTTCCTGGCTAATTTTCCAGAAAAATCTGATCGTCCACACAGATTAAACGTTGCTTTCTTTTAATTGGATATTAGGATTCCCACACTCATGCCAGTTCTGAGCTGACTTTTAATTAAAAGCCAGCTCAGAACTGGTATGCACGGGGGAATTCGACTGTCTAATTAATGTTTAATCTCGTTCGAATGGGCAGATTTTCCGCCGCGGATTCCGCCGTCCTTACCAATTCTGAGCTGGATTTTAATTAAAAGTCAGCTCAGAACTGACATGGGCGGGGGGATCCGACTAGCTCATTAAAACAAAGCAATGTTTAATCTATTTTGGACCGGGCGGATTTTTTTGGAAAATTAGATATTAAAATATGTCCATTCCAAATAGATTAAACATTAATTAGACAATCGGATTCCCCCGTCCATACCAGTTCTGAGCCGGCTTGTAATTAAAAGTCAGCTCAGAAACTGGTGTGCATGTGAGAATCCGGCTATCTAATTAAAACAAAGCAATGTTTAATCTATTTGGACCGGGCAGATTTTTCTGGAAAATTAGCTAGGAAACTTGTCATCCATATTCTTCAACTTGTCTTACTGAATTCCCATTAATTGTATAAGAAATATTCTGGCAGAAAAATGACATTGCAATAGCTCAGACAGGCAGTTTAAGAAAAAATGTTACCAGAACCGTCGGCGTCACACCAAATAAGAAAAAATACAATTAGTATGGAACAAATGCCTACCAAAATCCAAGACAAACGAAAAGGGCAAAACTCTCCGAAAACAATTTCGCGCATGCGGCCAAAAAATGGCAGAAAAGACACAACGTATCATTGTGTAGCGTGCCCTGGAAATCCAGGACTGTGTTTAGGCACATGTTTTCTAAATTACCATAAGGAGATTTTATAAGACATACTGTAATAAGATTTTATAATTAAAAAAAAGACTTTTTTTGTTAGTTTTTAGAATATTTCTTTTTTTATATGTATTTTATGCAATTAATGGCATGTTTTATATGAGTAAAGTGATTATTAAAAAGAGGACGCACATGCGCGCTATCAGCATTATTGCAATAAATTCTTATATATATCTGGACAGCGCAAATGCGCGTGTTAGAAAAAATCAAACCAATACTCGACAAACTCAGTTTAATTTGTTCTAATTTAAGTCACTGGACAAAAATTTACTTACCTTTAAGAAAGTAACCACCTCCGTACACGGTGGAATTCAGCTAATAATTCCCGCAGCGAAAGTGTTAAACATTGCTTTGTTTTAATTAGACAGTCGAATTCCCCCGTCCATACCAGTGCTCAGCTGGCTTTAAATTAAAAGGCAGCTCAGAACTGGCATGGACGTGGGAATCCGACTATCTAATTAAAACAAAGCAATGTTTAATCTTATTGGAATGGGCAGATTTTCTTGGCTAATTTTCCAGGAAAATCTGCCCGGTCCAAATGGATCAAACATTGCTTTGTTTTAATTAGATAGTCAGATTCCCACGTCCATGACAGTTCTTAGCCGGCTTTAATAAGAATCCAGCTCAGAACTGATATGGACGGGGGAATACGACTGTCTAATTAAAACAAAGCAATGTTTAACCTATTTGGAATGGGCAGATTTTCCTGGCAAATTTTTTTGTTTTAATTAGATAGTCTGATCCCCTGTCCGTGCGAGTTCTGAGCTGACATTTAATTAAAAGCCAGCTCAGCATTAGTTTGGACGGAGGAACCCGACTGTCTAATTGAAACAAAGCAATGTTTCATCTATTTGGAATGGGCAGATTTTCCAGGAAAATCTGACCGTCCAAACAGATTAAACATTTGCTTTGTTTTAATTAGATATTAGGATTCCCACGCGCATGCTAGTTCTGCGATGACTTTTAAATAAAACCCAGCTCAGAACTGGTATGGACGGGGAATTCGACTGTCTAATTAATGTTTTATCTCTTTGGTATGGGCAGATTTTCTTGGCTAATTTTCCAGGAAATTCTGCTCGGTCCAAATAGATTAAAGATTGCTTTGTTTTAATTAGATAATCGGATTTCCACGTCCATGCCACTTCTGAGCAGACTTTCAATTAAAAGCCAGCTCAGAACTGTTATGGACGGGGGAATGCGGCTGTCTAATTAATGATTAACCTATTTGGAATGGGCTGATTTTTCTGGCTAATTTTCCAGGAAAATCTGCCAGATACAAATAGATGAAACATTTCTTTGTTTTAACTAGACAGTCAGATTCCTTCGTCCTTACTAGTACTGAGCTGGCTTTTAACTATAAGTCAGCTCAGAACTGGCATGGACGTGGGAATCCGACTATCTAATTAAAACAAAGCAATGTTTAATCTATTTGGACATTTAAACATTTCTTTGTTTTACTTGGATAGTCGGATTCCCACGTCCATGCCACTTCTGAACTGACTTTTAATTAAAAGCCAGATCAGAACTGTTACGGACGGTGGAATCCGACTGTCTAATTAATGTTTAATCTATTTGGAATGGGTTGATTTACCTGGCTAATTTTCCAGGAAAATTTTCCCGGTACAAATAGATTAAACATTGCTTTGTTTCAACTAGACAGTCAGATTCCCCTGTCCTTACCAGTACTGAGCTGGCTTTTAACTATAAGTTAGCTCAGAACTGGCATGGACGTGGGAATCCGACTATCTAATTGAAACAAAGCAAGGTTTAATGTATTTGGACCGGGCAGATTTTCCTTGAAAATTAGCCAGGAAAATCTGCCCGGTCTAAATAGATTAAACATTGCTTCCTTTTAATTAGATAGTCTGAATCTCACGTCCATGCCAGTTCTGAAGTTCTGAGCCGACATTTAATTTAAAGCCAGCTTAGAACTGGTATGGACGGGGCAATCCGAATGCCTAATTAGAGTTTAATCTATTTGGATGGGCTGCGTTTTCTGGCTTATTTTCCAGGAAAATCATCCGGTACAAATAGATTAAACATTGCTTTGTTTTAATTAGACAGTCGGATTCCCCCGTCTATACCAGTTCTGAGCTGGCTTTTAATTATAAGTCAGCTCAGAACTGCCATGGACGTGGGAATCTGACTATCGAATTAAACATTGCTTTGTTTTAATTCGATAGTCGGATTCCGACGTCCATGCCAGTTCTGAGCTGACATTTAATTTAAAGCCAGCTCAGAACTGGTATGGATGGGGGAATCCGACTGTCTAATTACAACAAAGCAATGTTTAATCTACTTGCAGTGGGCAGATTTTCCTGACTAATTTTCTAGGAAAATCTGCGCGATCCAAACATTGCTTTGTTTTAATTAAATAGTCGGATTCCCTCGTCCATGCGAGTTCTGAGCTGGCTTTTAATTAATTAATTGGTCAGCATGAAAATCTGCCGTTCCAAATAGATTAATCTATTTGGAGCAATGTTTATACATTGCTTTGTTTTAATTAGATAGTCGGATTCCCCCGACCATACTGAGCTGGCTTTTAATTAGAAGTCAGCGCGGAACTCGCATGGATGGGAGAGTCCGACTATCTAATTAAAACAAACCAATGTTTAATCTTTTTGGACCGTGCAGATTTTCCTAGCAGATTAGCCAGGAAAATCTTGCCTTTCCCAATAAATGAAACATTGCTTTGTTTTAATTAGACAGTCGGATTCCGCCGTCCTTGTCAGTTTTGAGCTGGATTTTAATTAAAAGTCAGCTCAGAACTGGCATGGACGAGGGAATCCGACTGAAAAATTAGATAGGAAAATCTACCCATTCCAAATAGATTAAACATTAATTAGTCAGTCGGATTCGCCCGTCCATACCCGTTGTGAGTCGGCTTTTGATTAAAACTCAGCTCAGAACTGGGACATACTGTAATAGGATTTTATAAATAAAGAAAAAAACATTTTTGTTACTTTTTAAAGTATTTCTTTTTTTTTATATTTTATGCAAATAAAAGAATGTTTTATATGAGTAAAGTGATTATTATTTTCAAAAAATAGGACGCACATGCGCCCTTTCCGCATTATTGCATAAATTCTTATAAATATGCGGACAGCGCAAATGGGCGTCTTAGAAAAAATCAAACCAATACTCGACAAACTCAGTTATATATTATTGAAGAGCGGGTAGATTAAGTTTACGCGAAAGGTGTTATCATGAAAAGGTATATTAAAGAGGTGTTATTGAAATGTGATCTCAGCGGGGATGTTATCATAAAACGATGACGATTGCCGAAACTTGTAGCAGGCCATCCAATGTGTGTGTATCACGCTGTTAAATTTGATAAAAGAAAATGTATTTGTGGTATTAGAAATTGTATACTATTATTTACTTAAATTGTAAACTTGTTACATAAATAAAAGAACCATTGTAAAAATAAATGTATTTATTAGTTTTGTTTTAAAATACATTTCCAGCCCAGTATCCATTCACAAAAGTCATCAATCCACTCAAGCCTTCTGCAAACTTCAATTCTGCAACTCTAAATTTACTCGATGTATTCCTGATAAATATTTTCATAATTAGTTGAAAGTGTAACATTTTTCTATTGAATGTTTACATGTTTTCGTTCTTTATCTTCTCATATTTGGTGGTCGATGTTATCTAAAATCAGGACCGTTGTTTTTATTCACATGACACATCATGTTGATACAAACACAATCAACTCTTATGTTTCACCAACTAATAAGAAACTGAAAGAGTATGAGCACTGGGATGATATAAACGTGTTGTTTGATAGACTGCGGCCTTTAGTGGCTTCTCAAGCCGCTACGCACACAACAACGAAATTCAACCGATTTTCGAAGAACTGAAGGCAGTATCTGTTATATAAACAGACGGAGTTGCGTGTTTTTAATCACATTCAACATGCCGATCGAAAAATTCTGAGGTTCTGCAAATAATTTAAAACATCTAAACAGAATTGTTGAAAGAGAAACATTTCCGAAAACTACAAGTGGCGATTTTTATTCACTAAACCATCAATTGTGTAAAAATAGCGATCCTGTTCAACCTACAAATGGTCTATATAAAAAATTTGTTGATGAATGGATAGACGACTATCAAGAAACCAAAGACGACTACCAGAAAACTAAGGATAACTATAAGATGAACAAAGATGCTGTGACACTTCAAATTGCCATACTACATGATGCTGTACATAAGCCAGAGTTGGAAAAACGAATACAAATATAGATTTTAAAATATGCTGATTTTGACCATGAAGCTTACAGCTTATTTCTACTTAAAACTATTCTGGATCAAGCATTACTTAGAATTGGAAAGGACATGAAGGAGTTGATAGATCAAACAACGTCTACCCGTAGTAATACGTTTGCTACCATGGTTGATACCTGGATATCTAAGCTCCAAAAAGACTATATAAAATTGCCAGTTTCAAAACTTGAAGCTAACCTGAAAAATGCGTTTGCTACTAAAGATGATTTAAATCAAGCAGTGATCACGATTGAAAATAAACTAAATACTTAAAACATGTTTGCAACTAAAGAGTATATCAATGGATATCAATCTAAAGGATAAATAGAAGTCTGCTTAGGAAGCAGTTTGAGTTATGGTGGATTTTCATGATAACACCTTTCGCGTAAACTTAATCTACCCGATCTTCAATAATATATAACTGAGTTTGTCGAGTATTGGTTTGATTTTTTCTAAGACGCCCATTTGCGCTGTCCGCATATTTATAAGAATTTATCGTCTTTGGTTTCTTGATAGTCGTCTATCCATTCATCAACAAATTTTTTATATAGAGCATTTGTGGGTTGAACAGGATCGCTATTTTTACACAATTGACGGTTTTGTGAATAAAAATCCCCACTTGTAGTTTTCGGAAATGTCTCTTTTTGAACAATTCTGTTTAGATGTTTTAAATTATTTGCAGAACCTCAGAATTTTTCGATCGGCATGATGAAAGTGATTAAAAACACGCAACTCTGTCTGTTTATATAACACCTACTTCCTTCAGTTCTTCGATAATCGGTTGAATTTCGTTGTTGTGTGCGTTATTACCAGCGACTTGAGAAGCCACTAAAAGCCGCAGCCTATCAAACAACACGTTTATATCATTCCAGTGCACATACTATTTCAGTTTCTTTTTATGCATCATGTGTAGCATACCATAACCTGAAGTTATGGAAGTAGGACGTGACTTAGCGCCTGCTTATTTTTCTAGAATTGGTTTTACTACTTGCTGATATTTGAGAGAACTGTTTTTATGAGAAATAATGTGGGGGTCGTAAGAGACATGAAAACCTTATTATATGGTTTTGTATCAACCGCATATCTTGGATCTACCATAGGAAAAGACTCATATACTGTATGCGTAGGTTTGCCGTCGTGGTAAGACCATCCACATATTTACACTCTCACAATTTCCACCGGTAATTCGAAAACATGGAGTTTATCAGCGGTAAGACGTTGTTTAGAAAACCCCAACATTGGTGCTGTTGAAGCATCGGTAGAAAAGTCTATATGATACTGACATGATATCTCACATTAAAGTGTGGTTGTTGACTTTTAGCGAAAACAGCTTTACCACGTCGATGTTCTTCTCAACTGCAGGGTACTGATGCTTATCTTTAATATAAGACGCAATGCTCATTCTGAATGTATTTCTCGATATCACTGATTTTATACGAACCATCGGGAATAATTATTTCTGTCGACTCGTTCCACCACTCACATCAGAAAAGCTGTGAAACTTTTTACACCCACTATGTCTGGTATAGTGTTAATTAATAAACAGAGCAGTATAGAAACAAACCCCATAAAAACCAAAAATTCCAATACAACTAATAATTGTGAAGCAAAAATACCACCTCAGCGAAGTTATACAGAAACAATTATTACAGTCAATTGCCCTAAATAAAAAGATCATGGTACCATAAAAAAATGGGAGAGGTAGGAATTACCAAATCTAAGTAATTCAACGAAAGACTTGTGGTCCATCAAAACATCCTCAAACACTGAACGACCCAGCTTTTTTATTGTGATTGCAAACAGATCGATCGCATAACGTTAGAAAAACATCAACAACTTTGATCAGGTAGGCATTCGATATATAAGAATCCACTTAAATTCTCAACGAATCCCCACAGAAGGCATATAGAAACATGACTGAATTTGAATGGTCATATGTTGGTAGAGAACCCCAACCTTTGGATTACAAAACTTTCGAAAAATATCCCATGTTTTTATTTGATTGCTCCAAGTACAGGGAATGTAATAATCCATCTACGGTAGATATCAAATTGGAAATGGAAAGCACCATCAACTTTTCAATAACACAAAATGTTATTTTTTAATTATACATGATTGCATCATCCACTCTCCAACATCGTGCGCTATATAATGTAGCTATAATGGTACTGCAATCACTCTCAAGATGAGGTTCGTAGTCGTCGATACTAAGGGTTTTTGACTGCCTAAATTTACACCTAAAGAATTTGTTATTTATCGTGGTTTCCAAACTGAGCATTGTGTGTTTAAACCACATAAACCGTTATATACTACCTACAGTCGTAATCAGGCAATTGTATCGGAGTTTTGTTATATGTCTGACACAAGTATAAACTGTTATTATTTTTATGTCTACCAATACAAAAATACGATTTTATTTTGTCATGCTTATCACAGGCTACAATAGATAGGTAGAGAGACAACCCACTCAAAGCTAATATACCTTAAAACGCCAAACACTTTGTCTCTCTTAGCACGGTAACAAAAAGATATTATTTTAGTACAGCACAAAACAAAACTTTCTGAAAACATTCGAAAGAATCACTTGATGCTTAAACCTGATAGAGCTTACAATGATGAAGAGTTGCATCATTTATACAAACACTTCGACTTCAATAATGATGAAATTCATCATTATTGAAGTCGAAGTGTTTGTATAAATGATGCAACTCTTCATCATTGTAAGCTCTATCAGGTTTAAGCATCAAGTGATTCTTTCGAATGTTTTCAGAAAGTTTTGTTTTGTGCTGTACTAAAATAATATCTTTTTGTTACCGTGCTAAGAGAGACAAAGTGTTTGGCGTTTTAAGGTATATTAGCTTTGAGTGGGTTGTCTCTCTACCTATCTATTGTAGCCTGTGATAAGCATGACAAAATAAAATCGTATTTTTGTATTGGTAGACATAAAAATAATAACAGTTTATACTTGTGTCAGACATATAACAAAACTCCGATACAATTGCCTGATTACGACTGTAGGTAGTATATAACGGTTTATGTGGTTTAAACACACAATGCTCAGTTTGGAAACCACGATAAATAACAAATTCTTTAGGTGTAAATTTAGGCAGTCAAAAACCCTTAGTATCGACGACTACGAACCTCATCTTGAGAGTGATTGCAGTACCATTATAGCTACATTATATAGCGCACGATGTTGGAGAGTGGATGATGCAATCATGTATAATTAAAAAACAACATTTTGTGTTATTGAAAAGTTGATGGTGCTTTCCATTTCCAATTTGATATCTACCGTAGATGGATTATTACATTCCCTGTACTTGGAGCAATCAAATAAAAACATGGGATATTTTTCGAAAGTTTTGTAATCCAAAGGTTGGGGTTCTCTACCAACATATGACCATTCAAATTCAGTCATGTTTCTATATGCCTTCTGTGGGGATTCGTTGAGAATTTAAGTGGATTCTTATATATCGAATGCCTACCTGATCAAAGTTGTTGATGTTTTTCTAACGTTATGCGATCGATCTGTTTGCAATCACAATAAAAAAGCTGGGTCGTTCAGTGTTTGAGGATGTTTTGATGGACCACAAGTCTTTCGTTGAATTACTTAGATTTGGTAATTCCTACCTCTCCCATTTTTTTATGGTACCATGATCTTTTTATTTAGGGCAATCGACTGTAATAATTGTTTCTGTATAACTTCGCTGAGGTGGTATTTTTGCTTCACAATTATTAGTTGTATTGGAATTTTTGGTTTTTATGGGGTTTGTTTCTATACTGCTCTGTTTATTAATTAACACTATACCAGACATAGTGGGTGTAAAAAGTTTCACAGCTTTTCTGATGTGAGTGGTGGAACGAGTCGACAGAAATAATTATTCCCGATGGTTCGTATAAAATCAGTGATATCGAGAAATACATTCAGAATGAGCATTGCGTCTTATATTAAAGATAAGCATCAGTACCCTGCAGTTGAGAAGAACATCGACGTGGTAAAGCTGTTTTCGCTAAAAGTCAACAACCACACTTTAATGTGAGATATCATGTCAGTATCATATAGACTTTTCTACCGATGCTTCAACAGCACCAATGTTGGGGTTTTCTAAACAACGTCTTACCGCTGATAAACTCCATGTTTTCGAATTACCGGTGGAAATTGTGAGAGTGTAAATATGTGGATGGTCTTACCACGACGGCAAACCTACGCATACAGTATATGAGTCTTTTCCTATGGTAGATCCAAGATATGCGGTTGATACAAAACCATATAATAAGGTTTTCATGTCTCTTACGACCCCCACATTATTTCTCATAAAAACAGTTCTCTCAAATATCAGCAAGTAGTAAAACCAATTCTAGAAAAATAAGCAGGCGCTAAGTCACGTCCTACTTCCATAACTTCAGGTTATGGTATGCTACACATGATGCATAAAAAGAAACTGAAATAGTATGTGCACTGGAATGATATAAACGTGTTGTTTGATAGGCTGCGGCTTTTAGTGGCTTCTCAAGTCGCTGGTAATAACGCACACAACAACGAAATTCAACCGATTATCGAAGAACTGAAGGAAGTAGGTGTTATATAAACAGACAGAGTTGCGTGTTTTTAATCACTTTCATCATGCCGATCGAAAAATTCTGAGGTTCTGCAAATAATTTAAAACATCTAAACAGAATTGTTCAAAAAGAGACATTTCCGAAAACTACAAGTGGGGATTTTTATTCACAAAACCGTCAATTGTGTAAAAATAGCGATCCTGTTCAACCCACAAATGCTCTATATAAAAAATTTGTTGATGAATGGATAGACGACTATCAAGAAACCAAAGACGATAAATTCTTATAAATATGCGGACAGCGCAAATGGGCGTCTTAGAAAAAATCAAACCAATACTCGACAAACTCAGTTATATATTATTGAAGAGCGGGTAGATTAAGTTTACGCGAAAGGTGTTATCATGAAAATCCACCATAACTCAAACTGCTTCCTAAGCAGACTTCTATTTATCCTTTAGATTGATATCCATTGATATACTCTTTAGTTGCAAACATGTTTTAAGTATTTACCGTTATTTTTCGATATCAGTGACTTTTTAATATCAGTGACTAAACAGCGTGATCATAGTCACACATAGCATGAATATGGATGTTAATAACAAATACCTAAAACGTATAATAGCATATACCTACATTGCTGTTATTACATTGTTTGTACACTAAATATTGTAGATCTAAGAGCAGAATAAAGTAATATCTAAACCTACCAAAAGCGCAAAATATAAAACTAAAATACATTTCAAGCAGCAATTTTTCCATATCAGTCAAAACGATTTTCGTGAAATAGAATAAGTAAATAAAAAACTTGAAAATTGTTTATTGGCTTATTATTTTCTGAGAATTCTATCTCAACAGATATGGCACGGACTGTATACGAGTTATTTTTTGAGGTAAGTTAAACTGAAATATTAATTCCACGTATTTTGATTTTGTGAAAACCAGTTGCACAGAGTCGTACACATACTATAGAGCACAATATTCTCAGAATGTTATCACAATGTGGCAACATTCTTTTTTCAGAATATTTGTTTGGAAATGTTCTAATAACATTTATGGAATTTCAAACTGCATCTTGAATATTCTGAGTACATTCATTCAATCACATTTTAAGAAATTTCTCCTACTATATACTGAGAATATTTGAATAGATCATTATTCACAATATTCACTCAGACTGTGCTTGAGATGCCCTTATATTATATAACTTTAAAATTTAATGAAAGAGATATATGATGATTACGATATAGTGGTGAGAATTATAATAGTAACTATTTTGCATGTTAGACTCTGTTACCTGTTCTATGTTAAACACTTCCGAAAATTGCATATTTATGCACCTCCCTTCTTTAGGCATAGAGCGCATGTCCATGCTGAACGGAAGATGGCCGATAGCCGATAGTCCGATTATCGGACCGGCCGATAGACGTAAATGTAAATTAATGTCAACATGAATGTTGTGATGTCAATGTTGTATAGGGTTATATTGTAATAGAATTAATTAAAAATAATAATGTGACGTGAACACGGAGAATAGTGTGTAATTGCAAACATAGATATTGAGTGCAGAAGCAACTAAAACATAGGTTCAAGCACGGGTTATCAAAAGCTAAAACGCACGCAGTAAAGAAACATGTTTTAAAGCATCTCTCGTAGTTGACACCGACAAATGTTTCGCCAATTTTACTTCAGATTGGATCATCTTACGAGTTAGTTACACATACATTCTATAATATATAATTAAAGAATTGTGTTGTTCAATAGTAAGTCATGCAATATAAACCACCACCACCGTTTGATGTGGATGGACTGAAACTTGGGTCTAAATGAAAATAAAAGTTTAATGTATTTCTAAAACCTTCAGGAAAACACAATTCAAATGATATGAAAATAGACCTACTTTTACATATTATAAGTGAAGCGGGATTAGATATCTTTAATACTTTTCTAGCAGATAAGACAAATAAGCTGAAAGATGTTCTCGGTTGTTTTGATGATGCCAAAGACAAATATTACTATGGACACGTTAAAATTGTATAACTTCTATCAAAAAGAAAACGAGACCATTTACTCTTTTGTAACGCAACTTAAGAAGCAACCTGCTAGTTATGGATATATCTCTATAATTATACAAATCCACATGCAGATTGAACGATCAAATATAAATTAATTCTGGGCCTTTACGACAAGCAAGTACAACAAAGGATTATTAGGGAAACTGATATTACACTATCAAAAGTGAAATAATACTGCAAATTTATAGAATTGTCTAAGCAACATCTCAGGCTTTTTGTTCCCATGGAATAAGTTAATGCTGTGAGAAGTATCACTATAAAGTGCAGAAAATGTGGACCTGAACATATTGCAGGAGGATGCGTTGTGTACAATAAAGCTTTCGAAATCGAAATCAAAATCAAGTCCGTGAGAGCAGACCAGAGAGCAACCTCCAAAGGGAGTTGTCAAAAGGTCTGATCGATGACTTTCAGTTTTGTTTTTCGTAACTGCAAATGAATGTGATTTTGTAACATATTCTGTCTAATTTAGTTGTATCCTATAAAGGTATAAGTACTATTATGTAATGCAATTCTATTAGTGCCACACTGAAAGCCTGTAGGATCGATAGTCTAGCCAAATTTCAAGTTATTTCAGTGAGGCAACCTCGAATATTCATCTCGGAAACTTTACATCTGGTTATTAAATTTTCTGGGAACTCAAAGAACTGTATCTTTATTTATTTTATTCTTATGTTATTGAAGTTTTAATTGTTTTATTATTATTTAATTCACAAACATTTCTTTGCATTTGTTATCAGTACATACTTAATGTGAATAAATATGCAATACTCGAATAATTGACTTATTAAGTATCTGAACGTGTGTTTACATTTGTGTGTAGCCACTGGGATGATGGTAACCTACACAAGGGTGAGTGATTGTTAAATTCTAACATATATTGCGAGTTCGGCTTATACGAAAATATATACAAGGCCAGCTACATTGAGGAAAATTAGTAAACTTTGAAGTGTCATAAAATATTTCATAGCTTTGCATTTCCTTAATTTCTGCCATTTAAAAAATGTACACGGAGTATTTCGCATTGGAACCGACAAGAGGGTAAACAGTGCAGCAGTGCAAATGGCGTACCAGACCTCAGGTTTGGTATCTTTCTTACACTCAGATGTTAGAAAGATTCTAGAATACATATTCTATTATCTTTCGTTATCTTAACGAGAGGGAAAGCCAAAAAATACAATTCTGTGGAAACAAGAGAGCCAGTATATATATATATATATATATATATATATATATATATATATATATATATATATATATGTATATATATATATATATATATATATATATATATATATATATATATATATATATATATATATATATATATATATATATATATATATATATATATATATATATATTATTTTTCTGTTCTCGTATTTACGTATTTACGTACGCAGTGAGTACTGTGTTAGAAAACTGCTATAATATAATCGGTGGCCATACATAAAAAATATTTTTTGGGGATTTTCTTCGATTTTCCTAAGATCTCATCATCAGATCCTGACTTGGTGCAATTGGAAGCACCTTAGAAGTATACCCTTTCAAACAAACAAAAATTTCTTCAAATTGGTCAACAATTGACAAAAATATTGGTGAACATACACAATATTATTTTGGGTTTTCCTCGATTTCCCGTCATGAGATTCCCTTCAAACAAACAAAAAATTATTTTAAATTGGTCCACAAATGACGAAAATATTGGTGAACATACATAAAAAAATATTTTTTGAGGATTTCGCTCGATTTCCCCGAGATCCCATCATCAAATTCTGACTTCGTGAAAATGGGACCGCCTCAGCAGTATACCTTTTCAAACGTTTTTTTAATTGGTCCACAATTGACGAAGATATTAGTAAACATACATAAAAAGTGATTTTTGAGGATTTTCCTCGATTTCCTTTAGATCCCATCACACATCCTGATTTGGTGAAAATCGTACCACCTCAGGGGTAGTTATACCCTTCCAAACAAAAACAGATTTGTTTTAATTGGTCTGCAATTAACAAAAATATCGGTGAACACATACATAAAAAATATTTTGAAGTCCGCTAAAAAGCTAAATCTTGATGTAATCCGGACACATGATATCAATTGTTGTTACTTTTGGATCTTCTAAATGTTCCCTGTCCAAAACGTGTAATAAACTTTTAATTAAATTAGGAAGTCAATACAGCAATGAGATGATAGAAATTCAAGCTGTGGAAATAGCAGAAAGATGTCTCGATAATGTGCGTGTGCCCTCGGATCAAGAACTGCCTGTAAAGGGCCTCAATTACAACACACAGCACCCTCCATTCAAATATACAGTATTCTAAGCCTGTCTCTTTAGCCCAATTAGATGAGGATCGCATACTCATGGAGGGTTCTATCTCAGTGGATCTCCAAAAAATATAAGACAATTCAACCCCATCAAAACTAAGTCTTGCTTTCTTTCTCACAAGAGATACACCAGCCCTAGACCCATCACAATGAACAACCAAGTTATTCAAAGTAATAAGTCATTTTCTCTTGTTGGCATTTCTGTGGATCGAAATCTTAATTGGCACCAACATGTCACATCAATTGCAGAAGCGGCTGCTAAGAAATTAGGTTTCCTCTTCCGGGCTCGCAAATACTTTTCGCCAACTAATCTCTATACCTTATATACTTCACAAATAAGGCCAAACCTCGAATACTGCTCCCACATCTGGGGTGCCGCTGCCGCTTCTACACTCGCTATCCTGGAATCCATTCAAAAGAGAGCTATACGTCTCATCGGTGACCCTACCCTCACCCAAAGGCCGCCATCCCTTGCCCACCGACGTACCGTTGGTGACCTCTCTCTCTTTTATAGATATCTGCACGGGCACTGCTCAGATGAGCTTTCCTCCATAGTTCCCCCACCTGCTGCCCCCAACAGATCTACCTGGGGAACAGAGCGAATGCACCCTTTTACTGTCCAGGTCACCAGACATAGAACATCTTGTTATGCCCGCTCTTTTGTCCCGAGGACTTCCAAGTTGTGGAATTCCTTTCCGGCACATGTTTTTCCTTCTCCTCCGAACCTCCAAAGCTTCAAGTCCAGAATTAACAAGCTACCTCTTTCCTCCTTGTCAACACCCACGGTACGATAGTATTTAGGCTGTAAGCCCTCGTGGTGTGTTGTTGAAATTAAAAAAAAAGTGTATGAGTCTGTGGAATACAGCCTATATCAGGAATCAATCTTAGATAATATAATTACTGGCGAATTGTATCCAGAGATAATTTACGTATTTTGATTCCTTAACGCGTTCATACACTGGTTTGTTGGACTTTACATGTCACGCAAATCTGGCAACAGTGTTACAACACCAGAGGTAGAGTAATTTCTGGGAACTGGGACTTATAAGTACGAAACAAACAGAAGCAGGTAATTTTTGTGAACAAAGAAAACCAGTTTATAAAAATCAATATTGTATTTAACTGTGAGAGATATGATGCAGTTTAAACATTGGACAATAATTTAAGAATATGTCTCTCTAACTATACTCTAACTATACTCTAACTATACTCTAACTATACTAATAGAGTTCAGACATTAACAAAGAAATTATTACAAGCAACTGAAAAACT
This sequence comes from Tillus elongatus, assembly GCA_964006375.1. NCBI lineage: Eukaryota > Metazoa > Arthropoda > Insecta > Coleoptera > Cleridae > Tillus > Tillus elongatus. Next base: position 43,842,931 of record OZ023270.1, on the reverse strand, counting down.
CCTTAAATATGATGAAGTCATTCCTGAATAAAAAAAACAATTATGGAAAAAATGTAAACAATATAAAATACGACCTTCCAGAATTTTTTTATCTTCCAGCCGTTTATGGAAAGAACAAAAAAAAACAACAAAAACAACAACCTGTGGTATTTGATGGTAGTGCCGGTGTTCGGCTTACGAGGGTCACGGGTCATTGCACCATGCATTAAACCCTGGTGAAAATATGGTTTTTGACCTAATTCTGATGTTATTGAACTATTTGACGGCGCAATTACCTATAGCAGATAACGAAGAAAGGCTTTCTTACAGATCGCTTTAGCTGAAAAGGAGAGGGCTACTCAGAGTTCCTTATTACTACTAAGCGAAGGTTGGAACCTGTGATGAGCACTTATAAGCACACTTGGAGAAACCCAATCACCACAACACATCTTCTAAAGACCTAACGATCGTTTCGCTAAGAACTTTAGCTTCATCAGAGGATGAAAAAATACCAAACTAAGTTTCTGCTACAACCTATATTTATATAAATTCTTAGGTAGACGAACGACACCGAAGGTAAAATTTTAGTCGAAAGATGCGCTTCGACTAAAATCTTACCTTCGGTTTCGTTCGTCTACCTAACAATGTGTATAAGTATAGGTTGTAGCAGAAAATTAGTTTAGAATTTTTTCATCCACTGATGAAGCTAACGTTAGCGAAACGATCGTTATTTCTTTAAAATATGTGTTGTGGTGATTGGGTTTCTCCAAGTGTGCTTACATAGTTTGTTATGTAAAATGAACCATGTTACATTTGGAGTACATCCGTTTTAACAAGCAGCAGTACTAAGAAAACATTCTAACGTTGAAAAAACAATTAAAAAAATGTTTTCATTGTAAAAATTAATACTATAAAACTGTAAAGAAGTTACACAGGAAAGCTGTTGATATATTAGCGACGACGAATATGAATTTAAGAAAATGGACAACAAATAACAGTAAATTGCAACCGTAATTTAGCAAATATCTGTGACATGTAGGACATGGTCGCCATCTTGGTGCGGAGCCGGGTAATATGTTGTCACGGCAGCTGCAATTAACACAAAATGTTATAAATAGAGGCTGTGTACAACCAACCAACAATTTTTGTAAATTGTCAACCCTGGCCCATTTTTTTCGCTAATACTGGGACAATGTATGTAAGGCTATATGTATACTCACCAAAATTAGAAACGCTGACCGGTTTGGCTCTAACTAGATCCCGTCATTGCTCTATACAAATTACAGCGAGAACACACCTATAAAGTAATACGGCTAAGGCAGCCAGCCTCCTAGAACATTGTGAGATGTACGACAGGGTCGCCATCTCGGTGCGTAACCAGGTAGTATGTTGTCACGACAGCTCAAATTAACACAAATCTTATATAAATAGAGACTGTGTACAACCAACCAACATTTTTGTAAATTGTCAGCTCTGGCCCTTTTTCTTCACTAATACCGGGACAATGTATGCAAGGCTAGATATATTTTCACCATAATTAGAAACGCAGACCACTTTCGCTCTAATCAGAGCTCATCAGTATGCTATACGAATTACAGCGAGAACACACCTATAAAGTAATACGGCTAAGGCAGCGAGCCTCCTAGAACATTGTGAGATGTACGACAGGGTCGCCATCTCGGTGTGGAACTAGGTAGTATGTTGCCACGACAGCTCCAATTAACACAGAATTTTATAGAGACTGTGTACAATCAACCAACAATTTTTGTGAATTGTGAGATCTGACCCATTTTCTTCCCTAATACCATGACAATGTATGTGAGGCTAGATATATTCTCACCATAATTAGAAACGCAGACCGGTTTCGCTCTAATTAGAGCTCATCAGTATGCTATACGGATTACAGCGAGAATATATCTATAAAGTAATACGGCTAAGGCAGCCAGCTTCCTAGAACATTGTAATATGTACGACAGGGTCGCCATCTCGGTGCGGAACTAGGTAGTATGTTGTCACGACAGCTCCAATTAACACAAAATGTTATAAATAGACTGTGTACAACCAACTAAAAATTTTTGTAAATTGTCCGCCCTGGCCCATTTTCGTCCCTAATACTGGGACAATGTACTACTTGGTTCAGCACCTAGATCGCGTCGATACAGAATCTAGACCTGTCATTTATGGTTCCTTCTAGAAATATAATTCCAGAGCGTCTGCTAATATTAACACACTCTACAAGTTGCCTGTGACCATAGAGGTAATACATTGAAATGTAAAATGCTCTACGAGTGCATAAACTTAACCCTCATAGAGAAGGATGTAACAGTACCCTTTGATCCAGGACCCAAAGGCTCTTTAAATTATCAACTTTATAAACAACTCTCAAGTCATTATTTTTGAGTATTTCCTCTAACCCTTTTGTAACAGAAAGCAAGTACAGAAAACTCTATAACCTATAATAAAAATATCAACAATCTGATACCACCATCTCTATGTCAAAATTTGCGTTCAAGAAATTATAATATTATATTCTCTTTTTGTGAAAATCAATTGTGAAGTGTAGTGATGTGAATATCAACTAACAAGTATACCCATTTCTTATATCCTTTTTGTTAACTGCAGTGGCGTAACTATAGGGTGGCAGGGCTGGCAAAATGCCATGGGCCCCCGACCCGACGGTGCCCCCCCGACCCCCGGTTTTAACAAAATTTAGTAAAAATTATAAATTTTACATAAGTACATATTTAAAATCAATTAAAGTTAGACACAACTAAAGACCATATACCAATTCGAATAAATTATTAAGATTTAAACGTGTTCATAAGAATAGGATGTCGATCAAGTTTAGAACGCATCCATTGGTTGTTTCATTTTTTGTCGTGGTACTTTGGTAGCGCGGAGGAGCTAATAATGCTCTAAGAATTCCCGCATTTTGTTAACGAAGCAAGTACCTTTTTCGTGGCGCTGGCGGGCTAGCGACGCACGATGTTAGGATAATCCAGGATTTCTATTTTTTTAAGTACGGGGGGCTCTACTACGCATTCTTTGTTTGATTGTTATGACAATTGGTCATTTGTATATTTGATTTTTCGTAGTTTTTGTTTTATCCAATCTCCAAATATACTAGTAGAGGCAAAGTTAAGTTAATTTTGAAAGTTAGATATCAACAATTCAACATGTCTAGTTCTAGAAAAGATCTAAGTGGGAGCGAAGAACGAAAGAGAAAGAAGGGGCCTGAAGAAAAAATAAAAAGTTACCTAAAATTAGTCAGTACTTTAAGAATTATGACTTTATTGATGAAAAGGCGAGTGAACAGTCCTCCGAAAGTGAAGAATTGGACGTAACAAAAAGTAACAGTATAGTAGATGCAGCACCCGACACCAGTGTATATCCAGATCCTGAACAACCACAACAAGCTACAAGCAAAAATCAAAGTGAATCATATTTTAGTGTGAACAATATTTCATCTTCACCATCTATTATTACTGATAAGGGTAATTTTACAGAACAAAATGATCAAGTGAAACGGTTCGTTATCGAAAACGGGCATTGTAAACCTACGGGTCCTCTCTTAAAAGACAGTGACAATAGATCTTTCCTAGAAAAAACATTACTATATTGTTTCCTAGTCTGGCGTGAAACTTGAATGTACATGTATATCCTATTCCTGCGGTGCTATCGGGGCGGCAAGGCCGCGGACGAGCCCTCAGGGAACAAAAAAAATATCCTATTCCTTAACACTTCAGAAGGCGTGTTGTGAATCATGTTGGTTATTCGCCAATCGGGCATCTAAAAAAAATACAAAATGTTTGGATGGAAGGCTATGACGACTAAAAACATATTGTAGACGCCATAGAAAGACAAGAGACATCGAAAATTTACCTGGATTTTTGTCTTACGTATTAACAATGGGGATAGATGGAACACTAGATGAAGAGCAAGAGTCCATGATCAAGAAAGAAAAATCTTTTTGGCTCCAAGTACCCTCTAGACTCCGTGATGTTAATCTGACACTTTCAACGTGTAAGTTAGCCTTCCGTGTGCACAGAGAAAAGGCACATAGCAATAATACAAGTTCTCGAGGAAACTTTTTGAGTATTGTTGAGATATTAGCAAAGTACGATCCAATTTTACAAGAATAAACCAAAGAGCCAGATAAAATACTTAAGTCAAAAAATAAAAAATGAGCTCATTTCTGTTCTGGTTCTAAAAATAGAAAATGCACTCATAAATGAAATAAATGCCGCACCATTTTACTCTATCATATTCCTCTAAATAAGTATCGAGGACAAGGATATGATGGTGCTAACACACTGAAAGGCACTTATGGTGGAGTTCAAAAACTCATAAAAGATATTGAGCCAAATGCGGAATATGTTTACTGTGCTGCTCATAACTTAAATCTGGTACTTAATAATGCAGTAAGACAAGAATTGATTTACAACATTTTTTTGAAACAGTTCAACAAATGTATAATTTTTTTGGGCATAGTATCAAAAGATGGAATATCTTACCAAATTTTCTATCTGATAAAGAAAGGGAGTCTTCAACTTCGATAACATTAAAAGCATTGAACCGTACTAGATGGGTAGGGTATTATGATGCTATTTTTGCTTTAAAAGTTCGGATTGTTCCAGTCCAAAAAGCCCCAACGAAAACAATTCTGTTAAATTGCAAATCAGATGAAAGAAATAAAGCTATTTCACTCAAGAAGATCGAGAATCACAATTTTATTATGTTGTTGGTTTTCCATTGCAGAATTCTACAAACAATCGGTGCAGCCTCTAAAGCACTTCTGTCTAGAGCCACCGATTTTTTAAATGCCTTAAAACGTTTGAAAATTTGTCTCCAAGAATTGGAAAGGTATCGACATGAATTTGAAAATTTAAAAAAGGAAGCAAATAGTGTAGCAGGGAAATGGTCCATCAACCCTGATTTTTTTAAAACTCGTCAGAGAAAGACGCACTTTGCGAAGATGAGCGTCTCTAAGACCCGGAAAGTTTGCTCAAAGTGAACATATTTTATCGAGTATTAGAATTGGAAAGGTATCGACATGAATTTGAAATTTTAAAAAAGGAAGCAAATTGTGTAGCAGAGAAATAGTCCATCAACCCTGAATTTTTTAAAACTCGTCAGAGGAAGACGAACTTTGCGAAGATGAGCGTCTCTAAGACCCGGAAAGTTTGCTCAAAGTGAACATATTTTATCGAGTATTAGACATCAATCAACTGAAATTCCGTTTCCTTCCAATGGATGAAACTGTTTCCAATTTCAGTGTTTTGCAACCTGCCACTTTGCAAAATTTAGATGACACTGTACTATTAAAAAAAGCTACAGAATTTGTTGATATATATAAAAAAGACATATTTGAATCATTTTCCAGGGAAATTCTCTTTTCGGTCTAACTTCAGAGACGAAATAGAAAATTCTTCGTGTATTAGAGAACTTGCTGATTTATTATTAATAAAGAATCATTTTATGTCGTGCAGCTTTCTTGAAGTATGTACTGCATTAATGTTGTTTGTTGCAACTCCTATGACTACAGCTAGTGCTGAAAGATCATTTTCGAAACTAAAATTAATAAAAACATATTTGAGAAACTCTATGGGACAAGACAGGCTACGTAACTTGGCTATTCTGTCTATTGAAAATTCTATGGCCCAATCTTTAAACTTTGATGATGTTATTGATACTTTTGCGGAATAGAAAGCTTGGAGAAAAAAATTTTATTAATAAATATATTGTTAATACAAAATTGTTATTTCATTAAAATTATATAATACATATGCTTTTGAAAATAAGATTTATTAGATATTTAACTATTTAACTAAAATGCACACAATATTAGTAATACTGTTGAGTAACTAGTTAAGTGATTTATTAAAATTAAAATACGTGACGATTATTAGTGAGTATAGTTACGCCACTGGCTAACTCTGTAGTTACGTACAGTAATGTTTATGTATTTACTTAACTGTCAGTTATTTTATATACAATTTTTTAATTTATGTTTCAAATTCAATTTTATATATATTTACTATATAGGTTGAGGAAATAGAAATAATTCAGTCTTTTATGAGTATAAGTAACAATTTTAGAAACTTCAAAATGACCTCTCAAAATTGTAAAAAAATTCTCCGAAAATTTACTAAAAACTGATAACGGAAAGTTTGATATAAGTGTAATTTGCACAAAAAGTTAACCTGTAGCACAGAACTTGAAAACATATTGGCCGATTTCACCAGGCGCCAACAGTTCAATAGCTGTGTAATGTGTACGTTCACCAGTCCCTTTGAGTCTCTGATAACACTCTCTGCTGCTCTCGAGACCCCCAGCATTTTTAAGAAAGCTGATTTGGCAGCTAACTTTTTCGACAAAAAAATAATTTAAAAAAATTGTTAGGTTACACAGAAGACAAGGATAAAGTCACTGAAATGTCAGGTATATATGTAATCTTAAATAGGTTGGGCAAACAAAAAGAACCATTGAAAGCAGATTTAAGGAACAGTTGGGACAAGTGAGATACGGTAGTATAGACAAGTCATGCGTGGTTCAACATATTTGGGATGGTAATCACCACATAGATGAAGAAAACCTGAAGAATATCAAAAATGTTAGACAACCGATGCAATTAGACGCCTATGAGAGTATTTATAGCTCTAAAGCCACAAACAGCAAAATTTTCCCGAACCAAGCACCGCCACTGATAAATAGTTCGGTGTTCGCAATACCTCTTTGATATAAAACGTATTCCAAGACTCGGTTAGGAACAGTTATAACGGTATTTTAAAGCGACTTCCGGGAATTTAAATATAAACGCAGAAAGCTGCCTCAATTCTCTTATCTCTAAGGAATCGGTCTTTTACCTAACACGTAATATAAATACAATTATTTGTAGTAGTTAAGTAGTTTAGCATTTTCTATTCTCTGATGACGCTAATTTTGTTAGTGAAACGATAATTGATCTTTAAAAGATGCGTTGTGGTGAATTCGGTTTTTCAAAGTGTGCTGATCGGTGATCATCACAGGTCCGGATAAATCCCAGCCGGAAAAAATCCGACTATTTCCGCTCGCATCATAGATATAACACTAGATGGCACGCGGCTTGGTATTATAAGGGCGAGTCGAGAGGACATTTAAATGGTATATTTAATTATACTTATTAACAGTAATGTAAGGGACTATTTTTGGGGTAAATAGGCAATGCGATATTAAATGCTATAAGACATAGTTAACCGTGCCTTTCAAAAATGATGTTTACATGTGTTTTGTTTAATTAATGTACATAGGGCCTGATACTATGATGGTAAAAGCGTAAATTTAAATTCTTGTAAAAAATTGTACATTTCTAGGCTTGTTATATCATTGCGAAACATTTTTTTTATCAAACTATGGGCGGTGAAAGCTGGCGGCAGACACAAGACGTCAGGGGCAAAAATTTACACAGAGCAGAGTATTTTAAAAATGAACTCGCCCGATACTGCCGCAATAGGAGATGTCTAGAAAAAAATTCTTGTCGTTTGTGAAGTCAGCCGGCAATTGCTGGGGGGTGGGGGATTTTTCACGTTACATTATCTGTAAAAACCAACTCGTCCAATACTGTTGTTGAACTAGAACATAACACCTTTCGAAGTAATTTTTCTTGCTATGCACTTGTTGGGTGTAAAATCTGCCGCAAAAAGTTCGAGGCGGAAATTGTCACACTACAGTGTTTTAAAAAACTAGGCAATCTGATACTGTAGAAGCAGGAGACAAGATTTTCTAAACAAATTTTTCTTGCTATTCACTCGTTGGAGGTGAAATCTGACGCCGAAGGTTGGGGGCGAAAATTTTCACACAAGTGTTTTTGAAAATCACGTCATCTGATACTCTAGAAACAGCAAATAACATTTTCCTGGAACATTTTTCTTGCTATGCAATCGTTGGCCGTGAAATCTGCCGCCGAAAGTTCAGGGCGGAAATTTTCACACCACAGTGTTTTTAAAAACCATGTCATCTGATCCCGTAGTAACATAATATAACATTTTGGTGAAACATTTTTCTTGCTATGCACTCGTTGGCGGTGAAATCTGCTGCTGAAAATTGGGGGCGAATTTTTTTTCACCACAGCCTGGAAATTTTTGTCCCAACCATCGGAGGCAGATTTCTTGCCAATAGTGTGGTAATTTCCGCCCCCAACTTTCGGCAGCATATTTCACCGCCAACGAATGCATAGCAAGAAAAATTTCCCTTGAAAATATTATCTCCTGTTCCTACAGTATCAGATAAGCTGGTTTTTTAAAACACCGTGGTGTGAAAATTTCCGCCCCGAACATTCGGCGGCAGATTTCATTGTCAACGAGTGCTTAGCAAGAAACATTTCTTTCGAAAATGTTATTTCCTGTTTCTACAGCACTAGCTGACGTAGTTTTTAAAATTCAATTTTGAGCGGGACTCCTCATTTACTGCCTTCGGGAAAATATAGATAGCCAGAAAGTTCTAGGAGGCAGGAGTTAATTTACAGTCACAGATCTCAGGGCTAGGAAATATTCATAACCTGTTTGGAAAAAACTGTCAAATTGTTAATAGAGTTTTGTGTAAATTACATAGACTAATTAATAGAAATAGTAAAAAAAAAGTCATATAATAACAAATAAAGATCATCTCACTTTAAGCCTTTATTAATACAGAGATATTGGGAAACTCTTTTTATTTACATAGGAGATACAAATTTATACCACAAACAATAAAAACAGACTTTAACACGGCAGACAACAGATCATTTACCGTCGTGCCCATGCATCAATTTTCAACCTCGGTGCTGAAACCATAAGTCATTTGTAGTTTGGGTTAGTCAATGGTCGGTCATTAAACAACCTTTAACAATGACATTTAGTCAATGCTTAGAAATACAAGCAAATTTTATAGCATAGTTTTTATTTTACATAAATCTACAAAAAAAAATCGACAGATTTTCTTGAAATATCCATCGATACATTAAATACCCAACTACCAATGTATGTGTGTTTTTTTGTTTCTTTAAGGTCGGTTTCTTTCCGCGACTACTGCCAATCATCGACGGCAGGGGGCAGTTTCACCTTACTATCCTGGAAATTTAGCCGAACCCCTGCCTTTCTGTAAGGAGGGTAACATCGCATCGACGCGGAACATACGGCTTTACGCCCCATCCGAAAGGCGAACGTGCAGACATTCAACTTGCCCAAATACAATGCTACAACCTCGTTTAATGTTAATTTTACAGTATGTATATGTTGAAACAGTGAAAGGGAAACCCTGGGAATCGAACCCAGTACCCTTCGGAATAACTACCAATAAAAGTTCATTGTGGTTAGTAAAATTACAATACTGATAGGCAAAACCGTTATTTTTCGATATCAGTGACTTTTTAATATCAGTGACTAAACAGCGTGATCATAGTCACACATAGCATGAATATGGATGTTAATAACAAATACCTAAAACGTATAATAGCATATACCTACATTGCTGTTATTACATTGTTTGTACACTAAATATTGTAGATCTAAGAGCAGAATAAAGTAATATCTAAACCTACCAAAAGCGCAAAATATAAAACTAAAATACATTTCAAGCAGCAATTTTTCCATATCAGTCAAAACGATTTTCGTGAAATAGAATAAGTAAATAAAAAACTTGAAAATTGTTTATTGGCTTATTATTTTCTGAGAATTCTATCTCAACAGATATGGCACGGACTGTATACGAGTTATTTTTTGAGGTAAGTTAAACTGAAATATTAATTCCACGTATTTTGATTTTGTGAAAACCAGTTGCACAGAGTCGTACACATACTATAGAGCACAATATTCTCAGAATGTTATCACAATGTGGCAACATTCTTTTTTCAGAATATTTGTTTGGAAATGTTCTAATAACATTTATGGAATTTCAAACTGCATCTTGAATATTCTGAGTACATTCATTCAATCACATTTTAAGAAATTTCTCCTACTATATACTGAGAATATTTGAATAGATCATTATTCACAATATTCACTCAGACTGTGCTTGAGATGCCCTTATATTATATAACTTTAAAATTTAATGAAAGAGATATATGATGATTACGATATAGTGGTGAGAATTATAATAGTAACTATTTTGCATGTTAGACTCTGTTACCTGTTCTATGTTAAACACTTCCGAAAATTGCATATTTATGCACCTCCCTTCTTTAGGCATAGAGCGCATGTCCATGCTGAACGGAAGATGGCCGATAGCCGATAGTCCGATTATCGGACCGGCCGATAGACGTAAATGTAAATTAATGTCAACATGAATGTTGTGATGTCAATGTTGTATAGGGTTATATTGTAATAGAATTAATTAAAAATAATAATGTGACGTGAACACGGAGAATAGTGTGTAATTGCAAACATAGATATTGAGTGCAGAAGCAACTAAAACATAGGTTCAAGCACGGGTTATCAAAAGCTAAAACGCACGCAGTAAAGAAACATGTTTTAAAGCATCTCTCGTAGTTGACACCGACAAATGTTTCGCCAATTTTACTTCAGATTGGATCATCTTACGAGTTAGTTACACATACATTCTATAATATATAATTAAAGAATTGTGTTGTTCAATAGTAAGTCATGCAATATAAACCACCACCACCGTTTGATGTGGATGGACTGAAACTTGGGTCTAAATGAAAATAAAAGTTTAATGTATTTCTAAAACCTTCAGGAAAACACAATTCAAATGATGATATGAAAATAGACCTACTTTTACATATTATAAGTGAAGCGGGATTAGATATCTTTAATACTTTTCTAGCAGATAAGACAAATAAGCTGAAAGATGTTCTCGGTTGTTTTGATGATGCCAAAGACAAATATTACTATGGACACGTTAAAATTGTATAACTTCTATCAAAAAGAAAACGAGACCATTTACTCTTTTGTAACGCAACTTAAGAAGCAACCTGCTAGTTATGGATATATCTCTATAATTATACAAATCCACATGCAGATTGAACGATCAAATATAAATTAATTCTGGGCCTTTACGACAAGCAAGTACAACAAAGGATTATTAGGGAAACTGATATTACACTATCAAAAGTGAAATAATACTGCAAATTTATAGAATTGTCTAAGCAACATCTCAGGCTTTTTATTCCCATGGAATAAGTTAATGCTGTGAGAAGTATCACTATAAAGTGCAGAAAATGTGGACCTGAACATATTGCAGGAGGATGCGTTGTGTACAATAAAGCTTTCGAAATCGAAATCAAAATCAAGTCCGTGAGAGCAGACCAGAGAGCAACCTCCAAAGGGAGTTGTCAAAAGGTCTGATCGATGACTTTCAGTTTTGTTTTTCGTAACTGCAAATGAATGTGATTTTGTAACATATTCTGTCTAATTTAGTTGTATCCTATAAAGGTATAAGTACTATTATGTAATGCAATTCTATTAGTGCCACACTGAAAGCCTGTAGGATCATAGTCTAGCCAAATTTCAAGTTATTTCAGTGAGGCAACCTCGAATATTCATCTCGGAAACTTTACATCTGGTTATTAAATTTTCTGGGAACTCAAAGAACTGTATCTTTATTTATTTTATTCTTATGTTATTGAAGTTTTAATTGTTTTATTATTATTTTATTCACAAACATTTCTTTGCATTTGTTATCAGTACATACTTAATGTGAATAAATATGCAATACTCGAATAATTGACTTATTAAGTATCTGAACGTGAGTTTACATTTGTGTGTAGCCACTGGGATGATGGTAACCTACACAAGGGTGAGTGATTGTTAAATTCTAACATATATTGCGAGTTCGGCTTATACGAAAATATATACAAGGCCAGCTACATTGAGGAAAATTAGTAAACTTTGAAGTGTCATAAAATATTTCATAGCTTTGCATTTCCTTAATTTCTGCCATTCAAAAAATGTACACGGAGTATTTCGCATTGGAACCGACACAGGGCAGGGGCATCTAGGTAAACCTAAAATATGGTAATTTAACGCAAATTACCCCTATTCTAAGTTACACCCCTGAGAAATTATAGGCCTTCAAAATGGGGTTTCTAATTTCGAAAAAAAATCAATATCTGCTAAATACTTTTAGAAAAATCACATTTGGTATACATTTTGAGTATACGAAGAGCATTAATCGATGGCAAGTAGAGTTCAATTGATGAATTTGAAAGGGTTGAATAGGCTGAACCTCACTTTAAAAGCATATAACTTGTCAAAGTTGCGTAAAGTCATCATATTTTAGGTTCCTCTAATACATGCCCCTGCTCTGTGTCGGTTCTTATGCGAAACACCCTGTATATCTTTTAAAAAAGCAATGAGGATGTGTATGATGAATTTGAGAAGATTTATTGAATTGTTCCTGGGACGTTTTCAGAACATACTGGGAGCTGCTAAGAATATTATAAATAAGAGCCTTATTAGTATGACAGAATCTGCCCAATTGTCATGTTCTATGAATATATGTTTATCCTGTGAGAATGTTCTGGGGATGTTTGAATATTCTTTCGAAGCATTCCTGATATATTCTCAGAATGTGTCTGTGCTGTCTGGAATCCCTTCTATACGTTTTGTGAAGATAAGCACATAATCCTTGATTATAACTATTAGGCAGTCTATGCAGTCGTTTCTCATGTCTGTAATATAATATAAGACTATCTACGTACTGAACACCCAGTATTATACCAAATAAAAAGTAGTTTACATATGACATACATATATTGCTTTTGACGTTCTTCTTAACAGGTATGCGGTCAAAGTTTCTCTCTCTTTGCTTAACAATTTTCTTGTTTTTCGACGGATAATGAAATATTGTTATATAATGTTAAATGTCATTCACAAATATGGAAAAATCACCCTTGTAAAAGTATTGACCCAAGTTACTGCAGTATGTGCTACTGGATAATAAAAACAGAGTTTCAAATTCACAATATTCGTGCATATTAAAAGCACGTGGTACGTTAAATAATTTTGAGGAATTATCATTTGGAATCATCCCATGGGCTATGATATAAATCTTTTACAAAACAAAAATCAACGTTGTAATCTATAAATGTTAGACACATGCAGTGCCTACTTCAGGTATACGTTTTCAATACGAATTAGCATAGATCGTCCAATTACATCGTACCGAAAAACGATAAACTTGGAAAATGAATGAGTTCATTGAAGAAAAATAGATAAATAGGAGTGTACCTGTAATCAAAGAAGATGACAAGATTTATTTATATCTCACACATACAGTGTGATGATAAAGTTTGGAACGCAATTCATAAATGCGTTATATCATTTTTTCGAGAAAAACGCTCTGACAGTTTAATTTTATCTTTTGAGTTGCCAGCTTATAACGTAAAAATTATATTTATGGCGTCACCTATTTCTGAATGATGACCTCATCATACGTTTTTTTTAATGACAACAATACTTTTTTTCTGTTTTTCCATCAACTTGCTTACTACCTAAATGATGATGAAAAAATCGGTACCTGACTTTTTTTTAATTTGCATTGATGAAAAAATCGGTACCTGACTTTTTTTTTTACAAAATGCCAACGTAAATTTAATAAAAAAAAATAAGAAACATTTGTACAATTTTTATTTAGGACGAGCTTTCTTTAGGACGAGAATAATGGAGTTTCCTTCAGTTTTCTATAGTAATAAACATTTGATTTTATGATTTTTGATACGCTGCCATGTAAGGCTAGATGTATCCTCAACATAACTAGAAACGCAGACCGGTTTCGCTATAATTAGAGCTGGTCAGTGCGCTATACTAATTACAGCGAGAACACACCTATCAAGTAATACGGCTATGGCAGCCAGCCTACTACAACGAGAACATTGTGAAATGTACCACAGGGTCGACATCTCGGTGCAGAACCAGATAATATATTTTCACGACACTGTTGGTCGTACAGAGTCACTATTCATACCATTTTGTGTTAATTGGACCTGTCGTGACAAGATACTACCTGGTGCCGCACGAACATGGCGACCCTGTCATACATCACATGCTATTCCAGTAGGCTGTATTACTTTATAGGTGTGTTCTCGCTGTAATTAGTATAGCGCACTGACGAACTCTAATTAGAGCGAAACCGGTGTGCGTTTCTAATTATGGTGAGAATACATCTAGCCTTATATACATTTTCCCAGAATTAGGAAATAAATGCGCCAGGGCTGACAATTTACAAAAATTGTTGCTTGGTTGTACAGTATCTATTTATAATATTTTGTATTCATTGGAGCTGTCGTGACAACATACTACCTGGTTCCGCACCAAGATGACGACCCTGTCGTACATCTTACAATGTACGTTGTCATGCACCTATTTGACAGGTGAAACAAAAAGTAAAGTCAAAATCAATTTCTAACAACACTCGTTGTGATAATTTATTAATTATTTTCTGTTGTCAGTATTTAGTTATTGGAGTTTTACGGCAGTATATGGATTTGGAATTCTGTGAAGAAAGACAATAATGTTAAATCGTGAATTAATTACAATTATTACCTGCCGTTTAAATTAATTAATAGTCTTTTTGGTGAAAGTGTAAAAGTGATAGAAGTGTACAATTCTAATTCGAATGAACAAAAATGGCACGTTTAGCTGAAAGGGAAACAATAGAGATATTAATGATAATTGCACGTGGCGACAGTCTTGGAGGACATCAGGTAGCATACGAGTTATTTAACCAACAACATCCTAATATACCACCAACTGCAAGATCTACATTAAGTAAATTGGTCGCCAAATCCCACAGTCAACGTCATGGCAAAGTGAATGTGGATGGGAATAATCGGACGGCATTTCATAGGACTTTACTTTCTTCAAGTAAATCTTACAGCAGCACGTTACCTAAATTACTTGTGATTTGATTTAGCGTCCACTCTGGCAATAATTTTTCCAATTAGTCACGAGACAGATGTGCCCCATCAAGATATTTGTTTTCATCAAGACGGGGCCCCTCCTCATTTTGGTATAGACGTGCGTCAATATCTAGATGCCACATTTCCTGAAAGATTGATAGGGCGTCGAGGAGCAATTGATTGGCCGCCACGTTCCCCAGACTTGAATCCGTTAATTTTATTTTCTATGGCGTTATTTAAAATGGAAAGTTTATTTCAACAGACCAAATAACTTAGAGGAGCTACAGCAAAGAATTCGCGCTGAAGTGGAGCAAATTAGAACCGACATTTTTTAACGCACTGTACAATGTGTTTACACTCGTATAGGTCAATGCAAAATTGTAGGTGGGGCACAATTTGAACATTTGCGCAAAATTTTGTTTGTTTTCCTTCGTTAATTTTTATTTTTTAAAGTAAACAATGCAATTTTCCAAATAAATTATTATGTCGAGTACCAATTTTTTTTCATCATCATTTAATTAGTAAGCAGTTCCGTGAAAAAGGGCAAAAAACTATGGTTGTCATTTAAAAAAAACTAGTGGTGACGTCACCATTCAGAAATAGGCGACGTCATAAATCTAATTTTTACGTTATAAGTTGGAGATTGAAAACATAAAATTGACCCATCTAAGCGTTTTTCTTGAAAAAAATTAAATAACCCATTTATGAATTATGTTTCAGACTTTATCATAACACTGTATATCTTTATTGCTGAGTTTATACACTCGCAATCATCACTAAGACCAATTTTACTAACCACGGAAAATTGTTGACGTAGAATTAATCAAATAGATAGATGTTACTATTAACCATCGCTTATTATAAAATGCCTATCTAACAGTAAAAGGTATTTTACGTAGTATATGTACAATTATTCAACATATCCGTCATATACTAATAATATATTGAAATGGCTAAATGGCAACATTGCATACTCCCCTTATTTCGCTTTGGATCCAAAGTGACCAGGAAACATATACAAAGGTAGAGGGAATTAGAGGACCCAATGTGCACAGTACACATAGATATATATATATATATATATATATATATATATATATATATATATATATATATATATATATATATATATATATATATATATATATATATATATATATATATATATATATATATATATATATATATATATATATATATATATATATATATATATATATATATATATATATATATATATATATATATATATATATATATATATATATACTGGCTCTCTTGTTTCCACAGAATTGTATTTTTTGGCTTTCCCTCTCGTTAAGATAACGAAAGATAATAGAATATGTATTCTAGAATCTTTCTAACATCTGAGTGTAAGAAAGATACCAAACCTGAGGTCTGGTACGCCATTTGCACTGCTGCACTGTTTACCCTCTTGTCGGTTCCAATGCGAAATACTCCGTGTACATTTTTTAAATGGCAGAAATTAAGGAAATGCAAAGCTATGAAATATTTTATGACACTTCAAAGTTTACTAATTTTCCTCAATGTAGCTGGCCTTGTATATATTTTCGTATAAGCCGAACTCGCAATATATGTTAGAATTTAACAATCACTCACCCTTGTGTAGGTTACCATCATCCCAGTGGCTACACACAAATGTAAACACACGTTCAGATACTTAATAAGTCAATTATTCGAGTATTGCATATTTATTCACATTAAGTATGTACTGATAACAAATGCAAAGAAATGTTTGTGAATTAAATAATAATAAAACAATTAAAACTTCAATAACATAAGAATAAAATAAATAAAGATACAGTTCTTTGAGTTCCCAGAAAATTTAATAACCAGATGTAAAGTTTCCGAGATGAATATTCGAGGTTGCCTCACTGAAATAACTTGAAATTTGGCTAGACTATCGATCCTACAGGCTTTCAGTGTGGCACTAATAGAATTGCATTACATAATAGTACTTATACCTTTATAGGATATATCGATCCTACAGGCTTTCAGTGTGGCACTAATAGAATTGCATTACATAATAGTACTTATACCTTTATAGGATACAACTAAATTAGACAGAATATGTTACAAAATCACATTCATTTGCAGTTACGAAAAACAAAACTGAAAGTCATCGATCAGACCTTTTGACAACTCCCTTTGGAGGTTGCTCTCTGGTCTGCTCTCACGGACTTGATTTTGATTTCGATTTCGAAAGCTTTATTGTACACAACGCATCCTCCTGCAATATGTTCAGGTCCACATTTTCTGCACTTTATAGTGATACTTCTCACAGCATTAACTTATTCCATGGGAACAAAAAGCCTGAGATGTTGCTTAGACAATTCTATAAATTTGCAGTATTATTTCACTTTTGATAGTGTAATATCAGTTTCCCTAATAATCCTTTGTTGTACTTGCTTGTCGTAAAGGCCCAGAATTAATTTATATTTGATCGTTCAATCTGCATGTGGATTTGTATAATTATAGAGATATATCCATAACTAGCAGGTTGCTTCTTAAGTTGCGTTACAAAAGAGTAAATGGTCTCGTTTTCTTTTTGATAGAAGTTATACAATTTTAACGTGTCCATAGTAATATTTGTCTTTGGCATCATCAAAACAACCGAGAACATCTTTCAGCTTATTTGTCTTATCTGCTAGAAAAGTATTAAAGATATCTAATCCCGCTTCACTTATAATATGTAAAAGTAGGTCTATTTTCATATCATTTGAATTGTGTTTTCCTGAAGGTTTTAGAAATACATTAAACTTTTATTTTCATTTAGACCCAAGTTTCAGTCCATCCACATCAAACGGTGGTGGTGGTTTATATTGCATGACTTACTATTGAACAACACAATTCTTTAATTATATATTATAGAATGTATGTGTAACTAACTCGTAAGATGATCCAATCTGAAGTAAAATTGGCGAAACATTTGTCGGTGTCAACTACGAGAGATGCTTTAAAACATGTTTCTTTACTGCGTGCGTTTTAGCTTTTGATAACCCGTGCTTGAACCTATGTTTTAGTTGCTTCTGCACTCAATATCTATGTTTGCAATTACACACTATTCTCCGTGTTCACGTCACATTATTATTTTTAATTAATTCTATTACAATATAACCCTATACAACATTGACATCACAACATTCATGTTGACATTAATTTACATTTACGTCTATCGGCCGGTCCGATAATCGGACTATCGGCTATCGGCCATCTTCCGTTCAGCATGGACATGCGCTCTATGCCTAAAGAAGGGAGGTGCATAAATATGCAATTTTCGGAAGTGTTTAACATAGAACAGGTAACAGAGTCTAACATGCAAAATAGTTACTATTATAATTCTCACCACTATATCGTAATCATCATATATCTCTTTCATTAAATTTTAAAGTTATATAATATAAGGGCATCTCAAGCACAGTCTGAGTGAATATTGTGAATAATGATCTATTCAAATATTCTCAGTATATAGTAGGAGAAATTTCTTAAAATGTGATTGAATGAATGTACTCAGAATATTCAAGATGCAGTTTGAAATTCCATAAATGTTATTAGAACATTTCCAAACAAATATTCTGAAAAAAGAATGTTGCCACATTGTGATAACATTCTGAGAATATTGTGCTCTATAGTATGTGTACGACTCTGTGCAACTGGTTTTCACAAAATCAAAATACGTGGAATTAATATTTCAGTTTAACTTACCTCAAAAAATAACTCGTATACAGTCCGTGCCATATCTGTTGAGATAGAATTCTCAGAAAATAATAAGCCAATAAACAATTTTCAAGTTTTTTATTTACTTATTCTATTTCACGAAAATCGTTTTGACTGATATGGAAAAATTGCTGCTTGAAATGTATTTTAGTTTTATATTTTGCGCTTTTGGTAGGTTTAGATATTACTTTATTCTGCTCTTAGATCTACAATATTTAGTGTACAAACAATGTAATAACAGCAATGTAGGTATATGCTATTATACGTTTTAGGTATTTGTTATTAACATCCATATTCATGCTATGTGTGACTATGATCACGCTGTTTAGTCACTGATATTAAAAAGTCACTGATATCGAAAAATAACGGTTTTGCCTATCAGTATTGTAATTTTACTAACCACAATGAACTTTTATTGGTAGTTATTCCGAAGGGTACTGGGTTCGATTCCCAGGGTTTCCCTTTCACTGTTTCAACATATACATACTGTAAAATTAACATTAAACGAGGTTGTAGCATTGTATTTGGGCAAGTTGAATGTCTGCACGTTCGCCTTTCGGATGGGGCGTAAAGCCGTATGTTCCGCGTCGATGCGATGTTACCCTCCTTACAGAAAGGCAGGGGTTCGGCTAAATTTCCAGGATAGTAAGGTGAAACTGCCCCCTGCCGTCGATGATTGGCAGTAGTCGCGGAAAGAAACCGACCTTAAAGAAACAAAAAAACACACATACATTGGTAGTTGGGTATTTAATGTATCGATGGATATTTCAAGAAAATCTGTCGATTTTTTTTTGTAGATTTATGTAAAATAAAAACTATGCTATAAAATTTGCTTGTATTTCTAAGCATTGACTAAATGTCATTGTTAAAGGTTGTTTAATGACCGACCATTGACTAACCCAAACTACAAATGACTTATGGTTTCAGCACCGAGGTTGAAAATTGATGCATGGGCACGACGGTAAATGATCTGTTGTCTGCCGTGTTAAAGTCTGTTTTTATTGTTTGTGGTATAAATTTGTATCTCCTATGTAAATAAAAAGAGTTTCCCAATATCTCTGTATTAATAAAGGCTTAAAGTGAGATGATCTTTATTTGTTATTATATGACTTTTTTTTTACTATTTCTATTAATTAGTCTATGTAATTTACACAAAACTCTATTAACAATTTGACAGTTTTTTCCAAACAGGTTATGAATATTTCCTAGCCCTGAGATCTGTGACTGTAAATTAACTCCTGCCTCCTAGAACTTTCTGGCTATCTATATTTTCCCGAAGGCAGTAAATGAGGAGTCCCGCTCAAAATTGAATTTTAAAAACTACGTCAGCTAGTGCTGTAGAAACAGGAAATAACATTTTCGAAAGAAATGTTTCTTGCTAAGCACTCGTTGACAGTGAAATCTGCCGCCGAATGTTCGGGGCGGAAATTTTCACACCACGGTGTTTTAAAAAACCAGCTTATCTGATACTGTAGGAACAGGAGATAATATTTTCAAGGGAAATTTTTCTTGCTATGCATTCGTTGGCGGTGAAATATGCTGCCGAAAGTTGGGGGCGGAAATTACCACACTATTGGCAAGAAATCTGCCTCCGATGGTTGGGGACAAAAATTTCCAGGCTGTGGTGAAAAAAAATTCGCCCCCAATTTTCAGCAGCAGATTTCACCGCCAACGAGTGCATAGCAAGAAAAATGTTTCACCAAAATGTTATATTATGTTACTACGGGATCAGATGACATGGTTTTTAAAAACACTGTGGTGTGAAAATTTCCGCCCTGAACTTTCGGCGGCAGATTTCACGGCCAACGATTGCATAGCAAGAAAAATGTTCCAGGAAAATGTTATTTGCTGTTTCTAGAGTATCAGATGACGTGATTTTCAAAAACACTTGTGTGAAAATTTTCGCCCCCAACCTTCGGCGTCAGCGTATACTAGCTCTACGAATCTGAAACCCCACCGACAAACGAGACACAAAAAACTCATCAAAGAAGAACTAACGAAGTAAGCGAGTCTGACTTAACACAGTTGCTGTTAGAAATAAGAGCACGCTTATATAGATGAACGCCAAAAGGTGAAGACTTTTACAGTAAAAATATAGTTGAATTGTGTTCTGTATACTTGACCGGCTACTGCTCCACCCAGTTCTTTGCTTTATCTTACACTCAGGACGCTTCAGGGTTCTCTTTAACTAAGCTATTCTTTAAATATTTACCAAAAGTAGCAAAATATCACTACAGAAATTGACAAACCAATGGAGATATATATTTATCGAGTCTTAGAATGATCATAATAGATTTTGAAAGATGACACAGCAACCGAGCAGAAAAATACAATCAGTGAGAGCGGCTGGTGGAAGAGGAAGAGGAGGAAGTTGAACAACAGAATCTACTTAACATCCAATGTAACATCGGTAAGCTTGGTCAAAGTCTAAACGTAAAATATAGTTGGTTGAAACATGAAAGTTGATTGTGTTTGTATCAACATGATGTGTCGTGTGAATAAAAACAACGGTCCTGATTTTAGATAACATCGACCACCAAATGTGAGAAGATAAAGAACCAAAACAAATGTAATCATTCAATAGAAAAATGTTACAGTTTCAATACATCGAGTAAATTTAGAGTTGCAGAATTGAAGTTTGCAGAAGGCTTGAGTGGATTGATGACTTTTGTGAATGGAGATTACTGGGCTGGAAATGTATTTTAAAACAAACTTAAAAATACATTTACTTTTACAATGGTTCTTTTATTTATGTAACAAGTTTATAATTTAAGTAAATAATAGTATACAATTTCTAATACCACAAATACATTTTCTTTTATCAAATTTAACAGCGTGATACATACACATTGGATGGTCTGCTACAAGTTTTGGCAATCGTCATCGTTTTATGATAACATCCCCGCTGAGATCACATTTCAATAACACGTCTTTAATATACCTTTTCATGATAACACCTTTCGCGTAAAATTAATCTACCCGCTCTTCAATAATATGTTTTTCTATTATGTTGGGTAATTCTTGTAAAGCAACGTTACCACAATCATAACCCAAACACTTCTGTGTTCTTTGTAGCAACTTTATATATTTAACTAAATCTGCGGTTTTGGTGTCTTAAACACATAGTGTGCAGATTGATAACGATTATAAAGTACTAATTCTTTGGTTGCCTACTCTGTTACACAGAAGCCTTGTGTATCTACAACGATAAACCTCATAAAGCTATGTATGGCAATTAAGATTTACATTATATAACGCACGATGTTGGAAACTGGGGCGTACTGGAGGTCGCTCTCACGGGAATTACATAATAACATTTCGTGTGATCGAGAAACTTTTTAGTACTTTTCATTTCCAAGTTGATATCCACCGGATCTCTATCTTTATGGAATCGCTGTATCTGGAGCAATCAAATACAAACATGGGATATTTTTAAGATCGTTGTAATTCAAGGTAGGTGCTGATTCTCTACCAACATACGAACGCTCGATGTAATTTACTTGGTTAAAGTTCAGATTCATATCTTCTGTGGGGATTTGCTTATAATTTAAGTGAAGTCTTGAATCTCGAATGTATTTTCTAACGTTATTGTATCGATCCGTTTCAAATCTAACAATACCAAATCTAGTTGGGTCAGTGTTTGAGTAAGTTTTAATGCACCACAAGCCTTAAGTTGAATTATTGAGATTCGGTAATACATACATTTTCCATTTCCTATATGGTATAAGGACCGCTTTATTTATAGTAATCGACTTCAATAATTGCTGTTGTATAACATCGTTAGGGTGAATATGTAGTACCATGCATTCAATGTTAAACATTTAAAGCTTTATCTGCATCTGCTGCGGCAACCAAATTGGATCAATTTCTAGCTATCGGTATTAACGAATTGCCAAAAGCTCTCTTATATAGTCTTTGAAAATATTACATAGGTATACAGTATTAGGACAGACCACTGTCTAACAGCTGTCCAACAACTGTCGTGTCAACCTAATCGGTTGAATTTAGTTGTTGTGTGTGACAATACCAGCGGCTTGAGAAGGCACTAAAAGCCGCAGTGTATCACCGATGGGTGATAGACTGCGTTGACGTTTATATCATCCCAGTGCACATACTCCTTCAGAGTCTTATACCATAACCTGAAGTTATGAATGTAGGACGTGGCAGCGTTTGCTTATTTTTTGAGAATTGGTATTACTACTTGCTGATATTTGGGAGAACTGTTTCGTATAATGTCTTCTTCATGATCGTTCTCTTTTCTGTCAAAACTAGTAGCTGCTGATATGATATGATATTTGTTTACCATAACCACTTGGACCACATATCAAACTGAGGTTGGTAAAAGAAGTCCATGTCTTTGCTGTTTGGGTGATGATGATGTGGTAACAACATCATCTATGTTTGTGGCTGTTGGCTTTTGCGTGTTTTACAATACACATCGTTAACTAAACTAAAACTTTGTACGACCTCTTCATCCTCTATAAATACGCAGATATATCATACCTCATTAACAGTATAAATGTCTTGTTGACCTGTTGGGCTGGACGTACCTGGTTATCAGGTCAGGTCAGGTCTGGCCAGACGTCCAGGCACTAAAGTTAAAGAACGTTTCACGAGAGGTGATCAAGGCATCAATAATCTAGATCGTGCTTGTCTCTCGAAAAGCACGATCTAGAGGATTGATATTGCATAATCATGATGTATACCAAAAGTATAATACTTATAATGTGGTCACTTATGTTTAAAGTTTTTAAATAAAAGACTTGAACAGTAGTATCTGTGTTTCAGTCAGCGCGTACGTTTGCTTTCAACGGCTCTACGTCGATTGGAATATTTGCACCGTTAGTGTTAAAACCACATTTTGATTAATCTCTCCGCTTGCAAACTTTCACATATATAACACTATACCAGACATAGAGCGTCGATATAATTGGTAATGTCACGAAACATAGTGAGAATTTGGCTCAGGTCGCATATGTTACTGAGGATTTTTGGTTCGTTGAGTAATGTGCCAAATTGCCACATGTGGGATGTTGGAGCATTTGTCTTAGGCTGGATAGATGTATCAGATTATGTGTAAGTTGTGTGTTTGACTTGAGAAATGTGTGAGATGGTTTTGTGTATTATATTGATATGTTTTCACCAATTGATCCATATACTTGGTGTATACTGGGCACTCGCGGTATTTATCTGCATGAAGACACAGGCAGTTACAACACTGGACTTCCATGTCACCTTCTTGAAGTCCTCGGTGTGGTGCTTCCTGCATTTGTATCCTGATTTAGGTTTGCATTGAGTTAATGCATGGCCAAAATTTTTGACAATTACGTGACTTGTTTCTTCATTAGGGGTTCCCATTTTATTCTAATACTGTGAAGGTCTTTTACCTACCTCGTTGAAGTTTTGGGTTCTTCTGGTGGCCACTAAAAACGATTACGAGGTTCTGTCCTTGCCTTTGAGTTTTATGCATGATTCTATAAGCGGCTTGGCCTTAGGCATGCAACTTCATCTGCTTGGGGTCGGTGCTGCTTTGAGGACTATATTTTTAGTTGTACCTTTTTTTGGGCGGAATGTAGAAAATTCTATAATGCTGTTGCGATGGTTCCTTTTTTATGTTCTCGTTGTCAGAGTTTGAGTAGATATACATTCTGATTTCCCCATTGCTGAGATATGTGATAAAATGAAGTAACTTAAATAGTTGCTTGATTCATTTTCTCACTGCAATTTGAGTTGCAACTGCCCCATCTGGTATTTGAGATACATGGCATGAGTGAATGTTCCCCTTTGAGAGGGTTTGAAAGCCTTTCAGGCTAATGTCGACAATAATAATAATAATAATAATAATAATAATAATAATAATAATAATAATAATAATAATAATAATAATAATAATAATAATAATAATAATAATAATAATAATAATAATAATAATAATAATAATAATAATAATAATAATAATAATAATAATAATAATAATAATAATAATAATAATAATAATAATAATAATAATAATAATAATAATAATAATAATAATAATAATAATAATAATAATAATAATAATAATAATAATAATAATAATAATAATAATAATAATAATAATAATGTTGTATTACCATCTTCGACATTCGTATATGATAAACCAAACACCAGTGCTGCCTCACCAACCGGTGGAGAACAAGGCATGTCGTATATACTGGAGTTTCTCGGTCTCCACTGTCAGGCCAGTAGCCGCTAATATGCCTGACATTATCCTACTCCACAAACAAAATAAAATCCTGTTTGTTGTATAGTTCTCGGCTGCGGCAACTCAAGCAAATTGTCACATGCCATATTTACTAGCTTGCAGGATTCCGAATCTGCCAACCTTGGGTCTTTACGTCTCCTGCGTTTTCTGAACATGGATTTATGATTTCCAGCCTCGTGCTCTCTTACCACCGCTGGAGCGGGCCGAGGGCACGTGTGTAATAACGTTGGGTGGACATCAGAGTGTGTCGGAGCCTCAGACGGTTGCCCAACTTATTTTATTTAAAAGAAAAATAGAAAATACCATCGTCACAATACAAAATACCACCAATAAAACTCCGTCATTGCCATTCCCAACCCGGGAGAAAGCACGAAGGGGTGGAGTAACAACCACGTCAAAAAACCAGGGTCCATCTGGCCCGGACGGTACCTCCCTGTGAGGGCCCCTGGCTAGGGCCTCAGGTCTGAGTGGCCAGTGGGTGTACTGCATCCATCAGTATGCTCACCGCTACTCGTAAAGACGTGGGCAGTACAGCCATCACTGCCAGCTGTCCGCTGTCGAATACCCCTCTTTTTCCTTAACCATTTTAAGAATTTGATCATATATATATATATATATATATATATATATATATATATATATATATATATATATATATATATATATATATATATATATATATATTGGAATATTGCATCACACTGTAATCACTTTTAATAATACACTTTATTTGTTTGCTTAAAATGCTGAAAACGCTTATAAGTAGGGTAAACTGGAAGCAGGGAAAATGATATGTTGTGTAGAAACAAATCGATCGCGATAGGGGCAGTTGCCCTTTATTTGATGACACAAGCAGTTCTGAAAAGCACACATAGGTATATAATTTTGACAATAGATTAAAGAGAAACCTCGGAAGATAAAATTAAGCTGAAAGGTAGTCTGCAGAAAACACTGCGAAAGATAAAGGATAACAAGAGGGGAAACATAACCTGCAACAGTGCAAATGTCGTACCAGACCTCAGGTTTGGTATCTTTCTTACATTCAGATGTAAGAAAGATTCTACAATACATATTCTAGTATCTTTCGTTATCTTAACGAGAGGGAAAGCCAAAAAATACAACTCTGTAAAAACAAGATAGCCAGTAAGAAAACGATGAGATGGGAAGGTGGTATGAAAATCAGAAAAACCAAACAATAATTCTGAAACCACTAGCCGGAAATTACTATGCGGACATCATCAGGAGTCTTAAAACGAATGTAAACACCGATGGAATGACAGTTGACAAAAGAAACAAAATAGACAGCAATAACGTGCAGATAAAGATACGATGGAAGGATAAAGCACGGAAGCAGGTGTTTAAAAAACAACATATTACAAACCTGGAAAGAATGGTGAAAGTGCAATTAAAAGAGAAAAGGAAGACAGTCAATGTTACTCGGTATAGATGAGACAGTTGAGGAAAATTAACTTCAAGAAGTGCTAAAAAGGGCCGTGAAGCAAGAACAATAGGAAAGCCTAGAGGTTAGATTATCAGATAAGGCTAACAAAAATGCATATAAATAGCGTTTGTTACTTTGCAAAGGATGCAGCCAAGCAGTCGCTGGAGAGGAAAAAACTGGGAAAACGCTGCTATAGAATAGAGATATAGCATAAGAATGCACAACAAAAGACGCGAAGAAGTATGATACAAATGTTGTGGGAAATTCACAACGGAAGGGAATCCGAAAATGTGCAGCTATGCTATTTATGCGATGCTGAGGGAGACAGTGCAGAGTCTGTGAATTGTGCTAATTACAGTGAACATGTACAGGCGCTAGAGAAGGAGAATACGGAAAGATTAACAAAATTAAAATGAAGGTGCTCCAAGTAAATGTTGATAGGGGGGAAAGGGCGATGGATTTATTAATAAACTAATGCAATAGGGAAGACATTATATTAACAATAACAGCTAAACCCAACAAGCGCATGCCTGGAGCAAACGCCAAATCGGTAACAGGCGAAAATGTAGATGTAGCGATATATGTTACGGTTATCAAATCACAAGTATACAGGACGGGAGAGGGTCAAGGCTATGTATGTATTGAAATGATTGACATAGTTCTGTATAACTGCTATGTGTCAACTGCAATTGGTGAAGAAGATATTAACTGGGGGGGATTTCAGTGCGAAAGCTTATAGTTGGGGCTCGGCAGGAGGTGACAAAAAGGGACAAGTGTTGATAGAATTGATGTGCCAGGCGGACTATATTATACTGAATGATGGTAGACTTGCAACGTTCGAAAAGAATGGAGGATCGTCATATAACGACGTAACCATGTGCTAATCAGGTCTGCAGAGATATGTGAGAGGATGGGATGTGGAGAATGAGCACCTGAACCGTTAAGTAGTGCCCAGCAAACCGAAACAATTAAAGAGTGGACCTAAAATGATAAAAAAGGGAAACTTCTAGAAAAAAAGAAGAGATACAAACAAAGCAGAAAAGACACGAAGGTAGGTCAAAGACCTGAATAGAGCAGTAGAAAGAGCGTGGTGAGGTGTGCTTGAAGAGGAAACAGAATTGCGGCAGACGAAAAGTTGCGTATTAGTGAAATGAATACATCGCCAAAATCAGAATTAAATCTACGATTGCGAGAAGGAAGGCCACTAGAAGTAGTAGGAAAAAACATCACAAGTAGTGATAGAGAGGAAGGCACAGGATTAATACAGGGAAAGCAGAAAGTAATTAAAGACAGTAATAACAAAGGCAATGAAACAGGTTGGGACTCTCTTTGTAAAGAAATATATGATGATATTTGGGTACTAGAGCAAAAGATTGTCACAAGTAAAATTGGTACAAGAACACTAATGACAATAAGTGAAGACGTACAAAATAAGATAGCGGAGGAATTTTAGTCAGGATCTTTAGTCTGGAGTCCGTAAACAACATGGCTATTATAGGGTATGCAGATTATTAGGCGGTGATTGTAAACGGAGGAAAAAAGGGTGACCTAGAAAATAATATCAACCGGTCAGTGAAAAGGGTGGAAAACTGGATGCGAAATAGTGGTCTACGACTTGAGCCTCACAAAACTGAAAGTATAGTGCTAGTGCGACGAAAAACACTGATAACAGTAACCATCAATTTGGAGAACGCAGAAATTTGTGGTCTTAACACTTTATGATGTCCAGCAACGTTAACAAGGGTTGGGCGGATACTGGATCCAAAAGTGACGATAGAATAAAACGAGCGTGAAGTCTGTGGTCGGATACCTGTAATAGACGCTCCGCCGTGAGAACCGTAGTAACGTCTGTGTGAAATTACCAGTAAATCGTACGAACGTTCGTTGCGAGTGCCGCGTATAGGACCTTTTCGGGACAACAAAGTAGGCGGAGTCTCACCTGGGCGCTGACTTGGCTGCAGCTGCACTGTGAACTACGCTGGCTCTTCACGATATTTTGAACTACTCAAATTGGCAAATACAATAACAGACAAGAAGGGCGTGGTGTCATTTCGATCTACACTTCAGCGGGCAAAATAATAATGGAGAAGAAAAAAAAGGTTCTGTTGAGTGAAATGTTGCGTCGGTCAAACAATAGATAATTGCGATTAGGTTACGGATCGAGCGTATTTATCACGAAATGTATTTGAGACTCTGAAAAGCGCGCACTTTTTTCTCTCCAATTTTTCCGTCTAATGTGACACAATTGAAAGGCACACGTTTATTTATTTACTTCGAGCTGGTGTACTTGATAACCTGCTTAATACCTTCGCTGACTGAGTGTTTGGCGAGTTCACTGGTCAGAAGTTGCCTGACGGAGGTCTCGATCTACCGGTTCGTTATCGTGTATCTGTTGTTGTAATGAGCGAGCCTGGAGGCGTCGGCTCCAATATGTCGTTGACGAAGCTGTCCATTATGCTTATGGCCTTGCTCGAGATACGGGGTCGGCATGTACTTGCTTCAGTATTTGGTAAATATAAATTGCGTATCTCTCCTTCATCCTGCGCTTCATTTTGTCGCCCTCGGAGATCTTCTTCTGGGCCTCGCAGGCCTTCTTGATTACTTACCTCTAGCCTTCGGTGGCATCTTGTCATACAGTATACAGAACAAACGTCGGAATGATAGTGACCGTCCGCTTTTCTTCTTCTTTGGTCTTTAATTATATTTTTCGGTTGTTGTTTACCCTTGTAGTCACGTTTTCGGATTTTCTGTTGCCCTTTAAATGTGTGTCGATTGTTATGACGGTCCGCACCAAAATCGACTTCGTTTTTGTTACGCGGCGCTGTGGACGTAGGTCACTCTCAACGAATCTGTCCCCGTCATTAGTTCCGGTCAACATCTATCTATAAAAGCATACCAAAATGACCACACCACTTCCACAAGTGGCACGGCAGTGTATGTTTAAACAAATATTGACCACCTTCTTCTCAGTTCGTAGTTCAGCGTAGTTCACAGGACAGCCGCAGCCAAGTCAGCGCCCAGGTGAGAGTCCACCTACTTTGTTGTCCCTAAAACATCCCATATCAAGCACTCGCAACGAACGTTCTTTCTTCTCAATTATCATTTTGCACTCTAAGCTATCGATTGAAATAACACTGCCCTTCTTGTCTGTTATGGTATTTGCCAATTTGAGTAGTTCGAAATATCGTGAAGAGCCAGCGTAGATAATAGTGCAGCCGCAGTTAAGTTAGCTCCCACCTACCTTGTAGACCCTAAAACATCGTATAAGCGAAACTCCCAACGAACATTTACGATTTAGTGGTAATTTCGCACAGACGTTACTTGAAACGTCACAGGTACTGAATTCTGATCGATGATGTTTAAATCTATATGCGAAATAATGCGGGTCGTAAGAGCAATTGAAAGCACGCGTACGCGCAATGACTGAAACACAAATACTACTGTTCAAGTCTTTTATTTAAAAATTGTAAACATAAGTGACCACAGTATAAGTATTTTAGTTTTGTATTAATCATGATTATACAATATCAATCCCCTTAATCGTGCTTGTCGAGAGACAAGCACGATCTAAATCATTGATGCGTTAATTATCTCTCGTGAAACATTCCTTAAGTTTAGTGCCTGGACCACAAAACGGATACCAAGTACGTGCAGCCGTTTCAAGGTGATGAGATCATTGTGATATTGGAATTGAGACAGAGACCACCATATTATGTAGATTATAAATACTTGCAATCAAGCCGCCCCAGCTTCAGTATCTTTGCTACCTGCAACGAAGACGATTCTATCCTGGGAGCACATGCAGTATTTAGATTCATTAGGTACCCATGTTAAGCAAACTACATATATTCGCTGACCCTGTGGACGATGAGTCAATCAAAGGGAAAGAAAAACATATATAGGCTTCTCAAACCAGTTCGTTTTCCATAATGATACCTGTGATTCCGCAATCAACCAACAAGATATTTTTTACCTTTAGTCTTTCGCTGTTCTACTAATAAATGGCAGTATGGGACGAGTGGCACGATTGGAGATGTACAAGTAACATCTAATGCAGCAACCCGATTATTTAACATGTGAGAAATCCTGGTATAGTTACAGCAATTCGAACACTTTTGGAAGCAAGAGCTCTAATTCAAGCCGGGTGGCATCCTACTACATACAATACAATGCTAAAGGATGGCCGTTTTTCTACTGCATACCTCCTTGCTACTTCTGCAATATTTTCAAAGACTATAAGAGCGTGTTTTTTCAGTTAATTGCTGCGACGTATATCTAAAGCCCAGAGCAAAAGAAATTGCTTCATTTTGATTGGAGCAGTCGGCACAGAAAAAGTATTAAAGTTACATTGATTACATGGCGCTGCAGGTGAAACTTGTCCACCCCAGCGAAGTTATACAGAAATAATTTTTACAGTCGATTGCCCCAAATAAAAAGATCCTGGAACCATATAGAAAATGGAAATGAATTACTAAATCTGAATAATTCAACGAAAGGCTTGTGGTCCATCAAAACATCCTCAAACACTAACCGACCTAGATTTGTTGAAAGATTTGAAACGGATCGATACAATAACGTTAAAAAATACATTCTAGATTTATGACTTGCGTGTTATAATCCACTCCTAGGATTTGATTGGGTACTTCCATAGACCAACAGGTTTCGTTTTCGACCTTATACGGAAGCGGGGTGACTTTTATTAGCATAAATTACATTACCTCTGTCATTGTGAAGTAGCTGTATAGATGAACGACCTAGCTTTGTTATTGTAATATTCCAAACGGATCGATAGAATTACGTTAGAAAAACATCAACAATCATGTAGGCATTCGATATATAAGGCTCCACTTAAATTCTCAACGAATCCCCACAGAAGGCAAATAGAAACGTGACTGAATTTCAACTCTCATATGTTGGTAGAGAACCCCAACCTACGTTGGATTACAAAACTTTCGAAAACTTTCACATTTTTTATTTAATTGCTCCAAGTACAGGGAATCCAAAAATTCATCTACGGTAGATATCAAATTAGAAATGGAAAGCGTTTAATCTATTTGGACCGGACAGATTTTCCTGGAAAATTAGCCAGGAAAATCTTTCTTGTTCTTTTCAGACAAAAAATACTAAGGCAATCTACAATATCTGGATTTAGGAAGAATAAAGAAATCTCTAAAGTTCTTCCAAAGCAGAAGACTGGAGACGTTGTGAAAAGGGAAATTAATTAATGCATTTGCTAACAGGTCTGTAAAAATGACTCTGAACTTTACACAATATTATCCATCTTACATGACTATAATTTTCAAAAACGTTCAGTCTTTAAAGGTACATTTAAAGAATATTTTTGCAGATGAGTGCCATTTAAAAGCATTGATTATACAACTTATTTAAACTTCGACAACTCAGCAGAATGATATTCAAATACTTGGCCATGTTACAATTTACATATCTGATGTAAAGAGCATGGTACTGCGATATACATCAGAAAGGATTTAAAATCAGATGAATTTAAAATGTTCTCAAATTCCCCTACATATATATATATATATATATATATATATATATATATATATATATATATATATATATATATATATATATATATATATATATATATATATATATATATATATATATATATATATATATATATATATATATATATATATATATATATATATATATATATATATATATATATATATATTTATAGAGAGAGAGAGAGAGAGAGAGAGAGAGAGATAGAAAGATAATATAAAAAAATATATCAGGATTATTACTAGAAATATATATTAGTTTCGTTCTTATTTGAGCACATTAATGTGGGAGCGGAGGAGTCGTTTCGTGGGGTGCTGAATTTAAACTGAAACTAGAGAACTTTGAAAGAGAAGATATATAAAAATTTCAACTTGGTTTGTTTCTACAGGTGGCTTAATACACTACTTGACGTCACTGTTGCTTACAACTCTACTGTTCATCGAACAGCTGGTGCCTTAATAAATAACAACATACGTTACATTAATTTTTGAGTCAGTGACGTTTCTGGAATATATCAGTAAGGACGAAAATTCCGCAGAAATTGTTGTCGAATACCAAACTTATGAGAGAATCATCTTTAAAAGTGAAACTGAAGTAAAAATGAATAAAACTTAGGATCATAGTATTATGGATACTTAGGATTTAGAGTTAAACTTAATCGATATAAACATTTTTGATGAAGTTAAAGTTTATTTGACTCTTGACAATAGTGACAGGTAAACAAACACACCGTTCACTTGAATTTGTTAAACTGTTAGCTAACACAAACGTAAACTGTTTAACTGGGTGAACGCAGCCTGAAACAATTTTCAAATACTAGTAGATTTATGAAACGTTCCATACTAGTTTTCTAATGATGTTTCAAAATGGCGTATAGTATTTAACGAAAATATTTTGACAGTTCTGACATCCATTTACATTTTGTTATTTGTTTGTCATGTGACACATATCACCCAATCATTTAACTTTTAATGAATTTCGCACAGACGTTACTCCGGTTGTCACGGCGAAGCGTCTATTACAGGTAACCAGCCGTAAACTTCACGCTTGTTTTTTTCTCTCGTGACTTATGGATCCAGTATCCGCCCTACCCTTGTTAACGTTGCTAGACACCAAATCCCATTCCCTCCAGGTTGAGACTACCCACTAAACACTCCCTTGGAAACTAGAGAGGTGGCGGAAACCACTTGCTGGCATTGGTTCACCACGTCCCTAACTCTTGTTGTTTTAAAAACTTCTACATCCTGTCTTCATCCTCCTTTGCAATTATGTAATGAGATTTGTTTTGAACTTGCACATGTTGTATAATTGCCATCCAATATATTTTGTAACAAAAAGGTATTTACAAATTAAAAATGTGTAAATTTTCAGATAACCGGAATAAAGAGTCATCCATGATGCTATCTGTTAACGCGACATGATGTCCTATTAATTAGTTTCTTTTTTTGATCAGGAGCTACTTGTAACTTTAAAGAAACCAAATCGTGCTTTTAAATTAAAATTTACCTAGATCTAATCTGAAATCTGAATGACAATAATGTGTACTACTGGCCGATACCATCGTTCATCTCAGTAAGTAATTTCATTGGTGCTGATTTACTTGCAACAATGTTGGTCATAACTGCACTGGGAAGTATCGAGTTTTCCTGAGAATCTTCGGAGGAAATACCGATTACATCTTTTGATTTAAATTATCTTTATTAGCAAGCGTCTGTTAAATATTAGCCTCGAGTTTTAAGAATGGCAGATCTGTATAGTCTTTTTGGACTTTAGATATTGTGGTATCAACAAAATCCATGTCAGCAAAAGTTTTTTTGTATTTTCGTTACGAGTATACGCTATTTGATGTGTATCTACTCCTTGATATACTTTTCGAGACTAATTGATGTTTACGTAACACTAGTTAAAAGAAAATAATTTGCAGACTGAATGCAATTTTTCAATCATCGAAATTTTTTTTCATTCACACAATCTGAAAGTTCAATAGGTTCTTGTAAATCAACATCATAATAGACTTTTCGGAAGCATTTGTCTTTGAACAACCCTGTTTAGATGTTTTAAATTTGTAGAACGTCCGAATTTGTCGTTGGGGATGATGAAAGTGATTAAAAACATTAATCTGCTTTTTTTTACCTCCTTCATTTCTTCAATAATTCATTTAATTTCATTGTTATGGGCGCTATTACCAATATTCCGGTTATCCGCGGCATCCCAGACGGTGCGGATGCGGTGGTTAATCTACAGTCCAAAAGCCAATGTTTTGTTGGACATGCATCAAAGACGAACCCCGCCCTAGGAATCTGCCACCCATTTCCGTGCAGTATCAAAGAAATGGTACTTGAAGAAAATTGAATGCGTATACTAGCTCTACGCATCAGAAACTCCACCGACAAACGAGACGCAAAAAACTCATCAAACAAGAACTAACGAAGTGAGCGAGTCTGACTTAAGACAGTTGCTGTTGGAAATAAAAGAGAACGCTTATATAGATGAACGTCAATCTGAAGGTGAAGACTCTTACAGTAAAAATATAATTGAATTGTGTGCTGTATACTTGGCCGGCTACTGCTTCACCCAGTTTTTTGCTTTATCTTACACTCAGTACGCTTTAGGGTTCTCTTTAACTAAACCATTCTTTAAATATTTACCAGAAGTAACAAATTATCACCACAGAAATTGATGAACAAATGGAGATATATATTTATGGAGTCTTAAAATGATCATAATAGCTTTTGAAAGTTGACACAGCAACCGAGCAGAGAAATAAAACCAGTGAGAGCAGTTGGTGGAAAGAGGAGGAAGTGGAACAACAAAATGTACTTAACAGCCAATATAACATCGGTATGCTCGGTCAAAGTCTGTGTGATTGTATCAACATGATGTGTCATGTGAATGAAAACAACGGTCCTGATTTTAGAGAACACTGACCACCAAATGTGAGAGAAGTGAGAAGCGATTTCGATAGCGACGACTGCATGAAACGATCAGACTTAACAACAACACCTCTACACAACGATCACCTACTTGAATTTTCCACTTACAACGTGACCAAAATCAATGCTGATATGGTTCGTTATAAACTTATCTTTCTGTTTGAGAGACACCTGACTGGTGAAGGCGCATACTAACTGATTTCCATCTGTGCACATCAAAGCACATTTTGATATTTAATCAACTGGTTCTCTCATATGTCTAACCGCATAATAATAACAAATATGTTAATATACATTTGTGTCAAGTGTTAAGTTCATTGAAAAATAATTATCTCAAATATATCTGTTAATAAATGTATATAACGGAAAATGTTGTTTTTTATTTTAGTAGCTAAGCAACCTTCATTGTCACAAAGAAAATCGTATTGTGAATCGTGCTCCTTAGAAGTGAAAAGCAGTGTGTGCTCTCGACATCTGCGCAAGTGAAACCCAAAAATTAAAAGTATGTGAATCGTGGGTAGTTGAAAAAGTACTTATAATAAATAAAGCTTTTAAAATAGAATGGCTACTTATCGTATTAATACGAATAACAGTAACATAGAAGAAATCCATTGAAACTATGAAACATGTATTGTTTCAGCTCATTGAAGCTGCTTCAGCTAAACATGGTGCAATTGAAATAAAGTTTGAATTGTTTGGGTTGTATAAGCTTCAAACTAAAGAAAGAAAACAAATGAAATCATTCAATAAAAAAACTCTAACAGTTTCAACTAATATCTGTCAGGAATTCATCGAGGAAATTTAGAGTGCAGAATTAGAGTTTGCAGAAGGCTTGAATGGATTGATGTTGTAACGTATTTTGTGACTAGAGATGAATATTAATAAATGTATTTTAAAACAACACTAATAAATACATTTTACTTTTACAATGGTTCTTTTATCTATGTAACAAGTATACAATTTAAGTAAATAATAGCATACATTTCAATAACACATCTTCATGATAACACCTTCCGCGAGTTAACTTTCTTGAATTTTCAAAAGAAATTATTGATTATAGTTCCACACAATACTTATGACTTATAATAAAAATGAAAAAGACAAACTTTGACAACCTAAAAGAGACTCTAGCAATAACAATGTAGGAATGTCCGTCCGTGGTCTGGTAACTTCCATATATAGTCTCTGGTGTGGCGTGGACCAAGAGGCGGCTTCCACACTAGGTTGCTGTTTTGAAGGTGGCTGGTTGCTGAGTTGAAGGTGATCTTGGCAGGTGGCCGTCTGCTGAGCTGGGTCTAGTTGTTTACCCATCCATGATTAGTCTATTCCATGCGCTGCTATTAATTAATCCATTCGTCAGCGATCTTGGGTGTTGAATCGGGATTTGTACTTCTTATATACATTGTATGAGGTCGCCATCGTTATCTCCGCCATCCTTTAGAGCACGAAGAATAGTCATCAGGAATCAAGTGATTGGTTTGGAGTCAGCAGTTTTTTTTTACTTCTGCAAGAAGTATCTTGAAGTTTTGTGATTATTGTTATTACTATCACGATAATATAATTGTCGATACACTAGGGTGGTATATGGGCAAATTGATGGTTCCTGGAATTCTGCCATTGATTAATTGTAACTGGGATTTGGATATTGTTCAAGTCGTGCAGTGGGACATTTTCTAAAGTATGTGAATCGTGGGTAGTTGAAAAAGTGCTTATGATAAATAAAGCTTTTAAAATAGAATGGCTACTTATCGTATTAATACGAATAACAGTAACATAGAAGTAATCCATTGAAACTATGAAACATGTATTGTTTCAGCTCATTGAAACTGCTTCAGCTAAACATGGTGCAATTGAAATAAACTTTGAATTGTTTGGGTTGTATAAGCTTCAAACTAAAGAAAGAAAACAAATGAAATCATTGAATAAAAAAAACTCTAACAGTTTCAACTAATACCTATCAGTAATCATCGAGGAAATTTAGATTGCAGAATTAGAGTTTGCAGAAGGCTTGAATGGATTGATGTTGGAACGTCTTTTGTGACTGGAGATGAATATTAATAAATGTATTTTAAAACAAAACTAATAAATACATTTTACTTTCACAATGGTTCTTTTATTTATGTAACAAGTATACAATTTAAGTAAATAATAGCATACAATTTCTAGTACCACAAATACATTTTCTTTTATCAAATTTAACAGCGTGATACATACATATTGGATGGTCTCCTACAAGTTTTTCAAATTGATAACATTCCCGCTGTAATCACATTTCAATAACACCTCTTTAATATAGCTTTTCATGATAACACCTTCCGCGAGTTAACTTTCTTGAATTTTAAAAATAATTTATTGATTATAGTTCTACACAATACTTATGAATATGAATAAAAATGATAAAGATAAACTCTGACAACCTAAAAGAGACTCTAGCAATAACAATGTAGGAATGTTCGTCCGTGGTCTGGTAACTTCCATATATAGTCTCTGGTGTGGCGTGGACCGAGAGGGGGCGTCCACACTAGGTTGCTGTTTTGAAGGTGGCTGGTTGCTGAGTTGAAGGTGATCTTGGCAGGTGGCCGTCTGCTGAGCTGGGTCTAGTTGTTTACCCGAATAGTCTATTCCATGCGCTGCTATTAATTAATCCATTCGTCAGCGACCTTGGGTGTTGAATCGGGATTTGTACTTCTTATATACATTGTATGAGGTCGCCATCGTTATCTCCTCCATCCTTTAGAGCACGAAGAATAGTCATCAGGAATCAAGTGGTTGGTTTGCAGTCAGCAGTTTTTTTTACTTCTGCAAGATGTATCTTGAAGTTTTGTGATTATTGTTATTACTATCACGATGTATAATATAATTGTCGATACACTAGGGTGGTATATGGACAAATTAATGGTTCCTGGAATTCTGCCATTGATTGATTGTAACTGGGATTTGGATATTGTTCAAGTGCAGTGAGACTTTTTCTAATTTTAATTCTGGTAATTTGATTGTGAAGATGGCTGCTTTATTTGTTACCAATTCAATGGTTGGGAGATTGAATGATCGTTGTTTCCGATGCCATTTGTACTGAGCTGAATCTTCCGTTATTGATGATATAAGTTGGCATTTGGGTTTCAGAGTCGCCAGTTTTGTTCCGCTGATTATTTTGCTTTCTTCGCAGCTAAGTTTAATCTTCGTTTCTTCTGGTGCCACTATTATGTATTGTGTATTGAGATATTTAGAGACTGTTGTTTTTGTTATGTTGACCAGTTCTTGTTTGCAATTGTTTATTGGTTTCTGGAAGTTGATCAGTTTAATTTCGCAAGGGTTGTTGTCGTTTAGTGCTGTCGGGTTGCCATTTTCACAAAAGTATGTTTAGTCTTTTAGATTCCTACACTTTTCGTTTCTGTAAGCGTAGTGTTTGCGCCAAGGATTGGATACTTGTTTCTAGAGACATCATTTTAAAGGTATATGGATATTTAGGGACTGATAATACATAGAATTAATAATAAATATAGTCTGATTTGTCTAGTATATGGAATATAATTTTAAAGTCGATTTGAACTGTTTTTATTTTAAATATTTTTTCGTAAAGTGAAATTCCGGATTTTGTTATTGATCTTGATTTTGAGATATGGTTTAAATGGTTTCTAATTCTTTTGATATATAAACTTTGGTTTTAGTATTGACGTATGATACGTCTTTAATTTTGAAAAGGTAATTGCATTTTCTGTTGTTAATATCATATTTAGTACATTTAGTACAAATAACTGGACGGCGTTATGCATCAAGCGGCTAAGCGGCAATTTCCTTAAATTGAAATGTGACGGTTTAAAATTTCAATGTAACAAATACATGTTTTAATATAATTTAATTATCGTCAATGACTTAAATGTATTATCATAAGAGTCCAAGTTGTTACGTTTACGTTTATTCAACTAAAATTAATCATTTTCCAATTCAAATACATTTTTTTGTTGAAAGGTGTTTAGACTTATTTCATATTCGATATGCATCAAGATAAGTGCCATATTAGTCGCATAGCTTGTTGATGCTTATTGCAATGAAGTGTTTTAACAGATTTTATAACTTGTCAGGAAATCAAAACACTGTTCTCATTATACTTTTCTGATTTTTCAGTTAACTTCTTCATTATTATAATGAATGCAGCGCAAAAATTTTATTGAAAGAATATGTTTAAAGAACTGTTTACATATATTCTTTCTAATTTTTATTGAAAAAGAATATAACAAAAACTGGTATTAGAATAATAACTAACAGAAAATTAATCATTTATGAATGATGTGCAAACTGTTTCTTCTTCGATTTGAAAATCCAGATCCCCATTGTACCCTTCAATTCTTCAACCACATTTTGATCTCCACCTAATTTTCTATAAAATACTTTAGACTCTCCCGGTATTAAATGCATCAAGCTCCTTAAGTCATCCAATTTCAACTGCGAAATGGGCTTGCCAGAAGGCCACTAGAGCTCCTGATGAAAGTTAAAATCATTATTCATCGACTGCCTTTTAGAACCTCGTTTCTTCAGGTTAATTTCTTGACCATCAGAAGAGTTGAAAGTTTTTCACAAAATCACTGACCATGGCTTATCTCTGACTATCTCTATTTCCCTTGTGAGGAGCCAGCTAATAGGATTTCCTTGTATATCTTTCTTCCTATTAATAATTTGTTTTTCTAAATTAAGAGTTCGTACAAGATCTTCCTTCTCCATTTTTGTGACGATCAACTTTTTTTTTGCGGCAATTTTTCATTATTTCTATATAGTCAAATGGTGAGTATGATCTTTGCTATAGTTTTAGAGCGTCATCGATGTCACCAAGATCGTCATCATTTGGTAGAAAACTGTGCCCAGAGATTAAAAATCGCATTTTTATTTGCTGCAATGTTGTATGTTCTTTCATGACAGCCTTCAACATTAATACAAGTTAAATGTTTCGATTCTGCCCGCCGCAAAAATCTGACCACAGAATGAGTTCTCTCGTTCCTACATCTATACGTTCACGGATTAATGTACGCAAGCAAGAAGCAACTTAGTGTGCTCTACGACCTGCTTGTCCTTCCAGCCAAAGGAAGCAGAAACCTTTATTAGAGGAACCACAATGAATGCCACAGTTATACAACCATAACTAACGCTTATAGAATGCTATGTTGGAAGGAATTCTTGGTAGAGGGAGTGTTCTTTCAAGATCAAAAGTAAGAACAGGGAGCTCTGAACTT
Organism: Tillus elongatus; assembly: GCA_964006375.1. Taxonomy (NCBI): domain Eukaryota; kingdom Metazoa; phylum Arthropoda; class Insecta; order Coleoptera; family Cleridae; genus Tillus; species Tillus elongatus. The sequence continues at coordinate 43,802,961 of OZ023270.1, read as the reverse complement.
TCAGCTGCTTTTTTCATATCTCCCTTCATGAGATGTCTAGCAGCTTCTGCCTGCTCTTGGTGTTCCTCCAGTCTCTTTTCAGTCAACGATTACAGAAACTGTAGCGTCACTCAGTTTATTGGATCCTCCTGCCTTACCTCTGTTATCTTTAATGTTTTCTAGATTCCTGGTTTCCTTCAAGTAGTTGTGAATTCTATCTCCCGATAATTCTAATTGTTTGTGTAAAGCAATGCTTACAAACTTGCATACCAGCTAATATATATATATATATATATATATATATATATATATATATATATATATATATATATATATATATATATATATATATATATATATATATATATATATATATATATATATATATATATATATATATATATATATATATATATGTTCTTGTATGATTCCGCCTGCTTACATTCTGTTTGGTTCATTTGCGTTTTACTTGTGAGACTGTCACTTTGCTTGCAACAAAAGAGCTTTTGCCTTATAGGAGGGCAATTTCAAAAAAAATTCAAATTCTTTTTGCCTGTCCTCTAAGCTGTCTCTTTTGTGGCAACCACTCAAACAGCGAAAGTCACGAAATTCCTTCTGTTCAATAACTTTTCCACGTTGACTAATGTATTTCTCATTCATCCAAAGCTTTCTTTTTCTGTCTTCTCTACTGTGATCAGAATATCTTCTGTTTCTATCTTTCTTTGGTCTGCCCAAGTGCTTATTAACTTCAATCACACTTTCAACATAGGGTACAACAATTTCATCAAGCATGTATTGACGGACGACAGCCTCCTGGATCAAACTATCTAATGTATTGATTGCTATAGAGCTACTAGCATCTGGAATTCGTTCTTGATTAGCAACGTTATTAATATTTCTCGGGCTGTCAGCAATTTACAGCAGAGTAGCATCAGATTCAGGTGATTGATTAACAAAGTTATAATTTCCAAGGCGATCATCGATCATCATTGGAGTCTTTATTATTCTGCTTTAAATGAACTTTAAAGGTTCCTTTGTCCTTCCTAAATTCTGATATTGTAGATGGGCTTTTCATTAATATTTTTTGTCTGAAAGGAAGACCGAAAGGAGTGTCTTATTTACAAGAAACATCGGTAGGAGCAAGTCCGATAGATAATAAAATGATTTAGGTATTTCCGCCGATCCAGATATGTTAATTTTTGTGTTGTTTAACCACCCTTAACGTTAGTGACCAACTATCTGCACAAGAATATATACAGAGATGTAGATGTAAGATATTTCATTTATAAGTCTGATGACGTTAACTCGGTTAGGAAAACGATCGTCAGGTTTCTTTAAATATATTGTAGTTCTTTGAGTTCTCCAAGTGTACGTGTCTTCATAATACTACCTGTTTCTTCATTATTTTAGTCCTTTAGGTTTCTACCATATCTACAATTAAACCATCTACCTTGTGTCATTAATAAATGAGATGACGGTTACATTCAGTTTTGTTCATATTTTGAGTGACAGTCACTATGACTTTGACTTCATTTGGTATATTTTTAACTAAGCTATTTAATGTATTTGTTCGATAGACATTTCTATACTAAGCAGTAGGCAGGCATGTATGATATATGTAGCTTTACTAGGCGATAACATCTGCTTCTTTCACTTCTTCAATGATTGATTGAATTTAGTTGTTATGAGCATTCTTATCAGCTACTTGAAAAGGCACTATAAGTCTACCAACCAACTTATGTCATCTCATTTCACATATTTTATTTGCTTGTTATTTTGTATCATCCACTTGTTACTGGTAATTTTTCTTTCATTTACATTGTGAATTCTAGGTTGGGTTATTGTTTTTCATTATCATGTGAGTCTTCACCAAAACCGTGAGGAGTTGAGGTTGTTCCGCTCAGGGATTTGTCATTGCTTTCGTTAGAGTTAGATACTTTTCTGAGAAAAATTAGTTCACCCATTCGGATTGTATTTAACTTTAATGATCCTAGAATATCTTTATAGTGTCGAAGATCGTCATAAGTATATGCCTTAGGCCTTTACATAAAAGCCAATTCTAGCAAACCTTCTATTTTATCTACTTTAATTTCATCATTATATCTGTATAAAGTTTGTATAAAGGATGCAAATCTTCATCATTGTCAGGTCATTCAGATTAAAGCATTTCGAATGTTTTCAGCAATTTTTGCTGTACTAAAATCTTTTACTTGATATTTTTCTCTTCTCACGTCCATCTCGCTAAACTTTTTTGTTTCAACCAAGTTGGTTGTTGGTCTGATGTAAACCACTTGCTAGTTGGTTCCCGTGCTAAGAGATACAAACTGTTTGGCGGTTTAAGGTATACTAGCTTTGAGTTGGTTTTCTGTCTACCTATCTATTGTTAGTCGTCTATCGCGACAGCTGTTGGCCAGCTCTGTGTCTAAAACTATAGCTGTTAGACAGCTACTAGTTTGACCCAACAGCTGTTAGACAGATGTCTTCTGATACTGTATACCTCTAATTTCAAAGGCTATATAAGAGAGCTTTTCAGCAGTTTGTTAATACGCATAAATAGAAATTGCTCCAATTCGATTGGCGCAGCAGATCCAAATAAAGCTTTAATGTTTACCATTGAACGCGTGGTACTGCAGGTCAAATATATTCACCACAAACAATGTTATACAACAGCAATTATTAACGTCGATTACTATGGATAAAAAGGTTCATATACCATATAAAAAATGGGAAATGTATTAATTACCGAATCCCAATGATTCGACTAAAGGTTTGTGGTCCATTAAGACTTCCTCAAACACTGAACGAACTAGATTTGTTATTGTGAGATTGCAAACTGATCGATACAATTACGTTAGAAAATACATCAACGTTATAAAGTATATTCGGGATATAAGACTTCACTTAAATTCTAAAGAAATCCCCACAGGAGGTCTGAATTTTAACTTTAACCCAATAAATTACATCAAGGGTTCATATGTTGGTATAGAACCTATACCTACCTTGGACTTTTACCAAATATCCTATATTTGTATTTGATTGCTCCAGGTACAGCGATTCCATAAAGCCAGCTCCGATAAATATCAAATTGAAAATGAAAAGTTCTAACAACTTCCTCGATCACACGAAATGTTATTGTGTAATTACACAAGATTGCGTCGTCGAGTACGACCCACTCTCCAACATCGTGTGTTATATAAAGTAAATGTTCATTGCCATACATAGTTTTAAGATGAAGTTTGTCGTCGTAGGTACACAAATCTTCTGTGTGACATAGTAGGCACCCAAAGAATTAGTAATTGATAATCGTTACCAAACTGCACATTACATGTTTAAGACACCGAACGCGCTAGGTTGTATTTATTGAATGTAGACAAAATAAATCAAGTTTCTACAAGGAAAAAAACAGTTTATGGATGTGGTAATGTTATTTTAGAAGAATTAACCAACATGTTATTGAAATGTAGTTACAATTTGTTATCAATTTGAAAAACGATGGAGGTTGCCGAAGCTTGTAGCAGACACTCCATATGTAGGTGTCACGCTGTTCAATTTAATAAAAGACAATGTATTTGTGCTATTAGAAATTATATGCTATTATTTAAATAAAACAACCATTGTAAAAGTAGAATGTTTTTTATTTACTACAGTTTTATTTTGAAATACAGTTATTAATATCCAGTCATAAAAGACGTTCCAACATTATTCCACTCATGCCTTCTGCAAACTCCAATTCTGCAACTCTGAATTTCCTTGTTGAATTACTGATTGATATTTTAATAATTAGTTGAAACTCTAGCATTTTTGTTTTTGCATTGAATGATTTCATTTGTTTTATTTCTTTATTTTGAAGTATATACAACCCAAACAATTCCAAGTTTATATTTAATTTTAATTTATTTTTAATTGCATTATCTTTAGCTGAAGCAGCCTCAATTAGCTGAAACAATACATGTTTTATAGTTTTCATGGATTTCTTTTATGTTACTGCCATTCGTATTAATACGATAAGTAGCCATTCTATATTGAAAGCTTGCACTTTTTCAAATTCCCACGATTCACATACTTTTAGTTTGTGGGCTTCACTACGCAGATGTCCAGAGAAGACACTGCTTTACATTTGTAACGAACACGATTTACAATACCTCATATGATTTTCTTTGCTAGACATCTTGTCGCAATAAATTTGTATAGCGACTAAAATAAAAATAAAACATTTTTCTCTATATACATTTATTAACCGACATATTTGAGATAATTATGTTTCAATGAACTGTTACACTTAACACAATAGTATATTAACATATTAGTTATTATTCGGTTAGACATATAAGAGAACCAGTTGATATAAATAAAATTTGATATGCACAGATGGGAATCAGTATGAGCCTTCTTCAGTCAGATGAGTCACCGTAGGTCTATTATCAAACAGAAACCTAAGTTTATAACGAACCATATCAGTTGTAAGTTGAAGTTTCAACTAGGTCATCGTTATGTAGAGGTATTCTTGCTAAGCAAAATTATTTCATCGAGTCGTCGCTATCGAAACAGTTTCTCACTTCTCTCACATTTGGCGGTTTGTGGACATAAAACATATTTTGACATAGGGCTATCAGGATTATGAAACATTTTTAAGAGGAGGACTCATTGTTGAGGTTATTGATATCTGTTAGCTCTTGGTTTTGGGCGTAAAATAAACACCCGCACATGGATTTAATATTTACATGCGAGTGGTGTCGAGTAGACTTTTTGTCACTTGAATAGTTAGTGCTGTACTAACATCTAAAATATTTAGATCTCTAAACGTTTGTACGCTATCATGAAGGAAAGAAACATACGTCTATGCAAAATGTGTCTCCTTCAAATATTCTATTATCTCTTTACAATTGTTTCAAACGCCATCAGCTTTTCCACAGCCACTGGATTCAGATATAAACGCATAGGTGTGAAACGAGATTTAAACCTTTTCACTTAAAATAGGTGTGATGGTTATTCGTGGCTAATCCAGATGATGAACAGAAGTTTGATTTGGTTGAAACTTCTAAAATCGTTTGATGACAATACATGTTATTATCCAGAAAATCGTAATACTGCCATCCGCTAGAGCTAGATATTAGTTTTCGTCCTCCATCACTGACGCATTGATTCATTTTAAAAGTGTTGTAAAACATCTTAGACTAATGCCGATAATTATTGCAATAAACATTTACATTATATAACGCACAATGTTGAAGACTGGGGCGTACTGGACGATGCACTCACGTGAATTACACAATAACATTTCGTGTGATCGAGAAAGTTGTTAGTACTTTTGATTTCCAATTTGATATCCACCGGAGCTGGCTTTATGGAATCGCTGTACCTGGAGCAATCAAATACAAACATGGAATATTTTGTAAAGGGCTTCTAATCCGAGGTAATACAAACATGAAATATTTTATAAAAGCGTTGTAATTCAAGGTAGGTGTTGTTTCTCTACCAACATACGAACGCTCGATGTAATCTACTTGCTTAAAGTTCAGATTAATACCTTCTGTGGGGATTTGCTTATAATTTGAGTGAAATCTTAAATCTCGAATGTATTTTCCAACGTTATTGCAACAATCCGTTTAAAATCATACAATACCAAATCTTGGCCGGTCAGCGTTTGAGGAAGTCTTAATAGACCACAAGCCTTAAGTTGAATTTTTGAGATTCGGTATTCATACATTTCCCATTTTCTATATGTAGTCGACTTTAATAATTGCTGTTGTATCACATCGTTGGGGTGAATATGTAGTACCCTGCAGTCAATGTTAAACATTAAAGCTTTATCTGCATCTACTGGGACAACCAAATTGGAGCAATTTCTAGTTATCCCTATTAACGAATTGCCAAATGCTCTCTTATATAGTCTATGAAAATATTACATAGGTCTACAGTATCACGACAGACCGCTGTCTAACAGCTGTCCAACAGCTCTCGTGTAAAACTACTAGCTGTCTAACACTACTGTGGTTAGCAACAGTAGTGTTAGACACACAGCTGTCCAACAGCTGTGGTGATAGGCAACCAACAATAGATAGGTAGAGAGACAACCCACTCAAAGCTAATATACCTTAAAACGCCAAACAGTTTGTCTTTCTTAACGATAACAAAAAGATATTATTTTAGTACAGCACAAAACAAAACTTGCTGAAAACAATCGAAAGAATCACTTAATGCTTAAACCTGATAGAGCTCACAATTATGAAGAGTTGCATCATTTATACAAACACTTAGACTTCAATAATGATGAAAGTCAACTAAAATACTAAAATAGAAGGTTTGCTAGAATTGGCTTTTATGCAAGTAACTATTTTATTTGATTCTAAGTACACTACAGTTTTTGGTTATGGTAGTGATACGCATAGTGATGCGTATCACCACCATAACCAAAAACTGCTGCCACTAAACTTCTTTTTACCTCTAATGTTTACAGTGGCGATTTTTCCTAGTGAGCTAGGTGTGCGCCGCACACCCTAAAATATAATTAAAATGTGTACAGTTAAATATGTTTTATTACTTTTTCCCTTAGTCTTAATACACTACATATGTTATGACAATCGATTTAATTTACTTATTTGATTTCATAAATAGTCGGTTAATAGTGACTTGGAATGAAGTCGGCACCACGTCTTCATTCAGAAAATATGAGTAGGTCAATAGCAACTGGGAATGAATTCGGGTTAGGTGTGCGTTGTTATTTCCGAACAACTTCACTCGACAGAGCTGTATTGGTATACAATACAGTCCCCCACCCATGTGTTTAAAATAGTAAGGAAATACCATTCGTTTTAACACTGCAGTGAGCGGCAAAAATACCGCTCAAGACAAATGAATGGAACGCCGGTTTAACAAACGTTGTAATAGCATTATTTACAAACATTACAACTGCGTTTGCCTGGACCACAGTATTCTAGAATCAAAGACTATAATACATTTTAGTAAATTTTCGTAGAAAAAATTCACTAATGGGGAGATCTCGACTTTCGAATTTTGAAAAATTGTTTGCAAATGAGCGCGAACTAGGACCCCTAGAACCCATATCCGGGGTCAGTTTCAATTTTTCTATATAAGAATTTACTTTGAGTCAAGTTTTAAAATATAGAAATTTTTGATTAAAATGAAGAAACTGATTTCAAGTACCATCCATATTTCTAGAAATTTTAATGGTACATAATGAGGTGAGGTAATTTTGGAGATTAGAAATCAGATGACAGAACTTTAGAACAATTGACATTTAGATTAAAATTTAGTCAAAATTGCATCATTTGCAGTCACAAGTTTAGACTTATTTGTAAGATGCTTTGTACTATTTCTATAACAATTAACTATAAACTATATATATATATATATATATATATATATATATATATATATATATATATATATATATATATATATATATATATATATATATATATATATATATATATATATATATATATATATATACATAGGTATCACACCGATAACTCAAAATCAAAATATAATCGGCCGATTTTGATAAAATTTGACATGTACCTTCCTTCTGTAAATGTATTGGATAATTTCGTTACTCAGGAAAATCGGACGAGGTTTTCCGGGAAAATTTTGAGTTTTTATTCGAAAAAAATTTGTATCTCAAAAAATAAAAAATTCTGGACGCAGCAAGTGCGTTATGGTAGTGAATTTTCTATAAAATGTTTTTAAAAACAAATATGTGTGTTTTTTTAAGAAAGCAGGCATCAGATTTGGTTACCAGTATAAACTATATAGTAAAAACAATGTGCCATGTTTCATCAAAATAACTTTATTGTGTGAATATGTACAAAAATTTCCAAAACTAAACTTAAAGTGTTCCCGAAAAAACACGTTTCTTGGTCAACCTTATAGGTTAATAGCAAATTGAGCTATTCAAATATGAAACATTTGATCAAAATTCGCTACCGTAATGCACTTACTGCGTCCAGAATTTCTTTTCTTACAAACATGCATTATATTTCGATGGAAAATGCAAAAATGCAATAACTTAAGGCGTGTTTAATTAAAAAAAAAGGAAATTTGTATCACCAACGACTTATGGGCCATCCTGTGATTGTAGAAATATTATTTTAAGATGTAGCTCAAGACACCCTATAATTAATATATACAAATTTTTTTCATATCTTATATAATAACGGATATATTGAGCTTTATTGATTTTTTACGAAAATTCGACAAAAATTGTATACCATTAAACGATACACTCTATAGCTAAGGCTACTGCCAAGCATCAGAGAGAGGGTCTATTTGAAATAAATTTTCTGCAAATATTTTAGTAAAATGAAGGACAATGACGATTGAAACTAAGACTTTAGGGTTTGTAAAACATCCTTCTTAAGACATTTTATTTCTATAGCGCGTATTAGATTCAAGTTATTTGCCTAAATGTTGTCAATTTTGACATTTTAAATCGCCACTTTGACGTTTTGAGGAAAACCCCAATTTATTTTTCTTTAAATGCCTATAACTTTTTTTTCTTTTGACCTACATAGCTAAATTTGGTGAGTAACTTACCTATAACCATGTAAACATGTGTACCAAATTTGGTTACCCTTACTTTGTTAATTCCGGAGATATTTTTTTTTTTTGAAAGAAAACACAAAATTTTCCGGGAAAACCTGGGCAGATTTTCCTGGCTAACGAACTTATCCAAGCCATTTGCAAAAGGAATTTTTTCACCAAATTTAATCAAAATCGGCCCATTATTTTTTGAGTTATCGGTGTGATACATATATATATATATATTTATATATATATATATATATATATATATATATATATATATATATATATATATATATATATATATATATATATATATATATATATATATATATATATATATATATATATATATATATACATATAAAAATTGAAACTGACCCCGGATATGTTTTCTAATTAGCGCTCATTTGAAGAAATTTTTTCAAAATTCAAAAGTCGGGATCTCCTCATTAGTGAATTTTTTTAAGAAAATTCACTAAAAAGATAAGATAACCAAATTTGGTAGGTAGGTTTAGGATATAAAAATTAAACTATACACCAAAATTTAGATTTCTATGTTGCAAGATAAAAAAGTTATAATAAAATATTTTGTGCCAGATCATTTCTATGAAAATTCACTACCATAACGCACTTGCTGCATCCAGGATTTTTACACATTTTATTATTTAGTACCATATATATACTATTATATTATTATATATTGAACTACTTTTAATGTTTACAGTTTTCAGCCCGTTCCGGACAGTGCTAACGCTAACACAAATTTGTGTGAAGAGAAGAGCTTGATAATAATTCCATGTTCTTTTCGTGTTTTAAAGTTTGAAGTGACTTTTTAATTTGTTAGTGTTGCAGTGGGAAATTAATTTATTTCTCTACGTATCATTCCCATATATATATATATATATATATATATATATATATATATATATATATATATATATATATATATATATATATATATATATATATATATATATATATATATATATATATATATATATATATATATATATATATAAATTTAGTGTTAATAATTTTTAAAACCACCACTAACAGCAACTCGTTACCGCACACCCGAACATTTTGGTCAGGAGACGCCACTGAATGTTTAGTAACAAACATGTTCTTAAATTTATTTTCAATGGTGGCGCTAGCTTAATTAACTATTGGCAATAGAGGTAACTTACGAAAGAGACGAAAATAGATGAAAAGAAAAAAAGGAGCAAGCACCGAAACATTGCTGAAGTGACAGCGAGGATGGGAAGAGGAATTGTCAACATTCCAGTGGACAAAGAGGCTCATTCCACATATACAAACATGGATATCATCAAGACAGCATTGGGAGGTGGGTTATTATTTTACCCAATTTGTGTCAGGGTCATGGGCGTTTCAAGTTTTACCTGAGTAAAACGAAAATAGTTGACAAATAGGAATGTACGTATTGTGGTGATAGAGATACGCCAGAACACACCGTTTTTAAGTGCGTAAGATGGCCGCAAATAAGATAACTAATGCAAATAATATTGGCAGAAATGTAACAGCAGATAATGTGGTGGAGCATGTGCTGGGAAGTGAAAGGATGTGGAATACTGTGGAGATAGAAGTCGTAGAAATTAGGAAGTCAAAGGAGGACAAAGACAGGATGTAGAAGTTTTTAAAACAACAAGAGCTAGGGACGTGATAAAACAATGCCAGCGAGTGGTTTACGCCACCTCTAGGTTTTAAGGGGGTGTTTAGTGGGTAGTCTTGACCTGGAGGGAAGGGGAGTCTGGTTTTCAGCAACGTTAACAGGGCTAGGGCGGATACTGGATCCATAAGTGACGAGAGAAAAAAACAAGCATGAAGTCTACGGTTGGTTACCTGTAATAGACGCTCCGCCGTGAGAACCGGAGTAATCTCTGTGCGTAATTACCACTAAATCGTAAACATTCGTTGGGAGTTTCGGGTCTACAAAGTAGGCGCTGACTTGACTGCGGCTGCACTGTGAACTACGCTGGCTCTTCACGATATATCGAACTACTCAAATAGGCAAATACAATAACAGACAAGAAGGGCATAGTGTCATTTCGATCGACAGTTTAGAGCGCAAAAATGATAATTGAGAAGAAAGAACGTATGAACGTTCGTTGCGAGTGCCGCCTATAGGATATTTTAGGGACAACAAAGTAGGTGGACTCTCACCTGAGCGCTGACTTGCCTGCGGCTGTCCTGTGAACTACGCTGAACTACGAACTGAGAAGATGGTGGTCAATATTTGTTTAAACATATACTGCCGTGCCACCTCTGGAAGTGTTGTGGTCATTGTGGTATAATCATCTTCATCAAATCTTCATAGATAGATGTTGGCCGACACAAATGACGGGGACTGATTCGTTGAGAGTGAACTACTTCCACGGCGCCGCGTGACAGAAACGAATCGATTTCGGTGCGGACCATCATAACAATCGACACACATTTAAAGAGCAACAGAAAATCCGAAAACATGACTACAAGGGTAAGGTTACAGAAGCAACAACCGAAAAATATATTTAAAGACCAAAGAAGAAGAAAAGTGGACGGTCACAACAGAAGAACATCTCCGAGGGCGACAAAAAGAAGCCCAGGATTAAGGAGAGCTACGCAATTTATATTTACCAAATACTGAGGCAAGTACATGCCGACCCCGTATCTCGAGCAAGGCCATAAGCATAATGGACAGCTTGGTCAACGACATATTGGAGCGCATCACCGCCGAAGCCTCCAGACTCGCTCATTACAACAACAGATCCACGATAACCAGCCGGTAGATCGAGACCGCCGTCAGGCAACTTCTGCCCGGTGAACTCGCCAAACACTCAGTCAGCGAAGGTACTAAGCAGGTTATCAAGTACACCAGCTCGAAGTAAATAAATAAACGTGTGCCTTTCAATTGTGTCACATTAGATGGAAAAATTGGAGAGAAAAAAGTCGGCGCTTTTCAGAGTCTCAAATTTACATACATTTCGTGATAAGTACGCTCGATCCGTAACCTAATCGCAATTAGCTATTGTTTGACCGACGCCACATTTCACTCATCAGAACTTTTTTTTTCTTCTCCATTATTATTTTGCCCGCTGAAGTGTGTCGATCATATGACACCACGCCCTTCTTGTCTGTTATTGTATTTGCCAATTTAAGTAGTTAGAAATATCGTGAAGAGCCAGCGTAGTTCACAGTGCAGCTGCAGCCAAGTCCAGGTGAGACTCCGCCTACTTTGTTGTCCCTAAAAGGTCCTATACGCGGCACTCGCAACGAACGTTCGTACGATTTACTGGTAATTTCGCACAGACGTTACTACGGTTCTCACGGCGGAGCGTCTATTACAGGTATCAGACCACAGACTTCACGCTCGTTTTATTCTCTCGTCACTTTTGGATCCAGTATCCGCCCAACACTTGTTAACGTTGCTGGACATCATAAAGTGTTAAGAACACAAATTTCTGCATTCTCCAAATTGACCGTTACTGTTCAGTGTTCTTCGTCCTACTAGCACTATACTTTCAGTTTTGTGAGGCTCAAGTCGTAGACCACTATTTCGCATCCAGTTTTCCACTCTTTCCACTGACCGGTTGATATTATTTCCTGTTTATCTGACATCTGTTTTAGACTTCCTCCGGCCAATTAGTATTTATAAGTTCTAGAAAACTTGCTTCATCAAGTTCTATCTCCAGTTCCTTTTATAATTTCTCTACCATTTCCTTCGTTTACTCTCGTCGTTTATCCGCTGTTTGTGTGTTCACATGAGTCCTCTGCCCCTTCTCTTGTCCTGCTTTTGAGGACTTGAATTAGTAATTTATAATGTGCAGATGCACATTATAAATTATATATGAACATTATGTTCAAGACACCGAAAACGTTAGGTTTATTGAGTGCAGATATAGTTAAACAAATCAAGTTTCTACAAGGAGCACAGCAGTGTATGGATTATGAATGTGGTACCGTTATTATAGATGAATTACCCAACATCATAGAAAAAACATTATATAGAAGAGCGGGTAGATAGAGGTTACGTGAAAGGTATTTTCATAAAAAGTTATATTAAAGAGGTGTTACTGAAATGTGGTTACAGCGAGGATGTTATCAATTTGAAAAACGATGAAGGTTGCCGAAGCTGGTAGCAGACACTGGAATATGTATGTATCATGCTGTTAAATTTAATAAAAGAAAATGTATTTGTGGTATTAGAAATTGCAGGCTATTATTTGCTAAAATTGTAAACTTGTTACCTAAATAAAACAACCGTTGCAAAAGTAACATGTGTTTTATTTACTACAGTTTTATTTTAAAATACCTTTATTAATCCTCAGCCATAAAAGACGTTCCAACATCTCACTCACCCTTCGGCAAACTCCTATTCTGCAACTATAAATTTACTCGATGAATTCCTGAGAGAGAATTTGGCTCAGGTCGCATATGTTACTAAGGATTTTTGGTTCGTTGAGTAATGTGCCAAATAGCCACATGTTGGATGTTGGAGCATTTGTCTTAGGCTGGATAGATGTATCAGATTATGTGTGAGTTGTGTGTTTGACTTGAGAAATGTGTGAGATGGTTTTGTGTGTTATATTGATATGTTTTCACCAATTGATCCATATACTTGGTGTATACTGGGCACTCGCGGTATTTATCTGCATGAAGACACAGGCAGTTACAACACTGGACTTCCATGTCACCTTCTTCAAGTCCTCGGTGTGGTGCTTCCTGCATTTGTATCCTGATTTAGGTTTGCATTGAGTTGATGCATGGCCAACATTTTTGACAATTACGTGACTTGTTTCTTCATTAGGGGTTCCCATTTTATTCTAATACTGTAAAGGTCTTTTACCTACCTCGTTGAAGTTTTGGGTTCTTCTGGTGGCCACTAAAAACGATGACGAGGTTCCGTTCTTGCCTTTGAGTTTTATGCATGATTCTATAAGCGGCTTGGCCTTAGGCATGCAACTTCATCTGCTTGGGGTCGGTGCTGCTTTGAGGACTATATTTTTAGTTGTACCTTTTTTTGGGCGGAATGTAGAAAATTCTATAATGCTGTTGCGATGGTTCCTCTTTTATGTTCTCGTTGTCAGAGTTTGAGTAGATATACATTCTGATTTCCCCATTGCTGAGATATGTGATAAAATGAAGTAACTTAAATAGTTGCTTGATTCATTTTCTCACTGCAATTTGAGTTGCAACTGCCCCACACCGTGCGGAGGTTACTGGGAAATCAGAAGGTGTTGCGTTGTCGTTCAGGTCCCGATAACTCGGAAAAGGCCCCATCTGGTATTTCAGATACATGGCATGAGTGAATGTTCCCCTTTGAGAGGGTTTGAAAGCCTTTCAGGCTAAAGTCGACAATAATAATAATAATAATAATAATAATAATAATAATAATAATAATAATAATAATAATAATAATAATAATAATAATAATAATAATAATAATAATAATAATAATAATAATAATAATAATAATAATAATAATAATAATAATAATAATAATAATAATAATAATAATAATAATAATAATAATAATAATAATAATAATGTTGTATTACCATCTTCGACATTCGTATATGACAGACCAAACACCAGTGCTGCCTCACCAACCGGTGGAGAACAAGGCATGTCGTATATACTGGAGTTTCTCGGTCTCCACTATCAGGCCAGTAGCCGCTAATATGCCTGACATTATCCTACTCGACAAACAAAATAAAATCCTGTTCGTTGTATAGGTCTCGGCTCCAGCTGAGGCTAACGTCAGTATAAAGGAGATGTAAAAACAAACCAAGTATAGAGACCTTATGTTTGAGCTTAGGCAGCGTTATCCGGGGCACAATCTACGACTCTGATTATTGGCTGTGTAGGGGGCGTACCCAATACGCTGCTGCGGCAACTCAAGCAAATTGTCACATGCCACGCCGCAGTATATTTACTATCTTGCAGGATTCCGAATCGCCAACCTTGGGTCTTTATGTCTCCTGCTCTTACTCTCGTCGTTTATCCGCTGTTTGTGTGTTCACATGAGTCCTCTGCCCCTTCTCTTGTCCTGCTTTTGAGGACTTGAATTAGTAATTTATAATGTGCAGATGCACATTATAAATTATATATGAACATTATGTTCAAGACACCGAAAACGTTAGGTTTATTGAGTGCAGATATAGTTAAACAAATCAAGTTTCTACAAGGAGCACAGCAGTGTATGGATTATGAATGTGGTACCGTTATTATAGATGAATTACCCAACATCATAGAAAAAACATTATATAGAAGAGCGGGTAGATAGAGGTTACGTGAAAGGTATTTTCATAAAAAGTTATATTAAAGAGGTGTTACTGAAATGTGGTTACAGCGAGGATGTTATCAATTTGAAAAACGATGAAGGTTGCCGAAGCTGGTAGCAGACACTGGAATATGTATGTATCATGCTGTTAAATTTAATAAAAGAAAATGTATTTGTGGTATTAGAAATTGTAGGCTATTATTTGCTAAAATTGTAAACTTGTTACCTAAATAAAACAACCGTTGCAAAAGTAACATGTTTTTTATTTACTACAGTTTTATTTTAAAATACCTTTATTAATCCTCAGCCATAAAAGACGTTCCAACATCTCACTCACCCTTCGGCAAACTCCTATTCTGCAACTATAAATTTACTCGATGAATTCCTGAGAGAGAATTTGGCTCAGGTCGCATATGTTACTAAGGATTTTTGGTTCGTTGACTAATGTGCCAAATTGCCACATGTTGGATGTTGGAGCATTTGTCTTAGGCTGGATAGATGTATCAGATTATGTGTGAGTTGTGTGTTTGACTTGAGAAATGTGTGAGATGGTTTTGTGTGTTATATTGATATGTTTTCACCAATTGATCCATATACTTGGTGTATACTGGGCACTCGCGGTATTTATCTGCATGAAGACACAGGCAGTTACAACACTGGACTTCCATGTCACCTTCTTCAAGTCCTCGGTGTGGTGCTTCCTGCATTTGTATCCTGATTTAGGTTTGCATTGAGTTGATGCATGGCCAACATTTTTGACAATTACGTGACTTGTTTCTTCATTAGGGGTTCCCATTTTATTCTAATACTGTAAAGGTCTTTTACCTACCTCGTTGAAGTTTTGGGTTCTTCTGGTGGCCACTAAAAACGATGACGAGGTTCCGTTCTTGCCTTTGAGTTTTATGCATGATTCTATAAGCGGCTTGGCCTTAGGCATGCAACTTCATCTGCTTGGGGTCGGTGCTGCTTTGAGGACTATATTTTTAGTTGTACCTTTTTTTGGGCGGAATGTAGAAAATTCTATAATGCGGAAAAGGCCCCATCTGGTATTTCAGATACATGGCATGAGTGAATGTTCCCCTTTGAGAGGGTTTGAAAGCCTTTCAGGCTAAAGTCGACAATAATAATAATAATAATAATAATAATAATAATAATAATAATAATAATAATAATAATAATAATAACAACAATAATAATAATAATAATAATAATAATAATAATAATAATAATAATAATAATGTTGTATTACCATCTTCGACATTCGTATATGACAGACCAAACACCAGTGCTGCCTCACCAACCGGTGGAGAACAAGGCATGTCGTATATACTGGAGTTTCTCGGTCTCCACTATCAGGCCAGTAGCCGCTAATATGCCTGACATTATCCTACTCGACAAACAAAATAAAATCCTGTTCGTTGTATAGGTCTCGGCTCCAGCTGAGGCTAACGTCAGTATAAAGGAGATGTAAAAACAAACCAAGTATAGAGACCTTATGTTTGAGCTTAGGCAGCGCTATCCGGGGCACAATCTACGACTCTGATTATTGGCTGTGTAGGGGGCGTACCCAATACGCTGCTGCGGCAACTCAAGCAAATTGTCACATGCCACGCCGCAGTATAATTACTATCTTGCAGGATTCCGAATCGCCAACCTTGGGTCTTTACGTCTCCTGCGTTTTCTGAACATGGATTGATGATTTCCGGCCTCGTGCTCTCTTACCACCGCAGGAGCGGGCCGAGGGCACGGGTGTAATAACGTTGGGTGGACATCAGAGTGTGTCGGAGCCTCAGACGGTTGCCCAACTTATTTAAAAGAAAAACAGAAAATACCATCGTCACAATACAAAATACTACCAATAAAACTCCGTCATTGCCGTTCCCAACCCAGGAGAAAGCACGAAGGGGTGGAGTAACAACCACGTCAAAAAACCAGGGTCCGTCTGGCCTGGACGGTATCTCCCTGTGAGGGCCCCTGGAGGGCCTCAGGTCTGAGTGGCCGGTGGGTGTACTGCATCCATCAGTATGCTCACCGCTAGTCGTAAAGACGTGGGCAGTACAGCCATCACTGCCAGCTGTCCGCCGTCGAATACCCCTCTTTTTCCTTAACCATATTAAGAATTTGACCATATATATATATATATATATATATATATATATATATATATATATATATATATATATATATATATATATATATATATATATATATATATATATATATATATAATGGAATATTGCACCACACTATAATCACTTTTAATAATACACTTTATTTGTTTGCTTAAAATGCTGAAAATGCTTGTAAGTAGGGTAAACTGGAAGCAGGGAAAATGATATGTTGTGTAGAAACAAATCGATCGCGATGGGGGCAGTTGCCCTTTATTTGAAGACACAAGCAGTTCTGAAAAGCACACATATATAATTTTGACAACAGATTAAAGAGAAAGCTCGAAAGATAAAATTAAGCTGAAAGGTAGTCTGCAGAAAACACTGCGAAAGATAAAGGATAACAAGAGGGGAAACATAACCTGCAACAGTGCAATGGCGTACCAGACCTCAGGTTTGGTATCTTTCTTACATTCAGATGTAAGAAAGATTCTAGAATACATATTCTAGTATCTTTCTAACGAAAGATAACTCCTAACGAGAGGGAAAGCCAAAAAATACAATTCTGTAGAAACAATAGATCCAGTAAGAAAACGATTAGATGGGAAGGTGGTATGAAAATCAGAAAAAACAAACAATAATTCTGAAACCACTAGCCGGAAATTACTATGCGGACATCATCAGGAATCTTACACCGAGGGAATAACCGTTGACAAAAGAAACAAAATAGACAGCAATAACGTGCAGATAAAGATACGATGGAAGGATAAAGCACGGAAGCAGGTGTTTAAAAAACAACATATTACAAAGCTGGAAAGAGTGGTGAAAGTGCAAATAAAAGAGAAAATGAAGACAGTCAATGTTACTCGGTATAGATGAGACAGTTGAGGAAAATTAACTTCAAGAAGTGTTAAAAAGGGCGGTAAAGCAAGGACAGAAGGAAAGCCTAGAGGTTAGATTATCAGATAAGGCAAACAAAAATGCATATAAATAGCATTTGTTACTTTGCAAAGGATGCAGCCAAGCAGTCGCTGGAGAGGAAAAAACTGGGCAAACGATGGCATAGATGGCGTGAAAAGAAATTAATATATTCCTAAGATGCTGTAGAATAGAGATATAGCATAAGAATGCACAACAAAAGACGCAGAAGAAGTATGATACAAATGTTGTGGGAAAGGTCACAACGGAAGGGATTCCGAAAATGTGCAGCGATGCTATTTATGCGATGCGGAGGGACACAGTGCAGAGTCTGTGAACTGTGCTAATTACAGTGAACATGTACAGGCGCTAGAGAAGGAGAATACGGAAAGATTAACAACATTAAAATGAAGGTGCTCCAAGTAAATGTGGATAGGAGGGAAATGGCGATGGATTTATTAATAAACTAATGCAATAGGGAAGACATAATGTTAACAACAACAGCTGAAACCAACAAGCGCATGGCTGGGGCAAACGCCAAATGGGTAACAGGCGAAATGTAGATGTAGCGATATATGTAACGATTATCAAATGACAAGTATACATAACGAGAGAGGGTAAAGGCTATGTATGGATTGAAATGATTGACATAGTTCTGTATACCTGCTATGTATCAACTGCAATTGGAGAAGATATTAACTGGGGGGGATTTCAGTGCGAAAGCCTATAGTTGGGGCTCGGCAGGAGAAGACAAAAAGGGACAAGTGTTGATAGAATAGATGTGCCAGGCGGACTATATTATTCTGAATGATGGTAGACTTGCAACGTTCGAAAAGAATGGAGGATCGTCATATTATAACGACGTAACCATGCAGAGATGCGTGAGAGGATGGCATGTGGATAACAAGGAGAACCTTAGCCGTTAAGTAGTGTACAGCAAACCGAAACAATCAAAGAGTGGACATAAAATGATGAAAAAAAGGGAAACTTCTAGACCTGAATAGAGCAGTAGAAAGAGCGTGTGAGGTGTGCTTGAAAAGGAAACAGAATTGCGGCAGACGAAAAGGTGCGTAATGGTGGAATGAATACATCGCCAAAATCAGAATTGAATCTACGAATGCGAGAAGAAAGGCCACTAGAAGTAATAGGAAAAAACATCACAAGTAGTGATAGAGAGGAAGGCACATGATTAATACAGGGAAAGCAGAAATTAATTAAAGACAGCAATAACAAAGGCAACGAAACAGGTTGGGACTCTCTTTGTAAAGAAATAGAAATATTTGGGGACTGTTGTACAAGATTGTCACAAGCAAAATTGGTACAAGAACACTAATGACAATAAGTGAAGACGCAGGAATTTTAGTCAGGATCTTTAGTCTGGAGTCCGTAAACAACATGGCTATTATAGGGTATGCAGATCATTAGGCGGTGATTGTAAACGGAGGAAAAAGGGGTGACGTAGGAAATAATATCAACTGGTCAGTGGCAAGGGTGGAAAACTGGATGCGAATAGTGGTCTACGACTTGAGCCTCACAAAACTGAAAGTATAGTGTTAGTGCGACGAAGAACACTGAGAACAGAAACCGTCAATTTGGAGAATGCAGAAATTTGTGGTCTTAACTCTTTATGGTGTCCAGCAACGTTAACAAGGGTTGGGCGGATACTGGATCCAAAAGTGACGAGAGAATAAAACGAGCGTGAAGTCTATGATCGGATACCTGTAATAGACGCTCCGCCGTGAGAACCGTAGTAACGTCTGTGCGAAATTACCAGTAAATCGTTGCGAGTGCCGCGTATAGGACCTTTTAGGGACAACAAAGTAGGCGGAGTCTCATCTGGGCGCTGACTTGGCTGCAGCTGCACTGTGAACTACGCTGGCTTTTCACGATATTTCGAGCTACTCAAATTGGCAAATAGAATAACAGACAAGAAGAGCGTAGTGCTGACAGAACACAAAAAATTAGAGGTAGTAGTGTACTTTTCGGTATGGAAATAACTCGAAGTGTCTTGACTTTCTAACGACCACCAAATCTTTTAATCACTTTTCTCGCTAGATGCACTAAATTTTTCACAAAAGGAACTTCCTTGCCAACTTTTAAAGCGCCTCGCAATAAATTTAGTATGTTTTTACTTGGTATTTTACCATCGCACTTTAGTTTTTTACTGCTACGTTTACTTTTGGTGATTGTCTTTGATTTCACACCCATACAAAATTTCTTTTAACTTTCTTCATGTTTGTAACACCCAAAGCAGCTATTCACTAAATTTAGCATGTTAAAGGAGATGTTGTATGCTACAAAAGTTAAAACTAAGATATATTAGATCCAGCAGATGTAAAGAGCAATTTAATTTTTGATGATGTAGCCTGTGATAAGCATGACAAAATAAAATAGTATTTTTGTATTGGTAGACATAAAAATAATAACAGTTTCTACTTGTGTCAGACATATAACAAAACTCCGATACAATTGCCTGATTACGACTGTAGGTAGTATATAACGTGGTCTGAGGTTTAAACACACAATGCTCAGTTTGGAAACCACGATAAATCACAAATTCTTTAGGTATAAATTTAGGCAGTCAAAAACCCTTAGTATCGACGACTACGAACCTCATCTTGAGAGTGATTGCAGTACCCTTATAGCTACATTATATAGCGCACGATGTTGGAGAGTGGATGATGCAATCATGTATAATTAAAAAATAACATTTTGTGTGATTGAAAAGTTGATGGTGCTTTCCATTTCCAATTTGATATCTACCGTAGATGGATTATGACATTCCCTGTACTTGGAGCAATCAAATAAAAACATGGGATATTTTTCGAAAGTTTTGTAATCAAAAGGTTGGGGTTCTCTACCAACATATGACCATTCAAATTCAGTCATGTTTCTATATGCCTTCTGTGGGGATTCGTTGAGAATTTAAGATGATTCCTATATATCGTTGTTGTGTGCGTTATTACCAGCGACTTGAGAAGCCACTAAATGCCGCAGTCTATCAAACAACACGTTTATATCATCCCAGTGCTCATACTCTTTCAGTTTCTTATTAGTTGGTAAAACATAAAAGTTGATTGTGTTTGTATCAACATGATGTGTCATGTGAATAAAAACAACGGTCCTGATTTTAGATAACATTAACCACCAAATATGAGAAGATAAAGAACGAAAACATGTAAACATTCAATAGAAAAATGTTACAGTTTCAACTAATTATGAAAATATATATCAGGAATACATCGAGTAAATTTAGAGTTGCAGAATTGAAGTTTGCAGAAGGCTTGAGTGGATTGATGACTTTTGTGAAT
This sequence comes from Tillus elongatus, assembly GCA_964006375.1. Taxonomy (NCBI): domain Eukaryota; kingdom Metazoa; phylum Arthropoda; class Insecta; order Coleoptera; family Cleridae; genus Tillus; species Tillus elongatus. The sequence goes on along the minus strand of OZ023270.1, from coordinate 43,781,818 downwards.
GGATACTGGGCTGGAAATGTATTTTAAAACAAAACTAATAAATACATTTACTTTTACAATGGTTCTTTTATTAATGTAAGAAGTATACAATTTAAGTAAATAATAGTATACAATTTCTAATACCACAAATACATTTTCTTTTATCAAATTCAACAGCGTGATACATACACATTGGATTGTCTGCTACAAGTTTCGGCAATCGTCATCGTTTTATGATAACATCCATGATGAGATCACATTTCAATAACACCTCTTTAATATGCCTTTTGATGATAACACCTTTCGCGTAAACTTAATCTACCCGCTCTTCAATAATATATAACTGAGTTTGTCGAGTATTGGTTTGATTTTTTCTAAGACGCCCATTTGCGCTGTCCGCAAATTGTAAGAATTTATGCAATAATGCGGAAAGGGCGCATGTGCGTCCTATTTTTTGAAGATAATAAGCACTTTACTCATATAAAACATTCTTTTATTTGCATAAAATATATAAAAAAAAAGAAATACTTTAAAAAGTAACAAAAAAATGTTTTTTTCTTTATTTATAAAATCCTATTACAGTATGTCTTATAAAATCTCCTAATGGTAATTTAAAAAACATGTGCCTAAACACAGTCCCGGATTTCCAGGGCACGCTACACATTGGTACGTTGTGTCTTTTCTGACTTTCTTGGGGCTCATGCGCAACATTGTTTTCGGAGAGTTTTGCCCTTTTCGTTTGTCCCCTGGATTTTGGTAGGCATGTGTTCAATACTAATTGTATTTTTTCTTATTTGGTGTGACGGCGACGGTTCTGGTAACATTTTTTCTAATACTGCCAGTCTGAACTATTGCAATGTCTTTTTTCTGCCAGAATACTTCTTACACAATGAATAGGAAATTCAGTAAGACTAGTTGAAGAATAAGGATGGCAAGTTTACTGGCTAATTTTCCTGTCTAATTTTCCAAGAAAATCTGCTCGTTCCAAATAGATTAAACATTGCTTTGTTTTAATTAGATAGTCGGATTTCCACACGCATGCCAGTTCTGAGCTGAGTTTTAATTAAAAGACGGCTCAGAACAGGTATGGACGGTCGAATCCGACTGTCTAATTAATGTTTAATCTATTTGGAATGGGCAGATTTTCCTATCTAATTTTCCAGTCGGATTCCCCCGTCCATGCCAGTTCTGAGCTGACTTTTAATTAAAACCCAGCTCAGAACTGGTAAGGACGGCGCAATCCGACTGTCTAATTAAAACAAAGCAATGTTTAATCTATTTGGAATGGCAAGATTTTCCTGGCTAATTTTCTAGGAAAATCTGCACGGTCCAAAAAAATTAAACATTGCTTTGTTTTAATTAGATAGTCGGATTCCCCCATCCATGCGAGTACCACGCTGACTTTTAATTAAAAGCCAGCTCAGAATTGTTATGGACGGGCAAATCCGACTACCTAATTAAAACAAAGCAATGTTTAAACATTGCTCCAAATAGATTAATCTATTTGGACCGGCAGATTTTCATGCTGTCTTATTAATTAATTAAAAGCCAGCTCAGAACTGGTATGGAAATCTCACAGGAAAATCTGCCCATAGATTAAACATTGCTTTGTTTTAATTAAATAGTCGGATTCCCCCGTCCATACCAGTTCTTAGCTGGCTTTTAATTAGAAGTCAGCGCAGCACTGAGATGGACGTGGGAATCCGACTATCTATATAAAACAAAGCAATGTCTAATCTATTTAGACCGAGCAGAATTTTCCGGAAAATTAGCCAGGAAAATCTGCCCATTCCAAGTAGATTAAACATTGCTTTGTTTTAATCAGACAGTTGGATTCCCGCGTCCACACCAGTTCTGAGCTGGCTTTAAATTAGATGTCAGCTCAGAACTGGTATGGACGTGGGAATCCAACTATCCAATTAAAACAAAGCAATGTTTAATCTATTTGGACCGGGCAGATTTTCCTGGAAAATTAGCCAAGAAAATCTGCTCATTTCAAAAAGATTAAACATTAATTTGACAGTCGGAGTTCCCCGCCCATACCAGTTCTGAGTAGGCTTTTGATTAAAAGTCAGCTCAGAACTGACAAGGGCGTGGGAACAACCCTAATATCCAATTGTTTTTTTAATTGGAGCAATGTTTAATGTGTTTGGACGGTGAGATTTTCCTGAAAAATTAGCCAGGAAAATCTGCCCATTCCAAATAGATTAAACATTGCTTTGTTGTAATTAGACAGTCGGATTCCCCCATCCATACCAGTTCTGAGCTGGCTTTAAATTAAATGTCAGCTCAGAACTGGCATGGACGTCGGAATCCGACTGTCCAATTAAAACAAAGCAATGTTTAATTAGATAGTCAGATTCCCACGTCCATGTCAGTTCTGAGCTGACTTATAATTAAAAGCCAGCTCAGAATTGGTATAGACGGGGGAATCCGACTGTCTAATTAAAACAAAGCAATGTTTAATCTATTTGTACCGGGCAGATTTTCCTGGAAAATTAGCCAGGAATCTCAGCCCATTCCAAATAGATTAATCATTAATTAGACAGTCGGATTCCCCCGTCCATAACAGTTCTGAGCTGACTTTTAATTAAAAGTCTGCACAGAAGTGGCATGGACGTGGAAATCCGACTATCTAATTAAAACAAACAATGTTTAATCTATTTGGACAGGGCAGATTTTCTTGGAAAATTAGCCAAGAATAAATGCCCATTTCAATGAGATTACACATTAATTAGACAGTCGAATTCCCCTGTCCATACCAGTTCTGAGCTGGCTTTTATTTAAAAGTCAGCGCAGAACTGGCATGGGCGTGGGAATACTAATATCTAATTAAAACAAAGCAATGTTTAATCTGTTTGGACGGTCAGATTTTCGTGGAAAATTAGCCAGGAAAATATGTCCATTCCAAATAGATTAAACATTGCTTTGTTTCAATTAGACAGTCGGGTACCTCCGTCCATACCAGTGCTGAGCTGGCTTTTAATTAAATGTCAGCTCAGAACTTGCACGGACGGGAGATCAGACTATCTAATTAAAACAAATAAATGTTTAATCTATTTGGACCATGCAGATTTTCCTAGAAAATTTGCCAGGAAAATCTGCCCATTCCAAATAGGTTAAACATTGCTTTGTTTTAATTAGACAGTGGAATTCCCCCGTCCATACCAGTTCTGAGCTGGCTTTTTATTAAAATCCGGCTAAGCAATGTTTGATCCATTTGGGCCGGGCAGATTTTCCTGGAAAATTAGCCAAGAAAATCTGCCGTATCCAAAAGGATTAAACATTGCTTTGTATTAATTAGATAGTCGTATTCCCACGTCCATGCCAGTTCTGAACTGATTTTTAATTTAAAGCCAGCTCAGAACAGGTATGGACGGGGAATTCGACTGTCTAATTAAAACAAAGCAATGTTTAACACTTTCGCTGCGGGTTTAATTAGCATAACTCCACCGTGTACGGAGGTAGTAACTTTCCATCTCAGTTCTAAGTTGGCTTTAAATTAAATGTCCGCTCAAAACTGGCATGGATGTGGGAATCCGACTATCTAATTAAAACAAAGCAATGTTTAATCTATTTGTTCCGGGCAGATTTTCCTGGAAAATTAGCCAAGAAAATTTGCCCATTCCAAAGAGATTAAACATTAATTAGACAGTCGAATTCCCCAGTCCATACCAGTTTTGTGCTGGCTTTAGTTAAAAGTCAGCTCAGAACTGACATGGGCGTGGGAATCCTAATATCTAATTAAAACAAAGCAAACATTGCTTTGTTTTAATTAGATAGTCGGATTCCCACGTCTATGTCAGGTCTGAACTGACTTTTAAGTAAAAGCCAGCTCCAAACTATATGGACGGGGGACTCCGACAGTCTAATTAATGCTTTGTTTTAAGCAATGTTTAATATATTTGGGATGGGCAGATTTTCCTGGCTAATTTTCCAGGAAAATCTGCAAAGAAATTAAACATTGCTTTGTTTTATTTAGATAGTCGAATTCCCACGTTCATGTCAGTTCTGAGATATTTTTTAATTAAAAGCCAGCTCAGAACTGGAACGGACGAGGGAATCCGACTATCTAATTACAATAAAGCAATGTTTAATTTATTTGGAATGGGCAGATTTTCTTGGCTGATTTCCCAGGGAAATTTGCCCCGTCCAAATAGATAAACGATTGCTTTGTTTTAATTAGATAGTCGGAACCCAACATGCATGCCAGTTCTGAGCTGACTTTTAATTAAAAGCTGGCTCAGAACTGGTATAGACGGGGGAATCCGACTGTCTAATTAATTTTTAATCTATTTGGAATGGGCAGACTTTCCTATCTAATTTTCCAGAAAAATCTGCCCATCCAAATAGATTAAACATTGCTTTGCTTTAAATACATAGTCGGATTCCCACGTCCAATGCAGTGCTGAGCTGGCATTTAATTTAGAGCCAGCACAGAACTGGTATTGGCGGGGGAATCCGACTGTCTAACTAAAACAAAGCAATGTTTAATCTACTTGGAATGGGCAGATATTCCTAACAAATTTTCCAGGAAAATCTGCCCGGTCTAAATAGATTAAACATTTCTTTGTTTTAATAAGATAGTCGGATTCCCACGTCCATGTCAGTTCTGCGCTGACTTTCAATTAAAAGCCAGCACAGAATTGTTATGGACGGGGAATCCGACTGTCTAATTAATGTTTAATCAATTTGGAATGGGCTGATTTTCTTGGCTAATTTTCCAGGAAAATCTTCCCGGTACAAATAGATTAAACATTGCTTTGTTTTAATTAGAGAGTCAGCATGGAACTCTCATGGACGTGGGAATCTGACTATCTAATTAAAACAAAGTAATGTTTAACCTATTTGGACCGGGCAGATTTTGCTGGCTAATTTTCCAGGAAAATATGCCCGCCCAAATAAATTAAACATTGCTTTCTTTTAATTGGATAGTCGGATTCCCATGTCCATGCCAGTGCTGAGCTGACATTTAATTTAGAGCCAGCTCAGAACTGGTACTGCTTAACTAAAACAAAGCAATGTTTAATCTACTTGGAATGGGCAGATTTTCCTAACTCATTTTTCAGGAAAATCTGCCCGGTCTAAATAGATTAAACATTGCTTTGTTTTAATTAGATAGTCGAATTCCCACGTCCATGTCAGTTCTGCGTTGACTTTCAATTAAAAGCCAGCTCAGAACTAGTATGGATAGGAGAATCCGACTATTTAATTAAAACAAAGCAATGTTTAATCTACTTGGACCGGGCAGATTTTCCTGGAAAACTAGCCAAGAATACTTTCAATTATGGGCAGATTTTTCTGGCAGATTTCCAGGAAAAGCTGCCCATAGGTTAAACATTGCTTTGCTTTAATTAGACATTCCCCCGTCCATACCAGTTCTGAGCTGACTTTTAATTAATTAATTATTCAGCATGAAAATCTGCCGGTCCAAATAGATAAATCTATTTGGAGCAATGTTTAAACATTGCTTTGTTTTAATTGGATAGTCGGATTCCCCCGACCATACCAGTTCTGAGCTGGCTTTTAATTAAAAGTCAGCTCAGAACTGGCATGGGCGTGGGAATCCGAATATCTGATTAAAACAAAGCAATGTTGAATCTATTCAGACGATCAGATTTTCCTGGAAAATTGGCCACGAAAATATGTCCATTCCAAATAGATTAAACATTGCTTTGTTTTAATTAAACAGTCAGATTTGCCCGTCCATACCAGTTCTGAGCTGGATTTTAATTAAAAGTCAGCTCAGAACTGGCATGGACAGGGGAATCTGGCTAGCTAATTAAAACAAAGCAACGTTTAATCTATTTGTACCGGGCAGATTTTTCTGGAAAATTGGATAGGAAAATCTGTCCATTTCAAATAGATTAAACATTAATTAGACTATCGGTTTCCCCCGTACATACCAGTTCTGAGCCGGCTTTTATTAACAGTCAGCTCTGAACTGGCATGCATGTGGGAATCCGACTATCTAATTAAAGCAAAGCAATGTTTAATCTATTTGGACCGTACAGATTTTCCTGAAAAATTAGCCCGGAAAATTAGCCAGGAAACTTGCTATCCATATTCTTCAACTTGTGTTACTGATTTCCCATTCATTGTATGAGAAATATTCTGGCAGAAAAATGACATTGCAATAGTTCAGACTGGCAGTATCAGAAAAAATTTTACCAGAACCGTCGGCGTCACACCAAATAAGAAAAAATACAATTAGTATGGAAACAATGCCTACCAAAATCCAGGGAACAAACGAAAAGGGCAAAACTCTCCGTAAACAATGACGCGCATGCGCTTAAAAAAGGCAGAAAAGACACAACGTACCATTTTGTAGCGTGCCCTGGGAATCCAGGACTGTGTTAAGGCACATGTTTTCTAAATTACCATAAGGATATTTTATAAGACATACTGTAAAAAGATTTTATAAATAAAGAAAAGATATTTTTTGCTAGTTTTTGGAATTTTTTTTTTATATATATTTTATGCAATTAAATTAATGTTTTAAGTGAGCAAAGTGATTATTATCTTCAAAAAAGAGGACGCACTTGCGCGCATTCCGCATTATTGCATAAATTCTTATAGATATGCGGACAGCGCAAATGCGCGTCTGAGAAAAACTCAAACCAATACTCGACAAACTCAGTTATATTTGTTCTAATTTAAGTCACTGGACAAAAATTTACTTACCTTTAAGAAAGTTACTACCTCCGCAATGTTTAATCTCTCAGGAATGGGCAGATTTTCCTGGCTCATTGTCCAGGAAAATCTTCCCGGTTTTGATCACTGAAATGATTGACATAGTTCTGTACTCCTGCTATGTATCAACTGCAACTGGAGAAGAAGACTTCCAGAAATTTCTAACCTTCTTCAACAAAGACGTTAGGCAACATAAGAGGAAGATATTAATTGGACGGGGATTTCAGTGCGAAAAGTTTCTGGACTTGGTAACACTGGACGTAAAAATTGTATTCAATATAGCACCATGGAGTGGCATATACTGAGTGTTAAGAAAGAAGCAAGTTGAGCCATATTTGCGGAAAATAGTATGTGGAGAACAGACAGATACTGTTTGGACAGAAATATCGAATGCATGCTACATGTGGCTTGCGTCAGGGGTCAGTCCTAGGACCAACACTGTGGAACATGTTTTACGATAAGATCTTTAGTCTTGAGTCCGTAAACAATACGGCTATTATAGGGTATGCAGATCCTTTGGCAGTGATTGTAAGCGGACGAAATAAGGGTGACCTAGAAAATAATATCAACTGGTCAGTGGCAAGGGTGGAAAACTGGATAGCAAATAGAGGTCTACAACTTGAGCCTCACAAAACTGAAAGTATAGTGCCGGTGGGACGAAGAACACTGAGAACAGTAACCGTCAAGGTGGGGAATGCAGAAATATGTGGTCTTATCTCTTTAGGGTGTCCAGTAACGTTAACAATGGTAGGGCGGATACTGGATCCAAAAGTGAAGAGAGAAAAAAACGAGCGTGAAGTCTACGGTCTGTTACCTGTAATAGACGCTCAGTTCTCACGGCTAGATGCTTGAGATTATCGTTGTAGTATTAAGGGGAAGATAGAGGATTGAACTCGAGGATTTCGAGGGTGATAAGATAAGTGGTATATTTATCTTAGGTGGACATCAGTGTGTGTCGCAGCCTCGGACGGTTGCCCAACATATTTTATTTATAAAAAAAACAGAAAATACCATCAACACAATACAAAATACCACCAATAAAACTCCGTCATTGCCGGTCCCAACCCTGAAGAAAGCACGAAAAGGTGGAGTAACAACCATGTCAAAAAACCAGGGTCCGTCTGGCCCGGACGGTACCTCCCTGTGAGGGCCCCTGGCTAGTGCCTCTGGTCTGTCTGGCCGGTGGGTGTACTGCATCCAGCAGTATGCTCACCGCTACTCGCAAAGACGTGGACAGTACAGCCATCACTGTCAGCTTGCGGCTGTCGAATTAACCCTCTTTTTCCTTAACCATATTACCTTACTCCTTTTTTTATCCCTACCTGGGCCACCAGAAGTAATTGGTGGCAAACTCATGGTAATGGAGCAAAACCAAAGCCTCGGAAAAATGTCGCTGCATGGGCTTTGCCAGAGCATGGTCGGAGTCGGCACTGCACATGTATGCGGGATGTTGGTGGCGGGGTGATCAGCACCCTCATCAGAGGCGTGCTCCTGTCAAACGATTGGCTTTGGCGACAGAGTCTATAGCGGAGATAACGGAAGTGGATCCTCAAAAGCAGGACAAGAGAAGGGGCAGAGGACTCATGTGAACACACAAACGGGGGATAACCGACGAGAGTAAACGAAGGAAATGGTAGAGAATTTAGAAAATGAACTGGAGATAGAACGTTATGAAGCAAGTTTTCTAGAACTTATAAATAATAATTTGTCGGAGGTAGTCTACAACAGATGTCAGGTAAACAGGGATCAAAGGAAATCAAGAGAATTTGACCAAATATGTAATCACTTTTAAATATACACTTTATTTGTTTGCTGTACGGTTGTGATTTCCTATTGGTTTGCCTGGACTACAGTTTCGAAGCGTGCTGATGATGAACCGGGACGGTTCAAAACTACAGTCCACGCAAACCAATAGGAAATCACAAACGTACAAACGTACAGCAAACAAATAAAGTATTATATATATATATATATATATATATATATATATATATATATATATATATATATATATATATATATATATATATATATATATATATATATATATATATATATATATATATATATATATATATATATATATATATATATATATGTCCATAGTACACTTTGAGCACTTATACAGTTCATACACCTTATACACTTTGTATATATTCTGGATGTGTATATCACAAAATTTAATAACGATATCGCTCTACAGTATGTAAAATAAGGTTCTTTGACCAAATCAGTTTCTGTAAATCATTGCGGGTGCACAATCACCATTTTCTGCATTTACTTACTGGATAAAATTTTACGTCGAAGATGGACGTTATGGAGACAAGTATAATTGGGAACTAATATTTTATACTTTTCATTCCACATCAAATAGCAAATAATGTGAAAACACCACAGAAAATGTATTGACTTGCGAAATTAAATAAAAAGACATGTGTAAGTACCTGTTTGAATGGCGAGAAATAATGAAAACTATTAGGTACACGCCTTTTTATCGTTATTGTATGTCAGTAGTATGTAAGCAATCGGTCAAATTGATTTCAAGCACAAGAATTTATTGTATCATTGGCATTAATTAGAGCTACAATATCATAGAGAAATAGCATTCACGCTTTATACTTCATATTCATAACAAGCATTATAGAAATATCCGTAAGACAACGTTATTAGACTAAATAATAACTGGATTTTCATTAGTATTTTGCTTCCAATAGCTGAAAAATCGCCAAAAGAGTGATCATATAAAGACGGTTTATTAATAATTTTCTAGCCTCTAAAGCAAGCGCGGGCAGTACGGTTAAAAATGTGTCACAACTGAGAATTAAAGCCAAAGCAAAACAGACCACGTTTATAGTTTATATTCTCACTGGATTTTATAAAATTTTATTGTTCTATTCTGGACACCTAATTCATTATAACAGAGTTCTAGAAAACTTCGTAATAGATTTACTGAAAATAGTAGTCAATTCCTATTTTTCGTTTTCATCGGATAGATGTCAATGGGATACATTGACAGATGGCGCTGTTAGACGTCTTTGATTGGTTAGTTACTTAGTTGCCCGGTAGGATGTACGATTACGACATGACTTATGATTAGAACAAAGAGTATTAACGTAAACGAATTTTAATATTCTTTGATTAGAATACAGCCGCCTACACTGTTACGTGTTTTTGTTTGAGTTATATATTATGCACCTATAAACAGCAGATTGGCTGAGTTCAACAGGCGCCAACAGTTGAATAGTTGTGTCATCAAAATGCGTTCTCCAGTCACGCTGTGTTTCTTTTGGAACTCAACTGTTGCCAATTTCATAAAGCGCGGAGTGAAGGACAACCTTCACAAAATAGTGCTTGATGTCAAGATTGCGTTTATCTGTCTCCAACCCCTGAAACCTATCGGTAGTCAGCAGATAAGCGCTTAAACTCAGTTGCGGGCGCCTAGTGTACTCGGCCATTGTTAACAAACATGTTGCAATGGGAACCTGTACACAGTGAAATCAACCTATAATTATAGTTAAGTTGTATATGACCAACCACTTTTTAAGTGACTTTGAACACATCACACAAAACTTTATATTTTTTACTAAAAGCTTATTTCTCGTGTTATTAGCGATTTTTTGTTAAGAGAATCAGGAATTGATGAAATCGCTAGACTTATTTAGGGTAGGCATAGGTACCTATGTTATAAAATCTTTTTATGCAAAGGTGGCTAGTGGCAGTATCTTGGAAACTACAATAGGAGGCGTAAAATTTTCCCTTGAGTCATAAAACAGACTATTATGGACCGCAAAATAAAATAACAACGAGGGAACGCGAATCATATTTGCTCGATTGCCGATTTTACGAATAATGTACATGTTTGGTTTGTTTTGAATAGCAATTAACAAGCCTATGACCCAACTTGACCTTATCTATTATGTTTATGGCTACATTGAATTATAACTTTGAACTGGAAGGAAACCCAAGTGAACTGCAGTCTAGGCAATTTTCCAACAGAAAGATATGTGGCATACGAAGTATTGCTATATTTCAATTGTACTCATTTATTTTTCATTACGGCTTAATTTTTAAAGAAATCATTTCGTATTTACCAATGCGTAATATCATTTTCGTGCCATAATTAAATATAAAAATAGATGTTTGAAACAAATTAAGTACACTTGGAAAACACAGATCACCACAACACATCTATTTAAAGACCTGACGATCCTCTCACTAACAAAGTTAGAGTCATCAGAGAATGAAAAATTTCAGCAGTGAGAATTTTTCATCTTCTGATGACGCTAACTTTGTTAGTAAAGTGAGCTTCAGATCTTTAAAAAGATATGTTGTGGTAATTTGGGTTCTCCAAGTGCACTTATCAGTGCTCATCACAGTTCTAATCTTCACTTAGTGAAACAAATTACTTTCAAAATCAGTAGTAATTGAAACAGGGTTCCCACTCGTCTGGAAAACCGGGAAAAGTCAGGGAATTTGTAGGAAAAAAATTCTTTTCAGGGAAATCAGGAAAAAATTGTGAAAAATTGTGAAAATATTGACTAAGAGTCGGGAATTTTTGTCCTTGTTAGGGAAAAATTATTTGTTGCCTTTTTATGATAAATAATTGAAACAATATGTTTGCTTTTTGTGAAATTCTGAACCAGTTACTTAATGATTTATTTTTCCACAAAACCACAATAATTGTTTTTCTTTAGTTTTGCATTCAATGGTCGCTTTGTGTTTGAAATGGGGAAGTGTGTTTTCCGCCATGACGCGAGGACCTACTGTATTTTGTAGTAGTGTAGCGTTGTACTTGTTGGGGGTAAATTGTAAAAGGTCAAAGTCGGGGAAATAGATTTTGGCATGTCAGGAAAATTAGGGAAAATTCAGGGAAATTGATGCTCTGTTTTTAGTGGGAACCCTGTGAAAGCTCGTAGTAGCCTACTATAAGGTTTAAGAATGTTAAAAAAATAAAAGAGTGCATCTTTTTTGATGTTCTTAAAATGAGTATTATTTGACCAAATCAGTTCCTATAAATCATTGTATAGATGAAAAATCACAATTTTCTGCATTTACTTACTGGATAAAATTTTACGTCGTAGATGGAGGTTATGGAGACAAGTATAAATTGTGAATTAATATTTTATGCTTCTGAAAACACATCAGAAAATGTATTAACTTACTAAATTTAACAAAAACATGTGGAAGTACCTGTTTGAATGGCGAGGAAAAATGAAAACTATTAGGTAAACCCTTTTTCATCGTTACTGTATGTCAGTAAGCAATCGGCCAAAATGATTTCAAGCACAAGAATTTATTGTATCATTGGCAGTAGTGCAATATATATATATATATATATATATATATATATATATATATATATATATATATATATATATATATATATATATATATATATATATAAGGAGAAAGGTTTAAGGGCAAAGCCGCAAGGAGACAACCGCAAACACGTGTTTCAGGCTAATTAGCCATCATCAGTACGTTATAGCCAGGTGAAGATGGTAACACTCTGGATGAAGATGGAAAAATATACGGAGTCCCAACAGGCTACCAGTGCACAATTGCAGCAACATTTGGAAGACCCTCAATCCGAGGGAAACAACCAAAAAAGCTACGGAGGGTCTTCCAAATGTTGCTGGAATTGTGCACTGGTTGCCTGTTGGGACTCCGTATATTTTTCCATCTTCATCCAGAGTGTTACCATCTCCACCTGGCTATACCGTACTGATGAGATGGCTAATTAGCCTGAAACACGTGTTTGCGGTTGTCTCCTTGCGGCTTTGCCCTTAAACCTTTCTCCTTGTGTAGTACATAAATGCCGTGTTATCAATCCTGTTTTAGTTATATATATATATATATATATATATATATATATATATATATATATATATATATATATATATATATATATATATATATATACAATAGAGAAATAGCATTCAGGCTTTATTCTTCATATTCATAACAAGCATTATAGAAATATCCCTAAGACAACGTTATTAGACTAAATAATAACTGGATTTTCATTAGAAATTTGCTTTCAATAGCTGAAAAATCGCCAAACGAGTGATTATATAAAGACGGTGTATTAACAATTTTCAAGACTCCAAAGCAAGCGTGGGAAGTACGGTTAAAAATGTGCCTCAACTGAGAGTTAAAGCAGGTAGAGCATTTTCATAGTCTATATTCTGACTCGATTTTATAACATTTTATTATGTTATTCTGGACACCTGATTCATTATAACAGATTTCTAGAAAACTTCGCTGTAGATTTACCGAAAGTAGTAATAAATTCCTGTTTTTCTTGTTTTAATCTATCCCATTGACAGATGGCGCTCTTTGATTGGTTAGTTCTTTGACATTCTTTAATTGGTTAGTTATTTGTTGCACGTTAGGATGTACGATTACGACATGACTTACGATTAGAACAGAGAGTATTAACGTAAACGAATTTTATGTGTTTTTGTTTGAATTATATATTATTATACACCAATAAACGGAAGATTGGCTGAGTTCACTAGGCGCCCTCAGTTGAATAGTTGTGTCAACAAAATGCGTTGACCAGTCCCGCTGTGTCTCTTCTGGAACTCAACTGTTGCCAATTTGCTAAAGCGGGGAATGAAAGACAAACTTTACAAAATAGTGCTTGAAGTCAAGATTGCGTTCATCTGTCTCCAACCGCTGAAACGTATCGGTAGTCAGCAGATGAGCGCTTAAACTCAGCTGCTGGCGTATAGTAAACTCGGCCCATGTTAACAAATGTTATGTCGCAATGGGAACCTGTACACAGTGAACTCAACCTCTAATTATAGTTGAGTAGTGGCGTCGGTGATTGGCCATAGTGCGGAAATAGGCCGACGTTAACGAAAAAAAGTATACATAATCCCTAACCCCCCTTCCAAACTTTGCTAACTCTGCGTACTCAGAATCATGAACTGACGTACAAAATGTTACCCTAGTTTAATTAAATAATTGAAGTTCTACTATTTATCGTTAAATGGTGTTCATGCCTATATCTAATGTCAATTATTATTATTATGACCTTTAACTTTTAACTAACAAAATAACAAATTACTTAAATTCTAAACAAATTTTATCTGTCAATTTTTGATGTTTTTAATCTTTATGAAATTCTCATTGTAAAAATAAACAAATTATTGTCAATTTGGCGTATTAACATATATAAGCCATAAGAATGAAACAAGGAAGATTGTTTACTCTGAATTTCAACTAAAATTAACATTATAATGTTAGTCAATAGTATGGCTCATTCTACCCAATAAATCAGAGCGCGCTAATGAAATTGAAATCGATTGTTTTTAGTATTGTAAGATGGGGAGGTAAAGATATAAAAAAGATGAAAGTATTTTAACTGAATAAAGAAACTATTAATTATCAAAATTGATCAACATGGGTAGATAATAATTTAGGAGATTTAAAAATTTTGTTTAAGTGATTGATTTTCTGAATGGATACAGATCAATTTAATAAATTTTTGTTTAAACAACTTTCATTTTGGTATGCTGACACTTCAGGAAAACGAATACGTAACGGGTGTCCAAACTGAACGTTACGTGTCTCATTGAACAGTTTGGTACTTGACGTGCTTGAAGAATGCTATACATGACAATGTCACTTCCCACACCATGCTCAACCTGTTCAAATGTGCTCAAATTGTGCGATGTATCATATAAAATGTGTTCAAATTGTACGATAGACACACACACATATATATATATATATATATATATATATATATATATATATATATATATATATATATATATATATATATATATATATATATATATATATATATATATATACTTAGGAAAGGAGAAGATCAAGACGACGATATTGTGAAGAAGATTGCGGAACGCAATGACAGGTGGAAAATGCTTATAAGTCAGGGTAAACTTGAAGCAGGAAAAATGATATGTTGTGTAGAAACAAATCGAGTCTTTCTTCACGATGCGGGCAGTTGCCCAACTGACATGGACGTGGTAATCCGACTAACTATTTAAAACTCCATTTTCATGAGTTTTCTACCAATTACTTTTGGTGGCCCAGGTAGGGATAAAAAAAGGGGTAAGGTAATATAGTTAAGGAAAAAGATGGTTAATTCGACAGCGGACAACTAGCAGTGATGGCTGTACTGTCCACCTCTGGCACTAGCCAGAGGGGTACCCTCGGGGCCAGACGGACCTCTTTGTCTTTTCTCCTGGGTTAGGACCGGCAATGACGGAGTTTTATTGATAGTATTTAGTATTGGTGGTGGTATTTTCTGTTTTTTCTGAATAAAATATGTTGGGCAACCGTCAGAGGCTCCGACACATTCTGATGTCCACCCAAACTTATTACACCCGTGCCCTTGGCCCGCTCCAGCGTTGGTGGCACGGGGCCGGAAATCATTAATCCAGGTTCAGAGATCGAAGGAGACGTAAAGATTCAAGGTTGGCAGATTTATGCACCCTGCAAACTAGTAAATATGCAGCGGCGTGGCATGCGGAAATATGGTTGAGTTCCAGCAGAAGCGTATTGGGTACACCCCCTAGACAGCCAATAATCAGAACGACGAGTCGTAGATTGTGTCCCGGATAAAGCTGCCTAAGCTCAAACATAAGATCTCTATACTTGGTCTGTTTTTCCCTCTCCTTTATACTAACGTTACCCTCAGCTGGAGCCAAGAACTATATAACAAACAGGATTTTATTTTGTTTGTCGAGAAGGATAATGTCAGGCATATTCGCGGCTGCTGGCCTGACAGTGGAGACCGAGTAACTACAGTATATACGGCATCCCTTGTTCTCCACCACGGACTGAATATCCCCCGGTTGGTGAGGCAGCACTGGTGTTTGGTCTATCCTATACGAATGTCGAAGATGGTAATACAACAGTATTATTATTATTATTATTATCATTATTTTCGACTTTAGTCTGAAGGGCTTTCACACTCTCTCAAAGGGGAACATTCATTCATACCAGGTATCTTAGATACCAGATGGAGCCCTTTCCATGTTATCGGGCCTTCAACGACAACGCAACACATCCTCATTTCCCAGGAATCTCCGCACGGTGTGGGCAGTTGCAACTTAATTGCACTGTGAAAACGAAGGTAGCAGACACCCGCCCATTCTATATCAGAATCAAACAACTAGGTAAGTTACTTCATTTTATCAATTATCTCAGCAATTGGGAAATCACAATTTATATACCTCTTCAACCTCTGACAACGAGAACATAAAAGAGGAACATCGCAACAGCATTATTTAATTTTCCACATTCTGCCCAAAAAAAGATAGAACTAAGAAGACAGTCGTCAAAGCAGCAACCGACCCCAAAAAGACGAAGTTGAGGCATGCCTAAGGCCAAGCCGCTTATAGAATCATGCATAAAACTCAAAGGCAAGAACGGAAGCTCGTCATCGTTTTTAGTGGCCACCAGAAGAACCTTACCAAGGACTTGCAAGAACGTGATATGGAAATCCAGTGATGTAACTGCCTGGGTCTTCATGCAGATAACTACCGCAAGTGCCCAGTATACACCAAGTATATGGATCAGTTGGTGTAAACCAATCAATATAACACACAAAACCATCTCACACCTTTCCCAAGTCAAACACGCAACTCACACATAATCTGATATATCTATCCAACCTAAGACAATTGCTCCAACATTTCACATGTGGCAATTTGGCACATTACTCAACGAACCAAAAATTTTCAGTAACATATGCGACCTGAGCCAAATCCTCACTATGTTTCGTGTAAAACTTAGGAAAACTAAGTATTATCCATCAAGTCGCTAAAATCTATCTCCAAAAACAGTAAAATTTAATCTTGGAATGCCTGTGCCACTGAGAACAAATTCAATGAACTCGAAATTTTAATCGAAAAAATTGAACCAGATATAATCTGCATACAGGAAACACACCTAACACAAAGAACACCAAAACTCCGATACTACGATCATCCGTAAAACCCCATTTGTAATGTAAACAGCATCTTTCGGTAGCAAAAATTAACTCCATCACAAACGCCTTGTTCGAAAGACCCACCATACAAAAACATAACACAGCAGTAATCAATTATTACAACAAAAACGTACGCCATCCTAATATCGACAATCGATAATAACAATACGATCTAAGCTCACAACACAAAACACTCATATAAGGGACTTTAATGCCAAACACAAATTGAACTGTCTATAACGAAGGTAGCGGCCTTAAACTAAACAGTTGTTTAGTTTAAGGCCGTTACCTTCAAAATAGACACATTTGAGTCTGAGTAAGCAAAATGGTTATATGAATGAATTGGATAGTGGAGTGTGTATGTATTGTGTAAAATACAGATCTATTTTACACAATACTTACACACTCCACTATCTAAATAATTTATATAACCATTTTGCTTACCCAGACAACACACCTTCAACAATAGACGTCTGCATCTCAAATAATGTAAATATAAGAGACGTAAAACGCTCAATTAACTAGACTCAAATCACCTTGTAGAAATCCACACCCGCACCCATACAAAAAACACAATTTAAACCAACTCGTAACAGTCACAAAAAAATCATAATAAACCCGTAAATACAACACGAGACATAAATAACAATATCTGAATTCTCCACCGTCATACAATACAGCTACAAAGATGCATCACACAAAATACATCCAAAAACTCACAAACTCTAATTCGCACCCGAAATCTTAGAGCTGATTACACAAAAACGAACACAATTCTTTCGGGAGAGGCGGGAATGCCGATACAGTAGAGATGCCAAGCATATGTGTGTATTTCTTTCCCTTCGTCATGCACAGGGTCTGCGAATATATGTGGTTTGCTTGAGATTGTAAGCCAATGAATCTAGGTACTGCATGTGCTCCCAGGATAGAATCGTCTTCGATGCAGGTACCGAAGATACTGAAGCTGGAGCGGCTTGATTACTAGAATTTGTAATCAACATAATATGGTGGTCTCTGTCTCAATTCCAATATCACAATAATCTCCTCACATCGAAACGACACAGGTACTGAATTCTGATCGACAATGTTTACATTTATATGCGAAATAATGAGCGTCGCAAGAGGCATAAAAACCTTACTATATGGTTTTTTATCAACTGCATAACCTGCATCTACCATAGGAGTAAACTAACTATACAGCAATAAGTAAAAAATCACCAGGAATTCTGTGTGGTGGTTCATGCAAACGGGCGATGTTCCGAGTTATCGAAAGACCAGCTGATACAAATAAAGAATGCTGCTGGTTTAGCCTGGCTGTGTTCGAACTGCAGAGCTGGTGCCGATGCCGCTGCTGCTACAAAATCAACAAATCGCCCCGCTGCTGCTGGAGACGGAGGATCACGGCGTTCGGTAACTACCGTGGCCGTAGTCGACGAGGACGCTGCAGGTCCACCAGCTGTACCTGGGGCTGCGCAGCTTACTATTCCTTTAGGTTCTGACATGCGTTCTGAAGATACGAGTCTTACCGGAATTCTTAGAGAGATTTGGGCGGAACTGAGGACGCTGCGGGAGTCTGTTATGTTTTGTTCAAATAAGATTTCCGATTTTGAAGTTGTGATGAAGGACTTTAAGACCTATACAAAAAAGGTGAATAATTCAGGTACAAGTTCAGGCTGAAAATTTTTCATCGGAGTGTATGGCACTTATTACGAGAATTGATGAAATGGAACAGTTTTCTCGAAGCAACAATGTTGAAGTATTTGGCATTCCACAGAAGAATGGGGGAAATCTAATTCAGCTGGTACAGAAAATAGGAGAATTTACAAATTTCCCAGTAGAGCGTAGTCATATTGCGTACAAGAATACCAGATAAACCTAAAAATGTCGTGGTCAGATTTAATTCACGGAACATTAGAGATAATTTTCTCGCAGCTTGGAAGGTCGGAAGAACTTCTTTGGGAGATGCTGGGCGTTCTGGTGTCAAGGGGTTGTTGATGCACTTTCCATTAGCGAACATCTGACTCCTTCGAATAAGCTAGTGTTGGTAGATGCAAGCAGGGTTGCAAGAGAGAAGAGCTACCAGTTTATTTGGGTAAAAAACGGCCAAATATTTACGCGAAAGACAGAGCGGTCTCGAGTTAGACATCTTCGAGGTCGGGATGTTTTTGACAAGCTGTAAGTTTTAGTTTGCTTTTGATACTTTACAATTGTTTATTTTTTTTAAAGTGTAAATGGCTCGTAGTGTTTTTTATCAAAACGCCCGCGGTTTAAGAACTAAACTTTTAAACTTTAGACTAAATTTGGCTGCAAATAACTTCGATATTGTTTGTGTGACGGAATCTTGGCTTCTAGAAGGAGTTTTGGACAGCGAATTAATAAACGGGAATGACTACACTGTGTATCGAGGGATCGCGCATCTTCAGCTTCACAAAAATCTGGGGGAGGCGGCGTGTTAATCATGGTAAAAAATACTTTCAATTCATCGTCGGTTCTGCAATTACAAACATACGTTGAGGATCTTTGGGTATTGGTGACGCTTGGGAATGGTATAAAGCTTTAGGTAGGATGTGTACATATTCCTCCACAGTCGGAAGACTCATTGCAATGCTTTGCTAGTGGTCTGGGTGATCTTATTGGAACAGTTGGCGATTCACCACTTCTTTTGTGCGGTGACTTCAATCGTCCTACAATAGAGTGCAAACGACTGGCAGATACAGCAGCTTTAATTCTAGCTAACTTTGACAATAGCTCCGTGCCTTTGCTTGAAGCCTTTTTATGATGTAATTTTAAGCAGTTTAATTATGTTACTAATGTAAACCATATAATACTTGATCTTGTTATGTGTAATGAAGAGATTGTTGAGAGTTTATTACACTGTTGTTGTCCTCTCGTAGATGAGGACCTTCACCACCGTGCTGTTGAATTCATGCTCTCTATGAAAGCTGTACATTGTTTAAAAAGGGCTGATAATAGCTCTTTTAACTTTAAAAAAGCAAATTACCCTATGATAAATCATATTCTGAAAAATATTCCTTGGCGTGCCCTGATGGAAGGTTTGGAGATTGATCGTATGGTTGAAAAGTTATACTCTGTTATCTTTGATTGCATTAAATATCACGTCCCAGTGATCTGAATAAAGAAAAAATATCCCCCATATTTTTTTCTCCATCAACAGTTAAGAGTATCAGAGAAAAAAATAAGTATCACAAAAAGTGGAAACTTTATAAAAACACGACCGATTATAGTTCCTTTAAAATGTTACGGGCTCGTTGCAAGCGGCAAATTGCTAATGATCACGACCACTATATCAGACTGATCTAGAACTTAATTGCTTCGGATTCCAGCCGTTTTTGGCGTTATAACTCATTAAAGAGGGGCAATCACGGTATACCGTCTACAATGACATTAGATGAAGTTTCTGTTTCATCGGGAGGGGGTATTTGCGATCTTTTTGCCCACTTTTTTAGAAGCGTTTATGAAAATGGAGATGACGCACCGTATACGGATGATGCAGATGTGCGTATGGATTCACGCTCTCTATCCAGCATTTATATTACTGCAGACGAGATACTGGATTCTTTGGCAAGGCTTCATGATAAAAAGGCTGCTGGACCTGACGGATTGTCGCCATATTTTGTAAAGAGATGTGGCGATTCTCTGTTAGAACCCTTGATGTTGATTTTCAATAGATCCCTGCATTCTGGAATTTATCCCATAAAATGGCAGACTGCCTCTGGTATTCCTATACATAAGGGTGGTCCTAGGAAATGTATTAAAAATTATCGTCTGATCAGTATAAAGCTTTTTGAATTTGTCAAACAAAAAATTATTCCAGAGCAACATGGTTTTTATAGAGGCAGGTCGGTTGACACCAACTTAACTTTATATACAGAATTTCTATTGAGATCTTTGGAAACAGAAAAGCAGGTGGATACTGTGTACACCGATTTTTCCAAGGCCTTTGATAAAATTAGTCATAGCCTTTTGTTGAGAAAGCTGGAGGTGATCGGTGTGCAATGGAGTTCTTCTGCGTTGGGTTAGTTCGTATATTAGAAACAGATCTCAATTTATATCTGTGTTAGGTTACGAATCTATCCCTTACGAATTACCATCAGGTGTACCCCAAGGATCCCACCTTGGACCACTATTATTTCTTGTATACGTTAATGATATAAATACTTGTTTTGAATTCTGTAAATTTTTGATGTATGCCGACGACCTCCAATTATTTATTCCTATTAATTGTGAACAAGACTGTTTGCGTTTACAGGCCGACCTTAACAACTTGACTAGCATAAATCAGCTTTACCTTAATTATTACACGGGTCGCTTATGTAAAAGATCTAGGCGTTACCTTTGTCAGCAAGCTACTGTTCTACAGACATATTGACAATCTTGCTACTGACAGTTATCGTATGCTGGGGCTTATCATGCGGCAGGGTGCAGTTTTTTACAATAAAAAATGTTTTATCTCATTATACAATGCGTATGTTGCCAGCAAATTAAAATTTGCGTCTTCTGTATGGAATCCCCAGTATCTTATTTACAAGGCGCGTCTAGAAAATATACAAAATAGATTTTTAAGGTTTTTGTGCTTTAAACTTAAGTTAGATATTAATAATGATTACAATATTATGCGATATTGTTTTGAAGTTATATTATTGGAAGAAGGTCGGCTTGTCTCAGATTGTCTTTTCTTTTTTAAAATAGTAAGCGGTTTAATAGACTCTCCGGAACTTCTAAGTCATATACGTTTCAATGTTCCAAATCGACTTCTCGGGGTGTCTGAACCTTTTTCCTTGCCCTTTAGCAGAACTAACGCTGCTCTAAATTCTCCGCTGCCAAGAATGTTGAAAGCGGGTAATGAGTTCTCAGCCATCGACATGTTCAGTGGCTCATTGCTCGGGTATAAAAAAGCTCTGAAAGTCCGACTATTGTTGTTTCCTTGATTTTTTTTTATTCTTTATTTCCCTCCATATTATAAGTGTGTGCACAAGTATGTGCATATTGTATTTACAACTTGAATTAAATATTGCTTTGATTTGTTTTTAGAATAAGGAATGATGTTTTTGTTATCACTGCTATATTTGTATTTGTATACTCTCTTTGGGGGCAACCTCGTTGGTATCCAAATAAATAAATAAATAAAATACTGTATGCGTAGGTTTGCCGTCGTGGCCACATCCACAATACTACATTTTAAACGAATCGTCTTTACTCTCACAATTTCCAGCGCTAAATCGGAAACATGGAGTTTACTAGCGGTAAGGCGTTGTTTAGAAACCCCCAATTTGGTGCTATTGAAGCATCTATAGAAAAGTCTGCGTCATACTGACATGTTATCTCACATTTTAATGTGTTTCTGTTGGCTTTTAGCGAAAACAGCTTTACCACGTCGATGTTGTTCTCTACTGCAGGGTGCTGATGTTTATCTTTAATATAATGACGCAATGCATTCTGAATGTATTTATCAAGATCACTGATTTCATACGAACCATCAGGAATAATTAATTATAGTCGACTCTTTTCACCACTCACAGCAGAAAAGTAGTGTCTATGTCTGGTATATTGTTATATTTGTGAAAGTTTGCAAGCGGACAGATTAATCAAAATGTGATTTTAACACTAACGTTGGAAATATTCGCGCAATGACTGAAACACAGATACTACTGTTCAAGTCTTTTATTTAAAAACTTTAAACATAAGTGACAACATTAAAAGTATTATACTTTTGGTATACATCATGATTATACAATATCAATCCTCGTGCTTAGATCGTGCTTTTCGAGAGACAAGCACGATCTAGATTATTGATGCCTTGATCACATCTCATAAAACGTTCTTTAACTTTAGTGCCTGGACCTCTGGCCTGATCTGACCTGACCTGATAACCAGGTACGTCCAGCCCAACAGGTCAACTGCGTCAACAAGACATTGATACTGTTAATGAGGTATGATATATATGCGTATTTATATAGGATGTAGAGGTCGTACAAAGTTTTAGTTTAGTTAACGGTGTGTATTGTAAAACACGCAAAAGCCAAAAGTCACAAACATAGATGATGTTGTTACCACATCATCATCACCCAAACAGCAAAGACATGGACTTCTTTTACCAACATCAGTTTGATATGTGGTCCAAGTGGTTATGGTAAACAAATATCATGTTAAGTTTGTTGTTTGGTCCACACCACTTAAAATTTGAAAACATATACGTATACTCAAAGCCTTTACATATCAGACTAAATATAACATGTTAAAGGAGGTGTTGTGTGCTACAAATGGTTTTGGATACTATCTATACAGTGAAAACAAAGATATATTAGACCCAGCAGATGCAAAGGGCAATTCAATTTTTATATTAGACGATGTAGCCTGTGATAAGCAAGATAAAATAAAATCGTATTTTTTGTTGACAGTTGACAGTTTCTATTTGTATGCGAAACAATTGATGCGTGATAATGCTAACACAGTTTTATTTAAACAAGATGAAATTACTACATACAGACTAGAGATAATTTCTCTGGCTTCAATGTGAACAACGATTGAATATGAAATTAGTCCTGTGTATGATGATCATGTAACTACCGATATGAGTTTTGAAAAGTTGAATTTCCTTTGTGGTGGATTTTGCCAAAACAAACATTTTATGTTAAAGATACTGAACACAAGGGGTTTGATCACTTTATATATCTCGGTTAACTGTAAAACGTTGGTATTGAGTTGTTCAGTTCACGAACGAATGTTAAGTTCATATACTATTTGCGTTAAATACTATGTTAATAAATATTTTACAGAGAAACATTAACGTGCTATTAACGTGACATATAGTGTTATTTATGATAAAACCACCAACACTTGGATGCTTGGCAACAAACCTATTAAATTTGTTGTTAAACATAGATGATAAAAATGGACACAGCTTTCAAGTTATGGTTGGTAACAATTGGTACTAATCATCTGTGGGAATTAATATGTTTAAGAAAACCTGTTACGGCTGTTATAGAAAATTCGCAAGCTTTACCTGATTATGCAGTTATTATGAGAGCTACTAGTTTTCACATTTATATTTATATTTTTTATGCTACTGTTTAATAATTGCTGTTTTACAACAGCAATTATTAAAATCGATTACAATGAATAAAGCGGTCTTTGTACCATATACGAAATGGAAAATGTATGTATTACCGAATCTCAATAATTCAACTTAAGGCTTGTGGTCCATTAAGACTTCCTCAAACACTGACTCAACTAGATTTGGTATTGTAAGATTTGAAACGGAACGATACAATAACGTTAGAAAATACATTCGAGATTCAAGACTTCACTTAAATTATAAGCAAATCCCCACAGAAGTTATGAATCTGAACATTAACCAAGTAAATTACATCGAGCGTTCGTATGTTGGTAGAGAATCAACACCTACCTTGAATTATAACGATTTTAAAAATTTTCCATGTTTGTATTTGATTGCTCCAGATACAGCGATTCCATAAAGCCAGCTCCGGTAGATATCAAATTGGAAATGAAAAGTACTAAGAACTTTTTCGATCACACGAAATGTTATTGTGTCATTCCCGTGAGAGCGACGTCCAGTACGCCCGAGTCTCCAACATCGTGCGTTATATAATGTAAATCTTAATTGCCATACATAGTTTTTAGATGACGTTTATCGTTGTAGATATACAAGGCTTCTGTGTGACAGAGTAGGCAACCAAAGGATTAGTAATTTATAATAGTTATCAATCTGCACACTATATGTTTAAGACACCAAAACCGCAGATTTAGTTAAATATATAAAGTTGCTACAAAGAACACAGAAGTGTTTGGGTTATGATTGTGGTAACGTTGCTTTACAAGAATTACCCAACATAATAGAAAAACATATTATTGAAGAGCGGGTAGATTAAGTTTACGCGAAAGGTGTTATCATGAAAAGGTATATTAAAGAGGTGTTATTGAAATGTGATCTCAGCGGGGATGTTATCATAAAACGATGACGATTGCCGAAACTTGTAGCAGACCGTCCAATGTGTATGTATCACGCTGTTAAATTTGATAAAAGAAAATGTATTTGTGGTATTAGAAATTGTATACTATTATTTACTTAAATTGTAAACTTGTTACATAAATAAAAGAGCCATTGTAAAAGTAAATGTATTTATTAGTTTAGTTTTAAAATACATTTCCAGCCCAGTATCCATTCACAAAAGTCATCAATCCACTAAGCCTTCTGCAAACTTCAATTCTGCAACTCTAAATTTACTCGATGTATTCCTGGTAGATATTTTCATAATTAGTTGAAACTGTAACATTCATGTTTACATTTTTTTGTTCTTTATCTTCTCATATTTGGTGGTCGATGTTATCTAAAATCAGGACCGTTGTTTTTATTCACATGACACATCAACTTTTATGTTTCACCAACTAATAAGAAACTGAAAGAGTTTGAGCACTGGGATGATATAAACGTGTTGTTTGATAGACTGCGGCATTTAGTGGCTTCTCAAGCCGCTGGTAATAACGCACACAACAACGAAATTCAACCGATTTTCGAAGAACTGAAGGCAGTATCTGTTATATAAACAGACAGAGTTGCGTGTTTTTAATCACATTCAACATGCCGATCGAAAAATTCTGAGGTTCTGCAAATAATTTAAAACATCTAAACAGAATTGTTGAAAGAGAAACATTTCCGAAAACTACAAGTGGCGATTTTTATTCACTAAACCAACCAAGGCTTTCGCACTGAAATCCTCCCAGTTAATATCTTCTCCAATTGCAGTTGATACATAGCAGGTATACAGAACTATGTCAATCATTTCAATCCATACATAGCCTTTACCCTCTCTCGTTATGTATACTTGTGATTTGATAATCGCTACATATATCGCTACATCTACATTTTCGCCTGTTACCTATTTGGAGTTTGCCCCAGCCATGCGCTTGTTGGGTTCAGCTGTTATTGTTAACATAATGTCTTCCTTATTGCATCAATTTATTAATAAATCAATCGCGCTTTCCCTCCTATCCACATTCACTTGGAGCACCTTCATTTTAATTGTGTTAATCATTCCGTATTCTCCTTCTCTAGCACCTGTACATGTTCACTGTAATTAGCACAGTTCACAGACTCTGCACTGTGTCCCTCAGCATCGCATAAATAGCATCGCTTTTTATCGCAATTTTATCTTCCGAGGTTTTTCCTTAATCTATTGTCAAAATTATATATATGTGTCTTTCAGAACTGCTTGTGTCATCAAATACAGGGCAACTGCCCGCATTGTGAAGAAAGACTCGATTTGTTTCTACACAACATATCATTTTCCCTGCTTCCAGATTACCCTTACTTATATGCATTTTCCACCTGTCGATTACGTTCCGCAATTTTCTTCACAATATCGTCGTCTTGTTCTTCTCCTTTCCTATATATATATATATATATATATATATATATATATATATATATATATATATATATATATATATATATATTTGCTGTACGTTTGTGATTTTCTATTGGTTTGCGTGGACAGCAGTTTTGAACCGTCCCGGTTCATCATCAGCCCGCTTCGAAACTGCAGTCCAGTCAAACCAATAGGAAATCACAAACGTACAGCAAACAAATAAAGTGTTTACTTAAAAGTAATTACAGTGTAGTGCAATATTGCAATATATTATTTTATCCTAGTTATATAAATCCATCGCCCTTTCCCTCCTATCCACATTTACTTGGAGCGACTTCATTTTGATTTTGTTAATCTTTCCATATTCTCCTTCTCTAGCGCCTGCACCTGCTCACTGTAATTAGCACAGTTCACAGCATCGCTGCACATTTTCGGATTCCCTTCCGTTGTGACCTTTCCCACAACATTTGTATCATTCTTCTTCTGCGTCTTTTGTTCTGCGTTCTTATGCTATATGTCTATTCTATGCCAGGCAACACAATTGTGATATTCACATCGCTGAGATGTTATTTTTAAGCAACCAATGCGACATATCCTGATACATGCATGTCATGTTTCTGGGATGGTTTTCTGTTACCTATGATTTTGCGCTTACACTGGTACATGCTAGCGATGTTAGCTGTTACTTTTGAGATACATGGCTAACCTTTACATGCCAAGTATGTAACAGCGACATAGCAATAATTTACATTTCAGAAATTAATTTTAATGATATGCTAGCGATATTATAAACTATATCGCTGTTACTTCAGAAAAATAACATGCTAAGAATGTAATTGACACATGATGATCGTTACTTTATAGATTCACAGTTCATATTAACGCCACACCGTTTGTCATCGCTGGAATCGCATTGACACTTGGTTATTTTTTAACTTTTATTGTGTATTATGTGTGACATGTGACGCACGACAATGGCATACAAGAGTTCAGTGTTTTGTTGTGGATCTGGATTAATTATTGCAATTTATCTTTTAGCAAGAAGTTTTTTTTGTGTTTGTAGATTAAGCATTATCCTGCAATTACAATTACGAGGTAAGTACCTACCTATGTAGAATAATCTATTATCTAGTAAGTACATTTCCTAGGTTAAGTGTACCTATACCTACTTATTATATGATGAACATCTAATATGTTTGGCAAATCAAATCGATTATTTACAAACAATACAGCATTTTTGTGCATGGCAGTAGGCAGTAAGTAACAGTAAAACCGTCACAGAAAATTATCTGCTTAAATCGCAAATCTAGACAAAATGTTTACTGCAGTATCTGTTACTGTGTCACTGGTTTTGTCAAGAGTTAGCGCCAATTTTTATTAATCCGCATTTCATGATCAGAATTACTTTTGTGTTTGCACAACGTAAGAAACAATTGTTATGCTGAGGTGTTTAAGTTAACTATTTGAGTTAGATAATTTTATTGTCGTCCATTTCCTAATGTAAAATGTCAAAAGGTAATTTCACTGATTTCATATAGACAAAAAAGACGCGAAACCTAAAAAACAAACAAATTTACAGTCATGTTTCATTGCCATACAGGGAAATAATTTTAGATTGCAATAAAAATAATATAGGGAAGTTGCAACTTTTCCACATGTCGAGCCGAATTCGACTTCCGCTATTAATCAATTCCCACTACCAAAAAATATTGTTGATGATGCATTAGTAGTATCATCATTTATGTCTTTAATATTATCATCCAAACATTCAGTGGACTCAAAGGTTGACACAGTGTTTTAATAAACCAACAATAAAAATAATACCAATTTTTCTAACAGCTCGTTTTTGAAATTTCAGATGTAATTCTGCAGAACAACCAACTAAAAGAAAAAGGGTATGAAATTTCTGGTCCGGAGTGGTTCCATCAAGCAAGACAGAAACAGAAATGACAAAAAGCATATTTCACTAAAAAAAATATGAAAATTTACAGCTTAACTTTTAATTTATATAGACAATATGAGATCATTGTTGTTTCTATGTTTACAAATTCCAGCAAGTTTATGCATATGTTTTAAATTCATTTTTATTTTTAGATTTGTATTACGAGAATTTGGTTTTTTATTTAGTGTTTACTGAAAAAAATATTGTTTTGTGGTCCATAAAATACATGTTAACATTTTTTAGAAGTTTGCATTCACCTACACCTTTGGAATTCATTTTTAGTTTTATATTTATATTATGAGACTTTGTTTTTTCTATAAATGTAAGGTTAGTTGGAAAATGCATTGTTTTGTGCTGCATTAAATATATGTTAAATTTTTTAGAAGCTTCTATTTATGCATATATTTAGAATTCTTTTTTTTAAACTATATGAGAATTTTGTTTTTTCTTCATTTACTGAAAATGTTATAGTTTTTTATGTTGTATAAAATATATATTTCCTAGAAATCTAGAAAATAGAAGTTTATCTGTTGTTTTTATTGTCCCATTCATTTTTTTAATAAATGTTTTAGGCTCAAGTCAGATGCAGATTGAGTTTACTATTACCAATAACTATTAGTAACTGAGTATATATATATATACATATATATATATATATATATATATATATATATATATATATATATATATATATATATATATATATATATATATATATATATATTTATATATATATATATATATATATATATATATATATATATATATATATATATATATATATATATATATATATATATATATGTATGTATGTATGTATATAATTTACATGGCAGCCATGAAGTATCAATTATATACTGGGAATATATCATAGGACATCTCAAGTACATTATTTAGTTACATGGTAGAGATAAGTCTAGATACATGACTGAAATATTAGTAATTACATCTCCCTAACAGCACAAGTGATGTCTCCAGCATGTTAGACTGTGATGTCCCTGCGATGTATTGTCAATGTTGGCAGTTGCTGACATTTCCTAGCTCTGGTAACTTGCATAGACCTTACAAAGTACATCTCTGAGATGTACAATGTCACGCTGTTACATGCTAAATACATGATTGTTATGTAGTTGTGTTGCCTGGGATAGCATCTATGGCACTTAGGAACTATATTAATTTCTTTGCACGCCATCTGTGCCATCCTTTTTCCAGTTTTTTACTCTCCAGCGACTGCTGGCTGCATCCTTTGCAAAGTAACAAACGCTATTTTTATGCATTTTTGTTTGCCTTATCTGATAATCTAACCTCTAGGCTTTCCTTCTGTCCTTCCTTCGCGGCCCTTTTTAGCACTTCTTGAAGTTAGTTTTCCTCAACTGTCTCATCTATATCGAGTAACATTGACTGTCTTCCTTTTCTCTTTTATTTGCACTTTCACCACTCTTTCCAGTTTTGTAATATGTTGTTTTTTAAACACCTGCTTCTGTGCTTTATCCTTCCATCGTGTCTTTATCTGTACGTTATTGCTGTCTATTTTGTTTCTTTTGTCAACTGTTATCCCTCGGTGTTTACATTCCTTTTAAGACTTCTGATGATGTCCGCATAGTACTTTCCGGCTAGTGGTTTCAGAATTATTGTTTTTTTTTCTGATTTTCATACCACCTTCCCATGTAATCGTTTTCTTACCGGCTTTCTTGTTTCTACAGAATTGTATTTTTTGGCTTTCCCTCTCGTTAAGATAATGAAAGATACTAGAATTATGAGTAAAATGACTATTATCTTCAAAAAATAGGACGCACATGCGCGCATTCCCCATTATTGCGTAAATTCTTGTAAATATGGGGACGGCGCAAATGCCCGTCTTGGAAAAAATCAAACCACTACTCGACAAACTCAGTTATATTTGTTCTAATTTAAGTCACTGGACATAAATTTACTTACCTTTAAGAAAGTTACTACCTCGCCACACTGTAAAATTATGCTAATTAATTAACCGCAGCGAAAGTATTAATCATTGCGTTGTTTTAATTAGACAGTGGAACTCCACCGGCCATACCAGTTCTGAGCTGGCTTTTAATTAAAAGTCAGCTCAGCACTGGCATGGACGTGGACCGGCTTTTTCTTGGAATTTCCTGGAAAATTAGCCAGGGAAATCTTCCCGGTCTAAATAGATTAAACATTGATTTGTTTTAATTAGATAGATAATTCTCACGTCCATGCCAGTTCTGAGCTGACACTTAATTTAAAGCCAGCTCAGAACTGGTATGGACGGGGAACTCCGACTGTCAAATTAATGTTTAATCTCTTTGGAATGGGCAGATTTTCTTGGATAATTTCCCAAGAAGATCTGCTCTGTCTAAATAGATTAAACATTACTTTGTTTTAATTAGATAGTCGGATTCCCACGTCCATCTCAGTTCTGCGCTGACTTTTAATTAAAAGCGAGCTAAGAACTGGTATGGACGGAGGAATCCGACTGTTTAATTAAAACAAAGCAATGTTTAATCTATGGGCAGATTTTCCTGGCAGATTTCCATGAAAATCTGCCTATAGATTAAACATTGCATTGTTTTAATTAGACACTCGGATTCCCCCGTCCATACCAGTTCTCAGCTGGCTTTTAATTAATTAATAGGTCAGCATGAAAATCTGCCGGTCCAAATAAATTAATCTATTTGGAGCAATGTTTATACATTGCTTTGTTTTAATTAGATAGTCGGATTCCCCCGTCCATACCAGTTCTGAGCTGGCTTTTAATTAGAAGTCAGCGCGGAACTCGCATGGATGGGGGAATACGACTATCTAATTAAAACAAAGCAATGCTTAATCTGTTTGGACCGTGCAGATTTTCCTAGCAGATTAGCCAGAAAATCTTGCCTTTCCCAATAGATGAAACATTGCTTTGTTTTAATTAGACAGTCGGATTCCGCCGTCCTTACCAGTTTTGAGCTGGATTTTAATTAAAAGTCAGCTTAGAACTGGCATGGACTGGGGAATCCGACTGGAAAATTAGATAGGAAAATCTACCCATTCCAAATAGATTAAACATTAATTAGTCAGTCGGATTCGCCCGTCCATACCCGTTCTGAGTCGGCTTTTGATTAAAACTTAGCTCAGAACTGGG
This sequence comes from Tillus elongatus, assembly GCA_964006375.1. Lineage (NCBI taxonomy): Eukaryota > Metazoa > Arthropoda > Insecta > Coleoptera > Cleridae > Tillus > Tillus elongatus. The sequence goes on along the minus strand of OZ023270.1, from coordinate 43,750,703 downwards.
ACATACTGTAATGGGATTTTATAAATAAAGAAAAAAAACATTTTTTGTTACTTTTTAAAGTATTTCTTTTTTTTATATATTTTATGTTTTATATGAGTAAAGTGATTATTATCTTCAAAAAATAGGACGCACATGCGCCCTTTCCGCATTATTGCATAAATTCTTATAAATATGCGGACAGCGCAAATCGCCGTCTTAGAAAAAATCAAACCAATACTCGACAAACTCAGTTATATATTATTGAAGAGCGGGTAGATTAAGTTTACGCGAAAGGTGTTATCATGAAAAGGTATATTAAAGAGGTGTTATTGAAATGTGATCTCAGCGGGGATGTTATCATAAAACGATGACGATTGCCGAAACTTGTAGCAGACCATCCAATGTGTATGTATCACGCTGTTAAATTTGATAAAAGAAAATGTATTTATGGTATTAGAAATTGTATACTATTATTTACTTAAATTGTAAACTTTTTACATAAATAAAAGAACCATTGTAAAAATAAATGTATTTATTAGTTTTGTTTTAAAATACATTTCCAGACCAGTATCCATTCACAAAAGTCATCAATCCACTCAAGCCTTCTGCAAACTTCAATTCTGCAACTCTAAATTTACTCGATGTATTCCTGATAGATATTTTCATAATTAGTTGAAACTGTAACATTTTTCTATTTAATGTTTACATGTTTTCGTTCTTTATCTTCTCATATTTGGTGGTCGATGTTATCTAAAATCAGGACCGTGGTTTTTATTCACATGACACAACATGTTGATACAAACACAATCAACTTTTATGTTTCACCAACTAATAAGAAACTGAAAGAGTATGAGCACTGGGATGATATAAACGTGTTGTTTGATAGACTGTGGCATTTAGTGGCTTCTCAAGCCGCTGGTAATAACGCACACAACAACGAAATTCAACCGATTTTCGAAGAACTGAAGGCAGTATCTGTTATATAAACAGACAGAGTTGCGTGTTTTTAATCACATTCAACATGCCGATCGAAAAATTCTGAGGTTCTGCAAATAATTTAAAACATCTAAACAGAATTGTTGAAAGATAAACATTTCCGAAAACTACAAGTGGCGATTTTTATTCACTAAACCATCAATTGTGTAAAAATAGCGATCCTGTTCAACCTACAAATGTTCTATATAAAAAATTTGTTGATGAATGGATAGACTACTATCAAGAAACCAAAGACGACTACCAGAAAACTAAGGATAACTATAAGATGAACAAAGATGCTGTGACACTTCAAATTGCCATAATACATGATGCTGTACATAAGCCAGAGTTGGAAAAACGAATATAAATATAGATTTTAAAATATGCTGATTTTAAACATGAAGCTTACAGCTTATTTCCACTTAAAACTAGTGTGGATCAAGCATTACTTAGAATTGGAAAGGACATGAAGGGGTTGATAGATCAAACAACGTCTGCCCGTAGTAATACGTTTGCTACCATGGTTGATACCTGGATATCTAAGCTCCAAAAAGACTATATAAAATTGCCAGTTTCAAAACTTGAAGCTAACCTGAAAAATGCGTTTGCTACTAAAGATGATTTAAATCAAGCAGTGATCACGATTGAAAATAAACTTAATACTTAAAACATGTTTGCAACTAAAGAGTATAACAATGGATATCAATCTAAAGGATAAATAGAAGTCTGCTTAGGAAGCAGTGACTGCAGTTTGAGTTATGGTGGATAATCACATAGCACAAATGGAATTTAGTTGAAGTTAAATAAAATAAGTTAAGTGTAGGAATGTCTATCGAAAAGTTCAGACTTTCTGCAAAAGGTCAAAGCTTCTTAAACAATGAGAGTCATTTCCGGAAACTGTAATTGTGGCGCTTTTGATGTGCAAACCCACAAATTGTCTAACGTTGGTGATGCTAACAAACCTAAGATACTGAATCAGCTGGACACAAAATCTGAGCTGTACAAGCTAGTGGAAACTTTACATTCAACACCTTGAAACGTATTTTGGTTGAATAGGTTCGCCATTGTTACACAATTGACGGTTTTGTGAATAAAAATCCCCACTTGTAGTTTTCGGAAATGTCTCTTTTTGAACAATTCTGTTTAGATGTTTTAAATTATTTGCAGAACCTCAGAATTTTTCGATCGGCATGTTGAATGTGATTCAAAACACGCAACTCTGTCTGTTTATATAGCATACTGCCTTCAGTTGTTCGAAAATCGGTTGAATTTCGTTGTTGTGTGCGTTATTACCAGCGGCTTGAGAAGCCACTAAATGCCGCAATATATCAAACAACACGTTTATATCATCCCAGTGCTCATAGTCTTTCAGTTTCTTATTAGTTGGTGAAACATAAAAGTTGATTGTGTTTGTATCAACATAATGTGTCATGTGAATAAAAACAACGGTCCTGATTTTAGATAACATCGACCACCAAATATGAGAAGATAAAGAACGAAAACATGTAAAAATTCAATAGAAAAATGTTACAGTTTCAACTAATTATGAAAATATTTATCAGGAATACATCGAGTAAATTTAGAGTTGCAGAATTGAAGTTTGCAGAAGGCTTGAGTGGATTGATGACTTTTGTGAATGGATACTGGTCTGGAAATGTATTTTAAAACAAAACTAATAAATACATTTATTTTTACAATGGTTCTTTTATTTATGTAACAAGTTTACAATTTAATTAAATAATAGTATACAATTTCTAATACCACAAATACATTTTCTTTTATCAAATTTAACAGCGTGATACATACACATTGGATGGTCTGCTACAAGTTTCGGCAATCGTCATCGTTTTATGATAACATCCCCGCTGAGATCACATTTCAATAACACCTCTTTGATATACCTTTTCATGATAACACCTTTCGCGTAAACTTAATCTACCCGCTCTTCAATAATATGTTTTTCTATTATGTTGGGTAATTCTTGTAAAGCAACGTTACCACCATCATAACCCAAACACTTCTGTGTTCTTTGTAGCAACTTTATATATTTAACTAAATCTGCGCTTTTGGTGTCTTAAACATATAGTGTGCAGATTGATAACTATTATAAATTACTAATCCTTTGGTTGCCTACTCTGTCACACAGAAGCCTTGTATATCTACAACGATAAACCTCATCTAAAAACTATGTATGGCAATTAAGATTTACATTATATAACGCACGATGTTGGAGACTGGGGCGTACTGGACGTCGCTCTCACGGGAATTACACAATAACATTTCGTGTGATCGAGAAAGTTCTTAGTACTTTTCATTTCCAATTTGATATCCACCGGATCTCTATCTTTATGGAATCACTGTATCTGGAGCAATCAAATACCAACATGGAATATTTTTAAAATCGTTGTAATTCAAGGTAGGTGTTGATTCTCTACCAACATACGAACGCTCGATGTAATTTCATTGGTTAATGTTCAGATTAATACCATCTGTGGGGATTTGCTTATAATTTAAGTAAAGTCTTGAATCTCGAATGTATTTTCTAACGTTATTGTATCGATCCGTTTCAAATCTTACAATACCAAATCTAGTTGGGTCAGTGTTTGAGAAAGTCTTAATGGACCACAAGCCTTAAGTTGAATTATTGAGATTCGGTAATACATACATTTTCCATTTCCTATATGGTATAAGGACGGACCGCTTTATTCATTGTAATCGATTTTAATAATTGCTGTTGTATAACATCGTTAGGGTGAATATGTAGTACCATGCAATCAATGTTAAACATTTAAAGCTTTATCTGCATCTGCTGCGGCAAACAAATTTGGGCAATTTCTTGCTATCGGTTTTAACGAATTGCCAAAAGCTCTCTTATATAGTCTTTGAAAATATTACATAGGTATACAGTATCAGGACAGACCACTGTCTAACAGCTGTCCAACAGCTGTCGTGTCAAACTAATCGGTTGAATTTAGTTGTTGTGTGTGATATTACCAGCGGCTTGAGAATACACTAAAAGCCGCAGTCTATCACCCACCACGTTTATATCATCCCAGTGCACATACTCTTTCAACGTCTTATACCATAACCTGAAGTTATGAAAGTAGGACGTGGCAGCGCCTGCTTATTTTTTTAGAATTGGTATTACTACTTGTTGATAATTGGGAGAACTGTTTCTTAAAATGTCTTCTTCATGATCGTTCTCTTTTCTGTGAAAACTGGTAGCTCTCATAATAACTGCATAATCAGGTAAAGCTTGCGAATTTTCCATAACAGCCGTACAGGTTTTCTCAAACATTAATTTCCACAGATGATTAGTACCAATTGTTACCAACCATAACTTGAAAGCTATGGTCATTTTTATCATCTATGTTTAACAACAAATTTAATAGGTTTGTTGCCAAGCATCCAAGTGTTGGTGGTTTTATCATAAATAACACTATATGTCACGTTAATAGCACGTTAATGTTTCTCTGTGAAATATTTATCAACATAGTATTTAACACAAATAGTATATGAACTTAACATTCGTTCGTGAAGTGAACAACTCAATAACAACGTTTTACAGTTAACCAAGATATATAAAGTGATCAAACCCCTTGTGTTCAGTATCTTTAACATAAAATGTTTGTTTTGGCAAAATCCACCACAAAAGAATTTCAACTTTTCAAAACTCATATCGGTAGTTACATGATCATCATACACAGGACTGATTTCATATTCAATCGTTGTTCACATTGTAGCCAGAGAAATTACCTCTAGTCTGTATGTAGTAATTTCATCTTGTTTAAATAAAACTGTGTTAGCATTATCACGCATCAATTGTTTCGCATACAAATAGAAACTGTCAATATGTCTACTCATACAAAAATACGATTTTATTTTATCTTGCTTATCACAGGCTACATCGTCTAATATAAAAATTGAATTGCCCTTTGCATCTACTGGGTCTAATATATCCTTGTTTTCACTATATAGATAGTATCCAACACCATTTGTAGCACCCAACACCTCCTTTAACATGCTATATTTAGTCTGATATATAAAGGCTTTGAGTATACGTATATGTTTTCAAATTTTAAGTGGTGTGGACCAAACAACAAACTTAACATGATATTTGTTTACCATAACCACTTGGACCACATATCAAACTGAGGTTGGTAAAAGAAGTCCATATCTTTGCTGTTTGGGTGATGATGATGTAGTAACAACATCATCTATGTTTGTGACTGTTGGCTTTTGCGTGTTTTACAATACACATCGTTAACTAAACAAAAACTTTGTACGACCTCTACATCGTATATAAATACGCAGATATATCATACCTCATTAACAGTATCAATGTCTTGTTGACGCAGTTGACCTGTTGGGTGGACGTACCTGGTTATCAGGTCAGGTCAGATCAGGCCAGAGGTCCAGGCACTAAAGTTAAAGAACGTTTCACGAGAGGTGATCAAGGCATCAATAATCTAGATCGTGCTTCTCTCTCGAAAAGCACGATCTAGAGGATTGATATTGTATAATCATGATGTATACCAAAAGTATAATACTTATAATGTGGTCACTTATATTTAAAGTTTTTAAATAAAAGACTTGAACAGTAGTATCTGTGTTTCAGTCATTGCGCGTACGTTTGCTTTCAACGGTTCTACGTCGATTGAAATATTTCCAACGTTAGTGTTAAAATCACATTTTGATTAATCTCTCCGCTTGCAAACTTTCACAGATATAACACTATACCAGACATAGAGCGGGGGTTCACTACTTTTCTGCTGTGAGTGGTGAAAAGAACCGACTAGAAATAATTATTCCTGATGGTTCGTATGAAATCAGTGATCTTGATAAATACATTCAGAATGCATTGCGTCATTATATTAAAGATAAGCATCAGTACCCTGCAGTAGAGAACAACATCGACGTGGTAAAGCTGTTTTCGCTAAAAGCCAACAGCAACACATTAAAATGTGAGATAACATGTCAGTATGACACAGACTTTTCTATACATGCTTCAATAGCACCAATATTGGGGTTTTCTAAACAACGCCTTACCGCTAGTAAACTCCATGTTTCCGATTTAGCGCTGGAAATTGTGAGAGTAAAGACGATTTGTTTAAACTGTAGTATTGTGGATGTGGCCACGACGACAACCCTACGCATACAGTATTTTATTTATTTATTTATTTATTTGGTTACCAACGAGGTTGCCTCCAAAATAGGATCACATACAGAGTATACAAATACAAATATAGCAGTGATAACAAAAACATCATTCATTATTCTAAAAACAAATCAAAGCAATATTTAATTTAAGTTGTAAATACAATATGCACATACTTGTGCACACACTTATAATATGGAGGGAAATAAAGAATAAAAAAAAATCAAGGCAACAACAATAGTCGGACTTTCAGAGCTTTTTTATACCCGAGCAATCAGACACTGAACATGGCTGAGAACTCATTACCCGCTTTCAACATTCTTGACAGCGGAGAATTTAGAGCAGCGTTAGTTCTGCTAAAGGGCAAGGAAAAAGGTTCAGCCACCCTGAGAAGTCAATTTGGAACATTGAAACGTATATCACTTAGAAGTTCCGGACAGTCTATTAAACCGCTTAATATTTTAAAAAGGAAAAGACAATCTGAGACAAGCCGGCCTTCTTCCAATAATATAACTTCAAAACAATATCGCATAATTTTGTAATCATTATTAATATTTAACTTAAAAAAACGTTAAAAATCTATTTTGTATCTTTTCTAGACGCGCCTTGTAAATAAGATACTGGGGATTCCATACAGAAGACGCAAATTTTAATTTGCTGGCAACATACGCATTGTATAATGAGATAAAACATTTTTTATTGTAAAAAACTGCACCCTGTCGCATGATAAGCCCCAGCATACGATAACTGTCAGTAGCAAGATTGTCAATATGTCTGTAGAACAGTAGCTTGCTGACAAGGGTAACGCCTAGATCTTTTACATAAGCGACCCGTGTAATAATTAAGGTAAAGCTGATTTATGCTACAATAATTAGTCAAGTTGTTAAGGTCGGCCTGTAAACGCAAACAGTCTTGTTCACAATTAATAGGAATAAATAATTTGAGATCGTCGGCATACATCAAAAATTTACAGAATTGAAAACAAGTATTTATATCATTAACGTATACAAGAAATAATAGTGGTCCAAGGTGGGATCATTGGGGTACACCTGATGGTAATTCGTAAGGGATAGATTCGTAACCCAACACGGATATAAATTGAGATCTGTTTCTAATATACGAAGTAACCCAACGCAGAAGAACTCCATTGCACACCGATCACCTCCAGCTTTCTCAACAAAAGGCTATGATTCATTTTATCAAAGGCCTTGGAAAAATCAGTGTACACAGCATCCACCTGCTTTTCTGTTTCCAAAGATCTCAATAGAAATTCTGTATATAAAGTTAAGTTGGTGTCAACCGACCTGCCTCTATAAAAAACCATATTGCTCTGGAATAATTGTTTGTTTGACAAATTCAAAAAGCTTTACATATACCAGGGATTCAAATAATTTTCCAAATACATCTAAGATACTGATCAGACGATAATTTTTAATACATTTCCTAGGACCACCCTTATGTATAGGAATACCAGAGGCAGTCTTCCATTTTATGGGATAAATTCCAGAATGCAGGGATCTATTGAAAATCAACATCAGGGGTTCTAACAGAGAATCTCCACATCTCTTTACAAAATATGGCGACAATCCGTCAGGTCCAGCACCCTTTTTATCATCAAGCCTTGCCAAAGAATCAAGAATCTCGTCTGCAGTAATATAAGTGCTGGATAGAGAGCGTGAATCAATACCCACATCTGCATCATCCGTATACGGTGCGTCATCTCCGTTTTCATAAACGCTTCTAAAAAAGTGGGCAAAAAGATCGCAAATACCCCCTCCCGATGAAGCAGAACTTCATCTAATGTCATTGTAGACGGTATACCGTGATTGCCCCTCTTTAATGAGATATAACGCCAAAAACGGCTGGAATCCGAAGCAATTGAGTTCTCGATCAGTCTGATATAGTGGTCGTGATCATTAGCAATTTGCCGCTTGTAGCGAGCCCGTAACATTTTAAAGGAACTATAATCGGTCGTGTTTTTATAAAGTTTCCACTTTTTGTGATACTTATTTTTTTCTCTGATACTCTTAACTGTTGATGGAGAAAAATATGGGGGATATTTTTTCTTTATTCGGATCACTGGGACGTGATATTTAATGCAATCAGAGATAACAGAGTATAACTTTTTAACCATACGATCAATCTCCAAACCTTCCATCAGGGCACGCCAAGGAATATTTTTCAGAATATGATTTATCATAGGGTAATTTGCTTTTTTAAAATTAAAAGAGCTATTATCAGCCCTTTTTAAACAATGTACAGCTTTCATAGAGAGCATGAATTCAACAGCACGGTGGTGAACGTCCTCATCTACGAGAGGACAACAACAGTATAATAAACTCTCAACAATCTCTTCATTACACATAACAAGATCAAGTATTATATGGTTTACATTAGTAACATAATTAAACTGCTTAAAATTACATCATAAAAAGGCTTCAAGCAAAGGCACAGAGCTATTGTCAAAGTTAGCTAGAATTAAAGCTGCTGTATCTGCCAGTCGTTTCCACTCTATTGTAGGACGATTGAAGTCACCGCACAAAAGAAGTGGTGAATCGCCAACTGTTCCAATGAGATCACCCAGACCACTAGCAAAGCATTGCAATGAGTCTTCCGACTGTGGAGGAATATGTACACATCCTACCTAAAGCTTTATACCATTCCCAAGCGTCATCAATACCCAAAGATCCTCAACGTATGTTTTTAATTGCAGAACCGACGATGAGTTGAAAGTATTTTTTACCATGATTAACACGCCGCCTCCCCCAGATTTTTGTGAAGCTGAAGATGCGCGATCCCTACGATACACAGTGTAGTCATTCCGGTTTATTAATTCGCTGTCCAAAACTCCTTCTAGAAGCCAAGATTCCGTCACACAAACAATATCGAAGTTATTTGCAGCCAAATTTAGTCTAAAGTTTAAAAGTTTAGTTCTTAAACCGCGGGCGTTTTGATAAAAAACACTAAGAGCCATTTACACTTTAAAAAAATAAACAATTGTAAAGTATCAAAAGCAAACTAAAACTTACAGCTTGTCAAAAACATCCCGACCTCGAAGATGTATAACTCGAGACCGCTCTGTCTTTCGCGAGATAAATGGAGCCCAAACAATGGCCCGTTATAATACAATGTCGCCTTCCCACGGTAAGAACCGCTGAGTCAGCCGTCGTCTTAACGGAGCCAAGAACTTTGCAGATTCAAAGTGCAAGTAGAGCGGAATATCACTGTGAGAATCTACATCAGCAGATTCCTTGTTATCCAGAGACAATAGTGCCACGCCTGGAGGGAAGACTATAAAGAGGCTAATCACAGAGGTAGAACCGTTCATTCTTGTTCCGAGTTAGTCATTAGCACACCGAGTGCATAGACATTAGATCACATGTAGGTTGATCGTCTTATTTTTAGTATATTATATTATTCATTTTTTGTAACTAAGTAATTAAGTATTGATTGTTCAAAGTATCAAATAAATTGTTTTAAAAATTCAAACGTCTTAACCGTGAAGTTAAGTGGCGCAGTCGTTAGTATTGGTTAGAAAACCGAAAGCATATCGATTTTTAAGCGTATCGACGCCTAATAACCAATTCGAGCCAAGCAGAGCCAAGTTAAAGCAGAAATAGTGGCCAAGCAGAGCCAAATGGAAGCAGCAACCATCGTATTATGGTAAGTTTACTGCTATCCCATTTTTACATTTCCAATTTTTATATGTGTTGTATTGAAACGTTATATGTCTGATTCAGAGGAAGAATCACAAAGTTTATGTAACATAGAGTATAGATTTAGATCAATCAGCATTAGCGACAATAACAGAACAGTAAATTATTCAAATATTAATAAGAGTAGTAATAGTAGCAACATGACAGACCAATTCAAAGAATTTTTCTTAAAAGATATTCCCGAGTTCGACGGGCAACCAGCCAACGTAGGCAACTTTTTAAAGGCATGTGACTTGGTCATGAATCAGTTCTACATGCCAAACGAGAATCTGTATATGAATCACTTCTTGCTAAATTATGTTCAAACTAAACTAACGGGAACAGCCCGGCTTATAGTAAATACAAAGATAATTAATACGTGGGCAGACCTGAGAGAGGCCATTGTTCAGAATTTCAGTGACCAAAGAGATGATCATAGTTTATTAGCTGAGATGTTAACCTTGAAACAGCGTAATGCTGAAGACGCACTGTCGTTCGCGAACAGATGCCGTCATATAGAGCAATTGCTCATCTCGAGTTTAATAGCTAACGAGCAAAATGAAGGCGTGCGATTAATTAAGAAAGACATATACCAGAATCAAACATTAAAAGCGTTCTTAGGAGGGTTACGCAATCCGTTAGGGCTTGTCCTGCGTAGTTAAGGACCTTCGAGCATAGAACAAGCTTTGAAATTCGCATTCGCAGAGGAAAATTTCGATTATAGAGATAAAACAATAAATAAGAATTTCAGCAATAGTAATAAGTTAGAAGGACAGAACCGTACGTTCTTTCAGAGACAAAATAACCCACCTTTTCAGAATGTACAATTTCAGAGACCTTTCCAAACAAACTTTAGACCATTTCAACAACATAATAATCAAAACAATCACACAAATTCCCAGCCTAGACAAAATCAACAATTTGTACCAAGGCAAAATTTTTCGAGTCAATTTAGGCGACCCAACTTCAATAATCAACCGGGTCGACCCAATGTAAATCATAATACGAACAGAAATTATCACGAACCAATGGAAGTAGATAGTTCTAACACTAGACTGTCATTACCAAGGAGAGCAGCTCATGTAAATAATATAGAATTTAATGAGAACGATATAAACGAAACAAATTACGATTTAAATTATTTAAACGAAGAATTAAATTATGAAAATTCGCCAGCAAACGAATACGATAGTCAACAGCAAAATTTTCATATAGCAGACACGTATACGGACAACCGGTAGTAAATATTAACCATATAGATATGCCAACAAATAATTCAATTAACGAGGGCAGTGATAGTAGTTATAATTGTAAGAAAGGAATGAATGACCATAGAATTAATTTAAACTTGAACTTGAATAAGGACGCAAGCAACATGAGACCCATACATTCGCTTGATTTGGTTGACGAGTCAAAATCGAAGCAGAACGTTCAACAGAACAATAACAGTATTATGAATTATGTGAATTCCTGGCTCACCAGTGGTAATATAATAAGGAGATCAAACAAAAGTCCACAGAGCAGTTTAAATGAAGTTCCCATTACAAACGAACATTGTAACGAGGAAACTGATCTTAATAGGTTATATAATATATACGACGTCCAAACAAAAAGTAAAAATCAATTAAAATCTAGTACTAAATTAATTAAGCAGCCGGATAGAGCACTAGGTAGAAATAAATTAGTAGTAAGAAAACCAGATGAAGATGAACCTTTAGGTCAACATGATAATACGGGGAATACGGGGCTAAAAACGGTAAAACAGGTAGTAAGTGAAACAAAACCTAAAGCGGAAAACTCTAATGTTAATAATAAACAAATTTTTGCCATAAATAAAAATAGTACTGAAACAAACCCCATAAAAATCCAAAAGTCCAATATAACTAATAATTCTATAACAAAACTACCCATATTGGAAAAATTACAATCGGCATCAGATATTAGGCTACAAATCATGCTAGCGCATGAAACTAAACGCCGACATCGCCCATTTAGTGAAACCTGTACACAATGCAAAACAAATTCACTTTTCCCCAGATGAAACAGACAATTGAGAATTATATTAAAACCTGTGAATATTGTAACAAAAAAGATTACAATATATTTAAATTAAATAAACTAAATGAGCAATCGAATTATATTACCTAAGTAAGGTAAAACGGGAAAATCGGATATATCACATACATGACTTGACAATTACCTAAAGACTACAAACAAATAAAGCACACTAAGCAGACACCGTTACATTCATGACAAATATATACAGGCGACTAAGACGACGAAAAAACACACTTACTGTAACAAATACCTAAAATATACTAGTAGATAAACATTAAATAAAAATTATATTCAGGACCGCACTCAACAAATTTTAAATTGAATAACTAAGCTGATGATTAATATTGTCGTAAAGAAAAAGGACATATAGACGTATGTAATAAATCTTACCGTTATCACCTTGTCAAAAGTGGAATCAATAATGAAACCATTCATTACGTAATTAGAAAAGATTTTAGAAACATAACTCACCGATACACCACTGGGTATGGCACACAGATTTAAACTCAGATAGTTTAAAAAATACTGACAAACCAATCAGTCAGAAAGGACAGAAGGAATTATATATATGCAAATTTTAATTTAAATAAACCAGATCAAATAGAGAATTTTAGAAAAAGAATATTGGTTACCACAGAGGAAATATTACGGCATTTTTGTAAATAGACAAGATTACGAACTGGTAAGTTCGGCTATTGATAAAAACTGTAATAACGTAGAATCACCCAAATTTTATAGATGTATGAAATATACGTAATAGGTTAACCCTCTAAAAATATAATAACAATAATAATAATGGAAGAAACAAAAATTTTTTTTTAGGATAAATATTCAGATCAAAATGTTAGACAAAGTCGTGTCGAAACTTCTTCACAACTCTATTAAGAAAACACTTGTAACAAAACTACCGTAAGACACCTTAAAGGATTTTCACAACACAAGTATCGAACATTATCGACCATTTAAGACAAAAATTAAAAATAGGAAATCCATATAATTAGGACCATACTGTATATCTGATCATAAACAGACGATGCAGTCGTGAAGCCACTAACAAAAGGCTTAAAGTAAACTTATAAATAAACGTTAACGACAGGAACTACATTGGTGCCTTTAACTCGTGTAAAGACATTTTAATGCATTCACCTGTGTTATAACACCAGACTTTTCCAAATAAATATTATATTAACAACAAAATCGAGGTACAACAAAGATAAGAAAGAATTACTAGCCAGCGTAGGGGCAACCGATTATTTCAGCCTCACACTCAACAGTCTGTCAACCGAAACTAGAAAAAAGAATTAGTTAACAACAAAACTAATCAAAAAGTTCAAAATTACGGACGAACCAAATATATTCTAAGTCAGAAAATAGACGACAGACTTTCATATAAGTAAAATTTAAATTAAATAGAAACCAGCTATAGAAGAAAAATTATAACAGAACACGTTGACCACAAAATAAATGTTATTGTGTTGTATCAAACCAGATTAGGAACTAGCAAATTCAGCAATCAATAAAACTTTTAATAAGGGGACATCACCCATATTTTATAATTGGAGAACAAATTATTAGAAACAGAAAAATAATTATGATATATATGTATATTCATAGATATATTACGACAAGTAAAGGACACGGTTCGATAATGTCATTTCTTTAAATCATAACAAAACTATTCCAAGAAACCATAACGGAGAATTGAAACGGATAATCAAATCAAAGTACCTACAATGTAAAAAGTACATAAGACACTCGACATATATATGACTAAGTAAGCAACAAATTGGAATTGATACATAACGTAGGAGACAATGCACAGACTGACACAGACAATTTAAATAGCAAGCTTAATTCTTAAATGCATTAACGCACGTAACACTAGTAACATAATTATAAGACCGTTTCAAGTAACCCTAGTATTAGTAAATTATATAATCAGCTAGAAATAAGGTAAGGTAACGAATCAACCATTTAGGAATAAACTCCCAATAAATTAAATAAGAGCTAATAAATATCCACCAGTAGTTAACAATAACAAATTACAATGCTGCATAGCGAAATTTCATGATAAGTGAATTTTACTGCAGCAAGCAGGGATAATACATTTTACAGGATTTTTCCAAATAACAATATTATTAATAGACAAAAAAACGTGGCTTAATAAACGGACTAGGTTTTATATTTAAGTCAATCACTGGGAATCTCGAGTCACAGGATGGGGAACGCATTCAGCAAGCATTAGAAGTCTTAACGACAGATCAAAATAAAATTCATGAACTTTTAGGTTCCAAAAATTGGTCATGCTCGAGGCAATAGTCGAAGTTAATAGAACGATAGTAGGATGGAGTCATAACCAAGGCACGATAGTAAATAGGATAAATGAATTAGGTAATACAGTAGATAGCCTGCGAAGTGAACAAATAATAATGATAATGAGTTCACTATCATCGCATTGAGATTCTAGAGTACTCATGCAGCTAATATAATTATTAAACAATATTCAAGAAACAGCACTAACAACAGAAAATGCCATCACTTTTGCAAAATTAGGAATCTTTCACACATCCATACTAAAACCAACATTTATAATAAAAGAAATCAATAAAATCCAAAATTATGCAACTAATGCTAAAGTAATAACAACCACTGATCTAAATCTATACAAAAAAGTCTTTAAAATAAAAGCCGTCCAAAACAATTTCAATATTATATTTCAAATAGAAATACCTCTGGTAGATGAATCAGAATATGATTATTATCAACTATACACATTACCTGTCCCTAGAAAGACACACCTTTTTACCATGATAATTCCTAGAACCAAATACCTTATCCTAAGCAGTAAACAATATGCCTATCGTAATGAAGAATGTCAAAATTTAAAGAACCAGATAAATGTTTGCAAAGACGACAATCCAACAACCATGAATGATCAAAACCCAGGTGAAATAAAGCTAATAAAATTTCAAAAACCTATTAACAATTGTAATCAAGAATTAGTCAAAATTAATAGAACCACAGTTTCGAGATATGGAACCAGTCAGTATATAGTAATAGCACCCGAAGAAACTAACGCCAGAATAACTTGCAAGGAAAAGGAGTGGACCAACATCATCAAGGGTACAAAATTAATCAACCTGCAACCAAATTGCCAATTAACCATAGGCAACAAAATCTATAAGACCGGCCCAGCAACAGCAGAAACACAACAACTATTCAACCTGCCTACACTAGAAACCCCCATTCCAGAAGATCAACCAAATCCAGGACCAGTACCCGAAATATCATTAGAAAACGTACAGCTACACAACATCAATCAAATCCAACACCAACTTCAAAAAATTAAATAAAATATACCAGGACCTATAACAATACCAATCCATCACCTGAGTATATGGACAATATTACTGTACATAGCTGTCTTAATAACCATCACAACTATAGCAGTCCGAATGGGGTTGAAGAAACGAAGAACCAACAAAGAAGATAAAGGAACAAAAACAGGAACCACCGAGTCCGGATTTCCGTTGAAAATCCGGAACGAACCATAGCTTCGTCTTTAAAAAGGGGAGGAGATAAATGGAGCCCAAACAATGGCCCGTTATAATACAATGTCGCCTTCCCACGGTAAGAACCGCTGAGTCAGCCGTCGTCTTAACGGAGCCAAGAACTTTGCAGGTTCAAAGTGCAAGTAGAACGGAATATCACTGTGAGAATCTACATCAGCAGATTCCTTGTTATCCAGAGACAATAGTGCCACGCCTGGAGGGAAGACTATAAAGAGGCTAATCACAGAGGTAGAACCGTTCATTCTTGTTCCGAGTTAGTCATTAGCACACCGAGTGCATAGACATTAGATCACATGTAGGTTGATCGTCTTATTGTTAGTATATTATATTATTCATTTTTTGTAACTAAGTAATTAAGTATTGATTGTTCAAAGTATTAAATAAATTGTTTTAAAAATTCAAACGTCTTAACCGTGAAGTTAAGTCGCGTAAATATTTGGCCGTTTTTTACCCAAATAAACTGGTAGCTCTTCTCTCTTGCAACCCTTCTTGCATCTACCAACACTGGCTTATTCGAAGGAGTCAGATGTTCGCTAATGGAAAGTGCGTCAACAACCCCTTGACACCAGAACGCCCAGCATCTCCCAAAGAAGTTCTTCCGACCTTCCAAGCTGCGAGAAAATTATCTCTAATGTTCCGTGAATTAAATCTGACCACGACAGTTTTAGGTTTTTCTGGGATTCTTGTACGCAATATGACTACGCTCTACTGGGAAATTTGTAAATTCTCCTATTTTCTGTACCAGCTGAATTAGATTTTCCCCATTCTTCTGTGGAATGCCAAATACTTCAACATTGTTGCTTCGAGAAAACTGTTCCATTTCATCAATTCTCGTAATAGGTGCCATACACTCCGATGAAAATTTTTCAGCCTGAACTTGCAGATTATTCACCTTTTTTGTATAGGTCTTAAAGTCCTTCATCACAACTTCAAAATCGGAAATCTTATTTGAACAAAACATAACAGACTCCCGCAGCGTCCTCAGTTCCGCCCAAATCTCTCTAAGTAAGACTCGTATCTTCAGAACGCATGTCAGATCCTAAAGGAAGAGTAAGCTGCGCAGCCCCAGGTACAGCTGGTAGACCCGCAGCGTCCTCGTCGACTACGGCCACGGTAGTTAACTAACGCCGTGATCCTCCGTCTCCAGCAGCAGCGGGGCGATTTGTTGATTTTGTAGCAGCAACGGCACCGGCACCAGCTCTGCAGTTCGAACACAGCCAGGCTAAACCAGCAGCATTCTTTATTTGTATCAGCTGGTCTTTCGATAACTCGGAACATCGCCCGTTTGCATGAACCACCACACAGAATTCCTGGTGATTTTTTACTTATTGCTGTATAGTTAGTTTACTCCTATGGTAGATCCAGGTTATACAGTTGATATAAAACCATATAGTAAGGTAAACATTGTCGATCAGAATTCAGTACCTGTGTCGTTTCGATGTGAGGAGATTATTGTGATATTGGAATTGAGACAGAGACCACCATATTATGTTGATTACAAATTCTAGTAATCAAGCCGCTCCAGCTGAGGTATCTTCGGTACCTGCATCGAAGACGATTCTATCCTGGGAGCACATGCAGTATCTAGATTCATTGGGTTACGATCTCAAGCAAACCACATATATTCGCAGACCCTGTGCACGACGAAGGGAAAGAAATACACACATATGCTTGGCATTTCCACTGTATCGGCATTCCCACCTCTCCCGAAAGAATTGTGTTCGTTTTTGTGTAATCAGCTCTAAGATTTCGGGTGCGAATTAGAGTTTGTGAGTTTTTGGATGTATTTTGTGTGATGCATCTTTGTAGCTGTATTGTATAACGGTGGAGAATTCAGATATTGTTATTTATGTCTCGTGTTGTATTTGCGGGTTTATTATGATTTTTTTTTGACTGTTACCAGTTGGTTTAAATTGTGTTTTTTGTATGGGTGCGGGTGTGGATTTCTACAAGGATGGGGAGGTGATTTGAGTCTAGTTAATTGAGCGTTTTACGTCTCTTATATTTACATTATTTGAGATGCAGACGTCTATTGTTGAAGGTGTGTTGTCTGGGTAAGCAAAATGGTTATATGAATTATTTGGATAGTGGAGTGTGTATGTATTGTGTAAAATAGAACTGTATTTTACACAATACATACATACTCCACTATCCAATTCATTCATATAACCATTTTGCTTACTCACACTCAAATATGTCTACAACGAAGGTAACGGCCTTAAACTAAACAACTGTTTAGTTTAAGGCAGTTACCTTCGTTATAGACAGTTCAATTTGTGTTTGGCATTAAAGTCCCTTATATGAGTGTTTTGGGTTGTGAGCTTAGATCGTATTGTTATTCTTGATTGTCGATATTAGGATGGCGTACGTTTTTGTTGTAATAATTGATTACTGCTGTGTTATGTTTTTGTATGGTGGGTCTTTCGAACAAGGCGTTTGTGATGGAGTTAATTTTTGCTACCGAAAGATGCTGTTTACAATACAAATGGGGTGTTACGGAAATTGTCATGATCGTAGTATCGGAGTTTTGGTGTTCTTTGTGTTAGGTGTGTTTCCTGTATGCAGATTATATCTGGTTGAATTTTTTCGATTAAGATTTCGAGTTCGTTGAATTTGTCCTCAATGGCACAGGCATTCCAAGATTAAATTTTACTGTTTTTGGAGATAGATTTTAGCGACTTGATGGATAATACTTAGTTTTCCTAAGTTTTACACGAAACATAGTAAGGATTTGACTCAGGTCGCATATGTTACTGAGGATTTTTGGTTCGTTGAGTAATGTGCCAAATTGCCACATGTGAAATGTTGGAGCAATTGTCTTAGGTTGATCAGATTATGTGTGAGTTGCGTGTTTGACTTGGGAAAGGTGTGAGATGGTTTTGTGTGTTATATTGATTGGTTTTCACCAACTGATCCATATACTTGGTGTATACTGGGCACTTGCGGTAGTTATCTGCATGAAGACCCAGGCAGTTACATCACTGGATTTCCATATCACGTTCTTGCAAGTCCTTGGTAAAGTTCTTCTGGTGGCCACTAAAAACGATGACGAGGTTCCGTTCTTGCCTTTGAGTTTTATGCATGATTCCATAAGCGGCTTGGCCTTAGACATGCCTCAACTTCGTCTTTTTGGGGTCGGTTGCTGCTTTGACGAGTATCTTTTTAGTTCTATCTTTTTTTGGGCAGAATGTGGAAGATTAAATAATGCTGCTGCGATGTTCCTCTTTTATGTTCTCGTTGTCAGAGGTTGAAGAGGTATAAATTGTGATTTCCCAATTGCTGAGATAATTGATAAAATGAAGTAACTTACCTAGTTGTTTGATTCTGATATAGAATGGGCGGGTGTCTGCTACCTTCGTTTTCACAGTGCAATTAAGTTGCAACTGCCCACACCGTGCGGAGATTCCTGGGAAATGAGGATGTGTTGCGTTGTCGTTGAGGGCCCGATAAGATGGAAAGGGGTCCATCTGGTATCTAAGATACCTGGTATGAGTGAATCTTCCCCTTTGAGAGAGTGTGAAAGCCTTTCAGACTTAAGTCGAAAATAATAATAATAATAATAATAATAATAATAATAATAATAATAATAATAATAATAATAATAATAATAATAATAATAATAATAATAATAATAATAATAATAATAATAATAATAATAATAATAATAATAATAATAATAATAATAATAATAATAATAATAATAATAATAATAATAATAATAATAATAATAATAATACTGTTGTATTACCATCTTCGACATTCGTATAGGATAGACCAAACACCAGTGCTGCCTCACCAACCGGGGTATATTCAGTCCGTGGTGGAGAACAAGGGATGCCGTATATACTGTAGTTTCTCGGTCTCCACTGTCAGGCCAGCAGCCGCGAATATGCCTGACATTATCCTTCTCGACAAACAAAATAAAATCCTGTTTGTTATATAGTTCTCGGCTCCAGCTGAGGGTAACGTTAGTATAAAGGAGAGGGAAAAACAGACCAAGTATAGAGACCTTATGTTTGACGTTAGGCAGCTTTATCCGGGACACAATCTACGACTCGTCGTTCTGATTATTGGCTGTCTAGGGGGTGTACCCAATACGCTTCTGCTGGAACTCAACCCAATTTCCGCATGCCACGCCGCTGCATATTTACTAGCTTGCAGGGTGCAGAAATCTGCCAACTTTGAGTCTTTACGTCTCCTTCGATCTCTGAACCTGGATTAATGATTTCCGGCCCCGTGCCACCAACGCTGGAGCGGGCCAAGGGCACGGGTGTAATAAGTTTGGGTGGACATCAGAGTGTGTCGGAGCCTCGGACGGTTGCCCAACATATTTTATTCAGAAAAAACAGAAAATACCACCAACAATCCTAAATACTATCAATAAAACTCCGTCATTGCCGGTCCCAACCCAGGAAAAAGGACGAAGAGGTCTGTCTGGCCCCGATGGTACCCCTCTGGCTAGTGCCAGAGGTGGACAGTACAGCCATCACTGCTAGTTGTCCGCTGTCGAATTAACCCTCTTTTTCCTTAACTATATTACCTTACCCCTTTTTTACCCTACCTGGGCCACCAAAAGTAATTGGTAGCAAACTCATGAAAATGGAGTTTTAAGTAGTTAGTCGGATTACCACGTCCATGTCAGTTGGGCAACTGCCCGCATCGTGAAGAAAGACTCGATTTGTTTCTACACAACATATCATTTTCCCTGCTTCCAGTTTACCCTTACTTATAAGCATTTTCCACCTGTCGATTACGTTCCGCAATCTTCTTCACAATATCGTCGTCTTGATCTTCTCCTTTCCTAAGTATATATATATATATATATATATATATATATATATATATATATATATATATATATATATATATATATATATATATATATATATATATATATATATATATATATATATATATATATATATATATATATATATATATGTCTATCGTACACTTTGAACACATTTTATATGATACATCGCACAGTTTCAGCACAATTGAACAGGTTGAGCACGGTGTCGGAAGTGACATTGTCATGTATAGCATTCTTCAAGCACGTCAAGTGTCCAAACTGTTCAATGAAACACGTAACGTTCAGTTTGGACACCCGTTACGTATTCGTTTTCCTGATTTGTTTCTACACAACATATCATTTTCCCTGCTTCAAGTTTACCCTTACTTATAAGCATTTTCCACCTGTCGATTACGTTCCGCAATCTTCTTCACAATATCATTTAAAGAATTATATGTGAAATTACCATATTTTGTGTTACTTTTTGGAATAAAAAGCAATTCACAATAATTGAACTCTATATGCTTTAAAAAAAATAAAAATAAAACACATGTTGGTTATCTCAATTAACTAGTTATACAGAAATGTCTTTTGTACATTACATTTAAAGAATTATATGTGAAACTACCATATTTTGTGTTACTTTTTGGAATAAATAGCAATTCACAATAATTGAACTCCATATGTTTTGAAAAAATTAAAAATAAAACACATGTTGGTCATCTCAATGAACTATTTATACAGATATGTCTTTTGTACATTACATTTAAAGAATTTACATGTGAAACTACCATATTTTGTGTTACTTTTTGAAATAAATAGCAATTTACAATAATTGAAGTCCATATGTTTTGAAAAAATTAAAAATAAAACACATGTTGGTCATCTCAATGAACTATTTATACAAAAATGTCTTTTGTACATTACATTTAAAGAATTATATGTGAAACTACCATATTTTGTGTTACTTTTTGGAATAAATAGCAATCCACAATAATTGAACTCTATATACTTTAAAAAAATTAAAAATAAAACACATGTTGGTCATCTCAATTAACTAGTTATACAGAAATCTCTTTTGTACATTACATTTAAAAAATTTACATGTGAAACTACCATATTTTGTGTTACTTTTTGGAATAAATAGCAATTCACAATAATTGAACTCTATATGTTTTGAAAAAATTAAAAATAAAACACATGTTGGTCATCTCAATGAACTATTTATACAGAAATGTCTTTTGTACATTACATTTAAAGAATTATATGTGAAACTACCATATTTTGTGTTACTTTTTGGAATAAATAGCAATTCACATATGTTTTGAAAAAATTAAAAATAAAACACATGTTGGTTATCTCAATGAACTATTTATACAGAAATGTCTTTTGTACATTACATTTAAAGAATTATATGTGAAACTACCATATTTTGTGTTACTTTTTGGAATAAATAGCAATTCACAATAATTGAACTCTATATACTTTAAAAAAATTAAAAATAAAACACATGTTGGTCATCTCAATTAACTATTTATACAGAAATCTCTTTTGTACATTACATTTAAAAAATTTATATGTGAAACTACCATATTTTGTGTTACTTTTTGGAATAAATAGCAATTCACAATAATTGAACTCTATATGCTTTAAAAAAAATAAAAATAAAACACATGTTGGTTATCTCAATGAACTATTAATACAGAAATGTCTTTTGTACATTACATTTAAAGAATTATATGTGAAACTACCATATTTTGTGTTACTTTTTAGAATAAATAGCAATTCACAATAATTCAACTCTATTGGTTTTAAAAAATTTAAAAATAAAACACATGTTGGTCATCTCAATGAACTATTTATACAGATATGTCTTTTGTACATTACATTTAAAGAATTTACATGTGAAACTACCATATTTTGTGTTACTTTTTGGAATAAATAGCAATTCACAATAATTGAACTCTATGTTTTTTTAAAAAGTAAAAATAAAACACATGTTGGTCATCTCAATGAACTATTTATACAGAAATGTCTTTTGTACATTACATTTAAAGAATTATATGTGAAACTACCATATTTTGTGTTACTTTTTGGAATAAATAGCAATTCACAATAATTGAACTCTATATGCTTTAAAAAAAATAAAAATAAAACACATGTTGGTTATCTCAATGAACTATTAATACAGAAATGTCTTTTGTACATTACATTTAAAGAATTATATGTGAAACTACCATATTTTGTGTTACTTTTTAGAATAAATAGCAATTCACAATAATTCAACTCTATTGGTTTTAAAAAATTTAAAAATAAAACACATGTTGGTCATCTCAATGAACTATTTATACAGATATGTCTTTTGTACATTACATTTAAAGAATTTACATGTGAAACTACCATATTTTGTGTTACTTTTTGGAATAAATAGCAATTCACAATAATTGAACTCTATATGTTTTGAAAAAATTAAAAATAAAACACATGTTGGTCATCTCAATGAACTATTTATACAGAAATGTCTTTTGTACATTACATTTAAAGAATTATATGTGAAACTACCATATTTTGTGTTACTTTTTGGAATAAATAGCAATTCACAATAATTGAACTCCATATGTTTGGAAAAATTAAAAATAAAACACATGTTGGTCATCTCAATGAACTATTTATACAGAAATGTCTTTTGTACATTACATTTAAAGAATTATATGTGAAACTACCATATTTTGTGTTACTTTTTGAAATAAATAGCAATTTACAATAATTGAACTCTATATGTTTAAAAAAATTAATAATAATAGAAGCCTAATTAAAGAAGATACTCAACCGCTAGTCATTTTCATTAACAGTTATTTACAAATAAGACTACCTCAGAAATAGAACAATTAATTCAGAAAACTTAACAATTTGGAAGGGAGGCTTCTTCATTATTTTTACCTTCTTAGCTGATTCGATTATTATTCTAAATGTACATAAAAATTGTGCAATATACCTATTCGAAATTGTATTTTATATGCCCACTCAGTTAAATAGTCATATAATTGATTTCGCATATGTAGGTATTAACTATGATAGTAGTAGGTACTTATATTAATTACTTGGCATAATATTATGTGTAATAGCATGCCGAATAAATATTGCTATATATCACACAGTACCTCGAGATCGATAACGACATAAAAAAATTGCTTGTATATGCTGCGTTTTACATAAAAAATGTTCCTTTGAGTATATGCTGTGGTTCAAAGAAACTATACTAGATTAAGTATTTTTAAAAGTACCTATTAAAAAAATGTCACTCAATATTCGTTTATTGTTTTTAGTTAACTTTAGTCAATAGCTAAATCACAGACGGTATATTGAGTATTGGGTCAGTGACTAACTTTATATAGTCACAATTAAAGACGCGCAATTACAAGCCATACAAACATTTAAAGAATTTGAATTTAATGTTAGTGAAGAATCTAGAATGCAGAAAGCTAACAAGACTGTAAAAATTAACAAAACCCTTCATTCCAAATTGTCACTCACTCATATTAATTAATTGTTGTTTCTGAGGTAAGTCCTTATTATAGATAACTATTAACGAAATAATGCAAGACTAGCCTTTATGTACCTTCTTCATTAGGGCGAAATATGTACTTTAAACAGTTCTTTTTTGTAACTAGTAACCACTAAATGAAGTAGGTACCTACTTAGCTTGCGGTCGTTGCCTGTTCTAACTTTAAAACATATAAACTTACATAGTTTCATGTGGACGCCAGGAACCAGTAAATAGTACGTAATAATCATTTGACGACATAATTTGTAAAATTATGTCAAATAAGTATTACTATAATTATTAATATCAATACCTTTACTAGCGACTAAAAATGAATTGTTCGTATGTTGTATATTAACATAAAAATGTTACCTTTAGTACAGGCCATAGTTTTAACAAAAACAAAGACAACTTGTTTAGAGGAGCTTTAGTATTTTTGTAGAAACACAGGAAAAAATCGAATTCAATGTTTCCAGCGACGTTTATTTTATTTGGATCAATTGGTAAATCAGATACGGTATAGTTAGTCAATGGGTAAGCCTTAAATGCCATAAAATTTGCATAAGAACATAGAGATGTAAAAAAATCATAGAATAATTTGAATTTAAGATAATAAAATCAAAGCATGAAAGCGGAATCTATGGATAATTCCACATCAATGACATATAGAGTATGTTTATGTTCCGCATATATTCTTGTAGTAAAAATTGCTAAATACAAAACGGATCACATTAGCAAGGTTAGGAAATTTCTTTCCGACCGGTTCTATCACGTCTATGGTTCTATCTATCTATCAAACTATAGTTTAAATTAATTGCCATTGCTGTTATCTGGTAGGTAGGCATGGCTTCAATGTATGTAGAGTTTGAATTAAGCAATTCTTATACTTGCACGTACTCAGACTTTTATGTCTTTACTATAAATTTCCAATTTTAGAATTCAAAATAACGTATTTTGTTACGAAAAATTGAAAATGGAAATTAATAAAGCACGATCGCGCGACGTACGTCAAAGATTACTGTGGCTTACTGTTTAGTTCATATTAGTCGTTATTGTGCGTTTTCTGTTTGCTGGATAAAACTTCATCAAAAGAACCCAGAAGATGGCTTTCAGAATAATTAGTATCGTTTTGATCTATTAATTATCGTTATCATGAGTACATGAAATGTATCAAACATGGTGAAAATAGCTTGAACTCTGGGCATCTAATCTGACAGCGAATTTACCACTGATCAAACCTATAATATAATGACTTAGAAGAAATATGATATTGCGCATATGCCCCGCCCCATCCTATGACGTCACGTGGTGAGTAACGTTATAGAAGTCCAACTACACACTTAAAACAAAGTCATTCGCAATCAAAAAGTTTCTATACGTCAGCTTAATGTGGTTGAAATTACGCCTATATTGTCTTTTTCAGATCATATAAATCGCAGCACTAAATTTAATCTTTTGCATTTTTATTACTTCCAACTGTATGCACTTAAATATTAGTACAATACGTAATTTGTTAGGAGGTTGTGATGAAAAGTCAAACCCCACTCCACGACAGCATATTATTGTTGCATTGGACTCACCACTTGACACTATGCGCGTGACAGGTCGAAAAATAGGTAGTCTGAATATCATATCTCTCGTTATTTGTATCATGGATCAAACCTATCAACTAACATATATATGTATATATAAAGCGACCCTATGCAAATTTGTCTTAACAAAGGACAATATAAATCTGCATTAAGATGTTTCAAAATTTCAAAAAAACTCTTTAAATCTGCGTTCAAGCCATGTTGCCAAAATTATTGTTACATCTTAACTTCCCTTTAAAAATAATTATTTGTCCTTTTGGTATCACATTATCACTTATTCATTAAACCTATATCCTTGGAAGTGATCTCCTGTTCCGTGAAAAACTAGAGTTCCTAACCTAAAAAAAACCATCTACGTCATATGAGTCATTTGTTGACATTTGGCAACGCTGTTGAGCTCACCACTATCGAAACGAGTTTCTATACTTTGCATGTCAAATCTTTAGTGGAAAAATGCGCTAGCGCAAAGGTACGAGTTAAAATAAGAACTATGAGTTTTCGAAAATGCAGATTTCGATTATTTCTTCATTTTCTCATTAAAAAAAGTCTGGACGCAACATGGAAGTGAATTTTCATAAAAATGTTTTTAATAGCAAATATGTCTCTGTAATTCAAGGAAGCATAATTAATGTTTCATCAATTTTTCCTCTTCGATTCGGGCTTCTAAATCTACTATTGCCAATCGTCGAGGCCAGGAATTAATATCGTCATATCCTGAGTTACATAATAGGTATATATTTCAATGGTAATAGTAACAATCATTTGGTATAATATAATTTTTGATATTGTGCCAAATAAATATTACTATTAATTAGTATTAACATCAGTCGATTGGGATAGTTATGTATGTATGTATGATAAAAATTCAACTTTTTGTATCCACATGCACTATGTGTACATCAGCTTTAGTATTATGTTTAAAGAAACCTATAAGAAAAATAATATTCGATATTCTTCCTGGTAGTTAAATTTAGTCAATTGCCAAATTATCATTGCTGCATTTAGTCAATTGCCAAATTTTTTATGCCACCTGGCGACACAGAGTCGAGATATTACAAATCATCCAAACATTCAAAAAAATTTAACTTAGAGTTGTTAAAGAATAAATAAATATCAAAGTATTTAATTAGCATGTAATCAAACTGTTTTTTTATCTGTTTATTAATTGATATTGTAAATACAGATGAAATACAAATCACCAACGTACATTACGGTCAAATTTCTTGTTTTAATAATACTATAGACCTAGATAACTGTTGGTACATTATTTGAAGACAGTTATACCAGAACAACCACATATAACTGAAAAATTATGATCTTTAAAAATCATGGTTTGTGTCCGTGCTAAGTGCCTAGACTTTTAGTCTCCAAACTGTACATTAAATAATAGT
Source organism: Tillus elongatus (assembly GCA_964006375.1). Classification (NCBI taxonomy): domain Eukaryota; kingdom Metazoa; phylum Arthropoda; class Insecta; order Coleoptera; family Cleridae; genus Tillus; species Tillus elongatus. The sequence continues at coordinate 43,723,947 of OZ023270.1, read as the reverse complement.
TACACTTTGAGGTCGGCCCTCAAACTGTCCAAATGTCCTCATACTGTACATACAATTGATGAATACGTCCTCAAACTGTACCTTTCATATATATATATATATATATATATATATATATATATATATATATATATATATATATATATATATATATATATATATATATATATATATATATATATATATATATATATATATGTCTATCGTACACTTTGAACACATGTTATATGATACATCGCACAGTTTCAGCACAATTGAACAGGTTGAGCACGGTGTCGGAAGTGACATTGTCATGTATAGCATTCTTCAAGCACGTCAAGTGTCCAAACTGTTCAATGAAACACGTAACGTTCAGTTTGGACACCCGTTACGTATTCGTTTTCCTGAAGTGGCAGCATACCAAAATGAAAGTTGTTTAAACAAAAATTCATTAAATTGATCTGCATCCATTCAGAAAATCAATCACTTAAACAAATTTTTTAAATCTCCTAAATTATTATCTACCCATGTTGATCAATTTTGATAATTAATAGTTTCTTTATTCACTTAAAATACTTTCATCTTTTTTATATCTTTACCTCCCCATCTTACAATACTAAAAACAATCGATTTCAATTTCATTCGCGCCCTCTGATTTATTGGGTAGAATGAGCCATACTATTGACTAACATTAGAATGTTAATTTTAGTTGAAATTCAGAGCAAACAATCTTCCTTGTTTCATTCTTATGGCTTATATATGTTAATACGCCAAATTGACAATAATTGGTTTATTTTTACAATGAGAATTTCATAAAGATTAAAAACCTCAAAAATTGACAGATAAAATTTGTTTAGAATTTAAGTAATTTGTTATTTTGTTAGTTAAAAGTAAAAGGTCAAAATAATAATAATTGACATGCCTATGGCATGAACACCATCTAACGATAAATAGTAGAACTTCAATTATTTAATTACACTAGGGTAACATATTGTACGTCAGTTCATGATTCTAAATACGCAGAGTTAGCAAAGTTTGGAATGGGGGTTAGGGATTATGTATACTTTTTTTCGTTAACGTTGGCCTATTTCCGCACTATGGCCAATCACCGACGCCACTACTCAACTATAATTAGAGGTTGAGTTCACTGTGTACAGGTTCCCATTGCGACATAACATGGGCCGAGTTTACTATACGCCAGCAGCTGAGTTTAAGCGCTTATCTGCTGACTACCGATACGTTTCAGCGGTTGGAGACAGATGAACGCAATCTTGACTTCAAGCACTATTTTGTAAAGTTTGTCTTTCATTCCCCGCTTTAGCAAATTGGCAACAGTTGAGTTCCAGAAGAGACACAGCGGGACTGGTCAACGCATTTTGTTGACACAACTATTCAACTGAGGGCGCCTAGTGAACTCAGCCAATCTTCCATTTATTGGTGTATAATAATATATAATTCAAACAAAAACACATATCGACGCAAACGGTTGTACCCTAATCAAATATTATTAAAATTCGTTTACGTTAATACTCTCTGTTCTAATCGTAAGTGATGTCGTAATCGTACATCCTAACGTGCAACAAATAACTAACCAATTAAAGAATGTCAAAGAACTAACCAATCAAAGAGCGCCATCTGTCAATGGGATAGATTAAAACAAGAAAAACAGGAATTTATTACTACTTTCGGTAAATCTACAGCGAAGTTTTCTAGAAATCTGTTATAATGAATCAGGTGTCCAGAATAAACTAATAAAATGTTATAAAATCGAGTCAGAATATAGTCTATGAAAATGCTCTACCTGCTTTAACTCTCAGTTGAGGCACATTTTTAACCGTACTTCCCACGCTTGCTTTGGAGTCTAGAAAATTGTTAATACACCGTCTTTATATGATCACTCGTTTGGCGATTTTTCAGCTATTGAAAGCAAATTTCTGATGAAAATCCAGTTATTATTTAGTCTAATAACGTTGTTTTAGGGATATTTCTATAATGCTTGTTATGAATATGAAGAATAAAGCGTGAATGCTATTTCTCTATTGTATATATATATATATATATATATATATATATATATATATATATATATATATATATATATATATATATATATATATATATATATATATATATATATATATATATATATATATATATATATATATATATATATATATATATATATATATATATATATATATATATATATATATATATATATATATATATATATATATATATATATATATATATATATATTGCACTAATGCCAATGATACAATAAATTCTTGTGCTTGAAATCATTTTGGCCGATTGCTTACTGACATACAGTAACGATGAAAAAGGGTTTACCTAATAGTTTTCATTTTTCCTCGCCATTCAAACAGGTACTTCCATATGTTTTTGTTAAATTTAGTAAGTTAATACATTTTCTGATGTGTTTTCAGAAGCATAAAATATTAATTCACAATTTATACTTGTCTCCATAACCTCCATCTACGACGTAAAATTTTATCCAGTAAGTAAATGCAGAAAATTGTGATTTTTCATCTATACAATGATTTATAGGAACTGATTTGGTCAAATAATACTCATTTTAAGAACATCAAAAAAGATGCACTCTTTTATTTTTTTAACATTCTTAAACTTTATAGTAGGCTACTACGAGCTTTCACAGGGTTCCCACTAAAAACAGCGCATCAATTTCCCTGACTTTTCCCTAATTTTCCTGACATGCCAAAATTTATTTCCCCGACTTTGACCTTTTAGAATTTACCCCCAACAAGTACAACGCTACACTACTACAAAATACAGTAGGTCCTCGCGTCATAGCGGAAAACACACTTCCCCATTTCAAACACAAAGCGACCATTGAACGCAAAACTAAAGAAAAACAATTATTGTGGTTTTGTGGAAAAATAAATCATTTCAGAATTTCACAAAAAGCAAACATTGTTTCACTTATTTATCATAAAAAGGCAACAAATAATTTTTCCCTAACAAGGACAAAAATTCCCCGACTCTTAGTCAATATTTTCACAAATTTTCACAATTTTTTCCTGATTTCCCTGAAAAGAATTTTTCTCCTACAAATTCCCTGACTTTTCCCGGTTTTCCAGACGAGTGGGAACCCTGTTTCAATTACTACTGATTTTGAAAGTAATTTGTTTCACTAAGTGAAGATTAGAACTGTGATGAGCACTGATAAGTGCACTTGGAGAACCCAAATTACCACAACATATCTTTTTAAAGATCTGAAGCTCACTTTAGTAACAAAGTTAGCGTCATCAGAGGATGAAAAATTCTCACTGCTGAAATTTTTCATTCTCTGATGACTCTAACTTTGTTAGTGAGAGGATCGTCAGGTCTTTAAATAGATGTGTTGTGGTGATCTGGGTTTTCCAAGCGTACTTAATTTGTTTCAAACATCTATTTTTATATTTAATTATGGCACGAAAATGATATACGCATTGGTAAATACGAAATGATTTTTTTTTAAATTAAGCCGTAATGAAAAATAAATGAGTACAATTGAAATATAGCAATACTTCTTATGCCACATATCTTTCTGTTGGAAAATTGCCTAGACTGCAGTTCACTTGGGTTTCCTTCCAGTTCAAAGTTATAATTCAATGTAGCCATAAACATAATAGGTAAGGTCAAGTTGGGTCATAGGCTTGTTAATTGCTATTCAAAACAAACCAAACATGTACATTATTCGTAAAATCGGCAATCGAGCAAATAAGATTCGCGTTCCCTCGTTGTTATTTTGTTTTGCGGTCCATAAGTCTGTTTTATGACTCAAGGGAAAATTTTACGCCTCCTATTGTAGTTTCCAAGATACTGCCACTAGCCACTTTTGCATAAAAAAGATTTTGTAACATAGGTACCTATGCCTACCCTAAATAGTCTAGCGATTTCATCAATTCCTGATTCCCTTAACAAAAAATCGCTAATAACACGAGAAATAACTTTTAGTAAAAAATATACAGTTTTGTGTGATGTGTTCAAAGTCACTTAAAAAGTGGTTGGTCATATACAAGCAGTGAAGTTAACTATAATTATAGGTTGATTTCACTGTGTACAGGTTCCCATTGCAACATGTTTGTTAACAATGGCCAAGTACACTAGGCGCCCGCAACTGTGTTTAAGCGCTATCTGCTGACTACCGATAGGTTTCAGGGGTTGGAGACAGATAAACGCAATCTTGACATCAAGCACTATTTTGTGAAGGTTGTCCTTCACTCCGCGCTTTAAGAAATTGGCAACAGTTGAGTTCCAAAAGAAACACAGCGGGACCGGAGAACGTATTTTGTTGACACAACTATTCAACTGTTGGCGTCTGTTGAACTCAGCCAATCTGCTGTTTATAGGTGCATAATATATAACTCAAACAAAAACACTTAACAGTGCAGGCGGCTGTATTCTAATCAAAGAATATTAAAATTCGTTTACGTTAATACTCTTTGTTCTAATCATAAGTCATGTCGTAATCGTACATCCTACCGGGCAACTAAGTAACTAACCAATCAAAGACGTCTAACAGCGCCATCTGTTAATGGGATAGATGAAAACGAAAAACAGGAATTTATTACTATTTTCAGTAAATCTATTACGAAGTTTTCTAAACTCTGTTATAATGAATTAGGTGTCCAGAAAAGAACAATAAAATTTTATAAAATCCAGTGAGAATATAAACTATAAACGTGGTCTGTTTTGCTTTGGCTTTAATTCTCAGTTGTGACACATTTTTAACCGTACTGCCCGCGTTTGCTTTAGAGGCTAGAAAATTATTAATACACCGTCTTTATATGATCACTCGTTTGGCGATTTTTCAGCTATTTTAAGCAAAATACTAATGAAAATCCAGTTATTATTTAGTCTAATAACGTTGTCTTAGGGATATTTCTATAATGCTTGTTATGAATATGAAGTATCAAGCGTGAATGCTATTTCTCTATTAAATTGTAGCTCTAATTAATGCCAATGATACAATAAATTCTTGTGCTTCAAATCAATTTGACCGATTGCTTACATACTACTGACATACAATAACTATAAAAAGGCGTGTATCTAATAGTTTTCATTATTTCTCGCCATTCAAACAGGTACTTACACATGTTTTTTTATTTAATTTCGGAAGTCAATACATTTTCTGTGGTGTTTTCACATTATTTGCTATTTGATGTGGAATGAAAAGTATAAAATATTAATTCCCAATTATACTTGCCTCCATAACGTCCATCTGCGACGTAAATTTTTATCCAATAACTAAATGCAGAAAATGGTGATTGTGCACCCGCAATGATTTACAGAACTGATTTGGTCAAAGAACCTTATTTTACATACTGTAGAGCGATATCGTTATTAAATTTTGTGATATACACATCCAGAATATATACAAAGTGTATAAGGTGTATGAACTGTAACGATTAGAAGTTAAGGTTCCATCATAAATATGATAAAAAGAGTTAATACCTTTTAATAAACAAAACACATTGAAACTAAATCTTACTTGAAATCCCCTTTCCCTAATAGCGTGAGGGTTTTGATTTGCCCAAACATGACTGCTATGTCTATTGAAAACTCCTTCATGAGAAAATTTTGATTCATCAGCCCATATATATATATATATATATATTTTAAAAGTCATCATCTCCTTGAATATGAATTAACATCGTTTCCCAAAACTGGACCCTTTTACTAGCATCTTCTGGATGCAGGGCTTGCACTAAAGTAAACTTATAATTGTGCATTTTGTGCTTCCACAAGACTATTTCCACAGAAGAGTAAGGAATACCTATGTCGTTCACTGCAGTGTAAATAGAGGCATGTGGATATGCTTCGAAATAAGCCTGGACAGTTATTTCGTTATCTTCATCTCTAGTCACTGGACTGGTATTCACTTTGGGTGTTTTAAAAGTACCAAATTCTAGGAAATGTGACTCAATCCTTCTAAACTTCTTTTCACTCATGGGTGGCAGATTAGGATTTAACTCATTAAACCTTCTACATGTTCTACTAATAATTCGGTTACATTCTCTATGGATGTAAAGTAAATGCAAATAATCTGCATTGGAATAATGATTTTCCATCTTAACTGTGAATTAGTACGTTGAGATTTATCGAATAATTTAGAATGACAAGTATGTAATATAAATTGTTCATCATGGCACACTTGCCTTAACGTTGACGTTCAACCATAGTATAAGGAGAAATTATGCTGTGTTATGTTTTTGAATGTCTCTAAATACCTCAAAAACTGTCCTTTTTAGCTATAGGAAATACCCAATATAGGTCGGAAAGTTATCAAAAAAAGGAATCGGTTGGAACTGCAAGTTACTGTATGTCCCTTTTAAAATAAGACACTCATTAAAGGCAGAAGTAGTCAAAGGGTGGCGCTACCCCGCTGACCATTAATATTTTCAAATCAATTTTCAAAGAAAACTATATAAGAGATAGGTATAGGGTAATGTATACTTAGAAGATAGGGAATTTAACGCCGAATCAGATGCTGGGGACATATGGGTACCCTTTTATTAAAAAAATCAATTTATCCTGATTGAAAATTTTCAAATTCAAATGTATTTTATAAATAACAGTTATCTTAAAATCATATTGTGTTTATAACAGTATGTAGAAATTTTTACGCTCTATTGGATAGTGAAAACCGTATGTTTCTGTCTTGCATGTCTTTAAAGATATCGGAATTTTTCTAAAGTGCTCCAATCGTAACGTTTTCTACAAAATGGCGAATAAATCCGAAACGGTACAAACTAGCCCGACTATGTTGTCATAAAGTTGCCCTTAAATTGAAGGTGTAATTCAAAAAGCTAATAATATACAGGGTGTTCTATTTAAAAAAACAAAGTTTGTGTCGACTTCCGGTATAACCGGAAGTGCAGGCTAATTGAAAATATTTTAGTTAGAAAGATCAGTATCAAAAACGTGCGGATACAAATTTTCAGAATTTAAATAGATATAGTTCTCCAGAAACGTCTAATAGGTCACTCACCGTGGAGCACCCTGTATATTTGCGGAGATTGCGTTAACTAGGCTTTTTCAGGAAAATAAACCACTTCATAGAATTTGTTAGAAAACATAAACCAGTTATTTGTTTTGTTAAATACAGTAGGTACTAATACAAATGCAGCCAGTTAGGTTTCATTTTTTTAAGCTTACTTTCTGAAGCACATAAGCTAGTTTAGTAAAACAGTGCAATATCCCGACAAAATTATATTTTGTTATAAGCTAGTTATTTTACAACTATTTTTTTGCACATTTTAGTGAGTACTTTAGGTAAATTAATTTGAAAACTTTTTAAGTACTTAACGCTTAGTAAAAGCAAAATAAATAACAGGGTTTGAGCTTTTTGACATACTAGCTTGTAAACATTCTTAAACAAATTTATTTCCTAATTTGCAGATGAGTTACTGTAAGCAAAATTCTAACAGTGATGTTAGTTCGTCAGTGTCTTTTGATGAAATTAGCTCTGTAGATTCATTTTCCATTTGTTCGGACTCTGCGTCTTCAGAATCATACCTATATTCACCAAATACACATATAACAGAGGTAACACAGGTATCATTTGCCTTTTTTTTTTTTTGTTCCCTCAGGGCTCGTCCGCGGCCTTGCCGCCCCGATAGCACCGCAACCCTTGGTTGATTGTGCATACCCCTAGTCTTACTCCACCCATTCCAAAATCACTGTGCCTTGAACTAGTCTGCACAGCGATTGGTAGGGTGAAGTTTTATATTGCTCTGTCTCCGGTGTAGAGTGACCGTAGATCAGTTGTCTTTTCCGGTCCAGAGCTATACACTCGCACAAGATGTGCTGGGCTGATTCCTCCCCCTCGCCGCAGAGTCTGCATGCGAGGTCCCCTTCGAACCGCCCCATTTTATGCAGGTGTTTCTTGACGGCCATGTGTCCCGTCAAGAGACCTGTTGTGTTTCTGAGCTGTCCTCTGCTAAGGTTTAGCAGCTCCACAGCTCTCTTTGAACTGGGTCCGTCAATTATTGACTTCCCATGTCTGAGCCCTGGACAGTCCGCCCAGTACACCTTGTGTTGGTTTCTGACCCAGGACTTAATGGCTCCCCTGGCAGTGCTCTTTGACACGCCCAGAGCCGGTTCTGGTCCCATAAATGGTTCTGCTGACCCTCTCTTCGCGAGACTGTCAGCTTCTTCATTGCCTTTGACCCCCGAGTGACCCGGCACCCAGATGAGGGTCACCTCATTCTGCCCAGCCAGGTCGCTCGTCTCGTCTGGGCACTCACTCACCAGCCAGGAATTTACCCGTGGGCTACTTAGTGCCTTAAGGGCTGCCTGGCTGTCTGTGGCTATGAGGATCCGCTTGTTAGTGTAGCCCCTCCTCTTGTTCTCCCGCACACAGTGCAGGATGGCGTACATCTCGGTCTGAAACACCGTTGCATGGGCTCCGAGGGAAATACTGTGACTTACCCTCGGTCCTTCCGAGTAAACACCTGCCCCCGTCCCACGCTCCCCGCCAGATCCGTCCGTGAACCAGACGAGCGCGTCCCGTGGTATGCCCGGCGATCATTTGCCTTACTTACTTTAAAATAATTTGTATTTAAATTTCTATTGAGTCTTATTTTATGTTTATGTTACAAATTCTACTTTAGGTGCTCACTTGTACTGATAAGGACAATGAATCACAAGATAGTGTAAATTTAATTGAAAAAAATATTAAGATTCTTGGAGAAGAACACATATTAAATACTGGGTCTCAAGTTTGTGATGCCAAAAATGTTACAAGAAATGATATTTTCAAAGAGCGTTTACCGTTAACTAAAAGTGATAAGTTGGGAAAGAATAAAAATACAAACTATGATGCTAGTGATACCAATGCAGATGACAACAGAGAAACACTAGCCTTAAGTCAGTATGATGCAACAGGCAATGGAATTAATTCATCTGTAAATCGTCAAAACAAAGCAGAGGAGGAGTTTGTATGTGACATGGTGGATTTAGAAAAAATGTGTGAGGTTTCTGTTCATACTATGTACCAAGAAAGAGAAAATCTTATTAAAGATCTTGTAACCCCAGAAGAAGAACCTCCAATATCCATAAAAATTGATAACCCAGTTGAAAGAAACTTAGATGCAGTAGTTCTTAGATTTGGAATAATTACTGAAGTAAGTTTTGGATTGTGCTGAAAACTGCAAAAAACACTGATTAAAATTTATGTACTGGCCACTAAATATTTTATTTTTAGGAACCTGTAGATAGCATTGAATATTTTTCAAATATCAGACCGTGGACAAAAAAATCTGCGTGTCCTATTGTTGCCTAGAAGTAACACATTTTCCGCGACATTTGTTTCGAAACATTAAAGAGGAAGGGGCAGTTAAGGAACTAAAAGGTATGTCCCTTAGTGATCCTAAAAGAAAACAGCTATTAAATGCAATTCGTAGGCAAGGAAACTTCCAATACAGCAATCAAACAAATTTTATAAAACCTGTCAGACGAGAAAAATATACTGATAATAATGATCCTGATTGAAACAATTCTAAAAGTAAAAACATAGAAGATGGAAAAGAAAAATATTTGGCCTGCAATGATTGCTTTGGTTTTTTTAAAAGAAGTTATTTAAGAAGACATAGAAAAACATGCCCGTTGAGGTCTAATCACAAAACAAAACGTCAACACCACTTATCAGGGGTCACAAGCAGCTACTGTCTGTGCAGGGGTTTATAGTAAATTTTATGATACCTTGCGCTTGAAAAATGAAGTTTTTACTATTATGCGAGCAGATGAAATATCAAAAACTGCCATGAATGATATACTTATCTGCAGTTACGGGGAGAGTTTGCTAAGAAAGCATAAAAGAATACAAATAAAAACGGTAATATCGAACAAAATGCGAGAGCTGGGTAGACTTCTACTAGCTTTAAAAAAAACTACTGGAACCCATATTTTGTTTGATGTTTTAAAACCTGAATTTTTCGACAACATAGTTGCGGCTGCTAAGATAATAAGTGGATACGATCACGAATTACGAACATTCAGGACTCTTGTCTGGCATTACATCTGAGCACATCACTAAGGCAGGTGTGCGATATAGCCACCAAACTTCTCATCAAAAAGAGCAGCTTTATTCGGTGCAACGAGAGAGACAAGTCACTGAAAGATATTAAACAATTAAGACTTTTAATAGAGAGACACTGGAATTCAGAGGTCTCTAGTTTAGCTTTGAAGAATCTGAATGAAAACAGATGGGAAAAACCAAAAATGTTTCCCCTTACAAGTGACATATTAAAATTCCAAAAATACGTTTTAAAAGAAGCTAAAGAAGCTGCCGAAAATATGATCAGAGAAAAATTTTCCGACAAAGAATATAGAAGGTTGTGCGAAAATATTCTGGCCTTTACTTTATTACTGAATAGAAAGCGTATTGGAGAGGTACAATACCTAAAAGTTAAAACTTATTGCAAAAGCAACTCACAAGGTCAACAGGAAGAGTGTTTGGAATCTTTAACCGAAGCTGAAAAACTCCTAACTCAAAATTTTAAGCGAGTTGTAACTGGGGGGAAGGGTAGTAAACCAGTCGCAATTTTATTTCCAAAAAATATTCAGAAATTCATAAATATTATGTTGGAGGTCAGACACAAATATGTAGCAGCAAATAATGAATACTTATTTGCCAACCCATGTGTTAAAGATAAATGGCTAAGTGGATACCACGTACTAAAAAAGTAGGCTAATCAAGCAGGTGTAAAAAATCAAGAGCTGTTTACCTCTACGAGACTACGTAAACAGATTGCCACAGTTCTACAAGTGCTGAGTGTCAGCGACAACGAAATGGAGCAGTTTGTCAATTTTATGGGCCACACAAAAAAGACTCACGAATCTTATTATAGGTAAGCTATAATAAATTTTAAATAATTTTTAAGTATATATACTTTATCGAGAATACCTTGCTTAATGATATAAAAACTTTGACAATGAAAAATTGGTATCTACAGGAAAAGCTTTACTACAGAGTAATTTGCAAATACTGTGTTCACAAGTCAGAGTATTTAAATTATTTAATGAAACAGATGTATGTACGATTGACACTATATTATTATAACATGACAGCTGTTTCACTGCGATGTGGCTTCTTCAGATACAAAGTGAACTTTTGTGTCTGAAGATGACACATGGTGACGAAACAGCAGCCATGTGAGAATAATATAATGTCGATCTTACCGTTAATCTGATCTAATAAATGATTTAAATACTCTTTTTTCTTTAAGCGACATATCCATAATACAGCATATATCGCCTTCAAACCTAGTTGGGTAATACACCATGTTTATTATCTTATATGTATATGCCAAAACGTAACATTTTGAGTTTAGTGCACCGCAGAAACATACTGTAACAAACACGTAGGACAAACAGAAATGGAAAAAAGGTTTTTTAAAGGCAGAAGTTGGTTTGTAATTTTTTTATTTTAATTTAGTTTAAATGCTGAAATTATAGTATAAATAGTCAAATGTACTTGTTTTGTGAAAAGATGATATAATAGCAACATTTTTGTACTAAATACTGACGTAGAGACTGTTTCTTTGGATTCACCAATGTTTGTGTTCTTCTCTGTAACCGGTGTCGTTGTTTGACAGCACCATCAGACATGATATTTTTTTTAATTGATTGATGATCCTGTCAAGCAGTGAAACCGCTTACAGTAACGGAAACGAAGATTTGTAAAGCCAGATAAATAGTCTCTACATCTGTATTTAGTATGGAACGGTTTCACCAAGTAAGGGCAACAACAATTAATGAACGTTTTTTTCCTTGTAATTAATACATCAGCGATATTTTTATGAACGACGAGCTAAAGTTAATTTAAGAGTGTCTTGTATATGATTGTGTTAAATATCTTTTATATGTCATTTATAGCCTGTTCTGTAGAAGATAGACATGTCTCAGAAAAGGCGATATTTTAATTTTTTCTGTAGATTTTTATGAATAACAAAGAAATTTTGCATAACTTTAGTCTCGTTAAATTTATCTGCGTTCTTCCTATAGTTGACACGGAAAATAAGTGTGCTACTCTATTTAATCTCTTTTGTAAACCCATTTATTTTTTTCCTAAACCCACTTATATACAGGGTGACCGTTTTTTTTTTCACTTTTACCTATATTTGTTTTTGATCAAGTTTCAAGACGAAAAGTGTTTTCAAATAGACTTATGAAATGCGAAACGTACTTGTAATTCATTTTCCCCTAAACTCAAACAATTCAGAATGCCGCCAGTGTCTACAGAATGGTTTTGTAAACATAAAACTAGAAATCTTTAGGCTAATGGCTTTAGTCTATACAATACCTGTTAACGTAAAACAAAGTGGTTAGAAAAGTAGCAAGATCAATTACCTTAAATGTGCTTTTTTGCTTTTTTTTCTATTGAAAAACTGAAATTGTATCTATACCTACTTCTTTACTGGTTAAATAAAATAATGATGGTATTATCATAATTTATATTAAATGTAGACAAGGTTTGAAACATCAGATGGGGGAAGAAGGAGAGTAAATGTTGGTACGTCAAAATCTGCACTTGATAACGTTTGGAAAGCATAATATGTCAACATTTCGACGAAAACTATTAACTAAATAATGTAAAATAATACATGTTTAAATCTCATAATTTATAATATCGACATAATTCTATTCCATAATGATAATAATGATAATAATAATAATTTGTATAGAATTTTAAAAAAGTATGACCAATCTTGTCAGTTTTCGCAAAACTTATTTGAAAACAGCGGCAGTTTTTGAAAAACTTCTATCATTACCGATTAGTCAATTAAAAAATTAAAAAGTGCTCTACAACGGCCTTAAGAAGCGTCAAATGTATAGTCTCTTGTTATGTTTCCCTAAAGTCAAGTAATTTGAAACGGCGGCCTGTTTGTTTATGTAAAAGGCTCTAGCTAATGACTCCATTTCCGATAAATGTAATATATGTAATACATGGTTGGCTCTAAAATAACTCAAAACACTACATAATTTGTAAATTTTGGCATTATCTACTCATTTTTAAATAATGACCTTTTATCAAAAAATATGTTAAATTTTCATCCTCTGATGACGATAACTTTGTTAGTGAAACGATCGTCAGGTTATTAAAGAATGTGTTTTAGGTTCCCCAAGTGTACTTATAAAATTAAAAAGTGCTCTACAACGGCCTTAAGAAGTGTCAAATGTATAGTCTCTTGTTATGTTTTCCTAAAGTCAAGTAATTTGAAACGGCGGCCTGTTTGTTTATGTAAAAGGCTGTAGCTAATGACTCCATTTCTGATAAATGTAATATATGTAATACATGGTTTGCTCTAAAATAACTCAAAACAATACATAATTTGTAAATTTTGGCATTATCTACTCATTTTAAAATAATGACCTTTTATCAAAAAATATGTTAAATACAACATTTTTTATCCTCTGATGACGATAACTTTGTTAGTGAAACGATCGTCAGGTTATTAAAGAATGTGTTTTAGGTTCCCCAAGTGTACTTATCAGTGATGATCACAGATTCCAATCTTCACTTAGGAAAAAAATATGTTATTAGTTAATACAAATTTGCACGCCACTCTTTGGAAATCTGTTGTAAAATAAACATCTAATTATACTAAATAGGTTCCAGTTATAATTATAAAATTTTCAATAAGATGACGTCACAATATAATGTGCTGCAATACGGATTTTTTAAAAGAATTGTTTAATAAATATGTTAACACCTGTTAAAGAATGTAAGATACCCTGCCATAGTTGTTACTGTTTTAATTTATAGTTTACTTTTACGTCGACGATACTAAAAGACGACGCAAAGGTTACGTTTATATCTATATATTTACTTTCAAATGTTCATTTTTATTAGAAAAAAGTATTTTTCCTTTTTACGAAATAACGTATTATAAAAACTATAACGAAATTAAGGGTTGGAAACTGGAAATGTATGAACGAATGTTCTATCTAAATATAGGTCAAATAATAGCCTTCTGTAAAGAAAAAAAATTAGTTACATCAGGCATTAACGTCGATGATAATTATTAATTTCTTACCAGAGCATGTTTTTATGTTGACAAATAAGTACGTTAACCTTTAAAGCGATGCTGCCTAAAACTACTTTAATAAAAAAATAAAACCAATATCATTTTCAAGGTAAAATTATTGCCGAGTTCTTCCTGGTAGTAAAAATTAAATAGAAATCCGGTTATAAACCACTTGTTTGCGAACAAACACAACTGTGGGTCATAACACTGTTGCCAGATATTGGGCTACATAGCGTGCGGGTTACATAAAAGTGGTGTATCTTCTTTCGGTGTATATAGTTGACTATCATCTTCAGTTGAGTCGTTTGAATCAGCGGGTGTATGTTGTAGGTGTGAATAATGCTTTATGAGGCCCAAGGAAAAAGTAGCTGGCTGTCTTGTACACATGTTTTTATATAAGTAGACACAGTCTAAAGGTCGATACGCTGTTTAGCCCGCAAGTGGGATAAACAACGTTTTTCCGGGCTTCGCAATGACTGTTTATACCTTCATTGGGCTACTAAGTTCTAGAAAACTTGGTTCATAAAGTTCTATCTCCAGTTCATTTTCTAAATTCTCTACCATTTCCTTCGTTTACTCTCGTCGTTTATCCGCCGTTTGTGTGCTCACATGAGTCCTCTGCCCCTTCTCTTGTCCTGCTTTTGAGGATACACTTCCGTTATCTCCGCTATAAATTCTGTCGCCATAGCCAATCGTTTGACAGGGGCACGCCTCATCAGCACCCCGCCACCAACATCCCTCATGCATGTGCAGTGCCGACTCCGACCATGCTCTGGCAAAGCCCATGCAGCGACATTTTTCCGTGGCTTTGGTTTTGCTCATTACCATGAGTTTGCCACCAATTACTTCTGGTGGCCCAGGTAGGGATAAAAAAAGGAGTAAGGTAATATGGTTAAGGAAAAAGAGGGTTAATTCGACAGCGGACAGCTGGCAGTGATGGCTGTACTGTCCACGTCTTTGCGAGTAGCGGTGAGCATACTGCTGGATGCAGTACACCCACCGGCCAGACAGACCTCAGGCCCTAGCCAGGGGCCCTCACAGGGAGGTGCCGTCCGGGCCAGACGGACCCTGGTTTTTTGACGTGGTTGTTACTCCACCTTTTCGTGCTTTCTCCCGGGTTGGGACCGGCAATGACGGAGTTTTATTGGTGGTATTTTGTATTGTGTTGATGGTATTTTCTGTTTTTTTTATAAATAAAATATGTTGAGCAACCGTCCGAGGCTCCGACACACTCTGATGTCCACCCAAGATAAATATACCACTTATCTTATCACCCTCGAAATCCTCGAGTTCAATCCTCTATCTTCCCCTTAATACCACAACGATAATCTCAAGCATCTAGCCGTGAGAACTGAGCGTCTATTACAGGTAACAGACCGTAGACGTCACGCTCGTTTTTTTCTCTCTTCACTTTTGGATCCAGTATCCGCCCTACCATTGTTAACGTTACTGGACACCATAAAGAGATAAGACCACATATTTCTGCATTCCCCACCTTGACGGTTACTGTTCTCAGTGTTCTTCGTCCCACCAGCACTATACTTTCAGTTTTGTGATGCTCAAGTTGTAGACCTCTATTTGCCATCCAGTTTTCCACCCTTGCCACTGACCAGTTGATATTATTCTCTAGGTCACCCTTATTTCGTCCGCTTACAATCACCGCCAAAGGATCTGCATACCCTATAATAGCCGTATTGTTTACCGACTCAAGACTAAAGATCTTATCGTAAAACATGTTCCACAGTTTTGGTCCTAGGACTGACCCCTGACGCAAACCACATGTAGCATGCATTCGATATTTCTGTCCAAACAGTATCTGTCTGTTCTCCACATACTATTTTCAGCAAATATGGCTCAACTTGCTTCTTTCTTAACACTTAGTATATGCCACTCCATGGTGCTATATTGAATACATTTTTTACGTCCAGTGTTACCAAGTCCAGAAACTTTTTGCACTGAAATCCCCGTCCAATTAATATCTTCCTCTTATGTTACCTAACGTCTCTGTTGAAGAAGGTTAGAAATTTCTGGAAGTCTTCTTCTCCAGTTGCAGTTGATACATAGCAGGAGTACAGAACTATGTCAATCATTTCAGTGATCAAAACCGGGAAAATCTGCCCATTCCTGAGAGATTAAACATTGCGGAGGTAGTAACTTTCTTAAAGGTAAGTAAATTTTTGTCCAGTGACTTAAATTAGAACAAATATAACTGAGTTTGTCGAGTATTGGTTTGAGTTTTTCCAAGACGGGCATTTGCGCCGTCCGCATATCTATAAGAATTTATGCAATAATGCGGAATGCGCGCATGTGTGTCCTCTTTTTTGAAGATAATAATCACTTTGCTCACTTAAAACATTAATTTAATTGCATAAAATATATATAAAAAGAAATATTCTAAAAACTAGCAAAAAAAAATATCTTTTCTTTATTTATAAAATCTTATTACAGTATGTCTTATAAAATATCCTTATGGTAATTTAGAAAACATGAGCCTTAACACAGTCCTGGATTCCCAGGGCACGCTACAAAATGGTACGTTGTGTCTTTTCTGCCTTCTTTAAGCGCATGCGCGTCATTGTTTTCGGAGAGTTTTGCCCTTTTCGTTTGTTCCCTGGATTTTGGTAGGCATTGGTTCCATACTAATTGTATTTTTTCTTATTTGGTGTGACGCCGACGGTTCTGGTAACATTTTTTCTAATACTGCCAGTCTGAACTAATGCAATGTCATTTTTCTGCCAGAATATTTCTTATACAATGAATGGGAAATCAGTAACACAAGTTGAAGAATATGGATAGCAAGTTACCTGGCTAATTTTCCTGGCTAATTTTTCAGGAAAATCTGTACGGTCCAAATAGATTAAACATTGCTTTGCTTTAATTAGATAGTCGGATTCCCACATGCATGACAGTTCAGAGCTGACTGTTAATAAAAGCCGGCTCAGAACTGGTATGTACGGGGGAAACCGATAGTCTAATTAATGTTTAATCTATTTGAAATGGGCAGATTTTCCTATCCAACTTTCCAGAAAAATCTGCCCGGTCCAAATAGATTAAACATTGCTTTGTTTTAATTAGCTAGCCAGATTCCCCCGTCCATGCCAGTTTTGAGCTGACTTTTAATTAAAATCCAGCTCAGAACTGGTATGGACGGGCAAATCTGTCTGTCTAATTAAAACAAAGCAATGTTTAATCTATTTGGAATGGACATATTTTCCTGGCCAATTTTCCAGGAAAATCTGATCGTCCGAATAGATTCAACATTGCTTTGTTTTAATCAGATATTCGGATTCCCACGCCCATGCCAGTTCTGAGCTGACTTTCAATTAAAAGCCAGCTCAGAACTGGTATGGACGGGGGAATCCGACTATCTAATTAAAACAAAGCAATGTTTAAACATTGCTCCAAATAGATTTGTCTATTTGGACCGGCAAATTTTCATGCTGAATAATTAATTAATTAAAAGCCAGCTCAGAACTGGTATGGAATGGGGAATGTCTAAGTAAAACAAAGCAATGTTTAACCTATGGGCAGCTTTTCCTGGAAATCTGCCAGGAAAATCTGCCCATAATTGAAAGTATTCTTGGCTAGTTTTCCAGGAAAATCTGCCCGGTCCAAGTAGATTAAACATTGCTTTGTTTTAATTAAATAGTGTCTATTTAATTAAAGGGCGGATACTGGATCCAAAAGTGAAGAGAGAAAAAAACGAGCGTGACGTCTACGGTCTGTTACCTGTAATAGACGCTCAGTTCTCACGGCTAGATGCTTGAGATTATCGTTGTGGTATTAAGGGGAAGATAGAGGATTGAACTCGAGGATTTCGAGGGTGATAAGATAAGTGGTATATTTATCTTGGGTGGACATCAGAGTGTGTCGTAGCCTCGGACGGTTGCTCAACATATTTTATTTATAAAAAAAAAACAGAAAATTCCATCAACACAATACAAAATACCACCAATAAAACTCCGTCATTGCCGGTCCCAACCCGGGAGAAAGCACGAAAAGGTGGAGTAACAACCACGTCAAAAAACCAGGGTCCGTCTGGCCCGGACGGCACCTCCCTGTGAGGGCCCCTGGCTAGGGCCTGAGGTCTGTCTGGCCGGTGGGTGTACTGCATCCAGCAGTATGCTCACCGCTACTCGCAAAGACGTGGACAGTACAGCCATCACTGCCAGCTGTCCGCTGTCGAATTAACCCTCTTTTTCCTTAACCATATTACCTTACTCCTTTTTTTTATCCCTACCTGGGCCACCAGAAGTAATTGGTGGCAAACTCATGGTAATGAGCAAAACCAAAGCCACGGAAAAATGTCGCTGCATGGGCTTTGCCAGAGCATGATCGGAGTCGGCACTGCACATGCATGAGGGATGTTGGTGGCGGGGTGCTGATGAGGCGTGCCCCTGTCAAACGATTGGCTTTGGCGACAGAGTTTATAGCGGCGATAACGGAAGTGGATCCTCAAAAGCAGGACAAGAGAAGGGGCAGAGGACTCATGTGAGCACACAAACGGCGGATAAACGACGAGAGTAAACGAAGGAAATGGTAGAGAATTTAGAAAATGAACTGGAGATAGAACTTTATGAACCAAGTTTTCTAGAACTTATCAATAATAATTTGTCGGAGGTAGTCTACAACAGATGTCAGATAAACAGGGATCAAAGGAAATCAAGAGAATTTGAGCAAATATGTTATCACTTTTAAATATACACTTTATTTGTTTGCTGTACGGTTGTGATTTCCTATTGGTTTGCCTGGACTGCAGTTTCGAAGTGTGCTGATGATGAACCGGGACGGTTCAAAACTACAGTCCACGCAAAGCAATTGGAAATCACAAACGTACAAACGTACAGCAAACAAATAAAGTATAATATATATATATATATATATATATATATATATATATATATATATATATATATATATATATATATATATATATATATATATATATATATATATATATATATATATATACTCATTACTCATTTATACTCATTTATTAGTGGTCAAAATTATACATTATGTCTTACAAAGAAGCTGTGCTTGTGCTTGTATCAACATAATTTTCTAAAAATCCTCAAATAATCAAACTGTCAAAACCATTTTCTTAATTTTGATTAATCTTGCTTTTTCTTCTCTGTCTTCTTCCACAAACATTTCTATAGCCGTTACAAAGATTTATTTTCACTCTCGCCTCACTATTTCTCTTCATTTCAACCAAACCTTCTTAAAAAACATAATTCTTTAGCACAGAAATTTTGACATTTTACATGACATAAACTATATATATATATATATATATATATATATATATATATATATATATATATATATATATATATATATATATATATATATATATATATATATATATATATATATATATATATATATATATATATATATATATTATACTTTATTTGTTTGCTGTACGTTTGTACGTTTGTGATTTCCAATTGCTCTGCGTGGACTGTAGTTTTGAACCGTCCCGGTTCATCATCAGCACACTTCGAAACTGCAGTCCAGGCAAACCAATAGGAAATCACAACCGTACAGCAAACAAATAAAGTGTATATTTAAAAGTGATAACATATTTGCTCAAATTCTCTTGATTTCCTTTGACCCTGTTTATCTGACATCTGTTGTAGACTACCTCCGACAAATTATTATTGATAAGTTCTAGAAAACTTGGTTCATAAAGTTCTATCTCCAGTTCATTTTCTAAATTCTCTACCATTTCCTTCGTTTACTCTCGTCGTTTATCCGCCGTTTGTGTGCTCACATGAGTCCTCTGCCCCTTCTCTTGTCCTGCTTTTGAGGATCCACTTCCGTTATCGCCGCTATAAACTCTGTCGCCAAAGCCAATCGTTTGACAGGGGCACGCCTCATCAGCACCCCGCCACCAACATCCCTCATGCATGTGCAGTGCCGACTCCGATCATGCTCTGGCAAAGCCCATGCAGCGACATTTTTCCGTGGCTTTGGTTTTGCTCATTACCATGAGTTTGCCACCAATTACTTCTGGTGGCCCAGGTAGGGATAAAAAAAGGAGTAAGGTAATATGGTTAAGGAAAAAGAGGGTTAATTCGACAGCGGACAGCTGGCAGTGATGGCTGTACTGTCCACGTCTTTGCGAGTAGCGGTGAGCATACTGCTGGATGCAGTACACCCACCGGCCAGACAGACCTCAGGCCCTAGCCAGGGGCCCTCACAGGGAGGTGCCGTCCGGGCCAGACGGACCCTGGTTTTTTGACGTGGTTGTTACTCCACCTTTTCGTGCTTTCTCCCGGGTTGGGACCGGCAATGACGGAGTTTTATTGGTGGTATTTTGTATTGTGTTGATGGAATTTTCTGTTTTTTTTTTATAAATAAAATATGTTGAGCAACCGTCCGAGGCTACGACACACTCTGATGTCCACCCAAGATAAATATACCACTTATCTTATCACCCTCGAAATCCTCGAGTTCAATCCTCTATCTTCCCCTTAATACCACAACGATAATCTCAAGCATCTAGCCGTGAGAACTGAGCGTCTATTACAGGTAACAGACCGTAGACGTCACGCTCGTTTTTTTCTCTCTTCACTTTTGGATCCAGTATCCGCCCTACCATTGTTAACGTTACTGGACACCATAAAGAGATAAGACCACATATTTCTGCATTCCCCACCTTGACGGTTACTGTTCTCAGTGTTCTTCGTCCCAGCAGCACTATACTTTCAGTTTTGTGATGCTCAAGTTGTAGACCTCTATTTGCCATCCAGTTTTCCACCCTTGCCACTGACCAGTTGATATTATTTTCTAGGTCACCCTTATTTCGTCCGCTTACAATCACCGCCAAAGGATCTGCATACCCTATAATAGCCGTATTGTTTACGGACTCAAGACTAAAGATCTTATCGTAAAACATGTTCCACAGTTTTGGTCCTAGGACTGACCCCTGACGCAAACCACATGTAGCATGCATTTGATATTTCTGTCCAAACAGTATCTGTCTGTTCTCCACATACTATTTTCAGCAAATATGGCTCAATATATAGACGTATAAACGGTTATTATGTAGCCCAATGAAGGTATAAACAGTCATTGCGAAGCCCGGAAAAACGTTGTTTATCCCACTTGCGGGCTAAACAGCGTATCGACCTTTAGACTGTGTCTACTTATATAAAAACATGTGTACAAGACAGCCAGCTACTTTTTCCTTGGGCCTCATAAAGCATTATTCACACCTACAACATACACCCGCTGATTCAAACGACTCAACTGAAGATGATAGTCAACTATATACACCGAAAGAAGATACACCACTTTTATGTAACCCGCACGCTATGTAGCCCAATATCTGGCAACAGTGTTATGACCCACAGTTGTGTTTGTTCGCAAACAAGTGGTTTATAACCGGATTTCTATTTAATTTTTACTACCAGGAAGAACTCGGCAGTAATTTTACCTTGAAAATGATATTGGTTTTATTTTTTTATTAAAGTAGTTTTAGGCATAATCGCTTTAAAGGTTAACGTACTTATTTGTCAACATAAAAACATGCTCTGGTAAGAAATTAATAATTATCATCGACGTTAATGCCTGATGTAACTAATTTTTTTTCTTTACAGAAGGCTATTATTTGACCTATATTTACATAGAACATTCGTTCATACATTTCCAGTTTCCAACCCTTAATTTCGTTATAGTTTTTATAATACGTTATTTCGTAAAAAGGAAAAATACTTTTTTCTAATAAAAATGAACATTTGAAAGTAAATATATAGATATAAACGTAACCTTTGCGTCGTCTTTTAGTATCGTCGACGTAAAAGTAAACTATAAATTAAAACAGTAACAACTATGGCAGGGTATCTTACATTCTTTAACAGGTGTTAACATATTTATTAAACAATTCTTTTAAAAAATCCGTATTGCAGCACATTATATTGTGACGTCATCTTATTGAAAATTTTATAATTATAACTGGAACCTATTTAGTATAATTAGATGTTTATTTTACAACAGATTTCCAAAGAGTGGCGTGCAAATTTGTATTAACTAATAACATATTTTTTTCCTAAGTGAAGATTGGAATCTGTGATCATCACTGATAAGTACACTTGGGGAACCTAAAACACATTCTTTAATAACCTGACGATCGTTTCACTAACAAAGTTATCGTCATCAGAGGATAAAAAATGTTGTATTTAACATATTTTTTGATAAAAGGTCATTATTTTAAAATGAGTAGATAATGCCAAAATTTACAAATTATGTATTGTTTTGGGTTATTTTAGAGCAAACCATGTATTACATATATTACATTTATCAGAAATGGAGTCATTAGCTACAGCCTTTTACATAAACAAACAGGCCGCCGTTTCAAATTACTTGACTTTAGGAAAACATAACAAGAGACTATACATTTGACACTTCTTAAGGCCGTTGTAGAGCACTTTTTAATTTTATAAGTACACTTGGGGAACCTAAAACACATTCTTTAATAACCTGACGATCGTTTCACTAACAAAGTTATCGTCATCAGAGGATGAAAATTTAACATATTTTTTGATAAAAGGTCATTATTTAAAAATGAGTAGATAATGCCAAAATTTACAAATTATGTAGTGTTTTGAGTTATTTTAGAGCCAACCATGTATTACATATATTACATTTATCGGAAATGGAGTCATTAGCTAGAGCCTTTTACATAAACAAACAGGCCGCCGTTTCAAATTACTTGACTTTAGGGAAACATAACAAGAGACTATACATTTGACGCTTCTTAAGGCCGTTGTAGAGCACTTTTTAATTTTTTAATTGACTAATCGGTAATGATAGAAGTTTTTCAAAAACTGCCGCTGTTTTCAAATAAGTTTTGCGAAAACTGACAAGATTGGTCATACTTTTTTAAAATTCTATACAAATTATTATTATTATCATTATTATCATTATGGAATAGAATTATGTCGATATTATAAATTATGAGATTTAAACATGTATTATTTTACATTATTTAGTTAATAGTTTTCGTCGAAATGTTGACATATTATGCTTTCCAAACGTTATCAAGTGCAGATTTTGACGTACCAACATTTACTCTCCTTCTTCCCCCATCTGATGTTTCAAACCTTGTCTACATTTAATATAAATTATGATAATACCATCATTATTTTATTTAACCAGTAAAGAAGTAGGTATAGATACAATTTCAGTTTTTCAATAGAAAAAAAAGCAAAAAAGCACATTTAAGGTAATTGATCTTGCTACTTTTCTAACTACTTTGTTTTACGTTAACAGGTATTGTATAGACTAAAGCCATTAGCCTAAAGATTTCTAGTTTTATGTTTACAAAACCATTCTGTAGACACTGGCGGCATTCTGAATTGTTTGAGTTTAGGGGAAAATGAATTACAAGTACGTTTCGCATTTCATAAGTCTATTTGAAAACACTTTTCGTCTTGAAACTTGATCAAAAACAAATATAGGTAAAAGTGAAAAAAAAACGGTCACCTGTATATAAGTGGGTTTAGGAAAAAAATAAATGGGTTTACAAAAGAGATTAAATAGAGTAGCACACTTATTTTCC
This sequence comes from Tillus elongatus, assembly GCA_964006375.1. Taxonomy (NCBI): domain Eukaryota; kingdom Metazoa; phylum Arthropoda; class Insecta; order Coleoptera; family Cleridae; genus Tillus; species Tillus elongatus. Next base: position 43,700,340 of record OZ023270.1, on the reverse strand, counting down.
GTGTCAACTATAGGAAGAACGCAGATAAATTTAACGAGACTAAAGTTATGCAAAATTTCTTTGTTATTCATAAAAATCTACAGAAAAAATTAAAATATCGCCTTTTCTGAGACATGTCTATCTTCTACAGAACAGGCTATAAATGACATATAAAAGATATTTAACACAATCATATACAAGACACTCTTAAATTAACTTTAGCTCGTCGTTCATAAAAATATCGCTGATGTATTAATTACAAGGAAAAAAACGTTCATTAATTGTTGTTGCCCTTACTTGGTGAAACCGTTCCATACTAAATACAGATGTAGAGACTATTTATCTGGCTTTACAAATCTTCGTTTCCGTTACTGTAAGCGGTTTCACTGCTTGACAGGATCATCAATCAATTAAAAAAAATATCATGTCTGATGGTGCTGTCAAACAACGACACCGGTTACAGAGAAGAACACAAACATTGGTGAATCCAAAGAAACAGTCTCTACGTCAGTATTTAGTACAAAAATGTTGCTATTATATCATCTTTTCACAAAACAAGTACATTTGACTATTTATACTATAATTTCAGCATTTAAACTAAATTAAAATAAAAAAATTACAAACCAACTTCTGCCTTTAAAAAACCTTTTTTCCATTTCTGTTTGTCCTACGTGTTTGTTACAGTATGTTTCTGCGGTGCACTAAACTCAAAATGTTACGTTTTGGCATATACATATAAGATAATAAACACAAACAATTAGAATTATCGGGAGATAGAATTCACAACTACTTGAAGAAAACCAGCAATCTAGAAAACATAAAAGATAACAGAGGTAAGGCAGGAGGATCCAATAAACTGAGTGACGCTACAGTTGCTATAATCGTTGACCATATCGAAAGATTTCCCAAATACAAGTCACATTACTGTATAGGCGGGACCAGTGCTCAGTATCTTCCTACACACGTTACGACTTCTTTTATGTATGATTCATATAAAAATGAAAATTCCAAACCAGCATCTATATCTTTCTACCAGAACATATTTTATTCACGCTTCAATTTGAAACGAAAACCTCTGAAGAAAGATACATGCAACTTTTGTGATAATATGAATGCCCAATTTTAAATTGAACGTTGTGAAAACCCGATAAAGAAACTGGAGGAACACCAAGAGCAGGCTGAAGCTGCTAGACATCTCATGAAGGGAGATATGAAAAAAGCAGCTGAAAGTTCAGAGTTCGCTGTTCTTACTTTTGATCTTGAAAGAACACTCCCTCTACCAAGAATTCCTTCCAACATAGTATTTTATAAGCATCAGTTATGGTTGTATAACTGTGGTTCCTCTAATAAAGGTTTTTGCTTCCTTTGGCTGGAAGGACAAGCAGGTCGTGGAGCACAAGAAGTTGCTTCTTGCTTGCGTACATTCATCCGTGAACGTATAGATGAAGGAACGAGAGAACTTATTCTGTGGTCAGATTCTTGCGGCGGGCAGAATCGAAACATTTAACTTGTATTAATGTTGAAGGCTGAAAGAACATACAACATTGCAGAAACTAAAAATGCGATTTTTAATCTCTGGGCACAGTTTTCTACCAAATGATGACGATTTTGGTGACATCGAGGACCCTCTAAAACTATAGCAAAGATTATACTCACCATTTGACTATATAGAAATAATGAAAAATTGCCCAAAAAAAAAGTTGATCGTCACAAAAATGGAGAAGGAAGATCTTGTACGAACTCTTAATTTAGAAAAACAAATTATTAATAGGAAGAAAGATATACAAGGAAATCCTATTAGCTGGCTCCTCACAAGGGAAATAGAGATAGTCAGAGATAAGCCATGGTCAGTGATTTTGTGAAAAACTTTCAACTCTTCTGATGGTCAAGAAATTAACCTGAAGAAACGAGGTTCTAAGAGGCAGTCGATGAATAATGATTTTAAGTTTCATCAGGAGCTATAGTGGCCTTCTGGCAAGCCCATTTCGCAGTTGAAATTGGATGACTTAAGGAGCTTGATGCATTTAATACCGGGAGACTCTAAAGTATTTTATAGAAAATTAGGTGGAGATCAAAATGTGGTTGAAGAATTGATGGGGATCTGGATTTTCAAATCGAAGAAGAAACAGTTTGCACATCATTCATAAATGATTATTTTTCTGTTAGTTATTATTCTAATATCAGTTTTTGTTATACTCTTTTTCAATAAAAATTAGAAAGAATATTTGTACACAGTTCTTTAAACATATTCTTTCCCAAACAGGTTCAATAAAATTTTTGCGCTGCATTCATTATAATAATGAAAAACCTAACTGAAAAATTAGAAAAGTATAATGAGAACAGTGTTTTGATTTCCTGACAAGTTATAAAATCTGTTAAAACACTTCATTGCAATAAGTATCAACAAGCTATGCGACTTATATCGCACTTATCTTCTTGATGCATATCGAATATGGCAATCAATGAAATAAGTCTAAACGTCTTTCAACAAAAAAATGTATTTGAATTGGAAAATGATTAATTTTAGTTGAATAAACGTAAATGTAACAACTTGGACTCTTATGATAATACATTTAAGTCATTGACGATAATTAAATTATATTCTAACATGTGTTTGTTACATTGAAATTTCAAACCGTCATATTTCAATTTAAGGAAATTGCCGCTTAGCCGCTTGATGCATAACGCCGTCCAGTTATTTGTACTAACTGTACTAAATATGATATTAACAACAGAAAATGCAATTACCTTTTCAAAATTAAAGACGTATCATACGTCAATACTGAAACCAAAGTTTATATATCAAAAGAATTAGAAACCATTTAAACCATATCTCAAAATCAAGATCAATAACAAAATCCGACGTTTCACTTTATGAAAAAATATTTAAAATAAAAAAAGTTCAAATTGACTTTAAAATTATATTCCATATAGTAGACAAATCAGACTATAGTTATTATTCATTCTATGTATTATCAGTCCCTAAATATCCGTATATCTTTAAACTGATGTCCCTAGAAACAAGTATCCAATCCTTGGCGCAAACACTACGCTTACAGAAACGAAAAGTGTAGGAATCTAAAAGACCAAACATACGTTTGTGAAAATGACAACCCGACAGCACTAAACGACAACAACCCATGCGAAATTAAACGGATCAACTTCCAGAAACCAATAAACAAGTGCAAACAAGTACTGGTCAAAATAACAAAAACAACAGTCTCTAAATATGGCAATACACAATACATAATAGTGGCACCAGAAGAGACGAAGATCAAACTTAGCTGCGAGGAAAACGAAGAAAGCAAAATAATGAGCGGAACAAAACTGGCGACTCTGAAACCCAAATGCCAACTTATATCATCAATAACGGAAGATTCAGCTCAGTACAATTGGCATCGGAAACAACGATCATTCAATCCCCCAACCATAGAATTGGTAACAAATAAAGCACCCATCTTCACAGACAAATTACCAGAATTAAAATTAGAAAATGTCCCACTGCACGACTTGAACAATATCCAAATCCCAGTTACAATCAATCAATGGCAAAATTCCAGGAACCATCAATTTGCCCATATACCACCCTAGCGTATCGACAATTATATTATACATCGTGATAGTAATAACAATAATCACAAAACTTCAAGATACATCTTGCAGAAGTAAAAAAAAACAACTGCTGACTCCAAACCAACCACTTGATTCCTGATGACTATTCTTCGTGCTCTAAAGGATGGAGGAGATAACGATGGCGACCTCATACAATGTATATAAGAAGTACAAATCTCGATTCAACACCCAAGGTCGCTGACGAATGGATTAATTAATAGCAGCGCATGGAATTGACTATTCATGCATAGGTAAACAACTAGACCCAGCTCAGCAGACGGCCACCTGCCAAGATCACCTTCAACTCAGCAACCAGCCACCTTCAAAACAGCAACCTAGTGTGGAAGCCGCCTCTCGGTCCACGCCACACCAGAGACTATATATGGAAGTTACCAGACCACGGACGGACATTCCTACATTGTTATTGCTAGAGTCTCTTTTAGGTTGTCAAAGTTTGTCTTTTTCATTTTTATTATAATTCATAAGTATTGTGTGGAACTATAATCAATAATTTCTTTTGAAAATTCAAGAAAGTTAACTCGCGGAAGGTGTTATCATGAAGAGGTGTTATTGAAATGTGATTACAGCGGGAATGTTATCAATTTAAAAAACTTGTAGGAGACCATCCAATATGTATGTATCACGCTGTTAAATTTGATAAAAGAAAATGTATTTGTGGTACTAGAAATTGTATGCTATTATTTACTTAAATTGTATACTTGTTACATAGATAAAAGAACCATTGTAAAAGTAAAATGTATTTATTAGTTTTGTTTTAAAATACATTTATTAATATTCATCTCTAGTCACAAAAGACGTTACAACATCAATCCATTCAACCCTTCTGCAAACTCTAATTCTGCACTCTAAATGTCCTCGATGAATTCCTGATAGATATTAGTTGAAACTGTTAGAGTTTTTTTATTGAATGATTTCATTTGTTTTCTTTCTTTAGTTTGAAGCTTATACAACCCAAACAATTCAAAGTTTATTTCAATTGCACCATGTTTAGCTGAAGCAGCTTCAATGAGCTGAAACAATACATGTTTCATAGTTTCAATGGATTTCTTCTATGTTACTGTTATTCGTATTAATACGATAAGTAGACATTCTATTTTGAAAGCTTTATTTATCATAAGCACTTTTTCAACTACCCACGATTCACATACTTTTAATTTTTGTATTTCACTGCGCAGATGTCCAGAGCACCACTGCTTTTCACTTCTAATGAGCACGATTCACAATACTTGATACGATTTTCTTTGTGACAATGAAGGTTGCTTAGCTACTAAAATAAAACGACATTTTCCGTTATATACATTTATTAACAGATATATTTGAGATAATTATTTTCCAATGAACTGTAACACTTAACACAAATGTATATTAACATATTTGTTATTATTATGCGGTTAGACATATGAGAGAACCAGTTGATATAAATATCAAAATGTACTTTGATGTGCACAGATGGAAATCAGTTAGTATGCGCCTTCACCAGTCAGGGTCTCTCAAACAGAAAGATAAGTTTATAACGAAACATATCAGCATTGATTTTGGTCACGTTGTAAGTGGAAAATTCAAGTAGGTGATCGTTGTGTAGAGAGGTATAACAACAGTTAAGCCTGATCGTTTCATGCAGTCGTCGCTATCGAAATTCCTTCTCACTTCTCTCACATTTGGTGGTCAGTGTTCTCTAAAATCAGGACCGTTGTTTTCATTCACATGACACATCATGTTGATACAATCACAATCAACTTTCATATTTAAACCAACCTACTTTTAGGTTTAGACTTTGACCGAGCATACCGATGTTATATTGGCTGTTAAGTACATTTTGTTGTTCCACTTCCTCCTCTTTCCACCAACCGCTCTCACTGGTTTTATTTCTCTGCTCGGTTGCTGTGTCAACTTTCAAAAGCTATTATGATCATTTTAAGACTCCATCAATATATATCTCAATTTGTTCATCAATTTCCGTGGTGATATTTTGCTACTTCTGGTAAATATTTAAAGAATGGCTTAGTTAAAGAGAACCCTGTAGCGTACTGAGTGTAAGATAAAGCAAAAAACTGGGTGGAACAGTAGCCGGCCAAGTATACAGCACACAATTCGACTATATTTTTAGTGTAAGAGTCTTCACCTTCAGATTGACGTACATCTATATAAGCGTTCTCTTTTATTTCCAACAGCAACTGTCTTAAGTCAGACTCGCTCACTTCGTTAGTTCTTGTTTGATGAGTTTGTTTGCGTCTCGTTTGTCGGTGGAGTTTCTGACGCGTAGCGCTAGTATACGCATTCAATTTTTTTCAAGTACCATTTCTTTGATACTGGACGGAAATGGGTGGCAGATTCCCTGGGGCGTGGTTCGTCTTTGATGCATGTCCAACAAAACATTGGCTTTTGGACTGTAGATTAACCACCGCATCCGCACCGTCTGGGATGCCGCGGATAACCGGAATATTGGTAATAGCGCCCATAACAATGAAATTAAATGAATTATTTAAGAAATGAAGGAGGTAAAATAAAAAAGCAGATTAATGTTTTTAATCACTTTCATCATCCCCAACGACAAATTCGGACGTTCTACAAATTTAAAACATCTAAACAGGGTTGTTCAAAGACAAATGGTTCCGAAAAGTCTATTATGATGTTGATTTACAAGAACATAGGGTAAGTAAGAACCTAGTGAACTTTCAGATTGTGTAAATGAAAAAAAATTTCGATGATTGAAAAATTGCATTCAGTCTGCAAATTATTTTCTTTTAACTAGTGTTACGTAAACATCATATACTCTCGAAAAGTATATCAAGGAGTAGATACACATCAAAAAAAGCGTGTACTCGTAACGCAAATACAAAAAAACTTTTGCTGACATGGATTTTGTTGATACCACAATATCTAAAGTCCAAAAAGACTATACAGAACTGCCATTCTTAAAACTCGAGGCTAATATTTAACAGACGTTTGCCAATAAAGATGATTTAAATCAAAAGATGTAATCGGTATTTCCTCCGAAGATTCTCAGGAAAACTTGATAGACAGCAGTTATGACCAACATTGTTGCAAGTAAATCAGCACCAATGAAATTACTTACGCGACCATTGAACGCAAAACTAAAGAAAAACAATTATTGTGGTTTTGTGGAAAAATAAATCATTTCAGAATTTCACAAAAAGCAAACATTGTTTCACTTATTTATCATAAAAAGGCAACAAATAATTTTTCCCTAACAAGGACAAAAATTCCCCGACTCTTAGTCAATATTTTCACAAATTTTCACAATTTTTTCCTGATTTCCCTGAAAAGAATTTTTCTCCTACAAATTCCCTGACTTTTCCCGGTTTTCCAGACGAGTGGGAACCCTGTTTCAATTACTACTGATTTTGAAAGTAATTTGTTTCACTAAGTGAAGATTAGAACTGTGATGAGCACTGGTAAGTGCACTTGGAGAACCCAAATTACCACAACATACCTTTTTAAAGATCTGAAGCTCACTTTACTAACAAAGTTAGCGTCATCAGAGGATGAAAAATTCTCACTGCTGAAATTTTTCATTCTCTGATGACTCTAACTTTGTTAGTGAGAGGATCGTCAGGTCTTTAAATAGATGTGTTGTGGTGATCTGGGTTTCCCAAGCGTACTTAATTTGTTTCAAACATCTATTTTTATATTTAATTATGGCACGAAAATGATATACGCATTGGTAAATACGAAATGATTTTTTTTTAAATTAAGCCGTAATGAAAAATAAATGAGTACAATTGAAATATAGCAATACTTCTTATGCCACATATCTTTCTGTTGGAAAATTGCCTAGACTGCAGTTCACTTGGGTTTCCTTCCAGTTCAAAGTTATAATTCAATGTAGCCATAAACATAATAGGTAAGGTCAAGTTGGGTCATAGGCTTGTTAATTGCTATTCAAAACAAACCAAACATGTACATTATTCGTAAAATCGGCAATCGAGCAAATAAGATTCGCGTTCCCTCGTTGTTATTTTGTTTTGCGGTCCATAAGTCTGTTTTATGACTCAAGGGAAAATTTTACGCCTCCTATTGTAGTTTCCAAGATACTGCCACTAGCCACCTTTGCATAAAAAAGATTTTGTAACATAAGTACCTATGCCTACCCTAAATAAGTCTAGCGATTTCATCAATTCCTGATTCCCTTAACAAAAAATCGCTAATAACACGAGAAATAACTTTTAGTAAAAAATATACAGTTTTGTGTGATGTGTTCAAAGTCACTTAAAAAGTGGTTGGTCATATACAAGCAGTGAAGTTAACTATAATTATAGGTTGATTTCACTGTGTACAGGTTCCCATTGCAACATGTTTGTTAACAATGGCCAAGTACACTAGGCGCCCGCAACTGTGTTTAAGCGCTTATCTGCTGACTACCGATAGGTTTCAGGGGTTGGAGACAGATAAACGCAATCTTGACATCAAGCACTATTTTGTGAAGGTTGTCCTTCACTCCGCGCTTTAAGAAATTGGCAACAGTTGAGTTCCAAAAGAAACACAGCGGGACCGGAGAACGTATTTTGTTGACACAACTATTCAACTGTTGGCGTCTGTTGAACTCAGCCAATCTGCTGTTTATAGGTGCATAATATATAACTCAAACAAAAACACTTAACAGTGCAGGCGGCTGTATTCTAATCAAAGAATATTAAAATTCGTTTACGTTAATACTCTTTGTTCTAATCATAAGTCATGTCGTAATCGTACATCCTACCGGGCAACTAAGTAACTAACCAATCAAAGACGTCTAACAGCGCCATCTGTTAATGGGATAGATGAAAACGAAAAACAGGAATTTATTACTATTTTCAGTAAATCTATTACGAAGTTTTCTAAACTCTGTTATAATGAATTAGGTGTCCAGAAAAGAACAATAAAATTTTATAAAATCCAGTGAGAATATAAACTATAAACGTGGACTGTTTTGCTTTGGCTTTAATTCTCAGTTGTGACACATTTTTAACCGTACTGCCCGCGTTTGCTTTAGAGGCTAGAAAATTATTAATACACCGTCTTTATATGATCACTCGTTTGGCGATTTTTCAGCTATTTTAAGCAAAATACTAATGAAAATCCAGTTATTATTTAGTCTAATAACGTTGTCTTAGGGATATTTCTATAATGCTTTTTATGAATATGAAGTATCAAGCGTGAATGCTATTTCTCTATGATATTGTAGCTCTAATTAATGCCAATGATACAATAAATTCTTGTGCTTGAAATCAATTTGACCGATTGCTTACATACTACTGACATACAATAACTATAAAAAGGCGTGTATCTAATAGTTTTCATTATTTCTCGCCATTCAAACAGGTACTTACACATGTTTTTTTATTTAATTTCGGAAGTCAATACATTTTCTGTGGTGTTTTCACATTATTTGCTATTTGATGTGGAATGAAAAGTATAAAATATTAATTCCCAATTATACTTGCCTCCATAACGTCCATCTGCGACGTAAATTTTTATCCAATAACTAAATGCAGAAAATGGTGATTGTGCACCCGCAATGATTTACAGAACTGATTTGGCCAAAGAACCTTATTTTACATACTGTAGAGCGATATCGTTATTAAATTTTGTGATATACACATCCAGAATATATACAAAGTGTATAAGGTGTATGAACTGTAACGATTAGAAGTTAAGGTTCCATCATAAATATGATAAAAAGAGTTAATACCTTTTAATAAACAAAACACATTGAAACTAAATCTTACTTGAAATCCCCTTTCCCTAATAGCGTGAGGGTTTTGATTTGCCCAAACATGACTGTTATGTCTATTGAAAACTCCTTCATGAGAAAATTTTGATTCATCAGCCCATATATATATATATATTTTAAAAGTCATCATCTCCTTGAATATGAATTAACATCGTTTCCCAAAACTGGACCCTTTTACTAGCATCTTCTGGATGCAGGGCTTGCACTAAAGTAAACTTATAATTGTGCATTTTGTGCTTCCACAAGACTATTTCCACAGAAGAGTAAGGAATACCTATGTCGTTCACTGCAGTGTAAATAGAGGCATGTGGATATGCTTAGAAATAAGCCTGGACAGTTATTTCGTTATCTTCATCTCTAGTCACTGGACTGGTATTCACTTTGGGTGTTTTAAAAGTACCAAATTCTAGGAAATGTGACTCAATCCTTCTAAACTTCTTTTCACTCATGGGTGGCAGATTAGGATTTAACTCATTAAACCTTCTACATGTTCTACTAATAATTCGGTTACATTCTCTATGGATGTAAAGTAAATTCAAATAATCTGCATTGGAATAATGATTTTCCATCTTAACTGTGAATTAGTACGTTGACATTTATCGAATAATTTAGAATGACAAGTATGTAATATAAATTGTTCATCATGGCACACTTGCCTTAACGTTGACGTTCAACCATAGTATAAGGAAAATTATGCTGTGTTATGTTTTTGAATGTCTCTAAATACCTCAAAAACTGTCCTTTTTAGCTATAGGAAATACCCAATATAGGTCGGAAAGTTATCAAAAAAAGGAATCGGTTGGAACTGCAAGTTACTGTATGTCCCTTTTAAAATAAGACACTCATTAAAGGCAGAAGTAGTCAAAGGGTGGCGCTACCCCGCTGACCATTAATATTTTCAAATCAATTTTCAAAGAAAACTATATAAGAGATAGGTATAGGGTAATGTATACTTAGAAGATAGGGAATTTAACGCCGAATCAGATGCTGGGGACATATGGGTACCCTTTTATTAAAAAAATCAATTTATCCTGATTGAAAATTTTCAAATTCAAATGTATTTTATAAATAACAGTTATCTTAAAATCGTATTGTGTTTATAACAGTATGTAGAAATTTTTACGCTCTATTGGATAGTGAAAACCGTATGTTTCTGTCTTGCATGTCTTTAAAGATATCGGAATTTTTCTAAAGTGCTCCAATCGTAACGTTTTCTACAAAATGGCGAATAAATCCGAAACGGTACAAACTAGCCCGACTATGTTGTCATAAAGTTGCCCTTAAATTGAAGGTGTAATTCAAAAAGCTAATAATATACAGGGTGTTCTATTTAAAAAAACAAAGTTTGTGTCGACTTCCGGTATAACCGGAAGTGCAGGCTAATTGAAAATATTTTAGTTAGAAAGATCAGTATCAAAAACGTGCGGATACAAATTTTCAGAATTTAAATAGATATAGTTCTCCAGAAACGTCTAATAGGTCACTCACCGTGGAGCACCCTGTATATTTGCGGAGATTGCGTTAACTAGGCTTTTTCAGGAAAATAAACCACTTCATAGAATTTGTTAGAAAACATAAACCAGTTATTTGTTTTGTTAAATACAGTAGGTACTAATACAAATGCAGCCAGTTAGGTTTCATTTTTTTAAGCTTACTTTCTGAAGCACATAAGCTAGTTTAGTAAAACAGTGCAATATCCCGACAAAATTATATTTTGTTATAAGCTAGTTATTTTACAACTATTTTTTTGCACATTTTAGTGAGTACTTTAGGTAAATTAATTTGAAAACTTTTTAAGTACTTAACGCTTAGTAAAAGCAAAATAAATAACAGGGTTTGAGCTTTTTGACATACTAGCTTGTAAACATTCTTAAACAAATTTATTTCCTAATTTGCAGATGAGTTACTGTAAGCAAAATTTTAACAGTGATGTTAGTTCGTCAGTGTCTTTTGATGAAATTAGCTCTGTAGATTCATTTTCCATTTGTTCGGACTCTGCGTCTTCAGAATCATACCTATATTCACCAAATACACATATAACAGAGGTAACACAGGTATCATTTGCCTTTTTTTTTTTTTTTTGTTCCCTCAGGGCTCGTCCGCGGCCTTGCCGCCCCGATAGCACCGCAACCCTTGGTTGATTGTGCATACCCCTAGTCTTACTCCACCCATTCCAAAATCACTGTGCCTTGAACTAGTCTGCACAGCGATTGGTAGGGTGAAGTTTTATATTGCTCTGTCTCCGGTCTAGAGTGACCGTAGATCAGTTGTCTTTTCCGGTCCAGAGCTATACACTCGCACAAGATGTGCTGGGCTGATTCCTCCCCCTCGCCGCAGAGTCTGCATGCGAGGTCCCCTTCGAACCGCCCCATTTTATGTAGGTGTTTCTTGACGGCCATGTGTCCCGTCAAGAGACCTGTTGTGTTTCTGAGCTGTCCTCTGCTAAGGTTTAGCAGCTCCACAGCTCTCTTTGAACTGGGTCCGTCAATTATTGACTTCCCATGTCTGAGCCCTGGACAGTCCGCCCAGTACACCTTGTGTTGGTTTCTGACCCAGGACTTAATGGCTCCACTGGCAGTGCTCTTTGACACGCCCAGAGCCGGTTCTGGTCCCATAAATGGTTCTGCTGACCCTCTCTTCGCGAGACTGTCAGCTTCTTCATTGCCTTTGACCCCCGAGTGACCCGGCACCCAGATGAGGGTCACCTCATTCTGCCCAGCCAGGTCGCTCGTCTCGTCTGGGCACTCACTCACCAGCCAGGAATTTACCCGTGGGCTACTTAGTGCCTTAAGGGCTGCCTGGCTGTCTGTGGCTATGAGGATCCGCTTGTTAGTGTAGCCCCTCCTCTTGTTCTCCCGCACACAGTGCAGGATGGCGTACATCTCGGCCTGAAACACCGTTGTATGGGCTCCGAGGGAAATACTGTGACTTACCCTCGGTCCTTCCGAGTAAACACCTGCCCCCGTCCCACGCTCCCCACCAGATCCGTCCGTGAACCAGACGAGCGCGTCCCGTGGTATGCCCGGCGATCATTTGCCTTACTTACTTTAAAATAATTTGTATTTAAATTTCTATTGAGTCTTATTTTATGTTTATGTTACAAATTCTACTTTAGGTGCTCACTTGTACTGATAAGGACAATGAATCACAAGATAGTGTAAATTTAATTGAAAAAAATATTAAGATTCTTGGAGAAGAACACATATTAAATACTGGGTCTCAAGTTTGTGATGCCAAAAATGTTACAAGAAATGATATTTTCAAAGAGCGTTTACCGTTAACTAAAAGTGATAAGTTGGGAAAGAATAAAAATACAAACTATGATGCTAGTGATACCAATGCAGATGACAACAGAGAAACACTAGCCTTAAGTCAGTATGATGCAACAGGCAATGGAATTAATTCATCTGTAAATCGTCAAAACAAAGCAGAGGAGGAGTTTGTATGTGACATGGTGGATTTAGAAAAAATGTGTGAGGTTTCTGTTCATACTATGTACCAAGAAAGAGAAAATCTTATTAAAGATCTTGTAACCCCAGAAGAAGAACCTCCAATATCCATAAAAATTGATAACCCAGTTGAAAGAAACTTAGATGCAGTAGTTCTTAGATTTGGAATAATTACTGAAGTAAGTTTTGGATTGTGCTGAAAACTGCAAAAAACACTGATTAAAATTTATGTACTGGCCACTAAATATTTTATTTTTAGGAACCTGTAGATAGCATTGAATATTTTTCAAATATCAGACCGTGGACAAAAAAATCTGCGTGTCCTATTGTTGCCTAGAAGTAACACATTTTCCGCGACATTTGTTTCGAAACATTAAAGAGGAAGGGGCAGTTAAGGAACTAAAAGCTATGTCCCTTAGTGATCCTAAAAGAAAACAGCTATTAAATGCAATTCGTAGGCAAGGAAACTTCCAATACAGCAATCAAACAAATTTTATAAAACCTGTCAGACGAGAAAAATATACTGATAATAATGATCCTGATTGAAACAATTCTAAAAGTAAAAACATAGAAGATGGAAAAGAAAAATATTTGGCCTGCAATGATTGCTTTGGTTTTTTTAAAAGAAGTTATTTAAGAAGACATAGAAAAACATGCCCGTTGAGGTCTAATCACAAAACAAAACGTCAACACCACTTATCAGGGGTCACAAGCAGCTACTGTCTGTGCAGGGGTTTATAGTAAATTTTATGATACCTTGCGCTTGAAAAATGAAGTTTTTACTATTATGCGAGCAGATGAAATATCAAAAACTGCCATGAATGATATACTTATCTGCAGTTACGGGGAGAGTTTGCTAAGAAAGCATAAAAGAATACAAATAAAAACGGTAATATCGAACAAAATGCGAGAGCTGGGTAGACTTCTACTAGCTTTAAAAAAAACTACTGGAACCCATATTTTGTTTGATGTTTTAAAACCTGAATTTTTCGACAACATAGTTGCGGCTGCTAAGATAATAAGTGGATACGATCACGAATTACGAACATTCAGGACTCTTGTCTGGCATTACATCTGAGCACATCACTAAGGCAGGAGTGCGATATAGCCACCAAACTTCTCATCAAAAAGAGCAGCTTTATTCGGTGCAACGAGAGAGACAAGTCACTGAAAGATATTAAACAATTAAGACTTTTAATAGAGAGACACTGGAATTCAGAGGTCTCTAGTTTAGCTTTGAAGAATCTGAATGAAAACAGATGGGAAAAACCAAAAATGTTTCCCCTTACAAGTGACATATTAAAATTCCAAAAATACGTTTTAAAAGAAGCTAAAGAAGCTGCCGAAAATATGATCAGAGAAAAATTTTCCGACAAAGAATATAGAAGGTTGTGCGAAAATATTCTGGCCTTTACTTTATTACTGAATAGAAAGCGTATTGGAGAGGTACAATACCTAAAAGTTAAAACTTATTGCAAAAGCAACTCACAAGGTCAACAGGAAGAGTGTTTGGAATCTTTAACCGAAGCTGAAAAACTCCTAACTCAAAATTTTAAGCGAGTTGTAACTGGGGGGAAGGGTAGTAAACCAGTCGCAATTTTATTTCCAAAAAATATTCAGAAATTCATAAATATTATGTTGGAGGTCAGACACAAATATGTAGCAGCAAATAATGAATACTTATTTGCCAACCCATGTGTTAAAGATAAATGGCTAAGTGGATACCACGTACTAAAAAAGTAGGCTAATCAAGCAGGTGTAAAAAATCAAGAGCTGTTTACCTCTACGAGACTACGTAAACAGATTGCCACAGTTCTACAAGTGCTGAGTGTCAGCGACAACGAAATGGAGCAGTTTGTCAATTTTATGGGCCACACAAAAAAGACTCACGAATCTTATTATAGGTAAGCTATAATAAATTTTAAATAATTTTTAAGTATATATACTTTATCGAGAATACCTTGCTTAATGATATAAAAACTTTGACAATGAAAAATTGGTATCTACAGGAAAAGCTTTACTACAGAGTAATTTGCAAATACTGTGTTCACAAGTCAGAGTATTTAAATTATTTAATGAAACAGATGTATGTACGATTGACACTATATTATTATAACATGACAGCTGTTTCACTGCGATGTGGCTTCTTCAGATACAAAGTGAACTTTTGTGTCTGAAGATGACACATGGTGACGAAACAGCAGCCATGTGAGAATAATATAATGTCGATCTTACCGTTAATCTGATCTAATAAATGATTTAAATACTCTTTTTTCTTTAAGCGACATATCCATAATACAGCATATATCGCCTTCAAACCTAGTTGGGTAATACACCATGTTTATTATCTTATATGTATATGCCAAAACGTAACATTTTGAGTTTAGTGCACCGCAGAAACATACTGTAACAAACACGTAGGACAAACAGAAATGGAAAAAAGGTTTTTTAAAGGCAGAAGTTGGTTTGTAATTTTTTTATTTTAATTTAGTTTAAATGCTGAAATTATAGTATAAATAGTCAAATGTACTTGTTTTGTGAAAAGATGATATAATAGCAACATTTTTGTACTAAATACTGACGTAGAGACTGTTTCTTTGGATTCACCAATGTTTGTGTTCTTCTCTGTAACCGGTGTCGTTGTTTGACAGCACCATCAGACATGATATTTTTTTTAATTGATTGATGATCCTGTCAAGCAGTGAAACCGCTTACAATAACGGAAACGAAGATTTGTAAAGCCAGATAAATAGTCTCTACATCTGTATTTAGTATGGAACGGTTTCACCAAGTAAGGGCAACAACAATTAATGAACGTTTTTTTCCTTGTAATTAATACATCAGCGATATTTTTATGAACGACGAGCTAAAGTTAATTTAAGAGTGTCTTGTATATGATTGTGTTAAATATCTTTTATATGTCATTTATAGCCTGTTCTGTAGAAGATAGACATGTCTCAGAAAAGGCGATATTTTAATTTTTTCTGTAGATTTTTATGAATAACAAAGAAATTTTGCATAACTTTAGTCTCGTTAAATTTATCTGCGTTCTTCCTATAGTTGACACGGAAAATAAGTGTGCTACTCTATTTAATCTCTTTTGTAAACCCATTTATTTTTTTCCTAAACCCACTTATATACAGGTGACCGTTTTTTTTTCACTTTTACCTATATTTGTTTTTGATCAAGTTTCAAGACGAAAAGTGTTTTCAAATAGACTTATGAAATGCGAAACGTACTTGTAATTCATTTTCCTCTAAACTCAAACAATTCAGAATGCCGCCAGTGTCTACAGAATGGTTTTGTAAACATAAAACTAGAAATCTTTAGGCTAATGGCTTTAGTCTATACAATACCTGTTAACGTAAAACAAAGTGGTTAGAAAAGTAGCAAGATCAATTACCTTAAATGTGCTTTTTTGCTTTTTTTCTATTGAAAAACTGAAATTGTATCTATACCTACTTCTTTACTGGTTAAATAAAATAATGATGGTATTATCATAATTTATATTAAATGTAGACAAGGTTTGAAACATCAGATGGGGGAAGAAGGAGAGTAAATGTTGGTACGTCAAAATCTGCACTTGATAACGTTTGGAAAGCATAATATGTCAACATTTCGACGAAAACTATTAACTAAATAATGTAAAATAATACATGTTTAAATCTCATAATTTATAATATCGACATAATTCTATTCCATAATGATAATAATGATAATAATAATAATTTGTATAGAATTTTAAAAAAGTATGACCAATCTTGTCAGTTTTCGCAAAACTTATTTGAAAACAGCGGCAGTTTTTGAAAAACTTCTATCATTACCGATTAGTCAATTAAAAAATTAAAAAGTGCTCTACAACGGCCTTAAGAAGCGTCAAATGTATAGTCTCTTGTTATGTTTCCCTAAAGTCAAGTAATTTGAAACGGCGGCCTGTTTGTTTATGTAAAAGGCTCTAGCTAATGACTCCATTTCCGATAAATGTAATATATGTAATACATGGTTGGCTCTAAAATAACTCAAAACACTACATAATTTGTAAATTTTGGCATTATCTACTCATTTTTA
Organism: Tillus elongatus; assembly: GCA_964006375.1. Lineage (NCBI taxonomy): Eukaryota > Metazoa > Arthropoda > Insecta > Coleoptera > Cleridae > Tillus > Tillus elongatus. Next base: position 43,683,477 of record OZ023270.1, on the reverse strand, counting down.
AATAATGACCTTTTATCAAAAAATATGTTAAATTTTCATCCTCTGATGACGATAACTTTGTTAGTGAAACGATCGTCAGGTTATTAAAGAATGTGTTTTAGGTTCCCCAAGTGTACTTATAAAATTAAAAAGTGCTCTACAACGGCCTTAAGAAGTGTCAAATGTATAGTCTCTTGTTATGTTTTCCTAAAGTCAAGTAATTTGAAACGGCGGCCTGTTTGTTTATGTAAAAGGCTGTAGCTAATGACTCCATTTCTGATAAATGTAATATATGTAATACATGGTTTGCTCTAAAATAACTCAAAACAATACATAATTTGTAAATTTTGGCATTATCTACTCATTTTAAAATAATGACCTTTTATCAAAAAATATGTTAAATACAACATTTTTTATCCTCTGATGACGATAACTTTGTTAGTGAAACGATCGTCAGGTTATTAAAGAATGTGTTTTAGGTTCCCCAAGTGTACTTATCAGTGATGATCACAGATTCCAATCTTCACTTAGGAAAAAAATATGTTATTAGTTAATACAAATTTGCACGCCACTCTTTGGAAATCTGTTGTAAAATAAACATCTAATTATACTAAATAGGTTCCAGTTATAATTATAAAATTTTCAATAAGATGACGTCACAATATAATGTGCTGCAATACGGATTTTTTAAAAGAATTGTTTAATAAATATGTTAACACCTGTTAAAGAATGTAAGATACCCTGCCATAGTTGTTACTGTTTTAATTTATAGTTTACTTTTACGTCGACGATACTAAAAGACGACGCAAAGGTTACGTTTATATCTATATATTTACTTTCAAATGTTCATTTTTATTAGAAAAAAGTATTTTTCCTTTTTACGAAATAACGTATTATAAAAACTATAACGAAATTAAGGGTTGGAAACTGGAAATGTATGAACGAATGTTCTATGTAAATATAGGTCAAATAATAGCCTTCTGTAAAGAAAAAAAATTAGTTACATCAGGCATTAACGTCGATGATAATTATTAATTTCTTACCAGAGCATGTTTTTATGTTGACAAATAAGTACGTTAACCTTTAAAGCGATGCTGCCTAAAACTACTTTAATAAAAAAATAAAACCAAGGTAAAATTATTGCCGAGTTCTTCCTGGTAGTAAAAATTAAATAGAAATCCGGTTATAAACCACTTGTTTGCGAACAAACACAACTGTGGGTCATAACACTGTTGCCAGATATTGGGCTACATAGCGTGCGGGTTACATAAAAGTGGTGTATCTTCTTTCGGTGTATATAGTTGACTATCATCTTCAGTTGAGTCGTTTGAATCAGCGGGTGTATGTTGTAGGTGTGAATAATGCTTTATGAGCCCAAGGAAAAAGTAGCTGGCTGTCTTGTACACATGTTTTTATATAAGTAGACACAGTCTAAAGGTCGATACGCTGTTTAGCCCGCAAGTGGGATAAACAACGTTTTTCCGGGCTTCGCAATGACTGTTTATACCTTCATTGGGCTACATAATAACCGTTTATACGTCTATGTACGTTTGTGATTTCCAATTGCTTTGCGTGGACTGTAGTTTTGAACCGTCCCGATTCATCATCAGCACACTTCGAAACTGCAGTCCAGGCAAACCAATAGGAAATCACAACCGTACAGCAAACAAATAAAGTGTATATTTAAAAGTGATTACATATTTGCTCAAATTCTCTTGATTTCCTTTGATCCCTGTTTATCTGACATCTGTTGTAGACTACCTCCGACAAATTATTATTTATAAGTTCTAGAAAACTTGGTTCATAAAGTTCTATCTCCAGTTCATTTTCTAAATTCTCTACCATTTCCTTCGTTTACTCTCGTCGTTTATCCGCCGTTTGTGTGCTCACATGAGTCCTCTGCCCCTTCTCTTGTCCTGCTTTTGAGGATACACTTCCGTTATCTCCGCTATAAATTCTGTCGCCATAGCCAATCGTTTGACAGGGGCACGCCTCATCAGCACCCCGCCACCAACATCCCTCATGCATGTGCAGTGCCGACTCCGACCATGCTCTGGCAAAGCCCATGCAGCGACATTTTTCCGTGGCTTTGGTTTTGCTCATTACCATGAGTTTGCCACCAATTACTTCTGGTGGCCCAGGTAGGGATAAAAAAAGGAGTAAGGTAATATGGTTAAGGAAAAAGAGGGTTAATTCGACAGCGGACAGCTGGCAGTGATGGCTGTACTGTCCACGTCTTTGCGAGTAGCGGTGAGCATACTGCTGGATGCAGTACACCCACCGGCCAGACAGACCAGAGGCACTAGCCAGGGGCCCTCACAGGGAGGTACCGTCCGGGCCAGACGGACCCTGGTTTTTTGACGTGGTTGTTACTCCACCTTTTCGTGCTTTCTCCCGGGTTGGGACCGGCAATGACGGAGTTTTATTGGTGGTATTTTGTTTTGTGTTGATGGTATTTTCTGTTTTTTTTATAAATAAAATATGTTGAGCAACCGTCCGAGGCTCCGACACACTCTGATGTCCACCCAAGATAAATATACCACTTATCTTATCACCCTCGAAATCCTCGAGTTCAATCCTCTATCTTCCCCTTAATACCACAACGATAATCTCAAGCATCTAGCCGTGAGAACTGAGCGTCTATTACAGGTAACAGACCGTAGACGTCACGCTCGTTTTTTTCTCTCTTCACTTTTGGATCCAGTATCCGCCCTACCATTGTTAACGTTACTGGACACCATAAAGAGATAAGACCACATATTTCTGCATTCCCCACCTTGACGGTTACTGTTCTCAGTGTTCTTCGTCCCACCAGCACTATACTTTCAGTTTTGTGATGCTCAAGTTGTAGACCTCTATTTGCCATCCAGTTTTCCACCCTTGCCACTGACCAGTTGATATTATTTTCTAGGTCACCCTTATTTCGTCCGCTTACAATCACCGCCAAAGGATCTGCATACCCTATAATAGCCGTATTGTTTACGGACTCAAGACTAAAGATCTTATCGTAAAACATGTTCCACAGTTTTGGTCCTAGGACTGACCCCTGACGCAAACCACATGTAGCAAGCATTTGATATTTCTGTCCAAACAGTATCTGTCTGTTCTCCACATACTATTTTCAGCAAATATGGCTCAACTTGCTTCTTTCTTAACACTTAGTATATGCCACTCCATGGTGCTATATTGAATACATTTTTTACGTCCAGTGTTACCAAGTCCAGAAACTTTTTGCACTGAAATCCCCGTCCAATTAATATCTTCCTCTTATGTTGCCTAACGTCTCTGTTGAAGAAGGTTAGAAATTTCTGGAAGTCTTCTTCTCCAGTTGCAGTTGATACATAGCAGGAGTACAGAACTATGTCAATCATTTCAGTGATCAAAACCGGGAAAATCTGCCCATTCCTGAGAGATTAAACATTGCGGAGGTAGTAACTTTCTTAAAGGTAAGTAAATTTTTGTCCAGTGACTTAAATTAGAACAAATATAACTGAGTTTGTCGAGTATTGGTTTGAGTTTTTCCAAGACGGGCATTTGCGCCGTCCGCATATCTATAAGAATTTATGCAATAATGCGGAATGCGCGCATGTGCGTCCTCTTTTTTGAAGATAATAATCACTTTGCTCACTTAAAACATTAATTTAATTGCATAAAATATATATAAAAAGAAATATTCTAAAAACTAGCAAAAAAAATATCTTTTCTTTATTTATAAAATCTTATTACAGTATGTCTTATAAAATATCCTTATGGTAATTTAGAAAACATGAGCCTTAACACAGTCCTGGATTCCCAGGGCACGCTACAAAATGGTACGTTGTGTCTTTTCTGCCTTCTTTAAGCGCATGCGCGTCATTGTTTTCGGAGAGTTTTGCCCTTTTCGTTTGTTCCCTGGATTTTGGTAGGCATTGGTTCCATACTAATTGTATTTTTTCTTATTTGGTGTGACGCCGACGGTTCTGGTAACATTTTTTCTAATACTGCCAGTCTGAACTAATGCAATGTCATTTTTCTGCCAGAATATTTCTTATACAATGAATGGGAAATCAGTAACACAAGTTGAAGAACATGGATAGCAAGTTACCTGGCTAATTTTCCTGGCTAATTTTTCAGGAAAATCTGTACGGTCCAAATAGATTAAACATTGCTTTGCTTTAATTAGATAGTCGGATTCCCACATGCATGACAGTTCAGAGCTGACTGTTAATAAAAGCCGGCTCAGAACTGGTATGTACGGGGGAAACCGATAGTCTAATTAATGTTTAATCTATTTGAAATGGGCAGATTTTCCTATCCAACTTTCCAGAAAAATCTGCCCGGTCCAAATAGATTAAACATTGCTTTGTTTTAATTAGCTAGCCAGATTCCCCCGTCCATGCCAGTTTTGAGCTGACTTTTAATTAAAATCCAGCTCAGAACTGGTATGGACGGGCAAATCTGTCTGTCTAATTAAAACAAAGCAATGTTTAATCTATTTGGAATGGACATATTTTCCTGGCCAATTTTCCAGGAAAATCTGATCGTCCGAATAGATTCAACATTGCTTTGTTTTAATCAGATATTCGGATTCCCACACTTTTAATTAAAAGCCAGCTCAGAACTGGTATGGACGGGGGAATCCGACTATCTAATTAAAACAAAGCAATGTTTAAACATTGCTCCAAATAGATTTGTCTATTTGGACCGGCAAATTTTCATGCTGATTAATTAATTAATTAAAAGCCAGCTCAGAACTGGTATGGAATGGGGAATGTCTAAGTAAAACAAAGCAATGTTTAACCTATGGGCAGCTTTTCCTGGAAATCTGCCAGGAAAATCTGCCCATAATTGAAAGTATTCTTGGCTAGTTTTCCAGGAAAATCTGCCCGGTCCAAGTAGATTAAACATTGCTTTGTTTTAATTAAATAGTGTCTATTTAATTAAAGGGCGGATACTGGATCCAAAAGTGAAGAGAGAAAAAAACGAGCGTGACGTCTACGGTCTGTTACCTGTAATAGACGCTCAGTTCTCACGGCTAGATGCTTGAGATTATCGTTGTGGTATTAAGGGGAAGATAGAGGATTGAACTCGAGGATTTCGAGGGTGATAAGATAAGTGGTATATTTATCTTGGGTGGACATCAGAGTGTGTCGTAGCCTCGGACGGTTGCTCAACATATTTTATTTATAAAAAAAAAAAACAGAAAATTCCATCAACACAATACAAAATACCACCAATAAAACTCCGTCATTGCCGGTCCCAACCCGGGAGAAAGCACGAAAAGGTGGAGTAACAACCACGTCAAAAAACCAGGGTCCGTCTGGCCCGGACGGCACCTCCCTGTGAGGGCCCCTGGCTAGGGCCTGAGGTCTGTCTGGCCGGTGGGTGTACTGCATCCAGCAGTATGCTCACCGCTACTCGCAAAGACGTGGACAGTACAGCCATCACTGCCAGCTGTCCGCTGTCGAATTAGCCCTCTTTTTCCTTAACCATATTACCTTACTCCTTTTTTTATCCCTACCTGGGCCACCAGAAGTAATTGGTGGCAAACTCATGGTAATGAGCAAAACCAAAGCCACGGAAAAATGTCGCTGCATGGGCTTTGCCAGAGCATGATCGGAGTCGGCACTGCACATGCATGAGGGATGTTGGTGGCAGGGTGCTGATGAGGCGTGCCCCTGTCAAACGATTGGCTTTGGCGACAGAGTTTATAGCGGCGATAACGGAAGTGGATCCTCAAAAGCAGGACAAGAGAAGGGGCAGAGGACTCATGTGAGCACACAAACGGCGGATAAACGACGAGAGTAAACGAAGGAAATGGTAGAGAATTTAGAAAATGAACTGGAGATAGAACTTTATGAACCAAGTTTTCTAGAACTTATCAATAATAATTTGTCGGAGGTAGTCTACAACAGATGTCAGATAAACAGGGTCAAAGGAAATCAAGAGAATTTGAGCAAATATGTTATCACTTTTAAATATACACTTTATTTGTTTGCTGTACGGTTGTGATTTCCTATTGGTTTGCCTGGACTGCAGTTTCGAAGTGTGCTGATGATGAACCGGGACGGTTCAAAACTACAGTCCACGCAAAGCAATTGGAAATCACAAACGTACAAACGTACAGCAAACAAATAAAGTATAATATATATATATATATAGTTTATGTCATGTAAAATGTCAAAATTTCTGTGCTAAAGAATTATGTTTTTTAAGAAGGTTTGGTTGAAATGAACAGAAATAGTGAGGCGAGAGTGAAAGTAAATCTTTGTAACGGCTATAGAAATGTTTGTGGAAGAAGACAGAGAAGAAAAAGCAAGATTAATCAAAATTAAGAAAATGGTTTTGACAGTTTGATTATTTGAGGATTTTTAGAAAATTATGTTGATACAAGCACAAGCACAGCTTCTTTGTAAGACATAATGTATAATTTTGACCACTAATAAATGAGTATAAATGAGTAATGAGTATATATATATATATATATATATATATATATATATATATATATATATATATATATATATATATATATATATATATATTATACTTTATTTGTTTGCTGTACGTTTGTACGTTTGTGATTTCCAATTGCTTTGCGTGGACTGTAGTTTTGAACCGTCCCGGTTCATCATCAGCACACTTCGAAACTGCAGTCCAGGCAAACCAATAGGAAATCACAACCGTACAGCAAACAAATAAAGTGTATATTTAAAAGTGATAACATATTTGCTCAAATTCTCTTGATTTCCTTTGATCCCTGTTTATCTGACATCTGTTGTAGACTACCTCCGACAAATTATTATTGATAAGTTCTAGAAAACTAGGTTCATAAAGTTCTATCTCCAGTTCATTTTCTAAATTCTCTACCATTTCCTTCGTTTACTCTCGTCGTTTATCCGCCGTTTGTGTGCTCACATGAGTCCTCTGCCCCTTCTCTTGTCCTGCTTTTGAGGATCCACTTCCGTTATCGCCGCTATAAACTCTGTCGCCAAAGCCAATCGTTTGACAGGGGCACGCCTCATCAGCACCCCGCCACCAACATCCCTCATGCATGTGCAGTGCCGACTCCGATCATGCTCTGGCAAAGCCCATGCAGCGACATTTTTCCGTGGCTTTGGTTTTGCTCATTACCATGAGTTTGCCACCAATTACTTCTGGTGGCCCAGGTAGGGATAAAAAAAAGGAGTAAGGTAATATGGTTAAGGAAAAAGAGGGTTAATTCGACAGCGGACAGCTGGCAGTGATGGCTGTACTGTCCACGTCTTTGCGAGTAGCGGTGAGCATACTGCTGGATGCAGTACACCCACCGGCCAGACAGACCTCAGGCCCTAGCCAGGGGCCCTCACAGGGAGGTGCCGTCCGGGCCAGACGGACCCTGGTTTTTTGACGTGGTTGTTACTCCACCTTTTCGTGCTTTCTCCCGGGTTGGGACCGGCAATGACGGAGTTTTATTGGTGGTATTTTGTATTGTGTTGATGGAATTTTCTGTTTTTTTTTTATAAATAAAATATGTTGAGCAACCGTCCGAGGCTACGACACACTCTGATGTCCACCCAAGATAAATATACCACTTATCTTATCACCCTCGAAATCCTCGAGTTCAATCCTCTATCTTCCCCTTAATACCACAACGATAATCTCAAGCATCTAGCCGTGAGAACTGAGCGTCTATTACAGGTAACAGACCGTAGACGTCACGCTCGTTTTTTTCTCTCTTCACTTTTGGATCCAGTATCCGCCCTTTAATTAAATAGACACTATTTAATTAAAACAAAGCAATGTTTAATCTACTTGGACCGGGCAGATTTTCCTGGAAAACTAGCCAAGAATACTTTCAATTATGGGCAGATTTTCCTGGCAGATTTCCAGGAAAAGCTGCCCATTGCTTTGTTTTACTTAGACATTCCCCATTCCATACCAGTTCTGAGCTGGCTTTTAATTAATTAATTATTCAGCATGAAAATTTGCCGGTCCAAATAGACAAATCTATTTGGAGCAATGTTTAAACATTGCTTTGTTTTAATTAGATAGTCGGATTCCCCCGTCCATACCAGTTCTGAGCTGGCTTTTAATTAAAAGTCAGCTCAGAACTGGCATGGGCGTGGGAATCCGAATATCTGATTAAAACAAAGCAATGTTGAATCTATTCGGACGATCAGATTTTCCTGGAAAATTGGCCAGGAAAATATGTCCATTCCAAATAGATTAAACATTGCTTTGTTTTAATTAGACAGACAGATTTGCCCGTCCATACCAGTTCTGAGCTGGATTTTAATTAAAAGTCAGCTCAAAACTGGCATGGACGGGGGAATCTGGCTAGCTAATTAAAACAAAGCAATGTTTAATCTATTTGGACCGGGCAGATTTTTCTGGAAAGTTGGATAGGAAAATCTGCCCATTTCAAATAGATTAAACATTAATTAGACTATCGGTTTCCCCCGTACATACCAGTTCTGAGCCGGCTTTTATTAACAGTCAGCTCTGAACTGTCATGCATGTGGGAATCCGACTATCTAATTAAAGCAAAGCAATGTTTAATCTATTTGGACCGTACAGATTTTCCTGAAAAATTAGCCAGGAAAATTAGCCAGGTAACTTGCTATCCATATTCTTCAACTTGTGTTACTGATTTCCCATTCATTGTATAAGAAATATTCTGGCAGAAAAATGACATTGCATTAGTTCAGACTGGCAGTATTAGAAAAAATGTTACCAGAACCGTCGGCGTCACACCAAATAAGAAAAAATACAATTAGTATGGAACCAATGCCTACCAAAATCCAGGGAACAAACGAAAAGGGCAAAACTCTCCGAAAACAATGACGCGCATGCGCTTAAAGAAGGCAGAAAAGACACAACGTACCATTTTGTAGCGTGCCCTGGGAATCCAGGACTGTGTTAAGGCTCATGTTTTCTAAATTACCATAAGGATATTTTATAAGACATACTGTAATAAGATTTTATAAATAAAGAAAAGATATTTTTTTTTGCTAGTTTTTAGAATATTTCTTTTTATATATATTTTATGCAATTAAATTAATGTTTTAAGTGAGCAAAGTGATTATTATCTTCAAAAAAGAGGACGCACATGCGCGCATTCCGCATTATTGCATAAATTCTTATAGATATGCGGACGGCGCAAATGCCCGTCTTGGAAAAACTCAAACCAATACTCGACAAACTCAGTTATATTTGTTCTAATTTAAGTCACTGGACAAAAATTTACTTACCTTTAAGAAAGTTACTACCTCCGCAATGTTTAATCTCTCAGGAATAGGCAGATTTTCCCGGTTTTGATCACTGAAATGATTGACATAGTTCTGTACTCCTGCTATGTATCAACTGCAACTGGAGAAGAAGACTTCCAGAAATTTCTAACCTTCTTCAACAGAGACGTTAGGTAACATAAGAGGAAGATATTAATTGGACGGGGATTTCAGTGCAAAAAGTTTCTGGACTTGGTAACACTGGACGTAAAAAATGTATTCAATATAGCACCATGGAGTGGCATATACTAAGTGTTAAGAAAGAAGCAAGTTGAGCCATATTTGCTGAAAATAGTATGTGGAGAACAGACAGATACTGTTTGGACAGAAATATCGAATGCATGCTACATGTGGTTTGCGTCAGGGGTCAGTCCTAGGACCAAAACTGTGGAACATGTTTTACGATAAGATCTTTAGTCTTGAGTCCGTAAACAATACGGCTATTATAGGGTATGCAGATCCTTTGGCGGTGATTGTAAGCGGACGAAATAAGGGTGACCTAGAAAATAATATCAACTGGTCAGTGGCAAGGGTGGAAAACTGGATGGCAAATAGAGGTCTACAACTTGAGCATCACAAAACTGAAAGTATAGTGTTGGTGGGACGAAGAACACTGAGAACAGTAACCGTCAAGGTGGGGAATGCAGAAATATGTGGTCTTATCTCTTTATGGTGTCCAGTAACGTTAACAATGGTAGGGCGGATACTGGATCCAAAAGTGAAGAGAGAAAAAAACGAGCGTGACGTCTACGGTCTGTTACCTGTAATAGACGCTCAGTTCTCACGGCTAGATGCTTGAGATTATCGTTGTGGTATTAAGGGGAAGATAGAGGATTGAACTCGAGGATTTCGAGGGTGATAAGATAAGTGGTATATTTATCTTGGGTGGACATCAGAGTGTGTCGGAGCCTCGGACGGTTGCTCAACATATTTTATTTATAAAAAAAACAGAAAATACCATCAACACAATACAAAATACCACCAATAAAACTCCGTCATTGCCGGTCCCAACCCGGGAGAAAGCACGAAAAGGTGGAGTAACAACCACGTCAAAAAACCAGGGTCCGTCTGGCCCGGACGGCACCTCCCTGTGAGGGCCCCTGGCTAGGGCCTGAGGTCTGTCTGGCCGGTGGGTGTACTGCATCCAGCAGTATGCTCACCGCTACTCGCAAAGACGTGGACAGTACAGCCATCACTGCCAGCTGTCCGCTGTCGAATTAACCCTCTTTTTCCTTAACCATATTACCTTACTCCTTTTTTTATCCCTACCTGGGCCACCAGAAGTAATTGGTGGCAAACTCATGGTAATGAGCAAAACCAAAGCCACGGAAAAATGTCGCTGCATGGGCTTTGCCAGAGCATGGTCGGAGTCGGCACTGCACATGCATGAGGGATGTTGGTGGCGGGGTGCTGATGAGGCGTGCCCCTGTCAAACGATTGGCTATGGCGACAGAATTTATAGCGGAGATAACGGAAGTGTATCCTCAAAAGCAGGACAAGAGAAGGGGCAGAGGACTCATGTGAGCACACAAACGGCGGATAAACGACGAGAGTAAACGAAGGAAATGGTAGAGAATTTAGAAAATGAACTGGAGATAGAACTTTATGAACCAAGTTTTCTAGAACTTATAAATAATAATTTGTCGGAGGTAGTCTACAACAGATGTCAGATAAACAGGGATCAAAGGAAATCAAGAGAATTTGAGCAAATATGTAATCACTTTTAAATATACACTTTATTTGTTTGCTGTACGGTTGTGATTTCCTATTGGTTTGCCTGGACTGCAGTTTCGAAGTGTGCTGATGATGAATCGGGACGGTTCAAAACTACAGTCCACGCAAAGCAATTGGAAATCACAAACGTACAGCAAACAAATAAAGTATTATATATATATATATATATATATATATATATATATATATATATATATATATATATATATATATATATATATATATATATATATATATATATATATATATATAGACGTATAAACGGTTATTATGTAGCCCAATGAAGGTATAAACAGTCATTGCGAAGCCCGGAAAAACGTTGTTTATCCCACTTGCGGGCTAAACAGCGTATCGACCTTTAGACTGTGTCTACTTATATAAAAACATGTGTACAAGACAGCCAGCTACTTTTTCCTTGGGCCTCATAAAGCATTATTCACACCTACAACATACACCCGCTGATTCAAACGACTCAACTGAAGATGATAGTCAACTATATACACCGAAAGAAGATACACCACTTTTATGTAACCCGCACGCTATGTAGCCCAATATCTGGCAACAGTGTTATGACCCACAGTTGTGTTTGTTCGCAAACAAGTGGTTTATAACCGGATTTCTATTTAATTTTTACTACCAGGAAGAACTCGGCAATAATTTTACCTTGAAAATGATATTGGTTTTATTTTTTTATTAAAGTAGTTTTAGGCAGCATCGCTTTAAAGGTTAACGTACTTATTTGTCAACATAAAAACATGCTCTGGTAAGAAATTAATAATTATCATCGACGTTAATGCCTGATGTAACTAATTTTTTTTCTTTACAGAAGGCTATTATTTGACCTATATTTACATAGAACATTCGTTCATACATTTCCAGTTTCCAACCCTTAATTTCGTTATAGTTTTTATAATACGTTATTTCGTAAAAAGGAAAAATACTTTTTTCTAATAAAAATGAACATTTGAAAGTAAATATATAGATATAAACGTAACCTTTGCGTCGTCTTTTAGTATCGTCGACGTAAAAGTAAACTATAAATTAAAACAGTAACAACTATGGCAGGGTATCTTACATTCTTTAACAGGTGTTAACATATTTATTAAACAATTCTTTTAAAAAATCCGTATTGCAGCACATTATATTGTGACGTCATCTTATTGAAAATTTTATAATTATAACTGGAACCTATTTAGTATAATTAGATGTTTATTTTACAACAGATTTCCAAAGAGTGGCGTGCAAATTTGTATTAACTAATAACATATTTTTTTCCTAAGTGAAGATTGGAATCTGTGATCATCACTGATAAGTACACTTGGGGAACCTAAAACACATTCTTTAATAACCTGACGATCGTTTCACTAACAAATTTATCGTCATCAGAGGATAAAAAATGTTGTATTTAACATATTTTTTGATAAAAGGTCATTATTTTAAAATGAGTAGATAATGCCAAAATTTACAAATTATGTATTGTTTTGAGTTATTTTAGAGCAAACCATGTATTACATATATTACATTTATCAGAAATGGAGTCATTAGCTACAGCCTTTTACATAAACAAACAGGCCGCCGTTTCAAATTACTTGACTTTAGGAAAACATAACAAGAGACTATACATTTGACACTTCTTAAGGCCGTTGTAGAGCACTTTTTAATTTTATAAGTACACTTGGGGAACCTAAAACACATTCTTTAATAACCTGACGATCGTTTCACTAACAAAGTTATCGTCATCAGAGGATGAAAATTTAACATATTTTTTGATAAAAGGTCATTATTTAAAAATGAGTAGATAATGCCAAAATTTACAAATTATGTAGTGTTTTGAGTTATTTTAGAGCCAACCATGTATTACATATATTACATTTATCGGAAATGGAGTCATTAGCTAGAGCCTTTTACATAAACAAACAGGCCGCCGTTTCAAATTACTTGACTTTAGGGAAACATAACAAGAGACTATACATTTGACGCTTCTTAAGGCCGTTGTAGAGCACTTTTTAATTTTTTAATTGACTAATCGGTAATGATAGAAGTTTTTCAAAAACTGCCGCTGTTTTCAAATAAGTTTTGCGAAAACTGACAAGATTGGTCATACTTTTTTAAAATTCTATACAAATTATTATTATTATCATTATTATCATTATGGAATAGAATTATGTCGATATTATAAATTATGAGATTTAAACATGTATTATTTTACATTATTTAGTTAATAGTTTTCGTCGAAATGTTGACATATTATGCTTTCCAAACGTTATCAAGTGCAGATTTTGACGTACCAACATTTACTCTCCTTCTTCCCCCATCTGATGTTTCAAACCTTGTCTACATTTAATATAAATTATGATAATACCATCATTATTTTATTTAACCAGTAAAGAAGTAGGTATAGATACAATTTCAGTTTTTCAATAGAAAAAAAAGCAAAAAAGCACATTTAAGGTAATTGATCTTGCTACTTTTCTAACCACTTTGTTTTACGTTAACAGGTATTGTATAGACTAAAGCCATTAGCCTAAAGATTTCTAGTTTTATGTTTACAAAACCATTCTGTAGACACTGGCGGCATTCTGAATTGTTTGAGTTTAGGGGAAAATGAATTACAAGTACGTTTCGCATTTCATAAGTCTATTTGAAAACACTTTTCGTCTTGAAACTTGATCAAAAACAAATATAGGTAAAAGTGAAAAAAAAAACGGTCACCCTGTATATAAGTGGGTTTAGGAAAAAAATAAATGGGTTTACAAAAGAGATTAAATAGAGTAGCACACTTATTTTCCGTGTCAACTATAGGAAGAACGCAGATAAATTTAACGAGACTAAAGTTATGCAAAATTTCTTTGTTATTCATAAAAATCTACAGAAAAAATTAAAATATCGCCTTTTCTGAGACATGTCTATCTTCTACAGAACAGGCTATAAATGACATATAAAAGATATTTAACACAATCATATACAAGACACTCTTAAATTAACTTTAGCTCGTCGTTCATAAAAATATCGCTGATGTATTAATTACAAGGAAAAAAACGTTCATTAATTGTTGTTGCCCTTACTTGGTGAAACCGTTCCATACTAAATACAGATGTAGAGACTATTTATCTGGCTTTACAAATCTTCGTTTCCGTTACTGTAAGCGGTTTCACTGCTTGACAGGATCATCAATCAATTAAAAAAAATATCATGTCTGATGGTGCTGTCAAACAACGACACCGGTTACAGAGAAGAACACAAACATTGGTGAATCCAAAGAAACAGTCTCTACGTCAGTATTTAGTACAAAAATATTGCTATTATATCATCTTTTCACAAAACAAGTACATTTGACTATTTACACTATAATTTCAGCATTTAAACTAAATTAAAATAAAAAAATTACAAACCAACTTCTGCCTTTAAAAAACCTTTTTTCCATTTCTGTTTGTCCTACGTGTTTGTTACAGTATGTTTCTGCGGTGCACTAAACTCAAAATGTTACGTTTTGGCATATACATATAAGATAATAAACATGGTGTATTACCCAACTAGGTTTGAAGGCGATATATGCTGTATTATGGATATGTCGCTTAAAGAAAAAAGAGTATTTAAATCATTTATTAGATCAGATTAACGGTAAGATCGACATTATATTATTCTCACATGGCTGCTGTTTCGTCACCATGTGTCATCTTCAGACACAAAAGTTCACTTTGTATCTGAAGAAGCCACATCGCAGTGAAACAGCTGTCATGTTATAATAATATAGTGTCAATCGTACATACATCTGTTTCATTAAATAATTTAAATACTCTGACTTGTGAACACAGTATTTGCCAATTACTCTGTAGTAAAGCTTTTCCTGTAGATACCAATTTTTCATTGTCAAAGTTTTTATATCATTAAGCAAGGTATTCTCGATAAAGTATATATACTTAAAAATTATTTAAAATTTATTATAGCTTACCTATAATAAGATTCGTGAGTCTTTTTTGTGTGGCCCATAAAATTGACAAACTGCTCCATTTCGTTGTCGCTGACACTCAGCACTTGTAGAACTGTGGCAATCTGTTTACGTAGTCTCGTAGAGGTAAACAGCTCTTGATTTTTTACACCTGCTTGATTAGCCTACTTTTTTAGTACGTGGTATCCACTTAGCCATTTATCTTTAACACATGGGTTGGCAAATAAGTATTCATTATTTGCTGCTACATATTTGTGTCTGACCTCCAACATAATATTTATGAATTTCTTAATATTTTTTGGAAATAAAATTGCGACTGGTTTACTACCCTTCCCCCCAGTTACAACTCGCTTAAAATTTTGAGTTAGGAGTTTTTCAGCTTCGGTTAAAGATTCCAAACACTCTTCCTGTTGACCTTGTGAGTTGCTTTTGCAATAAGTTTTAACTTTTAGGTATTGTACCTCTCCAATACGCTTTCTATTCAGTAATAAAGTAAAGGCCAGAATATTTTCGCACAACCTTCTATATTCTTTGTCGGAAAATTTTTCTCTGATCATATTTTCGGCAGCTTCTTTAGCTTCTTTTAAAACGTATTTTTGGAATTTTAATATGTCACTTGTAAGGGGAATCATTTTTGGTTTTTCCCATCTGTTTTCATTCAGATTCTTCAAAGCTAAACTAGAGACCTCTGAATTCCAGTGTCTCTCTATTAAAAGTCTTAATTGTTTAATATCTTTCAGTGACTTGTCTCTCTCGTTGCACCGAATAAAGCTGCTCTTTTTGATGAGAAGTTTGGTGGCTATATCGCACACCTGCCTTAGTGATGTGCTCAGATGTAATGCCAGACAAGAGTCCTGAATGTTCGTAATTCGTGATCGTATCCACTTATTATCTTAGCAGCCGCAACTATGTTGTCGAAAAATTCAGGTTTTAAAACATCAAACAAAATATGGGTTCCAGTAGTTTTTTTTAAAGCTAGTAGAAGTCTACCCAGCTCTCGCATTTTGTTCGATATTACCGTTTTTATTTGTATTCTTTTATGCTTTCTTAGCAAACTCTCCCCGTAACTGCAGATAAGTATATCATTCATGGCAGTTTTTGATATTTCATCTGCTCGCATAATAGTAAAAACTTCATTTTTCAAGCGCAAGGTATCATAAAATTTACTATAAACCCCTGCACAGACAGTAGCTGCTTGTGACCCCTGATAAGTGGTGTTGACGTTTTGTTTTGTGATTAGACCTCAACGGGCATGTTTTTCTATGTCTTCTTAAATAACTTCTTTTAAAAAAACCAAAGCAATCATTGCAGGCCAAATATTTTTCTTTTCCATCTTCTATGTTTTTACTTTTAGAATTGTTTCAATCAGGATCATTATTATCAGTATATTTTTCTCGTCTGACAGGTTTTATAAAATTTGTTTGATTGCTGTATTGGAAGTTTCCTTGCCTACGAATTGCATTTAATAGCTGTTTTCTTTTAGGATCACTAAGGGACATACCTTTTAGTTCCTTAACTGCCCCTTCCTCTTTAATGTTTCGAAACAAATGTCGCGGAAAATGTGTTACTTCTAGGCAACAATAGGACACGCAGATTTTTTTGTCCACGGTCTGATATTTGAAAAATATTCAATGCTATCTACAGGTTCCTAAAAATAAAATATTTAGTGGCCAGTACATAAATTTTAATCAGTGTTTTTTGCAGTTTTCAGCACAATCCAAAACTTACTTCAGTAATTATTCCAAATCTAAGAACTACTGCATCTAAGTTTCTTTCTTGGAGGTTCTTCTTCTGGGGTTACAAGATCTTTAATAAGATTTTCTCTTTCTTGGTACATAGTATGAACAGAAACCTCACACATTTTTTCTAAATCCACCATGTCACATACAAACTCCTCCTCTGCTTTGTTTTGACGATTTACAGATGAATTAATTCCATTGCCTGTTGCATCATACTGACTTAAGGCTAGTGTTTCTCTGTTGTCATCTGCATTGGTATCACTAGCATCATAGTTTGTATTTTTATTCTTTCCCAACTTATCACTTTTAGTTAACGGTAAACGCTCTTTGAAAATATCATTTCTTGTAACATTTTTGGCATCACAAACTTGAGACCCAGTATTTAATATGTGTTCTTCTCCAAGAATCTTAATATTTTTTTCAATTAAATTTACACTATCTTGTGATTCATTGTCCTTATCAGTACAAGTGAGCACCTAAAGTAGAATTTGTAACATAAACATAAAATAAGACTCAATAGAAATTTAAATACAAATTATTTTAAAGTAAGTAAGGCAAATGATCGCCGGGCATACCACGGGACGCGCTCGTCTGGTTCACGGACGGATCTGGCGGGGAGCGTGGGACGGGGGCAGGTGTTTACTCGGAAGGACCGAGGGTAAGTCACAGTATTTCCCTCGGAGCCCATGCAACGGTGTTTCAGGCCGAGATGTACGCCATCCTGCACTGTGTGCGGGAGAACAAGAGGAGGGGCTACACTAACAAGCGGATCCTCATAGCCACAGACAGCCAGGCAGCCCTTAAGGCACTAAGTAGCCCACGGGTAAATTCCTGGCTGGTGAGTGAGTGCCCAGACGAGACGAGCGACCTGGCTGGGCAGAATGAGGTGACCCTCATCTGGGTGCCGGGTCACTCGGGGGTCAAAGGCAATGAAGAAGCTGACAGTCTCGCGAAGAGAGGGTCAGCAGAACCATTTATGGGACCAGAACCGGCTCTGGGCGTGTCAAAGAGCACTGCCAGGGGAGCCATTAAGTCCTGGGTCAGAAACCAACACAAGGTGTACTGGGCGGACTGTCCAGGGCTCAGACATGGGAAGTCAATAATTGACGGACCCAGTTCAAAGAGAGCTGTGGAGCTGCTAAACCTTAGCAGAGGACAGCTCAGAAACACAACAGGTCTCTTGACGGGACACATGGCCGTCAAGAAACACCTACATAAAATGGGGCGGTTCGAAGGGGACCTCGCATGCAGACTCTGCGGCGAGGGGGAAGAATCAGCCCAGCACATCTTGTGCGAGTGTATAGCTCTGGACCGGAAAAGACAACTGATCTACGGTCACTCTAGACCGGAGACAGAGCAATATAAAACTTCACCCTACCAATCGCTGTGCAGACTAGTTCAAGGCACAGTGATTTTGGAATGGGTGGAGTAAGACTAGGGGTATGCACAATCAACCAAGGGTTGCGGTGCTATCGGGGCGGCAAGGCCGCGGACGAGCCCTGAGGGAACAAAAAAAAAAAAAGGCAAATGATACCTGTGTTACCTCTGTTATATGTGTATTTGGTGAATATAGGTATGATTCTGAAGACGCAGAGTCCGAACAAATGGAAAATGAATCTACAGAGCTAATTTCATCAAAAGACACTGACGAACTAACATCACTGTTAGAATTTTGCTTACAGTAACTCATCTGCAAATTAGGAAATAAATTTGTTTAAGAATGTTTACAAGCTAGTATGTCAAAAAGCTCAAACCCTGTTATTTATTTTGCTTTTACTAAGCGTTAAGTACTTAAAAAGTTTTCAAATTAATTTACCTAAAGTACTCACTAAAATGTGCAAAAAAATAGTTGTAAAATAACTAGCTTATAACAAAATATAATTTTGTCGGGATATTGCACTGTTTTACTAAACTGGCTTATGTGCTTCAGAAAGTAAGCTTAAAAAAATGAAACCTAACTGGCTGCATTTGTATTAGTACCTACTGTATTTAACAAAACAAATAACTGGTTTATGTTTTCTAACAAATTCTATGAAGTGGTTTATTTTCCTGAAAAAGCCTAGTTAACGCAATCTCCGCAAATATACAGGGTGCTCCACGGTGAGTGACCTATTAGACGTTTCTGGAGAACTATATCTATTTAAATTCTGAAAATTTGTATCCGCACGTTTTTGATACTGATCTTTCTAACTAAAATATTTTCAATTAGCCTGCACTTCCGGTTATACCGGAAGTCGACACAAACTTTGTTTTTTTAAATAGAACACCCTGTATATTATTAGCTTTTTGAATTACACCTTCAATTTAAGGGCAACTTTATGACAACATAGTCGGGCTAGTTTGTACCGTTTCGGATTTATTCGCCATTTTGTAGAAAACGTTACGATTGGAGCACTTTAGAAAAATTCCGATATCTTTAAAGACATGCAAGACAGAAACATACGGTTTTCACTATCCAATAGAGCGTAAAAATTTCTACATACTGTTATAAACACAATACGATTTTAAGATAACTGTTATTTATAAAATACATTTGAATTTGAAAATTTTCAATCAGGATAAATTGATTTTTTTAATAAAAGGGTACCCATATGTCCCCAGCATCTGATTCGGCGTTAAATTCCCTATCTTCTAAGTATACATTACCCTATACCTATCTCTTATATAGTTTTCTTTGAAAATTGATTTGAAAATATTAATGGTCAGCGGGGTAGCGCCACCCTTTGACTACTTCTGCCTTTAATGAGTGTCTTATTTTAAAAGGGACATACAGTAACTTGCAGTTCCAACCGATTCCTTTTTTTGATAACTTTCCGACCTATATTGGGTATTTCCTATAGCTAAAAAGGACAGTTTTTGAGGTATTTAGAGACATTCAAAAACATAACACAGCATAATTTCTCCTTATACTATGGTTGAACGTCAACGTTAAGGCAAGTGTGCCATGATGAACAATTTATATTACATACTTGTCATTCTAAATTATTCGATAAATGTCAACGTACTAATTCACAGTTAAGATGGAAAATCATTATTCCAATGCAGATTATTTGCATTTACTTTACATCCATAGAGAATGTAACCGAATTATTAGTAGAACATGTAGAAGGTTTAATGAGTTAAATCCTAATCTGCCACCCATGAGTGAAAAGAAGTTTAGAAGGATTGAGTCACATTTCCTAGAATTTGGTACTTTTAAAACACCCAAAGTGAATACCAGTCCAGTGACTAGAGATGAAGATAACGAAATAACTGTCCAGGCTTATTTCGAAGCATATCCACATGCCTCTATTTACACTGCAGTGAACGACATAGGTATTCCTTACTCTTCTGTGGAAATAGTCTTGTGGAAGCACAAAATGCACAATTATAAGTTTACTTTAGTGCAAGCCCTGCATCCAGAAG
Source organism: Tillus elongatus (assembly GCA_964006375.1). NCBI lineage: Eukaryota > Metazoa > Arthropoda > Insecta > Coleoptera > Cleridae > Tillus > Tillus elongatus. The sequence continues at coordinate 43,663,423 of OZ023270.1, read as the reverse complement.
ATGCTAGTAAAAGGGTCCAGTTTTGGGAAACGATGTTAATTCATATTCAAGGAGATTATGACTTTTAAAATATATATATATATGGGCTGATGAATCAAAATTTTCTCATGAAGGAGTTTTCAATAGACATAACAGTCATGTTTGGGCAAATCAAAACCCTCACGCTATTAGGGAAAGGGGATTTCAAGTAAGATTTAGTTTCAATGTGTTTTGTTTATTAAAAGGTATTAACTCTTTTTATCATATTTATGATGGAACCTTAACTTCTAATCGTTACAGTTCATACACCTTATACACTTTGTATATATTCTGGATGTGTATATCACAAAATTTAATAACGATATCGCTCTACAGTATGTAAAATAAGGTTCTTTGGCCAAATCAGTTCTGTAAATCATTGCGGGTGCACAATCACCATTTTCTGCATTTAGTTATTGGATAAAAATTTACGTCGCAGATGGACGTTATGGAGGCAAGTATAATTGGGAATTAATATTTTATACTTTTCATTCCACATCAAATAGCAAATAATGTGAAAACACCACAGAAAATGTATTGACTTCCGAAATTAAATAAAAAAACATGTGTAAGTACCTGTTTGAATGGCGAGAAATAATGAAAACTATTAGATACACGCCTTTTTATAGTTATTGTATGTCAGTAGTATGTAAGCAATCGGTCAAATTGATTTGAAGCACAAGAATTTATTGTATCATTGGCATTAATTAGAGCTACAATATAATAGAGAAATAGCATTCACGCTTGATACTTCATATTCATAACAAGCATTATAGAAATATCCCTAAGACAACGTTATTAGACTAAATAATAACTGGATTTTCATTAGTATTTTGCTTAAAATAGCTGAAAAATCGCCAAACGAGTGATCATATAAAGACGGTGTATTAATAATTTTCTAGCCTCTAAAGCAAACGCGGGCAGTACGGTTAAAAATGTGTCACAACTGAGAATTAAAGCCAAAGCAAAACAGACCACGTTTATAGTTTATATTCTCACTGGATTTTATAAAATTTTATTGTTCTTTTCTGGACACCTAATTCATTATAACAGAGTTTAGAAAACTTCGTAATAGATTTACTGAAAATAGTAATAAATTCCTGTTTTTCGTTTTCATCTATCCCATTAACAGATGGCGCTGTTAGACGTCTTTGATTGGTTAGTTACTTAGTTGCCCGGTAGGATGTACGATTACGACATGACTTATGATTAGAACAAAGAGTATTAACGTAAACGAATTTTAATATTCTTTGATTAGAATACAGCCGCCTGCACTGTTAAGTGTTTTTGTTTGAGTTATATATTATGCACCTATAAACAGCAGATTGGCTGAGTTCAACAGACGCCAACAGTTGAATAGTTGTGTCAACAAAATACGTTCTCCGGTCCCGCTGTGTTTCTTTTGGAACTCAACTGTTGCCAATTTCTTAAAGCGCGGAGTGAAGGACAACCTTCACAAAATAGTGCTTGATGTCAAGATTGCGTTTATCTGTCTCCAACCCCTGAAACCTATCGGTAGTCAGCAGATAAGCGCTTAAACACAGTTGCGGGCGCCTAGTGTACTTGGCCATTGTTAACAAACATGTTGCAATGGGAACCTGTACACAGTGAAATCAACCTATAATTATAGTTAACTTCACTGCTTGTATATGACCAACCACTTTTTAAGTGACTTTGAACACATCACACAAAACTGTATATTTTTTACTAAAAGTTATTTCTCGTGTTATTAGCGATTTTTTGTTAAGGGAATCAGGAATTGATGAAATCGCTAGACTTATTTAGGGTAGGCATAGGTACCTATGTTACAAAATCTTTTTTATGCAAAGGTGGCTAGTGGCAGTATCTTGGAAACTACAATAGGAGGCGTAAAATTTTCCCTTGAGTCATAAAACAGACTTATGGACCGCAAAACAAAATAACAACGAGGGAACGCGAATCTTATTTGCTCGATTGCCGATTTTACGAATAATGTACATGTTTGGTTTGTTTTGAATAGCAATTAACAAGCCTATGACCCAACTTGACCTTACCTATTATGTTTATGGCTACATTGAATTATAACTTTGAACTGGAAGGAAACCCAAGTGAACTGCAGTCTAGGCAATTTTCCAACAGAAAGATATGTGGCATAAGAAGTATTGCTATATTTCAATTGTACTCATTTATTTTTCATTACGGCTTAATTTAAAAAAAAATCATTTCGTATTTACCAATGCGTATATCATTTTCGTGCCATAATTAAATATAAAAATAGATGTTTGAAACAAATTAAGTACGCTTGGAAAACCCAGATCACCACAACACATCTATTTAAAGACCTGACGATCCTCTCACTAACAAAGTTAGAGTCATCAGAGAATGAAAAATTTCAGCAGTGAGAATTTTTCATCCTCTGATGACGCTAACTTTGTTAGTAAAGTGAGCTTCAGATCTTTAAAAAGATATGTTGTGGTAATTTGGGTTCTCCAAGTGCACTTATCAGTGCTCATCACAGTTCTAATCTTCACTTAGTGAAACAAATTACTTTCAAAATCAGTAGTAATTGAAACAGGGTTCCCACTCGTCTGGAAAACCGGGAAAAGTCAGGGAATTTGTAGGAGAAAAATTCTTTTCAGGAAAATCAGGAAAAAATTGTGAAAATTTGTGAAAATATTGACTAAGAGTCGGGGAATTTTTGTCCTTGTTAGGGAAAAATTATTTGTTGCCTTTTTATGATAAATAAGTGAAACAATGTTTGCTTTTTGTGAAATTCTGAAATGATTTATTTTTCCACAAAACCACAATAATTGTTTTTCTTTAGTTTTGCGTTCAATGGTCGCTTTGTGTTTGAAATGGGGAAGTGTGTTTTCCGCTATGACGCGAGGACCTACTGTATTTTGTAGTAGTGTAGCGTTGTACTTGTTGGGGGTAAATTCTAAAAGGTCAAAGTCGGGGAAATAAATTTTGGCATGTCAGGAAAATTAGGGAAAAGTCAGGGAAATTGATGCGCTGTTTTTAGTGGGAACCCTGTGAAAGCTCGTAGTAGCCTACTATAAAGTTTAAGAATGTTAAAAAATAAAAGAGTGCATCTTTTTTGATGTTCTTAAAATGAGTATTATTTGACCAAATCAGTTCCTATAAATCATTGTATAGATGAAAAATCACAATTTTCTGCATTTACTTACTGGATAAAATTTTACGTCGTAGATGGAGGTTATGGAGACAAGTATAAATTGTGAATTAATATTTTATGCTTCTGAAAACACATCAGAAAATGTATTAACTTACTAAATTTAACAAAAACATGTGGAAGTACCTGTTTGAATGGCGAGGAAAAATGAAAACTATTAGGTAAACCCTTTTTCATCGTTACTGTATGTCAGTAAGCAATCGGCCAAAATGATTTCAAGCACAAGAATTTATTGTATCATTGGCATTAGTGCAATATATATATATATATATATATATATATATATATATATATATATATATATATATATATATATATATATATATATATATATATATATATATATATATATATATACAATAGAGAAATAGCATTCACGCTTTATTCTTCATATTCATAACAAGCATTATAGAAATATCCCTAAAACAACGTTATTAGACTAAATAATAACTGGATTTTCATCAGAAATTTGCTTTCAATAGCTGAAAAATCGCCAAACGAGTGATCATATAAAGACGGTGTATTAACAATTTTCTAGACTCCAAAGCAAGCGTGGGAAGTACGGTTAAAAATGTGCCTCAACTGAGAGTTAAAGCAGGTAGAGCATTTTCATAGACTATATTCTGACTCGATTTTATAACATTTTATTAGTTTATTCTGGACACCTGATTCATTATAACAGATTTCTAGAAAACTTCGCTGTAGATTTACCGAAAGTAGTAATAAATTCCTGTTTTTCTTGTTTTAATCTATCCCATTGACAGATGGCGCTCTTTGATTGGTTAGTTCTTTGACATTCTTTAATTGGTTAGTTATTTGTTGCACGTTAGGATGTACGATTACGACATCACTTACGATTAGAACAGAGAGTATTAACGTAAACGAATTTTAATAATATTTGATTAGGGTACAACCGTTTGCGTCGATATGTGTTTTTGTTTGAATTATATATTATTATACACCAATAAATGGAAGATTGGCTGAGTTCACTAGGCGCCCTCAGTTGAATAGTTGTGTCAACAAAATGCGTTGACCAGTCCCGCTGTGTCTCTTCTGGAACTCAACTGTTGCCAATTTGCTAAAGCGGGGAATGAAAGACAAACTTTACAAAATAGTGCTTGAAGTCAAGATTGCGTTCATCTGTCTCCAACCGCTGAAACGTATCGGTAGTCAGCAGATAAGCGCTTAAACTCAGCTGCTGGCGTATAGTAAACTCGGCCCATGTTATGTCGCAATGGGAACCTGTACACAGTGAACTCAACCTCTAATTATAGTTGAGTAGTGGCGTCGGTGATTGGCCATAGTGCGGAAATAGGCCAACGTTAACGAAAAAAAGTATACATAATCCCTAACCCCCATTCCAAACTTTGCTAACTCTGCGTATTTAGAATCATGAACTGACGTACAATATGTTACCCTAGTGTAATTAAATAATTGAAGTTCTACTATTTATCGTTAGATGGTGTTCATGCCATAGGCATGTCAATTATTATTATTTTGACCTTTTACTTTTAACTAACAAAATAACAAATTACTTAAATTCTAAACAAATTTTATCTGTCAATTTTTGAGGTTTTTAATCTTTATGAAATTCTCATTGTAAAAATAAACCAATTATTGTCAATTTGGCGTATTAACATATATAAGCCATAAGAATGAAACAAGGAAGATTGTTTGCTCTGAATTTCAACTAAAATTAACATTCTAATGTTAGTCAATAGTATGGCTCATTCTACCCAATAAATCAGAGGGCGCGAATGAAATTGAAATCGATTGTTTTTAGTATTGTAAGATGGGGAGGTAAAGATATAAAAAAGATGAAAGTATTTTAAGTGAATAAAGAAACTATTAATTATCAAAATTGATCAACATGGGTAGATAATAATTTAGGAGATTTAAAAAATTTGTTTAAGTGATTGATTTTCTGAATGGATGCAGATCAATTTAATGAATTTTTGTTTAAACAACTTTCATTTTGGTATGCTGCCACTTCAGGAAAACGAATACGTAACGGGTGTCCAAACTGAACGTTACGTGTTTCATTGAACAGTTTGGACACTTGACGTGCTTGAAGAATGCTATACATGACAATGTCACTTCCGACACCGTGCTCAACCTGTTCAATTGTGCTGAAACTGTGCGATGTATCATATAAAATGTGTTCAAAGTGTACGATAGACATATATATATATATATATATATATATATATATATATATATATATATATATATATATATATATATATATGTTGTGTAGAAACAAATCAGGAAAACGAATACGTAACGGGTGTCCAAACTGAACGTTACGTGTTTCATTGAACAGTTTGGACACTTGACGTGCTTGAAGAATGCTATACATGACAATGTCACTTCCGACACCGTGCTCAACCTGTTCAATTGTGCTGAAACTGTGCGATGTATCATATAAAATGTGTTCAAAGTGTACGATAGACATATATATATATATATATATATATATATATATATATATATATATATATATATATATATATATATATATATATATATATATATATATATATATATATATATATATATATATATACTTAGGAAAGGAGAAGATCAAGACGACGATATTGTGAAGAAGATTGCGGAACGTAATCGACAGGTGGAAAATGCTTATAAGTAAGGGTAAACTGGAAGCAGGGAAAATGATATGTTGTGTAGAAACAAATCGAGTCTTTCTTCACGATGCGGGCAGTTGCCCAACTGACATGGACGTGGTAATCCGACTAACTACTTAAAACTCCATTTTCATGAGTTTGCTACCAATTACTTTTGGTGGCCCAGGTAGGGTAAAAAAGGGGTAAGGTAATATAGTTAAGGAAAAAGAGGGTTAATTCGACAGCGGACAACTAGCAGTGATGGCTGTACTGTCCACCTCTGGCACTAGCCAGAGGGGTACCATCGGGGCCAGACAGACCTCTTCGTCCTTTTTCCTGGGTTGGGACCGGCAATGACGGAGTTTTATTGATAGTATTTAGTATTGTTGGTGGTATTTTCTGTTTTTTCTGAATAAAATATGTTGGGCAACCGTCCGAGGCTCCGACACACTCTGATGTCCACCCAAACTTATTACACCCGTGCCCTTGGCCCGCTCCAGCGTTGGTGGCACGGGGCCGGAAATCATTAATCCAGGTTCAGAGATCGAAGGAGACGTAAAGACTCAAAGTTGGCAGATTTCTGCACCCTGCAAGCTAGTAAATATGCAGCGGCGTGGCATGCGGAAATTTGGTTGAGTTCCAGCAGAAGCGTATTGGGTACACCCCCTAGACAGCCAATAATCAGAACGACGAGTCGTAGATTGTGTCCCGGATAAAGCTGCCTAACGTCAAACATAAGGTCTCTATACTTGGTCTGTTTTTCCCTCTCCTTTATACTAACGTTACCCTCAGCTGGAGCCGAGAACTATATAACAAACAGGATTTTATTTTGTTTGTCGAGAAGGATAATGTCAGGCATATTCGCGGCTGCTGGCCTGACAGTGGAGACCGAGAAACTACAGTATATACGGCATCCCTTGTTCTCCACCACGGACTGAATATCCCCCGGTTGGTGAGGCAGCACTGGTGTTTGGTCTATCCTATACGAATGTCGAAGATGGTAATACAACAGTATTATTATTATTATTATTATTATTATTATTATTATTATTATTATTATTATTATTATTATTATTATTATTATTATTATTATTATTATTATTATTATTATTATTATTATTATTATTATTATTATTATTATTATTATTATTATTATTATTATTATTATTATTATTTTCGACTTAAGTCTGAAAGGCTTTCACACTCTCTCAAAGGGGAAGATTCACTCATACCAGGTATCTTAGATACCAGATGGACCCCTTTCCATCTTATCGGGCCCTCAACGACAACGCAACACATCCTCATTTCCCAGGAATCTCCGCACGGTGTGGGCAGTTGCAACTTAATTGCACTGTGAAAACGAAGGTAGCAGACACCCGCCCATTCTATATCAGAATCAAACAACTAGGTAAGTTACTTCATTTTATCAATTATCTCAGCAATTGGGAAATCACAATTTATACCTCTTCAACCTCTGACAACGAGAACATAAAAGAGGAACATCGCAACAGCATTATTTAATCTTCCACATTCTGCCCAAAAAAAGATAGAACTAAAAAGATACTCGTCAAAGCAGCAACCGACCCCAAAAAGACGAAGTTGAGGCATGTCTAAGGCCAAGCCGCTTATTGAATCATGCATAAAACTCAAAGGCAAGAACGGAACCTCGTCATCGTTTTTAGTGGCCACCAGAAGAACTTTACCAAGGACTTGCAAGAACGTGATATGGAAATCCAGTGATGTAACTGCCTGGGTCTTCATGCAGATAACTACCGCAAGTGCCCAGTATACACCAAGTATATGGATCAGTTGGTGAAAACCAATCAATATAACACACAAAACCATCTCACACCTTTCCCAAGTCAAACACGCAACTCACACATAATCTGATCAACCTAAGACAATTGCTCCAACATTTCACATGTGGCAATTTGGCACATTACTCAACGAACCAAAAATCCTCAGTAACATATGCGACCTGAGTCAAATCCTTACTATGTTTCGTGTAAAACTTAGGAAAACTAAGTATTATCCATCAAGTCGCTAAAATCTATCTCCAAAAACAGTAAAATTTAATCTTGGAATGCCTGTGCCATTGAGGACAAATTCAACGAACTCGAAATCTTAATCGAAAAAATTCAACCAGATATAATCTGCATACAGGAAACACACCTAACACAAAGAACACCAAAACTCCGATACTACGATCATGACAATTTCCGTAACACCCCATTTGTATTGTAAACAGCATCTTTCGGTAGCAAAAATTAACTCCATCACAAACGCCTTGTTCGAAAGACCCACCATACAAAAACATAACACAGCAGTAATCAATTATTACAACAAAAACGTACGCCATCCTAATATCGACAATCAAGAATAACAATACGATCTAAGCTCACAACCCAAAACACTCATATAAGGGACTTTAATGCCAAACACAAATTGAACTGTCTATAACGAAGGTAACTGCCTTAAACTAAACAGTTGTTTAGTTTAAGGCCGTTACCTTCGTTGTAGACATATTTGAGTGTGAGTAAGCAAAATGGTTATATGAATGAATTGGATAGTGGAGTATGTATGTATTGTGTAAAATACAGTTCTATTTTACACAATACATACACACTCCACTATCCAAATAATTCATATAACCATTTTGCTTACCCAGACAACACACCTTCAACAATAGACGTCTGCATCTCAAATAATGTAAATATAAGAGACGTAAAACGCTCAATTAACTAGACTCAAATCACCTCCCCATCCTTGTAGAAATCCACACCCGCACCCATACAAAAAACACAATTTAAACCAACTGGTAACAGTCAAAAAAAAATCATAATAAACCCGCAAATACAACACGAGACATAAATAACAATATCTGAATTCTCCACCGTTATACAATACAGCTACAAAGATGCATCACACAAAATACATCCAAAAACTCACAAACTCTAAATCGCACCCGAAATCTTAGAGCTGATTACACAAAAACGAACACAATTCTTTCGGGAGAGGTGGGAATGCCGATACAGTGGAAATGCCAAGCATATGTGTGTATTTCTTTCCCTTCGTCGTGCACAGGGTCTGCGAATATATGTGGTTTGCTTGAGATCGTAACCCAATGAATCTAGATACTGCATGTGCTCCCAGGATAGAATCGTCTTCGATGCAGGTACCGAAGATACCTCAGCTGGAGCGGCTTGATTACTAGAATTTGTAATCAACATAATATGGTGGTCTCTGTCTCAATTCCAATATCACAATAATCTCCTCACATCGAAACGACACAGGTACTGAATTCTGATCGACAATGTTTACCTTACTATATGGTTTTATATCAACTGTATAACCTGGATCTACCATAGGAGTAAACTAACTATACAGCAATAAGTAAAAAATCACCAGGAATTCTGTGTGGTGGTTCATGCAAACGGGCGATGTTCCGAGTTATCGAAAGACCAGCTGATACAAATAAAGAATGCTGCTGGTTTAGCCTGGCTGTGTTCGAACTGCAGAGCTGGTGCCGGTGCCGTTGCTGCTACAAAATCAACAAATCGCCCCGCTGCTGCTGGAGACGGAGGATCACGGCGTTAGTTAACTACCGTGGCCGTAGTCGACGAGGACGCTGCGGGTCTACCAGCTGTACCTGGGGCTGCGCAGCTTACTCTTCCTTTAGGATCTGACATGCGTTCTGAAGATACGAGTCTTACTTAGAGAGATTTGGGCGGAACTGAGGACGCTGCGGGAGTCTGTTATGTTTTGTTCAAATAAGATTTCCGATTTTGAAGTTGTGATGAAGGACTTTAAGACCTATACAAAAAAGGTGAATAATCTGCAAGTTCAGGCTGAAAAATTTTCATCGGAGTGTATGGCACTTATTACGAGAATTGATGAAATGGAACAGTTTTCTCGAAGCAACAATGTTGAAGTATTTGGCATTCCACAGAAGAATGGGGAAAATCTAATTCAGCTGGTACAGAAAATAGGAGAATTTACAAATTTCCCAGTAGAGCGTAGTCATATTGCGTACAAGAATCCCAGAAAAACCTAAAACTGTCGTGGTCAGATTTAATTCACGGAACATTAGAGATAATTTTCTCGCAGCTTGGAAGGTCGGAAGAACTTCTTTGGGAGATGCTGGGCGTTCTGGTGTCAAGGGGTTGTTGACGCACTTTCCATTAGCGAACATCTGACTCCTTCGAATAAGCCAGTGTTGGTAGATGCAAGAAGGGTTGCAAGAGAGAAGAGCTACCAGTTTATTTGGGTAAAAAACGGCCAAATATTTACGCGACTTAACTTCACGGTTAAGACGTTTGAATTTTTAAAACAATTTATTTAATACTTTGAACAATCAATACTTAATTACTTAGTTACAAAAAATGAATAATATAATATACTAACAATAAGACGATCAACCTACATGTGATCTAATGTCTATGCACTCGGTGTGCTAATGACTAACTCGGAACAAGAATGAACGGTTCTACCTCTGTGATTAGCCTCTTTATAGTCTTCCCTCCAGGCGTGGCACTATTGTCTCTGGATAACAAGGAATCTGCTGATGTAGATTCTCACAGTGATATTCCGTTCTACTTGCACTTTGAACCTGCAAAGTTCTTGGCTCCGTTAAGACGACGGCTGACTCAGCGGTTCTTACCGTGGGAAGGCGACATTGTATTATAACGGGCCATTGTTTGGGCTCCATTTATCTCCTCCCCTTTTTAAAGACGAAGCTATGGTTCGTTCCGGATTTTCAACGGAAATCCGGACTCGGTGGTTCCTGTTTTTGTTCCTTTATCTTCTTTGTTGGTTCTTCGTTTCTTCAACCCCATTCGGACTGCTATAGTTGTGATGGTTATTAAGACAGCTATGTACAGTAATATTGTCCATATACTCAGGTGATGGATTGGTATTGTTATAGGTCCTGGTATATTTTGTTTAATTTTTTGAAGTTGGTGTTGGATTTGATTGATGTTGTGTAGCTGTACGTTTTCTAATGATATTTCGGGTACTGGTCCTGGATTTGGTTGATCTTCTGGAATGGGGGTTTCTAGTGTAGGCAGGTTGAATAGTTGTTGTGTTTCTGCTGTTGCTGGGCCGGTCTTATAGATTTTGTTGCCTATGGTTAATTGGCAATTTGGTTGCAGGTTGATTAATTTTGTACCCTTGATGATGTTGGTCCACTCCTTTTCCTTGCAAGTTATTCTGGCGTTAGTTTCTTCGGGTGCTATTACTATATACTGACTGGTTCCATATCTCGAAACTGTGGTTCTATTAATTTTGACTAATTCTTGATTACAATTGTTAATAGGTTTTTGAAATTTTATTAGCTTTATTTCACCTGGGTTTTGATCATTCATGGTTGTTGGATTGTCGTCTTTGCAAACATATATCTGGTTCTTTAAATTTTGACATTCTTCATTACGATAGGCATATTGTTTACTGCTTAGGATAAGGTATTTGGTTCTAGGAATTATCATGGTAAAAAGGTGTGTCTTTCTAGGGACAGGTAATGTGTATAGTTGATAATAATCATATTCTGATTCATCTACCAGAGGTATTTCTATTTGAAATATAATATTGAAATTGTTTTGGACGGCTTTTATTTTAAAGACTTTTTTGTATAGATTTAGATCAGTGGTTGTTATTACTTTAGCATTAGTTGCATAATTTTGGATTTTATTGATTTCTTTTATTATAAATGTTGGTTTTAGTATGGATGTGTGAAAGATTCCTAATTTTGCAAAAGTGATGGCATTTTCTGTTGTTAGTGCTGTTTCTTGAATATTGTTTAATAATTATATTAGCTGCATGAGTACTCTAGAATCTCAATGCGATGATAGTGAACTCATTATCATTATTATTTGTTCACTTCGCAGGCTATCTACTGTATTACCTAATTCATTTATCCTATTTACTATCGTGCCTTGGTTATGACTCCATCCTACTATCGTTCTATTAACTTCGACTATTGCCTCGAGCATGACCAATTTTTGGAACCTAAAAGTTCATGAATTTTATTTTGATCTGTCGTTAAGACTTCTAATGCTTGCTGAATGCGTTCCCCATCCTGTGACTCGAGATTCCCAGTGATTGACTTAAATATAAAACCTAGTCCGTTTATTAAGCCACGTTTTTTTGTCTATTAATAATATTGTTATTTGGAAAAATCCTGTAAAATGTATTATCCCTGCTTGCTGCAGTAAAATTCACTTATCATGAAATTTCGCTATGCAGCATTGTAATTTGTTATTGTTAACTACTGGTGGATATTTATTAGCTCTTATTTAATTTATTGGGAGTTTATTCCTAAATGGTTGATTCGTTACCTTACCTTATTTCTAGCTGATTATATAATTTACTAATACTAGGGTTACTTGAAACGGTCTTATAATTATGTTACTAGTGTTACGTGCGTTAATGCATTTAAGAATTAAGCTTGCTATTTAAATTGTCTGTGTCAGTCTGTGCATTGTCTCCTACGTTATGTATCAATTCCAATTTGTTGCTTACTTAGTCATATATATGTCGAGTGTCTTATGTACTTTTTACATTGTAGGTACTTTGATTTGATTATCCGTTTCAATTCTCCGTTATGGTTTCTTGGAATAGTTTTGTTATGATTTAAAGAAATGACATTATCGAACCGTGTCCTTTACTTGTAATATATCTATGAATATACATATATATCATAATTATTTTTCTGTTTCTAATAATTTGTTCTCCAATTATAAAATATGGGTGATGTCCCCTTATTAAAAGTTTTATTGATTGCTGAATTTGCTAGTTCCTAATCTGGTTTGATACAACACAATAACATTTATTTTGTGGTCAACGTGTTCTGTTATAATTTTTCTTCTATAGCTGGTTTCTATTTAATTTAAATTTTACTTATATGAAAGTCTGTCGTCTATTTTCTGACTTAGAATATATTTGGTTCGTCCGTAATTTTGAACTTTTTGATTAGTTTTGTTGTTAACTAATTCTTTTTTCTAGTTTCGGTTGACAGACTGTTGAGTGTGAGGCTGAAATAATCGGTTGCCCCTACGCTGGCTAGTAATTCTTTCTTATCTTTGTTGTACCTCGATTTTGTTGTTAATATAATATTTATTTGGAAAAGTCTGGTGTTATAACACAGGTGAATGCATTAAAATGTCTTTACACGAGTTAAAGGCAGCAATGTAGTTCCTGTCGTTAACGTTTATTTATAAGTTTACTTTAAGCCTTTTGTTAGTGGCTTCACGACTGCATCGTCTGTTTATGATCAGATATACAGTATGGTCCTAATTATATGGATTTCCTATTTTTAATTTTTGTCTTAAATGGTCGATAATGTTCGATACTTGTGTTGTGAAAATCCTTTAAGGTGTCTTACGGTAGTTTTGTTACAAGTGTTTTCTTAATAGAGTTGTGAAGAAGTTTCGACACGACTTTGTCTAACATTTTGATCTGAATATTTATCCTAAAAAAAAATTTTTGTTTCTTCCATTATTATTATTGTTATTATATTTTTAGAGGGTTAACCTATTACGTATATTTCATACATCTATAAAATTTGGGTGATTCTACGTTATTACAGTTTTTATCAATAGCCGAACTTACCAGTTCGTAATCTTGTCTATTTACAAAAATGCCGTAATATTTCCTCTGTGGTAACCAATATTCTTTTTCTAAAATTCTCTATTTGATCTGGTTTATTTAAATTAAAATTTGCATATATATAATTCCTTCTGTCCTTTCTGACTGATTGGTTTGTCAGTATTTTTTAAACTATCTGAGTTTAAATCTGTGTGCCATACCCAGTGGTGTATCGGTGAGTTATGTTTCTAAAATCTTTTCTAATTACGTAATGAATGGTTTCATTATTGATTCCACTTTTGACAAGGTGATCACGATAAGATTTATTACATACGTCTATATGTCCTTTTTCTTTACGACAATATTAATCATCAGCTTAGTTATTCAATTTAAAATTTGTTGAGTGCGGTCCTGAATATAATTTTTATTTAATGTTTATCTACTAGTATATTTTAGGTATTTGTTACAGTAAGTGTGTTTTTTCGTCGTCTTAGTCGCCTGTATATATTTGTCATGAATGTAACGGTGTCTGCTTAGTGTGCTTTATTTGTTTGTAGTCTTTAGGTAATTGTCAAGTCATGTATGTGATGTATCCGATTTTCCCGTTTTACCTTACTTAGGTAATATAATTCGATTGCTCATTTAGTTTATTTAATTTAAATATATTGTAATCTTTTTTGTTACAATATTCACAGGTTTTAATATAATTCTCAATTGTCTGTTTCATCTGGGGAAAAGTGAATTTGTTTTGCATTGTGTACAGGTTTCACTAAATGGGCGATGTCGGCGTTTAGTTTCATGCGCTAGCATGATTTGTAGCCTAATATCTGATGCCGATTGTAATTTTTCCAATATGGGTAGTTTTGTTATAGAATTATTAGTTATATTGGACTTTTGGATTTTTATGGGGTTTGTTTCAGTACTATTTTTATTTATGGCAAAAATTTGTTTATTATTAACATTAGAGTTTTCCGCTTTAGGTTTTGTTTCACTTACTACCTGTTTTACCGTTTTTAGCCCCGTATTCCCCGTATTATCATGTTGACCTAAAGGTTCATCTTCATCTGGTTTTCTTACTACTAATTTATTTCTACCTAGTGCTCTATCCGGCTGCTTAATTAATTTAGTACTAGATTTTAATTGATTTTTACTTTTTGTTTGGACGTCGTATATATTATATAACCTATTAAGATCAGTTTCCTCGTTACAATGTTCGTTTGTAATGGGAACTTCATTTAAACTGCTCTGTGGACTTTTGTTTGATCTCCTTATTATATTACCACTGGTGAGCCAGGAATTCACATAATTCATAATACTGTTATTGTTCTGTTGAACGTTCTGCTTCGATTTTGACTCGTCAACCAAATCAAGCGAATGTATGGGTCTCATGTTGCTTGCGTCCTTATTCAAGTTCAAGTTTAAATTAATTCTATGGTCATTCATTCCTTTCTTACAATTATAACTACTATCACTGCCCTCGTTAATTGAATTATTTGTTGGCATATCTATATGGTTAATATTTACTACCGGTTGTCCGTATACGTGTCTGCTATATGAAAATTTTGCTGTTGACTATCGTATTCGTTTGCTGGCGAATTTTCATAATTTAATTCTTCGTTTAAATAATTTAAATCGTAATTTGTTTCGTTTATATCGTTCTCATTAAATTCTATATTATTTACATGAGCTGCTCTCCTTGGTAATGACAGTCTAGTGTTAGAACTATCTACTTCCATTGGTTCGTGATAATTTCTGTTCGTATTATGATTTACATTGGGTCGACCCGGTTGATTATTGAAGTTGGGTCGCCTAAATTGACTCGAAAAATTTTGCCTTGGTACAAATTGTTGATTTTGTCTAGGCTGGGAATTTGTGTGATTGTTTTGATTATTATGTTGTTGAAATGGTCTAAAGTTTGTTTGGAAAGGTCTCTGAAATTGTACATTCTGAAAAGGTGGGTTATTTTGTCTCTGAAAGAACGTACGGTTCTGTCCTTCTAACTTATTACTATTGCTGAAATTCTTATTTATTGTTTTATCTCTATAATCGAAATTTTCCTCTGCGAATGCGAATTTCAAAGCTTGTTCTATGCTCGAAGGTCCTTAACTACGCAGGACAAGCCCTAACGGATTGCGTAACCCTCCTAAGAACGCTTTTAATGTTTGATTCTGGTATATGTCTTTCTTAATTAATCGCACGCCTTCATTTTGCTCGTTAGCTATTAAACTCGAGATGAGCAATTGCTCTATATGACGGCATCTGTTCGCGAACGACAGTGCGTCTTCAGCATTACGCTGTTTCAAGGTTAACATCTCAGCTAATAAACTATGATCATCTCTTTGGTCACTGAAATTCTGAACAATGGCCTCTCTCAGGTCTGCCCACGTATTAATTATCTTTGTATTTACTATAAGCCGGGCTGTTCCCGTTAGTTTAGTTTGAACATAATTTAGCAAGAAGTGATTCATATACAGATTCTCGTTTGGCATGTAGAACTGATTCATGACCAAGTCACATGCCTTTAGAAAGTTGCCTACGTTGGCTGGTTGCCCGTCGAACTCGGGAATAGCTTTTAAGAAAAATTCTTTGAATTGGTCTGTCATGTTGCTACTATTACTACTCTTATTAATATTTGAATAATTTACTGTTCTGTTATTGTCGCTAATGCTGATTGATCTAAATCTATACTCTATGTTACATAAACTTTGTGATTCTTCCTCTGAATCAGACATATAACGTTTCAATACAACACATATAAAAATTGGAAATGTAAAAATGGGATAGCAGTAAACTTACCATAATACGATGGTTGCTGCTTCCATTTGGCTCTGCTTGGCCACTATTTCTGCTTTAACTTGGCTCTGCTTGGCTCGAATTGGTTATTAGGCGTCGATACGCTTAAAAATCGATATGCTTTCGGTTTTCTAACCAATACTAACGACTGCGCCACTTAACTTCACGGTTAAGACGTTTGAATTTTTAAAACAATTTATTTAATACTTTGAACAATCAATACTTAATTACTTAGTTACAAAAAATGAATAATATAATATACTAAAAATAAGACGATCAACCTACATGTGATCTAATGTCTATGCACTCGGTGTGCTAATGACTAACTCGGAACAAGAATGAACGGTTCTACCTCTGTGATTAGCCTCTTTATAGTCTTCCCTCCAGGCGTGGCACTATTGTCTCTGGATAACAAGGAATCTGCTGATGTAGATTCTCACAGTGATATTCCGTTCTACTTGCACTTTGAATCTGCAAAGTTCTTGGCTCCGTTAAGACGACGGCTGACTCAGCGGTTCTTACCGTGGGAAGGCGACATTGTATTATAACGGGCCATTGTTTGGGCTCCATTTATCTCGCGAAAGACAGAGCGGTCTCGAGTTATACATCTCCGAGGTCGGGATGTTTTTGACAAGCTGTAAGTTTTAGTTTGCTTTTGATACTTTACAATTGTTTATTTTTTTAAAGTGTAAATGGCTCTTAGTGTTTTTTATCAAAACGCCCGCGGTTTAAGAACTAAACTTTTAAACTTTAGACTAAATTTGGCTGCAAATAACTTCGATATTGTTTGTGTGACGGAATCTTGGCTTCTAGAAGGAGTTTTGGACAGCGAATTAATAAACCGGAATGACTACACTGTGTATCGTAGGGATCGCGCATCTTCAGCTTCACAAAAATCTGGGGGAGGCGGCGTGTTAATCATGGTAAAAAATACTTTCAACTCATCGTCGGTTCTGCAATTAAAAACATACGTTGAGGATCTTTGGGTATTGATGACGCTTGGGAATGGTATAAAGCTTTAGGTAGGATGTGTACATATTCCTCCACAGTCGGAAGACTCATTGCAATGCTTTGCTAGTGGTCTGGGTGATCTCATTGGAACAGTTGGCGATTCACCACTTCTTTTGTGCGGTGACTTCAATCGTCCTACAATAGAGTGGAAACGACTGGCAGATACAGCAGCTTTAATTCTAGCTAACTTTGACAATAGCTCTGTGCCTTTGCTTGAAGCCTTTTTATGATGTAATTTTAAGCAGTTTAATTATGTTACTAATGTAAACCATATAATACTTGATCTTGTTATGTGTAATGAAGAGATTGTTGAGAGTTTATTATACTGTTGTTGTCCTCTCGTAGATGAGGACGTTCACCACCGTGCTGTTGAATTCATGCTCTCTATGAAAGCTGTACATTGTTTAAAAAGGGCTGATAATAGCTCTTTTAATTTTAAAAAAGCAAATTACCCTATGATAAATCATATTCTGAAAAATATTCCTTGGCGTGCCCTGATGGAAGGTTTGGAGATTGATCGTATGGTTAAAAAGTTATACTCTGTTATCTCTGATTGCATTAAATATCACGTCCCAGTGATCCGAATAAAGAAAAAATATCCCCCATATTTTTCTCCATCAACAGTTAAGAGTATCAGAGAAAAAAATAAGTATCACAAAAAGTGGAAACTTTATAAAAACACGACCGATTATAGTTCCTTTAAAATGTTACGGGCTCGCTACAAGCGGCAAATTGCTAATGATCACGACCACTATATCAGACTGATCGAGAACTCAATTGCTTCGGATTCCAGCCGTTTTTGGCGTTATATCTCATTAAAGAGGGGCAATCACGGTATACCGTCTACAATGACATTAGATGAAGTTCTGCTTCATCGGGAGGGGGTATTTGCGATCTTTTTGCCCACTTTTTTAGAAGCGTTTATGAAAACGGAGATGACGCACCGTATACGGATGATGCAGATGTGGGTATTGATTCACGCTCTCTATCCAGCACTTATATTACTGCAGACGAGATTCTTGATTCTTTGGCAAGGCTTGATGATAAAAAGGGTGCTGGACCTGACGGATTGTCGCCATATTTTGTAAAGAGATGTGGAGATTCTCTGTTAGAACCCCTGATGTTGATTTTCAATAGATCCCTGCATTCTGGAATTTATCCCATAAAATGGAAGACTGCCTCTGGTATTCCTATACATAAGGGTGGTCCTAGGAAATGTATTAAAAATTATCGTCTGATCAGTATCTTAGATGTATTTGGAAAATTATTAGAATCCCTGGTATATGTAAAGCTTTTTGAATTTGTCAAACAAACAATTATTCCAGAGCAATATGGTTTTTATAGAGGCAGGTCGGTTGACACCAACTTAACTTTATATACAGAATTTCTATTGAGATCTTTGGAAACAGAAAAGCAGGTGGATGCTGTGTACACTGATTTTTCCAAGGCCTTTGATAAAATGAATCATAGCCTTTTGTTGAGAAAGCTGGAGGTGATCGGTGTGCAATGGAGTTCTTCTGCGTTGGGTTACTTCGTATATTAGAAACAGATCTCAATTTATATCCGTGTTGGGTTACGAATCTATCCCTTACGAATTACCATCAGGTGTACCCCAATGATCCCACCTTGGACCACTATTATTTCTTGTATACGTTAATGATATAAATACTTGTTTTCAATTCTGTAAATTTTTGATGTATGCCGACGATCTCAAATTATTTATTCCTATTAATTGTGAACAAGACTGTTTGCGTTTACAGGCCGACCTTAACAACTTGACTAATTATTGTAGCATAAATCAGCTTTACCTTAATTATTACACGGGTCGCTTATGTAAAAGATCTAGGCGTTACCCTTGTCAGCAAGCTACTGTTCTACAGACATATTGACAATCTTGCTACTGACAGTTATCGTATGCTGGGGCTTATCATGCGACAGGGTGCAGTTTTTTACAATAAAAAATGTTTTATCTCATTATACAATGCGTATGTTGCCAGCAAATTAAAATTTGCGTCTTCTGTATGGAATCCCCAGTATCTTATTTACAAGGCGCGTCTAGAAAAGATACAAAATAGATTTTTAACGTTTTTTTAAGTTAAATATTAATAATGATTACAAAATTATGCGATATTGTTTTGAAGTTATATTATTGGAAGAAGGCCGGCTTGTCTCAGATTGTCTTTTCCTTTTTAAAATATTAAGCGGTTTAATAGACTGTCCGGAACTTCTAAGTGATATACGTTTCAATGTTCCAAATCGACTTCTCAGGGTGGCTGAACCTTTTTCCTTGCCCTTTAGCAGAACTAACGCTGCTCTAAATTCTCCGCTGTCAAGAATGTTGAAAGCGGGTAATGAGTTCTCAGCCATGTTCAGTGTCTGATTGCTCGGGTATAAAAAAGCTCTGAAAGTCCGACTATTGTTGTTGCCTTGATTTTTTTTTATTCTTTATTTCCCTCCATATTATAAGTGTGTGCACAAGTATGTGCATATTGTATTTACAACTTAAATTAAATATTGCTTTGATTTGTTTTTAGAATAATGAATGATGTTTTTGTTATCACTGCTATATTTGTATTTGTATACTCTGTATGTGATCCTATTTTGGAGGCAACCTCGTTGGTAACCAAATAAATAAATAAATAAATAAAATACTGTATGCGTAGGGTTGTCGTCGTGGCCACATCCACAATACTACAGTTTAAACAAATCGTCTTTACTCTCACAATTTCCAGCGCTAAATCGGAAACATGGAGTTTACTAGCGGTAAGGCGTTGTTTAGAAAACCCCAATATTGGTGCTATTGAAGCATGTATAGAAAAGTCTGTGTCATACTGACATGTTATCTCACATTTTAATGTGTTGCTGTTGGCTTTTAGCGAAAACAGCTTTACCACGTCGATGTTGTTCTCTACTGCAGGGTACTAATGCTTATCTTTAATATAATGACGCAATGCATTCTGAATGTATTTATCAAGATCACTGATTTCATACGAACCATCAGGAATAATAATTTCTAGTCGGTTCTTTTCACCACTCACAGCAGAAAAGTAGTGAACCCCCGCTCTATGTCTGGTATAGTGTTATATCTGTGAAAGTTTGCAAGCGGAGAGATTAATCAAAATGTGATTTTAACACTAACGTTGGAAATATTTCAATCGACGTAGAACCGTTGAAAGCAAACGTACGCGCAATGACTGAAACACAGATACTACTGTTCAAGTCTTTTATTTAAAAACTTTAAATATAAGTGACCACATTATAAGTATTATACTTTTGGTATACATCATGATTATACAATATCAATCCTCTAGATCGTGCTTTTCGAGAGAGAAGCACGATCTAGATTATTGATGCCTTGATCACCTCTCGTGAAACGTTCTTTAACTTTAGTGCCTGGACCTCTGGCCTGATCTGACCTGACCTGATAACCAGGTACGTCCACCCAACAGGTCAACTGCGTCAACAAGACATTGATACTGTTAATGAGGTATGATATATCTGCGTATTTATATACGATGTAGAGGTCGTACAAAGTTTTTGTTTAGTTAACGATGTGTATTGTAAAACACGCAAAAGCCAACAGTCACAAACATAGATGATGTTGTTACTACATCATCATCACCCAAACAGCAAAGATATGGACTTCTTTTACCAACCTCAGTTTGATATGTGGTCCAAGTGGTTATGGTAAACAAATATCATGTTAAGTTTGTTGTTTGGTCCACACCACTTAAAATTTGAAAACATATACGTATACTCAAAGCCTTTATATATCAGACTAAATATAGCATGTTAAAGGAGGTGTTGGGTGCTACAAATGGTGTTGGATACTATCTATATAGTGAAAACAAGGATATATTAGACCCAGTAGATGCAAAGGGCAATTCAATTTTTATATTAGACGATGTAGCCTGTGATAAGCAAGATAAAATAAAATCGTATTTTTGTATGAGTAGACATATTGACAGTTTCTATTTGTATGCGAAACAATTGATGCGTGATAATGCTAACACAGTTTTATTTAAACAAGATGAAATTACTACATACAGACTAGAGGTAATTTCTCTGGCTACAATGTGAACAACGATTGAATATGAAATCAGTCCTGTGTATGATGATCATGTAACTACCGATATGAGTTTTGAAAAGTTGAAATTCCTTTGTGGTGGATTTTGCCAAAACAAACATTTTATGTTAAAGATACTGAACACAAGGGGTTTGATCACTTTATATATCTTGGTTAACTGTAAAACGTTGTTATTGAGTTGTTCACTTCACGAACGAATGTTAAGTTCATATACTATTTGTGTTAAATACTATGTTGATAAATATTTCACATTAACGCACATTAACGTGCTATTAACGTGACATATAGTGTTATTTATGATAAAACCACCAACACTTGGATGCTTGGCAACAAACCTATTAAATTTGTTGTTAAACATAGATGATAAAAATGGCCATAGCTTTCAAGTTATGGTTGGTAACAATTGGTACTAATCATCTGTGGAAATTAATGTTTGAGAAAACCTGTACGGCTGTTATGGAAAATTCGCAAGCTTTACCTGATTATGCAGTTATTATGAGAGCTACCAGTTTTCACAGAAAAGAGAACGATCATGAAGAAGACATTTTAAGAAACAGTTCTCCCAATTATCAACAAGTAGTAATACCAATTCTAAAAAAATAAGCAGGCGCTGCCACGTCCTACTTTCATAACTTCAGGTTATGGTATAAGACGTTGAAAGAGTATGTGCACTGGGATGATATAAACGTGGTGGGTGATAGACTGCGGCTTTTAGTGTATTCTCAAGCCGCTGGTAATATCACACACAACAACTAAATTCAACCGATTAGTTTGACACGACAGCTGTTGGACAGCTGTTAGACAGTGGTCTGTCCTGATACTGTATACCTATGTAATATTTTCAAAGACTATATAAGAGAGCTTTTGGCAATTCGTTAAAACCGATAGCAAGAAATTGCCCAAATTTGTTTGCCGCAGCAGATGCAGATAAAGCTTTAAATGTTTAACATTGATTGCATGGTACTACATATTCACCCTAACGATGTTATACAACAGCAATTATTAAAATCGATTACAATGAATAAAGCGGTCCGTCCTTATACCATATAGGAAATGGAAAATGTATGTATTACCGAATCTCAATAATTCAACTTAAGGCTTGTGGTCCATTAAGACTTTCTCAAACACTGACCCAACTAGATTTGGTATTGTAAGATTTGAAACGGATCGATACAATAACGTTGGAAAATACATTCGAGATTCAAGACTTTACTTAAATTATAAGCAAATCCCCACAGAAGGTATTAATCTGAACATTAACCAATGAAATTACATCGAGCGTTCGTATGTTGGTAGAGAATCAACACCTACCTTGAATTACAACGATTTTAAAAATATTCCATGTTGGTATTTGATTGCTCCAGATACAGTGATTCCATAAAGATAGAGATCCGGTGGATATCAAATTGGAAATGAAAAGTACTAAGAACTTTCTCGATCACACGAAATGTTATTGTGTAATTCCCGTGAGAGCGACGTCCAGTACGCCCCAGTCTCCAACATCGTGCGTTATATAATGTAAATCTTAATTGCCATACATAGTTTTTAGATGAGGTTTATCGTTGTAGATATACAAGGCTTCTGTGTGACAGAGTAGGCAACCAAAGGATTAGTAATTTATAATAGTTATCAATCTGCACACTATATGTTTAAGACACCAAAAGCGCAGATTTAGTTAAATATATAAAGTTGCTACAAAGAACACAGAAGTGTTTGGGTTATGATGGTGGTAACGTTGCTTTACAAGAATTACCCAACATAATAGAAAAACATATTATTGAAGAGCGGGTAGATTAAGTTTACGCGAAAGGTGTTATCATGAAAAGGTATATCAAAGAGGTGTTATTGAAATGTGATCTCAGCGGGGATGTTATCATAAAACGATGACGATTGCCGAAACTTGTAGCAGACCATCCAATGTGTATGTATCACGCTGTTAAATTTGATAAAAGAAAATGTATTTGTGGTATTAGAAATTGTATACTATTATTTAATTAAATTGTAAACTTGTTACATAAATAAAAGAACCATTGTAAAAATAAATGTATTTATTAGTTTTGTTTTAAAATACATTTCCAGACCAGTATCCATTCACAAAAGTCATCAATCCACTCAAGCCTTCTGCAAACTTCAATTCTGCAACTCTAAATTTACTCGATGTATTCCTGATAAATATTTTCATAATTAGTTGAAACTGTAACATTTTTCTATTGAATTTTTACATGTTTTCGTTCTTTATCTTCTCATATTTGGTGGTCGATGTTATCTAAAATCAGGACCGTTGTTTTTATTCACATGACACATTATGTTGATACAAACACAATCAACTTTTATGTTTCACCAACTAATAAGAAACTGAAAGACTATGAGCACTGGGATGATATAAACGTGTTGTTTGATAGACTGCGGCATTTAGTGGCTTCTCAAGCCGCTGGTAATAACGCACACAACAACGAAATTCAACCGATTTTCGAACAACTGAAGGCAGTATGCTATATAAACAGACAGAGTTGCGTGTTTTGAATCACATTCAACATGCCGATCGAAAAATTCTGAGGTTCTGCAAATAATTTAAAACATCTAAACAGAATTGTTCAAAAAGAGACATTTCCGAAAACTACAAGTGGGGATTTTTATTCACAAAACCGTCAATTGTGTAACAATGGCGAACCTATTCAACCAAAATACGTTTCAAGGTGTTGAATGTAAAGTTTCCACTAGCTTGTACAGCTCAGATTTTGTGTCCAGCTGATTCAGTATCTTAGGTTTGGTAGCATCACCAACGTTAGACAATTTGTGGGTTTGCACATCAAAAGCGCCACAATTACAGTTTCCGGAAATGACTCTCATTGTTTAAGAAGCTTTGACCTTTTGCAGAAAGTCTGAACTTTTCGATAGACATTCCTACACTTAACTTATTTTATTTAACTTCAACTAAATTCCATTTGTGCTATGTGATTATCCACCATAACTCAAACTGCAGTCACTGCTTCCTAAGCAGACTTCTATTTATCCTTTAGATTGATATCCATTGTTATACTCTTTAGTTGCAAACATGTTTTAAGTATTAAGTTTATTTTCAATCGTGATCACTGCTTGATTTAAATCATCCTTAGTAGCAAACGCATTTTTCATGTTAGCTTCAAGTTTTGAAACTGGCAATTTTATATAGTCTTTTTGGAGCTTAGATATCCAGGTATCAACCATGGTAGCAAACGTATTACTACGGGCAGACGTTGTTTGATCTATCAACCCCTTCATGTCCTTTCCAATTCTAAGTAATGCTTGATCCACACTAGTTTTAAGTGGAAATAAGCTGTAAGCTTCATGTTTAAAATCAGCATATTTTAAAATCTATATTTATATTCGTTTTTCCAACTCTGGCTTATGTACAGCATCATGTATTATGGCAATTTGAAGTGTCACAGCATCTTTGTTCATCTTATAGTTATCCTTAGTTTTCTGGTAGTCGTCTTTGGTTTCTTGATAGTAGTCTATCCATTCATCAACAAATTTTTTATATAGAACATTTGTAGGTTGAACAGGATCGCTATTTTTACACAATTGATGGTTTAGTGAATAAAAATCGCCACTTGTAGTTTTCGGAAATGTTTATCTTTCAACAATTCTGTTTAGATGTTTTAAATTATTTGCAGAACCTCAGAATTTTTCGATCGGCATGTTGAATGTGATTAAAAACACGCAACTCTGTCTGTTTATATAACAGATACTGCCTTCAGTTCTTCGAAAATCGGTTGAATTTCGTTGTTGTGTGCGTTATTACCAGCGGCTTGAGAAGCCACTAAATGCCACAGTCTATCAAACAACACGTTTATATCATCCCAGTGCTCATACTCTTTCAGTTTCTTATTAGTTGGTGAAACATAAAAGTTGATTGTGTTTGTATCAACATGTTGTGTCATGTGAATAAAAACCACGGTCCTGATTTTAGATAACATCGACCACCAAATATGAGAAGATAAAGAACGAAAACATGTAAACATTAAATAGAAAAATGTTACAGTTTCAACTAATTATGAAAATATCTATCAGGAATACATCGAGTAAATTTAGAGTTGCAGAATTGAAGTTTGCAGAAGGCTTGAGTGGATTGATGACTTTTGTGAATGGATACTGGTCTGGAAATGTATTTTAAAACAAAACTAATAAATACATTTATTTTTACAATGGTTCTTTTATTTATGTAAAAAGTTTACAATTTAAGTAAATAATAGTATACAATTTCTAATACCATAAATACATTTTCTTTTATCAAATTTAACAGCGTGATACATACACATTGGATGGTCTGCTACAAGTTTCGGGAATCGTCATCGTTTTATGATAACATCCCCGCTGAGATCACATTTCAATAACACCTCTTTAATATACCTTTTCATGATAACACCTTTCGCGTAAACTTAATCTACCCGCTCTTCAATAATATATAACTGAGTTTGTCGAGTATTGGTTTGATTTTTTCTAAGACGGCGATTTGCGCTGTCCGCATATTTATAAGAATTTATGCAATAATGCGGAAAGGGCGCATGTGCGTCCTATTTTTTGAAGATAATAATCACTTTACTCATATAAAACATAAAATATATAAAAAAAAGAAATACTTTAAAAAGTAACAAAAAATGTTTTTTTTCTTTATTTATAAAATCCCATTACAGTATGTCCCAGTTCTGAGCTAAGTTTTAATCAAAAGCCGACTCAGAACGGGTATGGACGGGCGAATCCGACTGACTAATTAATGTTTAATCTATTTGGAATGGGTAGATTTTCCTATCTAATTTTCCAGTCGGATTCCCCAGTCCATGCCAGTTCTAAGCTGACTTTTAATTAAAATCCAGCTCAAAACTGGTAAGGACGGCGGAATCCGACTGTCTAATTAAAACAAAGCAATGTTTCATCTATTGGGAAAGGCAAGATTTTCTGGCTAATCTGCTAGGAAAATCTGCACGGTCCAAACAGATTAAACATTGCTTTGTTTTAATTAGATAGTCGGATTCCCCCATCCATGCGAGTTCCGCGCTGACTTCTAATTAAAAGCCAGCTCAGAACTGGTATGGACGGGGGAATCCGACTATCTAATTAAAACAAAGCAATGTATAAACATTGCTCCAAATAGATTAATTTATTTGGACCGGCAGATTTTCATGCTGACCTATTAATTAATTAAAAGCCAGCTGAGAACTGGTATGGACGGGGGAATCCGAGTGTCTAATTAAAACAATGCAATGTTTAATCTATAGGCAGATTTTCATGGAAATCTGCCAGGAAAATCTGCCCATAGATTAAACATTGCTTTGTTTTAATTAAACAGTCGGATTCCTCCGTCCATACCAGTTCTTAGCTCGCTTTTAATTAAAAGTCAGCGCAGAACTGAGATGGACGTGGGAATCCGACTATCTAATTAAAACAAAGTAATGTTTAATCTATTTAGACAGAGCAGATCTTCTTGGGAAATTATCCAAGAAAATCTGCCCATTCCAAAGAGATTAAACATTAATTTGACAGTCGGAGTTCCCCGTCCATACCAGTTCTGAGCTGGCTTTAAATTAAGTGTCAGCTCAGAACTGGCATGGACGTGAGAATCAGACTATCTAATTAAAACAAATCAATGTTTAATCTATTTAGACCGGGAAGATTTCCCTGGCTAATTTTCCAGGAAATTCCAAGAAAAAGCCGGTCCACGTCCATGCCACTGCTGAGCTGACTTTTAATTAAAAGCCAGCTCAGAACTGGTATGGCCGGTGGAGTTCCACTGTCTAATTAAAACAACGCAATGATTAATACTTTCGCTGCGGTTAATTAATTAGCATAATTTTACAGTGTGGGGAGGTAGTAA
This sequence comes from Tillus elongatus, assembly GCA_964006375.1. Classification (NCBI taxonomy): domain Eukaryota; kingdom Metazoa; phylum Arthropoda; class Insecta; order Coleoptera; family Cleridae; genus Tillus; species Tillus elongatus. The sequence goes on along the minus strand of OZ023270.1, from coordinate 43,636,283 downwards.
CTTTCTTAAAGGTAAGTAAATTTATGTCCAGTGACTTAAATTAGAACAAATATAACTGAGTTTGTCGAGTAGTGGTTTGATTTTTTCTAAGACGGGCATTTGCGCCGTCCCCATATTTACAAGAATTTACGCAATAATGGGGAATGCGCGCATGTGCGTCCTATTTTTTGAAGATAATAGTCATTTTACTCATAATTCTAGTATCTTTCATTATCTTAACGAGAGGGAAAGCCACAAAATACAATTCTGTAGAAACAAGAAAGCCGGTAAGAAGACGATTACATGGGAAGGTGGTATGAAAATCAGAAAAAAAAACAATAATTCTGAAACCACTAGCCGGAAAGTACTATGCGGACATCATCAGAAGTCTTAAAAGGAATGTAAACACCGAGGGATAACAGTTGACAAAAGAAACAAAATAGACAGCAATAACGTACAGATAAAGACACGATGGAAGGATAAAGCACAGAAGCAGGTGTTTAAAAAACAACATATTACAAAACTGGAAAGAGTGGTGAAAGTGCAAATAAAAGAGAAAAGGAAGACAGTCAATGTTACTCGATATAGATGAGACAGTTGAGGAAAACTAACTTCAAGAAGTGCTAAAAAGGGCCGCGAAGGAAGGACAGAAGGAAAGCCTAGAGGTTAGATTATCAGATAAGGCAAACAAAAATGCATAAAAATAGCGTTTGTTACTTTGCAAAGGATGCAGCCAGCAGTCGCTGGAGAGTAAAAAACTGGAAAAAGGATGGCACAGATGGCGTGCAAAGAAATTAATATAGTTCCTAAGTGCCATAGATGCTATCCCAGGCAACACAACTACATAACAATCATGTATTTAGCATGTAACAGCGTGACATTGTACATCTCAGAGATGTACTTTGTAAGGTCTATGCAAGTTACCAGAGCTAGGAAATGTCAGCAACTGCCAACATTGACAATACATCGCAGGGACATCACAGTCTAACATGCTGGAGACATCACTTGTGCTGTTAGGGAGATGTAATTACTAATATTTCAGTCATGTATCTAGACTTATCTCTACCATGTAACTAAATAATGTACTTGAGATGTCCTATGATATATTCCCAGTATATAATTGATACTTCATGGCTGCCATGTAAATTATATACATACATACATACATACATACATATATATATATATATATATATATATATATATATATATATATATATATATATATATATATATATATATATATATATATATATATATATATATATATGTATATATATATATATATACTCAGTTACTAATAGTTATTGGTAATAGTAAACTCAATCTGTATCTGACTTGAGCCTAAAACATTTATTAAAAAAATGAATGGGACAATAAAAACAACAGATAAACTTCTATTTTCTAGATTTCTAGGAAATATATATTTTATACAACATAAAAAACTATAACATTTTCAGTAAATGAAGAAAAAACAAAATTCTCATATAGTTTAAAAAAAAGAATTCTAAATATATGCATAAATAGAAGCTTCTAAAAAATTTAACATATATTTAATGCAGCACAAAACAATGCATTTTCCAACTAACCTTACATTTATAGAAAAAACAAAGTCTCATAATATAAATATAAAACTAAAAATGAATTCCAAAGGTGTAGGTGAATGCAAACTTCTAAAAAATGTTAACATGTATTTTATGGACCACAAAACAATATTTTTTTCAGTAAACACTAAATAAAAAACCAAATTCTCGTAATACAAATCTAAAAATAAAAATGAATTTAAAACATATGCATAAACTTGCTGGAATTTGTAAACATAGAAACAACAATGATCTCATATTGTCTATATAAATTAAAAGTTAAGCTGTAAATTTTCATATTTTTTTTAGTGAAATATGCTTTTTGTCATTTCTGTTTCTGTCTTGCTTGATGGAACCACTCCGGACCAGAAATTTCATACCCTTTTTCTTTTAGTTGGTTGTTCTGCAGAATTACATCTGAAATTTCAAAAACGAGCTGTTAGAAAAATTGGTATTATTTTTATTGTTGGTTTATTAAAACACTGTGTCAACCTTTGAGTCCACTGAATGTTTGGATGATAATATTAAAGACATAAATGATGATACTACTAATGCATCATCAACAATATTTTTTGGTAGTGGGAATTGATTAATAGCGGAAGTCGAATTCGGCTCGACATGTGGAAAAGTTGCAACTTCCCTATATTATTTTTATTGCAATCTAAAATTATTTCCCTGTATGGCAATGAAACATGACTGTAAATTTGTTTGTTTTTTAGGTTTCGCGTCTTTTTTGTCTATATGAAATCAGTGAAATTACCTTTTGACATTTTACATTAGGAAATGGACGACAATAAAATTATCTAACTCAAATAGTTAACTTAAACACCTCAGCATAACAATTGTTTCTTACGTTGTGCAAACACAAAAGTAATTCTGATCATGAAATGCGGATTAATAAAAATTGGCGCTAACTCTTGACAAAACCAGTGACACAGTAACAGATACTGCAGTAAACATTTTGTCTAGATTTGCGATTTAAGCAGATAATTTTCTGTGACGGTTTTACTGTTACTTACTGCCTACTGCCATGCACAAAAATGCTGTATTGTTTGTAAATAATCGATTTGATTTGCCAAACATATTAGATGTTCATCATATAATAAGTAGGTATAGGTACACTTAACCTAGGAAATGTACTTACTAGATAATAGATTATTCTACATAGGTAGGTACTTACCTCGTAATTGTAATTGCAGGATAATGCTTAATCTACAAACACAAAAAAAACTTCTTGCTAAAAGATAAATTGCAATAATTAATCCAGATCCACAACAAAACACTGAACCCTTGTATGCCATTGTCGTGCGTCACATGTCACACACAATACACAATAAAAGTTAAAAAATAACCAAGTGTCAATGCGATTCCAGCGATGACAAACGGTGTGGCGTTAATATGAACTGTGAATCTATAAAGTAACGATCATCATGTGTCAATTACATTCTTAGCATGTTATTTTTCTGAAGTAACAGCGATATAGTTTATAATATCGCTAGCATATCATTAAAATTAACTTCTGAAATGTAAATTATTGCTATGTCGCTGTTACATACTTGGCATGTAAAGGTTAGCCATGTATCTCAAAAGTAACAGCTAACATCGCTAGCATGTACCAGTGTAAGCGCAAAATCATAGGTAACAGAAAACCATCCCAGAAACATGACATGCATGTATCAGGATATGTCGCATTGGTTGCTTAAAAATAACATCTCAGCGATGTGAATATCACAATTGTGTTGCCTGGCATAGAATAGACATATAGCATAAGAACGCAGAACAAAAGACGCAGAAGAAGAATGATACAAATGTTGTGGGAAAGGTCACAACGGAAGGGAATCCGAAAATGTGCAGCGATGCTGTGAACTGTGCTAATTACAGTGAGCAGGTGCAGGCGCTAGAGAAGGAGAATACGGAAAGATTAACAAAATCAAAATGAAGTCGCTCCAAGTAAATGTGGATAGGAGGGAAAGGGCGATGGATTTATATAACTAGGATAAAATAATATATTGCAATATTGCACTACACTGTAATTACTTTTAAGTAAACACTTTATTTGTTTGCTGTACGTTTGTGATTTCCTATTGGTTTGACTGGACTGCAGTTTCGAAGCGGGCTGATGATGAACCGGGACGGTTCAAAACTGCTGTCCACGCAAACCAATAGAAAATCACAAACGTACAGCAAATATATATATATATATATATATATATATATATATATATATATATATATATATATATATATATATATATATATATATATATATATATATATATATATATATATATATATATATATATATATATATATAGGAAAGGAGAAGAACAAGACGACGATATTGTGAAGAAAATTGCGGAACGTAATCGACAGGTGGAAAATGCATATAAGTAAGGGTAATCTGGAAGCAGGGAAAATGATATGTTGTGTAGAAACAAATCGAGTCTTTCTTCACAATGCGGGCAGTTGCCCTGTATTTGATGACACAAGCAGTTCTGAAAGACACATATATATAATTTTGACAATAGATTAAGGAAAAACCTCGGAAGATAAAATTGCGATAAAAAGCGATGCTATTTATGCGATGCTGAGGGACACAGTGCAGAGTCTGTGAACTGTGCTAATTACAGTGAACATGTACAGGTGCTAGAGAAGGAGAATACGGAATGATTAACACAATTAAAATGAAGGTGCTCCAAGTGAATGGGGATAGGAGGGAAAGGGCGATTGATTTATTAATAAATTGATGCAATAAGGAAGACATTATGTTAACAATAACAGCTGAACCCAACAAGCGCATGGCTGGGGCAAACTCCAAATAGGTAACAGGCGAAAATGTAGATGTAGCGATTATCAAATCACAAGTATACATAACGAGAGAGGGTAAAGGCTATGTATGGATTGAAATGATTGACATAGTTCTGTATACCTGCTATGTATCAACTGCAATTGGAGAAGATATTAACTGGGAGGATTTCAGTGCGAAAGCCTTGGTTGGTTTAGTGAATAAAAATCGCCACTTGTAGTTTTCGGAAATGTTTCTCTTTCAACAATTCTGTTTAGATGTTTTAAATTATTTGCAGAACCTCAGAATTTTTCGATCGGCATGTTGAATGTGATTAAAAACACGCAACTCTGTCTGTTTATATAACAGATACTGCCTTCAGTTCTTCGAAAATCGGTTGAATTTCGTTGTTGTGTGCGTTATTACCAGCGGCTTGAGAAGCCACTAAATGCCGCAGTCTATCAAACAACACGTTTATATCATCCCAGTGCTCAAACTCTTTCAGTTTCTTATTAGTTGGTGAAACATAAAAGTTGATGTGTCATGTGAATAAAAACAACGGTCCTGATTTTAGATAACATCGACCACCAAATATGAGAAGATAAAGAACAAAAAAATGTAAACATGAATGTTACAGTTTCAACTAATTATGAAAATATCTACCAGGAATACATCGAGTAAATTTAGAGTTGCAGAATTGAAGTTTGCAGAAGGCTTAGTGGATTGATGACTTTTGTGAATGGATACTGGGCTGGAAATGTATTTTAAAACTAAACTAATAAATACATTTACTTTTACAATGGCTCTTTTATTTATGTAACAAGTTTACAATTTAAGTAAATAATAGTATACAATTTCTAATACCACAAATACATTTTCTTTTATCAAATTTAACAGCGTGATACATACACATTGGACGGTCTGCTACAAGTTTCGGCAATCGTCATCGTTTTATGATAACATCCCCGCTGAGATCACATTTCAATAACACCTCTTTAATATACCTTTTCATGATAACACCTTTCGCGTAAACTTAATCTACCCGCTCTTCAATAATATGTTTTTCTATTATGTTGGGTAATTCTTGTAAAGCAACGTTACCACAATCATAACCCAAACACTTCTGTGTTCTTTGTAGCAACTTTATATATTTAACTAAATCTGCGGTTTTGGTGTCTTAAACATATAGTGTGCAGATTGATAACTATTATAAATTACTAATCCTTTGGTTGCCTACTCTGTCACACAGAAGCCTTGTATATCTACAACGATAAACGTCATCTAAAAACTATGTATGGCAATTAAGATTTACATTATATAACGCACGATGTTGGAGACTCGGGCGTACTGGACGTCGCTCTCACGGGAATGACACAATAACATTTCGTGTGATCGAAAAAGTTCTTAGTACTTTTCATTTCCAATTTGATATCTACCGGAGCTGGCTTTATGGAATCGCTGTATCTGGAGCAATCAAATACAAACATGGAAAATTTTTAAAATCGTTATAATTCAAGGTAGGTGTTGATTCTCTACCAACATACGAACGCTCGATGTAATTTACTTGGTTAATGTTCAGATTCATAACTTCTGTGGGGATTTGCTTATAATTTAAGTGAAGTCTTGAATCTCGAATGTATTTTCTAACGTTATTGTATCGTTCCGTTTCAAATCTTACAATACCAAATCTAGTTGAGTCAGTGTTTGAGGAAGTCTTAATGGACCACAAGCCTTAAGTTGAATTATTGAGATTCGGTAATACATACATTTTCCATTTCGTATATGGTACAAAGACCGCTTTATTCATTGTAATCGATTTTAATAATTGCTGTTGTAAAACAGCAATTATTAAACAGTAGCATAAAAAATATAAATATAAATGTGAAAACTAGTAGCTCTCATAATAACTGCATAATCAGGTAAAGCTTGCGAATTTTCTATAACAGCCGTAACAGGTTTTCTTAAACATATTAATTCCCACAGATGATTAGTACCAATTGTTACCAACCATAACTTGAAAGCTGTGTCCATTTTTATCATCTATGTTTAACAACAAATTTAATAGGTTTGTTGCCAAGCATCCAAGTGTTGGTGGTTTTATCATAAATAACACTATATGTCACGTTAATAGCACGTTAATGTTTCTCTGTAAAATATTTATTAACATAGTATTTAACGCAAATAGTATATGAACTTAACATTCGTTCGTGAACTGAACAACTCAATACCAACGTTTTACAGTTAACCGAGATATATAAAGTGATCAAACCCCTTGTGTTCAGTATCTTTAACATAAAATGTTTGTTTTGGCAAAATCCACCACAAAGGAAATTCAACTTTTCAAAACTCATATCGGTAGTTACATGATCATCATACACAGGACTAATTTCATATTCAATCGTTGTTCACATTGAAGCCAGAGAAATTATCTCTAGTCTGTATGTAGTAATTTCATCTTGTTTAAATAAAACTGTGTTAGCATTATCACGCATCAATTGTTTCGCATACAAATAGAAACTGTCAACTGTCAACAAAAAATACGATTTTATTTTATCTTGCTTATCACAGGCTACATCGTCTAATATAAAAATTGAATTGCCCTTTGCATCTGCTGGGTCTAATATATCTTTGTTTTCACTGTATAGATAGTATCCAAAACCATTTGTAGCACACAACACCTCCTTTAACATGTTATATTTAGTCTGATATGTAAAGGCTTTGAGTATACGTATATGTTTTCAAATTTTAAGTGGTGTGGACCAAACAACAAACTTAACATGATATTTGTTTACCATAACCACTTGGACCACATATCAAACTGATGTTGGTAAAAGAAGTCCATGTCTTTGCTGTTTGGGTGATGATGATGTGGTAACAACATCATCTATGTTTGTGACTTTTGGCTTTTGCGTGTTTTACAATACACACCGTTAACTAAACTAAAACTTTGTACGACCTCTACATCCTATATAAATACGCATATATATCATACCTCATTAACAGTATCAATGTCTTGTTGACGCAGTTGACCTGTTGGGCTGGACGTACCTGGTTATCAGGTCAGGTCAGATCAGGCCAGAGGTCCAGGCACTAAAGTTAAAGAACGTTTTATGAGATGTGATCAAGGCATCAATAATCTAGATCGTGCTTGTCTCTCGAAAAGCACGATCTAAGCACGAGGATTGATATTGTATAATCATGATGTATACCAAAAGTATAATACTTTTAATGTTGTCACTTATGTTTAAAGTTTTTAAATAAAAGACTTGAACAGTAGTATCTGTGTTTCAGTCATTGCGCGAATATTTCCAACGTTAGTGTTAAAATCACATTTTGATTAATCTGTCCGCTTGCAAACTTTCACAAATATAACAATATACCAGACATAGACACTACTTTTCTGCTGTGAGTGGTGAAAAGAGTCGACTATAATTAATTATTCCTGATGGTTCGTATGAAATCAGTGATCTTGATAAATACATTCAGAATGCATTGCGTCATTATATTAAAGATAAACATCAGCACCCTGCAGTAGAGAACAACATCGACGTGGTAAAGCTGTTTTCGCTAAAAGCCAACAGAAACACATTAAAATGTGAGATAACATGTCAGTATGACGCAGACTTTTCTATAGATGCTTCAATAGCACCAAATTGGGGTTTTCTAAACAACGCCTTACCGCTAGTAAACTCCATGTTTCCGATTTAGCGCTGGAAATTGTGAGAGTAAAGACGATTCGTTTAAAATGTAGTATTGTGGATGTGGCCACGACAGCAACCCTACGCATACAGTATTTTATTTATTTATTTATTTGGATACCAACGAGGTTGCCCCCAAAGAGAGTATACAAATACAAATATAGCAGTGATAACAAAAACATCATTCCTTATTCTAAAAACAAATCAAAGCAATATTTAATTCAAGTTGTAAATACAATATGCACATACTTGTGCACACACTTATAATATGGAGGGAAATAAAGAATAAAAAAAAATCAAGGAAACAACAATAGTCGGACTTTCAGAGCTTTTTTATACCCGAGCAATGAGCCACTGAACATGTCGATGGCTGAGAACTCATTACCCGCTTCCAACATTCTTGGCAGCGGAGAATTTAGAGCAGCGTTAGTTCTGCTAAAGGGCAAGGAAAAAGGTTCAGACACCCCGAGAAGTCGATTTGGAACATTGAAACGTATATGACTTAGAAGTTCCGGAGAGTCTATTAAACCGCTTACTATTTTAAAAAAGAAAAGACAATCTGAGACAAGCCGACCTTCTTCCAATAATATAACTTCAAAACAATATCGCATAATATTGTAATCATTATTAATATCTAACTTAAGTTTAAAGCACAAAAACCTTAAAAATCTATTTTGTATATTTTCTAGACGCGCCTTGTAAATAAGATACTGGGGATTCCATACAGAAGACGCAAATTTTAATTTGCTGGCAACATACGCATTGTATAATGAGATAAAACATTTTTTATTGTAAAAAACTGCACCCTGCCGCATGATAAGCCCCAGCATACGATAACTGTCAGTAGCAAGATTGTCAATATGTCTGTAGAACAGTAGCTTGCTGACAAAGGTAACGCCTAGATCTTTTACATAAGCGACCCGTGTAATAATTAAGGTAAAGCTGATTTATGCTAGTCAAGTTGTTAAGGTCGGCCTGTAAACGCAAACAGTCTTGTTCACAATTAATAGGAATAAATAATTGGAGGTCGTCGGCATACATCAAAAATTTACAGAATTCAAAACAAGTATTTATATCATTAACGTATACAAGAAATAATAGTGGTCCAAGGTGGGATCCTTGGGGTACACCTGATGGTAATTCGTAAGGGATAGATTCGTAACCTAACACAGATATAAATTGAGATCTGTTTCTAATATACGAACTAACCCAACGCAGAAGAACTCCATTGCACACCGATCACCTCCAGCTTTCTCAACAAAAGGCTATGACTAATTTTATCAAAGGCCTTGGAAAAATCGGTGTACACAGTATCCACCTGCTTTTCTGTTTCCAAAGATCTCAATAGAAATTCTGTATATAAAGTTAAGTTGGTGTCAACCGACCTGCCTCTATAAAAACCATGTTGCTCTGGAATAATTTTTTGTTTGACAAATTCAAAAAGCTTTATATATACCAGGGATTCAAACAATTTTCCAAATACATCTAAGATACTGATCAGACGATAATTTTTAATACATTTCCTAGGACCACCCTTATGTATAGGAATACCAGAGGCAGTCTGCCATTTTATGGGATAAATTCCAGAATGCAGGGATCTATTGAAAATCAACATCAAGGGTTCTAACAGAGAATCGCCACATCTCTTTACAAAATATGGCGACAATCCGTCAGGTCCAGCAGCCTTTTTATCATGAAGCCTTGCCAAAGAATCCAGTATCTCGTCTGCAGTAATATAAATGCTGGATAGAGAGCGTGAATCCATACGCACATCTGCATCATCCGTATACGGTGCGTCATCTCCATTTTCATAAACGCTTCTAAAAAAGTGGGCAAAAAGATCGCAAATACCCCCTCCCGATGAAACAGAAACTTCATCTAATGTCATTGTAGACGGTATACCGTGATTGCCCCTCTTTAATGAGTTATAACGCCAAAAACGGCTGGAATCCGAAGCAATTAAGTTCTAGATCAGTCTGATATAGTGGTCGTGATCATTAGCAATTTGCCGCTTGCAACGAGCCCGTAACATTTTAAAGGAACTATAATCGGTCGTGTTTTTATAAAGTTTCCACTTTTTGTGATACTTATTTTTTTCTCTGATACTCTTAACTGTTGATGGAGAAAAAAATATGGGGGATATTTTTTCTTTATTCAGATCACTGGGACGTGATATTTAATGCAATCAAAGATAACAGAGTATAACTTTTCAACCATACGATCAATCTCCAAACCTTCCATCAGGGCACGCCAAGGAATATTTTTCAGAATATGATTTATCATAGGGTAATTTGCTTTTTTAAAGTTAAAAGAGCTAGTATCAGCCCTTTTTAAACAATGTACAGCTTTCATAGAGAGCATGAATTGGTGAAGGTCCTCATCTACGAGAGGACAACAACAGTGTAATAAACTCTCAACAATCTCTTCATTACACATAACAAGATCAAGTATTATATGGTTTACATTAGTAACATAATTAAACTGCTTAAAATTACATCATAAAAAGGCTTCAAGCAAAGGCACGGAGCTATTGTCAAAGTTAGCTAGAATTAAAGCTGCTGTATCTGCCAGTCGTTTGCACTCTATTGTAGGACGATTGAAGTTGTGAAGCTGAAGATGCGCGATCCCTCGATACACAGTGTAGTCATTCCCGTTTATTAATTCGCTGTCCAAAACTCCTTCTAGAAGCCAAGATTCCGTCACACAAACAATATCGAAGTTATTTGCAGCCAAATTTAGTCTAAAGTTTAGTTCTTAAACCGCGGGCGTTTTGATAAAAAACACTACGAGCCATTTACACTTTAAAAAAAATAAACAATTGTAAAGTATCAAAAGCAAACTAAAACTTACAGCTTGTCAAAAACATCCCGACCTCGAAGATGTCTAACTCGAGACCGCTCTGTCTTTCGCGTAAATATTTGGCCGTTTTTTACCCAAATAAACTGGTAGCTCTTCTCTCTTGCAACCCTTCTTGCATCTACCAACACTAGCTTATTCGAAGGAGTCAGATGTGCGATAATGGAAAGTGCATCAACAACCCCTTGACACCAGAACGCCCAGCATCTCCCAAAGAAGTTCTTCCGACCTTCCAAGCTGCGAGAAAATTATCTCTAATGTTCCGTGAATTAAATCTGACCACGACATTTTTAGGTTTATCTGGGATTCTTGTACGCAATATGACTACGCTCTACTGGGAAATTTGTAAATTCTCCTATTTTCTGTACCAGCTGAATTAGATTTCCCCCATTCTTCTGTGGAATGCCAAATACTTCAACATTGTTGCTTCGAGAAAACTGTTCCATTTCATCAATTCTCGTAATAAGTGCCATACACTCCGATGAAAAATTTTCAGCCTGAACTTGCACCTGAATTATTCACCTTTTTTGTATAGGTCTTAAAGTCCTTCATCACAACTTCAAAATCGGAAATCTTATTTGAACAAAACATAACAGACTCCCGCAGCGTCCTCAGTTCCGCCCAAATCTCTCTAAGAATTCCGGTAAGACTCGTATCTTCAGAACGCATGTCAGAACCTAAAGGAATAGTAAGCTGCGCAGCCCCAGGTACAGCTGGTGGACCTGCAGCGTCCTCGTCGACTACGGCCACGGTAGTTACCGAACGCCGTGATCCTCCGTCTCCAGCAGCAGCGGGGCGATTTGTTGATTTTGTAGCAGCAGCGGCATCGGCACCAGCTCTGCAGTTCGAACACAGCCAGGCTAAACCAGCAGCATTCTTTATTTGTATCAGCTGGTCTTTCGATAACTCGGAACATCGCCCGTTTGCATGAACCACCACACAGAATTCCTGGTGATTTTTTACTTATTGCTGTATAGTTAGTTTACTCCTATGGTAGATGCAGGTTATGCAGTTGATAAAAAACCATATAGTAAGGTTTTTATGCCTCTTGCGACGCTCATTATTTCGCATATAAATGTAAACATTGTCGATCAGAATTCAGTACCTGTGTCGTTTCGATGTGAGGAGATTATTGTGATATTGGAATTGAGACAGAGACCACCATATTATGTTGATTACAAATTCTAGTAATCAAGCCGCTCCAGCTTCAGTATCTTCGGTACCTGCATCGAAGACGATTCTATCCTGGGAGCACATGCAGTACCTAGATTCATTGGCTTACAATCTCAAGCAAACCACATATATTCGCAGACCCTGTGCATGACGAAGGGAAAGAAATACACACATATGCTTGGCATCTCTACTGTATCGGCATTCCCGCCTCTCCCGAAAGAATTGTGTTCGTTTTTGTGTAATCAGCTCTAAGATTTCGGGTGCGAATTAGAGTTTGTGAGTTTTTGGATGTATTTTGTGTGATGCATCTTTGTAGCTGTATTGTATGACGGTGGAGAATTCAGATATTGTTATTTATGTCTCGTGTTGTATTTACGGGTTTATTATGATTTTTTTGTGACTGTTACGAGTTGGTTTAAATTGTGTTTTTTGTATGGGTGCGGGTGTGGATTTCTACAAGGTGATTTGAGTCTAGTTAATTGAGCGTTTTACGTCTCTTATATTTACATTATTTGAGATGCAGACGTCTATTGTTGAAGGTGTGTTGTCTGGGTAAGCAAAATGGTTATATAAATTATTTAGATAGTGGATTGTGTAAAATAGATCTGTATTTTACACAATACATACACACTCCACTATCCAATTCATTCATATAACCATTTTGCTTACTCAGACTCAAATGTGTCTATTTTGAAGGTAACGGCCTTAAACTAAACAACTGTTTAGTTTAAGGCCGTTACCTTCGTTATAGACAGTTCAATTTGTGTTTGGCATTAAAGTCCCTTATATGAGTGTTTTGTGTTGTGAGCTTAGATCGTATTGTTATTATCGATTGTCGATATTAGGATGGCGTACGTTTTTGTTGTAATAATTGATTACTGCTGTGTTATGTTTTTGTATGGTGGGTCTTTCGAACAAGGCGTTTGTGATGGAGTTAATTTTTGCTACCGAAAGATGCTGTTTACATTACAAATGGGGTTTTACGGATGATCGTAGTATCGGAGTTTTGGTGTTCTTTGTGTTAGGTGTGTTTCCTGTATGCAGATTATATCTGGTTCAATTTTTTCGATTAAAATTTCGAGTTCATTGAATTTGTTCTCAGTGGCACAGGCATTCCAAGATTAAATTTTACTGTTTTTGGAGATAGATTTTAGCGACTTGATGGATAATACTTAGTTTTCCTAAGTTTTACACGAAACATAGTGAGGATTTGGCTCAGGTCGCATATGTTACTGAAAATTTTTGGTTCGTTGAGTAATGTGCCAAATTGCCACATGTGAAATGTTGGAGCAATTGTCTTAGGTTGGATAGATATATCAGATTATGTGTGAGTTGCGTGTTTGACTTGGGAAAGGTGTGAGATGGTTTTGTGTGTTATATTGATTGGTTTACACCAACTGATCCATATACTTGGTGTATACTGGGCACTTGCGGTAGTTATCTGCATGAAGACCCAGGCAGTTACATCACTGGATTTCCATATCACGTTCTTGCAAGTCCTTGGTAAGGTTCTTCTGGTGGCCACTAAAAACGATGACGAGGTTCCGTTCTTGCCTTTGAGTTTTATGCATGATTCTATAAGCGGCTTGGCCTTAGGCATGCCTCAACTTCGTCTTTTTGGGGTCGGTTGCTGCTTTGACGACTGTCTTCTTAGTTCTATCTTTTTTTGGGCAGAATGTGGAAAATTAAATAATGCTGTTGCGATGTTCCTCTTTTATGTTCTCGTTGTCAGAGGTTGAAGAGGTATATAAATTGTGATTTCCCAATTGCTGAGATAATTGATAAAATGAAGTAACTTACCTAGTTGTTTGATTCTGATATAGAATGGGCGGGTGTCTGCTACCTTCGTTTTCACAGTGCAATTAAGTTGCAACTGCCCACACCGTGCGGAGATTCCTGGGAAATGAGGATGTGTTGCGTTGTCGTTGAAGGCCCGATAACATGGAAAGGGCTCCATCTGGTATCTAAGATACCTGGTATGAATGAATGTTCCCCTTTGAGAGAGTGTGAAAGCCCTTCAGACTAAAGTCGAAAATAATGATAATAATAATAATAATAATACTGTTGTATTACCATCTTCGACATTCGTATAGGATAGACCAAACACCAGTGCTGCCTCACCAACCGGGGGATATTCAGTCCGTGGTGGAGAACAAGGGATGCCGTATATACTGTAGTTACTCGGTCTCCACTGTCAGGCCAGCAGCCGCGAATATGCCTGACATTATCCTTCTCGACAAACAAAATAAAATCCTGTTTGTTATATAGTTCTTGGCTCCAGCTGAGGGTAACGTTAGTATAAAGGAGAGGGAAAAACAGACCAAGTATAGAGATCTTATGTTTGAGCTTAGGCAGCTTTATGCGGGACACAATCTACGACTCGTCGTTCTGATTATTGGCTGTCTAGGGGGTGTACCCAATACGCTTCTGCTGGAACTCAACCATATTTCCGCATGCCACGCCGCTGCATATTTACTAGTTTGCAGGGTGCATAAATCTGCCAACCTTGAATCTTTACGTCTCCTTCGATCTCTGAACCTGGATTAATGATTTCCGGCCCCGTGCCACCAACGCTGGAGCGGGCCAAGGGCACGGGTGTAATAAGTTTGGGTGGACATCAGAATGTGTCGGAGCCTCTGACGGTTGCCCAACATATTTTATTCAGAAAAAACAGAAAATACCACCACCAATACTAAATACTATCAATAAAACTCCGTCATTGCCGGTCCTAACCCAGGAGAAAAGACAAAGAGGTCCGTCTGGCCCCGAGGGTACCCCTCTGGCTAGTGCCAGAGGTGGACAGTACAGCCATCACTGCTAGTTGTCCGCTGTCGAATTAACCATCTTTTTCCTTAACTATATTACCTTACCCCTTTTTTTATCCCTACCTGGGCCACCAAAAGTAATTGGTAGAAAACTCATGAAAATGGAGTTTTAAATAGTTAGTCGGATTACCACGTCCATGTCAGTTGGGCAACTGCCCGCATCGTGAAGAAAGACTCGATTTGTTTCTACACAACATATCATTTTTCCTGCTTCAAGTTTACCCTGACTTATAAGCATTTTCCACCTGTCATTGCGTTCCGCAATCTTCTTCACAATATCGTCGTCTTGATCTTCTCCTTTCCTAAGTTATATATATATATATATATATATATATATATATATATATATATATATATATATATATATATATATATATATATATATATGTGTGTGTGTGTGTGTCTATCGTACACTTTGAACACATTTTATATGATACATCGCACAATTTGAGCACATTTGAACAGGTTGAGCATGGTGTGGGAAGTGACATTGTCATGTATAGCATTCTTCAAGCACGTCAAGTACCAAACTGTTCAATGAGACACGTAACGTTCAGTTTGGACACCCGTTACGTATTCGTTTTCCTGAAGTGTCAGCATACCAAAATGAAAGTTGTTTAAACAAAAATTTATTAAATTGATCTGTATCCATTCAGAAAATCAATCACTTAAACAAAATTTTTAAATCTCCTAAATTATTATCTACCCATGTTGATCAATTTTGATAATTAATAGTTTCTTTATTCAGTTAAAATACTTTCATCTTTTTTATATCTTTACCTCCCCATCTTACAATACTAAAAACAATCGATTTCAATTTCATTAGCGCGCTCTGATTTATTGGGTAGAATGAGCCATACTATTGACTAACATTAGAATGTTAATTTTAGTTGAAATTCAGAGTAAACAATCTTCCTTGTTTCATTCTTATGGCTTATATATGTTAATACGCCAAATTGACAATAATTTGTTTATTTTTACAATGAGAATTTCATAAAGATTAAAAACATCAAAAATTGACAGATAAAATTTGTTTAGAATTTAAGTAATTTGTTATTTTGTTAGTTAAAAGTTAAAGGTCATAATAATAATAATTGACATTAGATATAGGCATGAACACCATTTAACGATAAATAGTAGAACTTCAATTATTTAATTAAACTAGGGTAACATTTTGTACGTCAGTTCATGATTCTGAGTACGCAGAGTTAGCAAAGTTTGGAAGGGGGGTTAGGGATTATGTATACTTTTTTTCGTTAACGTCGGCCTATTTCCGCACTATGGCCAATCACCGACGCCACTACTCAACTATAATTAGAGGTTGAGTTCACTGTGTACAGGTTCCCATTGCGACATAACATTTGTTAACATGGGCCGAGTTTACTATACGCCAGCAGCTGAGTTTAAGCGCTCATCTGCTGACTACCGATACGTTTCAGCGGTTGGAGACAGATGAACGCAATCTTGACTTCAAGCACTATTTTGTAAAGTTTGTCTTTCATTCCCCGCTTTAGCAAATTGGCAACAGTTGAGTTCCAGAAGAGACACAGCGGGACTGGTCAACGCATTTTGTTGACACAACTATTCAACTGAGGGCGCCTAGTGAACTCAGCCAATCTTCCGTTTATTGGTGTATAATAATATATAATTCAAACAAAAACACATAAAATTCGTTTACGTTAATACTCTCTGTTCTAATCGTAAGTCATGTCGTAATCGTACATCCTAACGTGCAACAAATAACTAACCAATTAAAGAATGTCAAAGAACTAACCAATCAAAGAGCGCCATCTGTCAATGGGATAGATTAAAACAAGAAAAACAGGAATTTATTACTACTTTCGGTAAATCTACAGCGAAGTTTTCTAGAAATCTGTTATAATGAATCAGGTGTCCAGAATAACATAATAAAATGTTATAAAATCGAGTCAGAATATAGACTATGAAAATGCTCTACCTGCTTTAACTCTCAGTTGAGGCACATTTTTAACCGTACTTCCCACGCTTGCTTTGGAGTCTTGAAAATTGTTAATACACCGTCTTTATATGATCACTCGTTTGGCGATTTTTCAGCTATTGAAAGCAAATTTCTAATGAAAATCCAGTTATTATTTAGTCTAATAACGTTGTCTTAGGGATATTTCTATAATGCTTGTTATGAATATGAAGAATAAAGCCTGAATGCTATTTCTCTATTGTATATATATATATATATATATATATATATATATATATATATATATATATATATATATATATATATATATATATATATATATATATATATATATATATATAACTAAAACAGGATTGATAACACGGCATTTATGTACTACACAAGGAGAAAGGTTTAAGGGCAAAGCCGCAAGGAGACAACCGCAAACACGTGTTTCAGGCTAATTAGCCATCTCATCAGTACGGTATAGCCAGGTGGAGATGGTAACACTCTGGATGAAGATGGAAAAATATACGGAGTCCCAACAGGCAACCAGTGCACAATTGCAGCAACATTTGGAAGACCCTCCGTAGCTTTTTTGGTTGTTTCCCTCGGATTGAGGGTCTTCCAAATGTTGCTGCAATTGTGCACTGGTAGCCTGTTGGGACTCCGTATATTTTTCCATCTTCATCCAGAGTGTTACCATCTTCACCTGGCTATAACGTACTGATGATGGCTAATTAGCCTGAAACACGTGTTTGCGGTTGTCTCCTTGCGGCTTTGCCCTTAAACCTTTCTCCTTATATATATATATATATATATATATATATATATATATATATATATATATATATATATATATATATATATATATATATATATATATATATATATATATATATATATATATATATATATATATTGCACTACTGCCAATGATACAATAAATTCTTGTGCTTGAAATCATTTTGGCCGATTGCTTACTGACATACAGTAACGATGAAAAAGGGTTTACCTAATAGTTTTCATTTTTCCTCGCCATTCAAACAGGTACTTCCACATGTTTTTGTTAAATTTAGTAAGTTAATACATTTTCTGATGTGTTTTCAGAAGCATAAAATATTAATTCACAATTTATACTTGTCTCCATAACCTCCATCTACGACGTAAAATTTTATCCAGTAAGTAAATGCAGAAAATTGTGATTTTTCATCTATACAATGATTTATAGGAACTGATTTGGTCAAATAATACTCATTTTAAGAACATCAAAAAAGATGCATTCTTTTATTTTTTTAACATTCTTAAACCTTATAGTAGGCTACTACGAGCTTTCACAGGGTTCCCACTAAAAACAGTGCATCAATTTCCCTGAATTTTCCCTAATTTTCCTGACATGCCAAAATCTATTTCCCCGACTTTGACCTTTTAGAATTTACCCCCAACAAGTACAACGCTACACTACTACAAAATACAGTAGGTCCTCGCGTCATGGCGGAAAACACACTTCCCCATTTCAAACACAAAGCGACCATTGAATGCAAAACTAAAGAAAAACAATTATTGTGGTTTTGTGGAAAAATAAATCATTAAGTAACTGGTTCAGAATTTCACAAAAAGCAAACATATTGTTTCAATTATTTATCATAAAAAGGCAACAAATAATTTTTCCCTAACAAGGACAAAAATTCCCGACTCTTAGTCAATATTTTCACAATTTTTCACAATTTTTTCCTGATTTCCCTGAAAAGAATTTTTTTCCTACAAATTCCCTGACTTTTCCCGGTTTTCCAGACGAGTGGGAACCCTGTTTCAATTACTACTGATTTTGAAAGTAATTTGTTTCACTAAGTGAAGATTAGAACTGTGATGAGCACTGATAAGTGCACTTGGAGAACCCAAATTACCACAACATATCTTTTTAAAGATCTGATGCTCACTTTACTAACAAAGTTAGCGTCATCAGAAGATGAAAAATTCTCACTGCTGAAATTTTTCATTCTCTGATGACTCTAACTTTGTTAGTGAGAGGATCGTCAGGTCTTTAAATAGATGTGTTGTGGTGATCTGTGTTTTCCAAGTGTACTTAATTTGTTTCAAACATCTATTTTTATATTTAATTATGGCACGAAAATGATATTACGCATTGGTAAATACGAAATGATTTCTTTAAAAATTAAGCCGTAATGAAAAATAAATGAGTACAATTGAAATATAGCAATACTTCTTATGCCACATATCTTTCTGTTGGAAAATTGCCTAGACTGCAGTTCACTTGGGTTTCCTTCCAGTTCAAAGTTATAATTCAATGTAGCCATAAACATAATAGATAAGGTCAAGTTGGGTCATAGGCTTGTTAATTGCTATTCAAAACAAACCAAACATGTACATTATTCGTAAAATCGGCAATCGAGCAAATATGATTCGCGTTCCCTCGTTGTTATTTTATTTTGCGGTCCATAATAGTCTGTTTTATGACTCAAGGGAAAATTTTACGCCTCCTATTATAGTTTCCAAGATACTGCCACTAGCCACCTTTGCATAAAAAGATTTTATAACATAGGTACCTATGCCTACCCTAAATAAGTCTAGCGATTTCATCAATTCCTGATTCTCTTAACAAAAAATCGCTAATAACACGAGAAATAAGCTTTTAGTAAAAAATATAAAGTTTTGTGTGATGTGTTTAAAGTCACTTAAAAAGTGGTTGGTCATATACAACTTAACTATAATTATAGGTTGATTTCACTGTGTACAGGTTCCCATTGCAACATGTTTGTTAACAATGGCCGAGTACACTAGGCGCCCGCAACTGAGTTTAAGCGCTTATCTGCTGACTACCGATAGGTTTCAGGGGTTGGAGACAGATAAACGCAATCTTGACATCAAGCACTATTTTGTGAAGGTTGTCCTTCACTCCGCGCTTTATGAAATTGGCAACAGTTGAGTTCCAAAAGAAACACAGCGGGACTGGAGAACGCATTTTGATGACACAACTATTCAACTGTTGGCGCCTGTTGAACTCAGCCAATCTGCTGTTTATAGGTGCATAATATATAACTCAAACAAAAACACGTAACAGTGCAGGCGGCTGTATTCTAATCAAAGAATATTAAAATTCGTTTACGTTAATACTCTTTGTTCTAATCATAAGTCATGTCGTAATCGTACATCCTACCGGGCAACTAAGTAACTAACCAATCAAAGACGTCTAACAGCGCCATCTGTCAATGTATCCCATTGACATCTATCCGATGAAAACGAAAAATAGGAATTGACTACTATTTTCAGTAAATCTATTACGAAGTTTTCTAGAACTCTGTTATAATGAATTAGGTGTCCAGAATAGAACAATAAAATTTTATAAAATCCAGTGAGAATATAAACTATAAACGTGGTCTGTTTTGCTTTGGCTTTAATTCTCAGTTGTGACACATTTTTAACCGTACTGCCCGCGCTTGCTTTAGAGGCTAGAAAATTATTAATAAACCGTCTTTATATGATCACTCTTTTGGCGATTTTTCAGCTATTGGAAGCAAAATACTAATGAAAATCCAGTTATTATTTAGTCTAATAACGTTGTCTTAGGGATATTTCTATAATGCTTGTTATGAATATGAAGTATAAAGCGTGAATGCTATTTCTCTATGATATTGTAGCTCTAATTAATGCCAATGATACAATAAATTCTTGTGCTTGAAATCAATTTGACCGATTGCTTACATACTACTGACATACAATAACGATAAAAAGGCGTGTACCTAATAGTTTTCATTATTTCTCGCCATTCAAACAGGTACTTACACATGTCTTTTTATTTAATTTCGCAAGTCAATACATTTTCTGTGGTGTTTTCACATTATTTGCTATTTGATGTGGAATGAAAAGTATAAAATATTAGTTCCCAATTATACTTGTCTCCATAACGTCCATCTTCGACGTAAAATTTTATCCAGTAAGTAAATGCAGAAAATGGTGATTGTGCACCCGCAATGATTTACAGAAACTGATTTGGTCAAAGAACCTTATTTTACATACTGTAGAGCGATATCGTTATTAAATTTTGTGATATACACATCCAGAATATATACAAAGTGTATAAGGTGTATGAACTGTATAAGTGCTCAAAGTGTACTATGGACATATATATATATATATATATATATATATATATATATATATATATATATATATATATATATATATATATATATATATATATATATATATATATATATATATATAATACTTTATTTGTTTGCTGTACGTTTGTACGTTTGTGATTTCCTATTGGTTTGCGTGGACTGTAGTTTTGAACCGTCCCGGTTCATCATCAGCACGCTTCGAAACTGTAGTCCAGGCAAACCAATAGGAAATCACAACCGTACAGCAAACAAATAAAGTGTATATTTAAAAGTGATTACATATTTGGTCAAATTCTCTTGATTTCCTTTGATCCCTGTTTACCTGACATCTGTTGTAGACTACCTCCGACAAATTATTATTTATAAGTTCTAGAAAACTTGCTTCATAACGTTCTATCTCCAGTTCATTTTCTAAATTCTCTACCATTTCCTTCGTTTACTCTCGTCGGTTATCCCCCGTTTGTGTGTTCGCATGAGTCCTCTGCCCCTTCTCTTGTCCTGCTTTTGAGGATCCACTTCCGTTATCTCCGCTATAGACTCTGTCGCCAAAGCCAATCGTTTGACAGGAGCACGCCTCTGATGAGGGTGCTGATCACCCCGCCACCAACATCCCGCATACATGTGCAGTGCCGACTCCGACCATGCTCTGGCAAAGCCCATGCAGCGACATTTTTCCGAGGCTTTGGTTTTGCTCCATTACCATGAGTTTGCCACCAATTACTTCTGGTGGCCCAGGTAGGGATAAAAAAAGGAGTAAGGTAATATGGTTAAGGAAAAAGAGGGTTAATTCGACAGCCGCAAGCTGACAGTGATGGCTGTACTGTCCACGTCTTTGCGAGTAGCGGTGAGCATACTGCTGGATGCAGTACACCCACCGGCCAGACAGACCAGAGGCACTAGCCAGGGGCCCTCACAGGGAGGTACCGTCCGGGCCAGACGGACCCTGGTTTTTTGACATGGTTGTTACTCCACCTTTTCGTGCTTTCTTCAGGGTTGGGACCGGCAATGACGGAGTTTTATTGGTGGTATTTTGTATTGTGTTGATGGTATTTTCTGTTTTTTTTTTTATAAATAAAATATGTTGGGCAACCGTCCGAGGCTGCGACACACACTGATGTCCACCTAAGATAAATATACCACTTATCTTATCACCCTCGAAATCCTCGAGTTCAATCCTCTATCTTCCCCTTAATACCACAACGATAATCTCAAGCATCTAGCCGTGAGAACTGAGCGTCTATTACAGGTAACAGACCGTAGACTTCACGCTCGTTTTTTTCTCTCTTCACTTTTGGATCCAGTATCCGCCCTACCATTGTTAACGTTACTGGACACCCTAAAGAGATAAGACCACATATTTCTGCATTCCCCACCTTGACGGTTACTGTTCTCAGTGTTCTTCGTCCCACCGGCACTATACTTTCAGTTTTGTGAGGCTCAAGTTGTAGACCTCTATTTGCTATCCAGTTTTCCACCCTTGCCACTGACCAGTTGATATTATTTTCTAGGTCACCCTTATTTCGTCCGCTTACAATCACTGCCAAAGGATCTGCATACCCTATAATAGCCGTATTGTTTACGGACTCAAGACTAAAGATCTTATCGTAAAACATGTTCCACAGTGTTGGTCCTAGGACTGACCCCTGACGCAAGCCACATGTAGCATGCATTCGATATTTCTGTCCAAACAGTATCTGTCTGTTCTCCACATACTATTTTCCGCAAATATGGCTCAACTTGCTTCTTTCTTAACACTTAGTATATGCCACTCCATGGTGCTATATTGAATACAATTTTTACGTCCAGTGTTACCAAGTCCAGAAACTTTTCGCACTGAAATCCCCGTCCAATTAATATCTTCCTCTTATGTTGCCTAACGTCTTTGTTGAAGAAGGTTAGAAATTTCTGGAAGTCTTCTTCTCCAGTTGCAGTTGATACATAGCAGGAGTACAGAACTATGTCAATCATTTCAGTGATCAAAACCGGGAAGATTTTCCTGGACAATGAGCCAGGAAAATCTGCCCATTCCTGAGAGATTAAACATTGCGGAGGTAGTAATTTCTTAAAGGTAAGTAAATTTTTGTCCAGTGACTTAAATTAGAACAAATATAACTAAGTTTGTCGAGTATTGGTTTGAGTTTTTCTCAGACGCGCATTTGCGCTGTCCGCATATCTATAAGAATTTATGCAATAATGCGGAATGCGCGCAAGTGCGTCCTCTTTTTTGAAGATAATAATCACTTTGCTCACTTAAAACATTAATTTAATTGCATAATATATATATAAAAAAAAAAATCTAAAAACTAGCAAAAAATATCTTTTCTTTATTTATAAAATCTTTTTACAGTATGTCTTATAAAATATCCTTATGGTAATTTAGAAAACATGTGCCTTAACACAGTCCTGGATTCCCAGGGCACGCTACAAAATGGTACGTTGTGTCTTTTCTGCCTTTTTTAAGCGCATGCGCGTCATTGTTCACGGAGAGTTTTGCCCTTTTCGTTTGTTCCCTGGATTTTGGTAGGCATTGTTTCCATACTAATTGTATTTTTTCTTATTTGGTGTGACGCCGACGGTTCTGGTAAAATTTTTTCTGATACTGCCAGTCTGAACTATTGCAATGTCATTTTTCTGCCAGAATATTTCTCATACAATGAATGGGAAATCAGTAACACAAGTTGAAGAATATGGATAGCAAGTTTCCTGGCTAATTTTCCGGGCTAATTTTTCAGGAAAATCTGTACGGTCCAAATAGATTAAACATTGCTTTGCTTTAATTAGATAGTCGGATTCCCACATGCATGCCAGTTCAGAGCTGACTGTTAATAAAAGCCGGCTCAGAACTGGTATGTACGGGGGAAACCGATAGTCTAATTAATGTTTAATCTATTTGAAATGGACAGATTTTCCTATCCAATTTTCCAGAAAAATCTGCCCGGTACAAATAGATTAAACGTTGCTTTGTTTTAATTAGCTAGCCAGATTCCCCTGTCCATGCCAGTTCTGAGCTGACTTTTAATTAAAATCCAGCTCAGAACTGGTATGGACGGGCAAATCTGACTGTTTAATTAAAACAAAGCAATGTTTAATCTATTTGGAATGGACATATTTTCGTGGCCAATTTTCCAGGAAAATCTGATCGTCTGAATAGATTCAACATTGCTTTGTTTTAATCAGATATTCGGATTCCCACGCCCATGCCAGTTCTGAGCTGACTTTTAATTAAAAGCCAGCTCAGAACTGGTATGGACGGGGGAATCCGACTATCCAATTAAAACAAAGCAATGTTTAAACATTGCTCCAAATAGATTTATCTATTTGGACCGGCAAATTTTCATGCTGAATAATTAATTAATTAAAAGTCAGCTCAGAACTGGTATGGACGGGGGAATGTCTAATTAAAGCAAAGCAATGTTTAACCTATGGGCAGCTTTTCCTGGAAATCTGCCAGAAAAATCTGCCCATAATTGAAAGTATTCTTGGCTAGTTTTCCAGGAAAATCTGCCCGGTCCAAGTAGATTAAACATTGCTTTGTTTTAATTAAATAGTCGGATTCTCCTATCCATACTAGTTCTGAGCTGGCTTTTAATTGAAAGTCAACGCAGAACTGACATGGACGTGGGAATTCGACTATCTAATTAAAACAAAGCAATGTTTAATCTATTTAGACCGGGCAGATTTTCCTGAAAAATGAGTTAGGAAAATCTGCCCATTCCAAGTAGATTAAACATTGCTTTGTTTTAGTTAAGCAGTACCAGTTCTGAGCTGGCTCTAAATTAAATGTCAGCTCAGCACTGGCATGGACATGGGAATCCGACTATCCAATTAAAAGAAAGCAATGTTTAATTTATTTGGGCGGGCATATTTTCCTGGAAAATTAGCCAGCAAAATCTGCCCGGTCCAAATAGGTTAAACATTACTTTGTTTTAATTAGATAGTCAGATTCCCACGTCCATGAGAGTTCCATGCTGACTCTCTAATTAAAACAAAGCAATGTTTAATCTATTTGTACCGGGAAGATTTTCCTGGAAAATTAGCCAAGAAAATCAGCCCATTCCAAATTGATTAAACATTAATTAGACAGTCGGATTCCCCGTCCATAACAATTCTGTGCTGGCTTTTAATTGAAAGTCAGCGCAGAACTGACATGGACGTGGGAATCCGACTATCTTATTAAAACAAAGAAATGTTTAATCTATTTAGACCGGGCAGATTTTCCTGGAAAATTTGTTAGGAATATCTGCCCATTCCAAGTAGATTAAACATTGCTTTGTTTTAGTTAGACAGTCGGATTCCCCCGCCAATACCAGTTTTGTGCTGGCTCTAAATTAAATGCCAGCTCAGCACTGCATTGGACGTGGGAATCCGACTATGTATTTAAAGCAAAGCAATGTTTAATCTATTTGGATGGGCAGATTTTTCTGGAAAATTAGATAGGAAAGTCTGCCCATTCCAAATAGATTAAAAATTAATTAGACAGTCGGATTCCCCCGTCTATACCAGTTCTGAGCCAGCTTTTAATTAAAAGTCAGCTCAGAACTGGCATGCATGTTGGGTTCCGACTATCTAATTAAAACAAAGCAATCGTTTATCTATTTGGACGGGGCAAATTTCCCTGGGAAATCAGCCAAGAAAATCTGCCCATTCCAAATAAATTAAACATTGCTTTATTGTAATTAGATAGTCGGATTCCCTCGTCCGTTCCAGTTCTGAGCTGGCTTTTAATTAAAAAATATCTCAGAACTGACATGAACGTGGGAATTCGACTATCTAAATAAAACAAAGCAATGTTTAATTTCTTTGCAGATTTTCCTGGAAAATTAGCCAGGAAAATCTGCCCATCCCAAATATATTAAACATTGCTTAAAACAAAGCATTAATTAGACTGTCGGAGTCCCCCGTCCATACAGTTTGGAGCTGGCTTTTACTTAAAAGTCAGTTCAGACCTGACATAGACGTGGGAATCCGACTATCTAATTAAAACAAAGCAATGTTTGCTTTGTTTTAATTAGATATTAGGATTCCCACGCCCATGTCAGTTCTGAGCTGACTTTTAACTAAAGCCAGCACAAAACTGGTATGGACTGGGGAATTCGACTGTCTAATTAATGTTTAATCTCTTTGGAATGGGCAAATTTTCTTGGCTAATTTTCCAGGAAAATCTGCCCGGTACAAATAGATTAAACATTGCTTTGTTTTAATTAGATAGTCGGATTCCCACATCCATGCCAGTTTTGAGCGGACATTTAATTTAAAGCCAACTTAGAACTGAGATGGAAAGTTACTACCTCCGTACACGGTGGAGTTATGCTAATTAAACCCGCAGCGAAAGTGTTAAACATTGCTTTGTTTTAATTAGACAGTCGAATTCACCGTCCATACCTGTTCTGAGCTGGCTTTAAATTAAAAATCAGTTCAGAACTGGCATGGACGTGGGAATACGACTATCTAATTAATACAAAGCAATGTTTAATCCTTTTGGATACGGCAGATTTTCTTGGCTAATTTTCCAGGAAAATCTGCCCGGCCCAAATGGATCAAACATTGCTTAGCCGGATTTTAATAAAAAGCCAGCTCAGAACTGGTATGGACGGGGGAATTCCACTGTCTAATTAAAACAAAGCAATGTTTAACCTATTTGGAATGGGCAGATTTTCCTGGCAAATTTTCTAGGAAAATCTGCATGGTCCAAATAGATTAAACATTTATTTGTTTTAATTAGATAGTCTGATCTCCCGTCCGTGCAAGTTCTGAGCTGACATTTAATTAAAAGCCAGCTCAGCACTGGTATGGACGGAGGTACCCGACTGTCTAATTGAAACAAAGCAATGTTTAATCTATTTGGAATGGACAGATTTTCCTGGCTAATTTTCCACGAAAATCTGACCGTCCAAACAGATTAAACATTGCTTTGTTTTAATTAGATATTAGTATTCCCACGCCCATGCCAGTTCTGCGCTGACTTTTAAATAAAAGCCAGCTCAGAACTGGTATGGACAGGGGAATTCGACTGTCTAATTAATGTTTAATCTCATTGAAATGGGCATTTATTCTTGGCTAATTTTCCAAGAAAATCTGCCCTGTCCAAATAGATTAAACATTGTTTGTTTTAATTAGATAGTCGGATTTCCACGTCCATGCCACTTCTGTGCAGACTTTTAATTAAAAGTCAGCTCAGAACTGTTATGGACGGGGGAATCCGACTGTCTAATTAATGATTAATCTATTTGGAATGGGCTGAGATTCCTGGCTAATTTTCCAGGAAAATCTGCCCGGTACAAATAGATTAAACATTGCTTTGTTTTAATTAGACAGTCGGATTCCCCCGTCTATACCAATTCTGAGCTGGCTTTTAATTATAAGTCAGCTCAGAACTGACATGGACGTGGGAATCTGACTATCTAATTAAAGATTGCTTTGTTTTAATTGGACAGTCGGATTCCGACGTCCATGCCAGTTCTGAGCTGACATTTAATTTAAAGCCAGCTCAGAACTGGTATGGATGGGGGAATCCGACTGTCTAATTACAACAAAGCAATGTTTAATCTATTTGGAATGGGCAGATTTTCCTGGCTAATTTTTCAGGAAAATCTCACCGTCCAAACACATTAAACATTGCTCCAATTAAAAAAACAATTGGATATTAGGGTTGTTCCCACGCCCTTGTCAGTTCTGAGCTGACTTTTAATCAAAAGCCTACTCAGAACTGGTATGGGCGGGGAACTCCGACTGTCAAATTAATGTTTAATCTTTTTGAAATGAGCAGATTTTCTTGGCTAATTTTCCAGGAAAATCTGCTCGGTCCAAATAGATTAAACATTGCTTTGTTTTAATTGGATAGTTGGATTCCCACGTCCATACCAGTTCTGATCTGACATCTAATTTAAAGCCAGCTCAGAACTGGTGTGTACGCGGGAATCCAACTGTCTGATTAAAACAAAGCAATGTTTAATCTACTTGGAATGGGCAGATTTTCCTGGCTAATTTTCCGGAAAATTCTGCTCGGTCTAAATAGATTAGACATTGCTTTGTTTTATATAGATAGTCGGATTCCCACGTCCATCTCAGTGCTGCGCTGACTTCTAATTAAAAGCCAGCTAAGAACTGGTATGGACGGGGGAATCCGACTATTTAATTAAAACAAAGCAATGTTTAATCTATGGGCAGATTTTCCTGTGAGATTTCCATACCAGTTCTGAGCTGGCTTTTAATTAATTAATAAGACAGCATGAAAATCTGCCGGTCCAAATAGATTAATCTATTTGGAGCAATGTTTAAACATTGCTTTGTTTTAATTAGGTAGTCGGATTTGCCCGTCCATAACAATTCTGAGCTGGCTTTTAATTAAAAGTCAGCGTGGTACTCGCATGGATGGGGGAATTCGACTATCTAATTAAAACAAAGCAATGTTTAATTTTTTTGGACCGTGCAGATTTTCCTAGAAAATTAGCCAGGAAAATCTTGCCATTCCAAATAGATTAAACATTGCTTTGTTTTAATTAGACAGTCGGATTGCGCCGTCCTTACCAGTTCTGAGCTGGGTTTTAATTAAAAGTCAGCTCAGAACTGGCATGGACGGGGGAATCCGACTGGAAAATTAGATAGGAAAATCTGCCCATTCCAAATAGATTAAACATTAATTAGACAGTCGGATTCGACCGTCCATACCTGTTCTGAGCCGTCTTTTAATTAAAACTCAGCTCAGAACTGGCATGCGTGTGGAAATCCGACTATCTAATTAAAACAAAGCAATGTTTAATCTATTTGGAACGAGCAGATTTTCTTGGAAAATTAGACAGGAAAATTAGCCAGTAAACTTGCCATCCTTATTCTTCAACTAGTCTTACTGAATTTCCTATTCATTGTGTAAGAAGTATTCTGGCAGAAAAAAGACATTGCAATAGTTCAGACTGGCAGTATTAGAAAAAATGTTACCAGAACCGTCGCCGTCACACCAAATAAGAAAAAATACAATTAGTATTGAACACATGCCTACCAAAATCCAGGGGACAAACGAAAAGGGCAAAACTCTCCGAAAACAATGTTGCGCATGAGCCCCAAGAAAGTCAGAAAAGACACAACGTACCAATGTGTAGCGTGCCCTGGAAATGCGGGACTGTGTTTAGGCACATGTTTTTTAAATTACCATTAGGAGATTTTATAAGACATACTGTAATAGGATTTTATAAATAAAGAAAAAAACATTTTTTTGTTACTTTTTAAAGTATTTCTTTTTTTTTTATATATTTTATGCAAATAAAAGAATGTTTTATATGAGTAAAGTGCTTATTATCTTCAAAAAATAGGACGCACATGCGCCCTTTCCGCATTATTGCATAAATTCTTACAATTTGCGGACAGCGCAAATGGGCGTCTTAGAAAAAATCAAACCAATACTCGACAAACTCAGTTATATATTATTGAAGAGCGGGTAGATTAAGTTTACGCGAAAGGTGTTATCATCAAAAGGCATATTAAAGAGGTGTTATTGAAATGTGATCTCATCATGGATGTTATCATAAAACGATGACGATTGCCGAAACTTGTAGCAGACAATCCAATGTGTATGTATCACGCTGTTGAATTTGATAAAAGAAAATGTATTTGTGGTATTAGAAATTGTATACTATTATTTACTTAAATTGTATACTTCTTACATTAATAAAAGAACCATTGTAAAAGTAAATGTATTTATTAGTTTTGTTTTAAAATACATTTCCAGCCCAGTATCCATTCACAAAAGTCATCAATCCACTCAAGCCTTCTGCAAACTTCAATTCTGCAACTCTAAATTTACTCGATGTATTCCTGATATATATTTTCATAATTAGTTGAAACTGTAACATTTTTCTATTGAATGTTTACATGTTTTCGTTCTTTATCTTCTCATATTTGGTGGTTAATGTTATCTAAAATCAGGACCGTTGTTTTTATTCACATGACACATCATGTTGATACAAACACAATCAACTTTTATGTTTTACCAACTAATAAGAAACTGAAAGAGTATGAGCATTGGGATGATATAAACGTGTTGTTTGATAGACTGCGGCATTTAGTGGCTTCTCAAGTCGCTGGTAATAACGCACACAACAACGATATATAGGAATCATCTTAAATTCTCAACGAATCCCCACAGAAGGCATATAGAAACATGACTGAATTTGAATGGTCATATGTTGGTAGAGAACCCCAACCTTTTGATTACAAAACTTTCGAAAAATATCCCATGTTTTTATTTGATTGCTCCAAGTACAGGGAATGTCATAATCCATCTACGGTAGATATCAAATTGGAAATGGAAAGCACCATCAACTTTTCAATCACACAAAATGTTATTTTTTAATTATACATGATTGCATCATCCACTCTCCAACATCGTGCGCTATATAATGTAGCTATAAGGGTACTGCAATCACTCTCAAGATGAGGTTCGTAGTCGTCGATACTAAGGGTTTTTGACTGCCTAAATTTATACCTAAAGAATTTGTGATTTATCGTGGTTTCCAAACTGAGCATTGTGTGTTTAAACCTCAGACCACGTTATATACTACCTACAGTCGTAATCAGGCAATTGTATCGGAGTTTTGTTATATGTCTGACACAAGTAGAAACTGTTATTATTTTTATGTCTACCAATACAAAAATACTATTTTATTTTGTCATGCTTATCACAGGCTACATCATCAAAAATTAAATTGCTCTTTACATCTGCTGGATCTAATATATCTTAGTTTTAACTTTTGTAGCATACAACATCTCCTTTAACATGCTAAATTTAGTGAATAGCTGCTTTGGGTGTTACAAACATGAAGAAAGTTAAAAGAAATTTTGTATGGGTGTGAAATCAAAGACAATCACCAAAAGTAAACGTAGCAGTAAAAAACTAAAGTGCGATGGTAAAATACCAAGTAAAAACATACTAAATTTATTGCGAGGCGCTTTAAAAGTTGGCAAGGAAGTTCCTTTTGTGAAAAATTTAGTGCATCTAGCGAGAAAAGTGATTAAAAGATTTGGTGGTCGTTAGAAAGTCAAGACACTTCGAGTTATTTCCATACCGAAAAGTGGAGGTTCCTTCCACTACTACCTCTAATTTTTTGTGTTCTGTCAGCACTACGCTCTTCTTGTCTGTTATTGTATTTGCCAATTTGAGTAGCTCGAAATATCGTGAAAAGCCAGCGTAGTTCACAGTGCAGCTGCAGCCAAGTCAGCGCCCAGGTGAGACTCCGCCTACTTTGTTGTCCCTAAAAGGTCCTATACGCGGCACTCGCAACGATTTACTGGTAATTTCGCACAGACGTTACTACGGTTCTCACGGCGGAGCGTCTATTACAGGTATCCGATCATAGACTTCACGCTCGTTTTATTCTCTCGTCACTTTTGGATCCAGTATCCGCCCAACCCTTGTTAACGTTGCTGGACACCATAAAGAGTTAAGACCACAAATTTCTGCATTCTCCAAATTGACGGTTTCTGCTCTCAGTGTTCTTCGTCGCACTAACACTATACTTTCAGTTTTGTGAGGCTCAAGTCGTAGACCACTATTCGCATCCAGTTTTCCACCCTTGCCACTGACCAGTTGATATTATTTCCTACGTCACCCCTTTTTCCTCCGTTTACAATCACCGCCTAATGATCTGCATACCCTATAATAGCCATGTTGTTTACGGACTCCAGACTAAAGATCCTGACTAAAATTCCTGCGTCTTCACTTATTGTCATTAGTGTTCTTGTACCAATTTTACTTGTGACAATCTTGTACAACAGTCCCCAAATATTTCTATTTCTTTACAAAGAGTGTCCCAACCTGTTTCGTTGCCTTTGTTATTGCTGTCTTTAATTAATTTCTGCTTTCCCTGTATTAATCATGTGCCTTCCTCTCTATCACTACTTGTGATGTTTTTTCCTATTACTTCTAGTGGCCTTTCTTCTCGCATTCGTAGATTCAATTCTGATTTTGGCGATGTATTCATTCCACCATTACGCACCTTTTCGTCTGCCGCAATTCTGTTTCCTTTTCAAGCACACCTCACACGCTCTTTCTACTGCTCTATTCAGGTCTAGAAGTTTCCCTTTTTTTCATCATTTTATGTCCACTCTTTGATTGTTTCGGTTTGCTGTACACTACTTAACGGCTAAGGTTCTCCTTGTTATCCACATGCCATCCTCTCACGCATCTCTGCATGGTTACGTCGTTATAATATGACGATCCTCCATTCTTTTCGAACGTTGCAAGTCTACCATCATTCAGAATAATATAGTCCGCCTGGCACATCTATTCTATCAACACTTGTCCCTTTTTGTCTTCTCCTGCCGAGCCCCAACTATAGGCTTTCGCACTGAAATCCCCCCCAGTTAATATCTTCTCCAATTGCAGTTGATACATAGCAGGTATACAGAACTATGTCAATCATTTCAATCCATACATAGCCTTTACCCTCTCTCGTTATGTATACTTGTCATTTGATAATCGTTACATATATCGCTACATCTACATTTCGCCTGTTACCCATTTGGCGTTTGCCCCAGCCATGCGCTTGTTGGTTTCAGCTGTTGTTGTTAACATTATGTCTTCCCTATTGCATTAGTTTATTAATAAATCCATCGCCATTTCCCTCCTATCCACATTTACTTGGAGCACCTTCATTTTAATGTTGTTAATCTTTCCGTATTCTCCTTCTCTAGCGCCTGTACATGTTCACTGTAATTAGCACAGTTCACAGACTCTGCACTGTGTCCCTCCGCATCGCATAAATAGAATCGCTGCACATTTTCGGAATCCCTTCCGTTGTGACCTTTCCCACAACATTTGTATCATACTTCTTCTGCGTCTTTTGTTGTGCATTCTTATGCTATATCTCTATTCTACAGCATCTTAGGAATATATTAATTTCTTTTCACGCCATCTATGCCATCGTTTGCCCAGTTTTTTCCTCTCCAGCGACTGCTTGGCTGCATCCTTTGCAAAGTAACAAATGCTATTTATATGCATTTTTGTTTGCCTTATCTGATAATCTAACCTCTAGGCTTTCCTTCTGTCCTTGCTTTACCGCCCTTTTTAACACTTCTTGAAGTTAATTTTCCTCAACTGTCTCATCTATACCGAGTAACATTGACTGTCTTCATTTTCTCTTTTATTTGCACTTTCACCACTCTTTCCAGCTTTGTAATATGTTGTTTTTTAAACACCTGCTTCCGTGCTTTATCCTTCCATCGTATCTTTATCTGCACGTTATTGCTGTCTATTTTGTTTCTTTTGTCAACGGTTATTCCCTCGGTGTAAGATTCCTGATGATGTCCGCATAGTAATTTCCGGCTAGTGGTTTCAGAATTATTGTCTGTTTTTTCTGATTTTCATACCACCTTCCCATCTAATCGTTTTCTTACTGGATCTATTGTTTCTACAGAATTGTATTTTTTGGCTTTCCCTCTCGTTAGGAGTTATCTTTCGTTAGAAAGATACTAGAATATGTATTCTAGAATCTTTCTTACATCTGAATGTAAGAAAGATACCAAACCTGAGGTCTGGTACGCCATTTGCACTGTTGCAGGTTATGTTTCCCCTCTTGTTATCCTTTATCTTTCGCAGTGTTTTCTGCAGACTACCTTTCAGCTTAATTTTATCTTTCGAGCTTTCTCTTTAATCTGTTGTCAAAATTATATATGTGTGCTTTTCAGAACTGCTTGTGTCTTCAAATAAAGGGCAACTGCCCCCATCGCGATCGATTTGTTTCTACACAACATATCATTTTCCGTGCTTCCAGTTTACCCTACTTACAAGCATTTTCAGCATTTTAAGCAAACAAATAAAGTGTATTATTAAAAGTGATTACAGTGTGGTGCAATATTCCATTATATATATATATATATATATATATATATATATATATATATATATATATATATATATATATATATATATATATATATATATATATATATATATATATATATATATATATATATATATATATATATATATATATATATATATATATATATATATATATATATATATATATATATGGTCAAATTCTTAATATGGTTAAGGAAAAAGAGGGGTATTCGACGGCGGACAGCTGGCAGTGATGGCTGTACTGCCCACGTCTTTACGACTAGCGGTGAGCATACTGATGGATGCAGTACACCCACCGGCCACTCAGACCTGAGGCCCTCCAGTGGCCCTCACAGGGAGATACCGTCCAGGCCAGACGGACCCTGGTTTTTTGACGTGGTTGTTACTCCACCCCTTCGTGCTTTCTCCCGGGTTGGGAACGGCAATGACGGAGTTTTATTGGTAGTATTTTGTATTGTGACGATGGTATTTTCTGTTTTTTTTTAAATAAGTTGGGCAACCGTCTGAGGCTCCGACACACTCTGATGTCCACCCAACGTTATTACACCCGTGCCCTCGGCCCGCTCCAGCGGTGGTAAGAGAGCACGAGGCCGGAAATCATCAATCCATGTTCAGAAAACGCAGGAGACGTAAAGACCCAAGGTTGGCGATTCGGAATCCTGCAAGATAGTAATTATACTGCGGCGTGGCATGTGACAATTTGCTTGAGTTGCCGCAGCAGCGTATTGGGTTAGCCCCCTACACAGCCAATAATCAGAGTCGTAGATTGTGCCCCGGATAACGCTGCCTAAGCTCAAACATAAGGTCTCTATACTTGGTTTGTTTTTACATCTCCTTTATACTGACGTTAGCCTCAGCTGGAGCCGAGACCTATACAACGAACAGGATTTTATTTTGTTTGTCGAGTAGGATAATGTCAGGCATATTAGCGGCTACTGGCCTGATAGTGGAGACCGAGAAACTCCAGTATATACGACATGCCTTGTTCTCCACCGGTTGGTGAGGCAGCACTGGTGTTTGGTCTGTCATATACGAATGTCGAAGATGGTAATACAACATTATTATTATTATTATTATTATTATTATTATTATTATTGTTATTATTATTATTATTATTATTATTATTATTATTATTATTATTATTATTATTATTATTATTATTATTATTATTATTATTATTATTATTATTATTATTATTATTATTATTATTATTATTATTATTATTATTATTATTATTGTCGACTTTAGCCTGAAAGGCTTTCAAACCCTCTCAAAGGGGAACATTCACTCATGCCATGTATCTGAAATACCAGATGGGGCCTTTTCCGCATTATAGAATTTTCTACATTCCGCCCAAAAAAAGGTACAACTAAAAATATAGTCCTCAAAGCAGCACCGACCCCAAGCAGATGAAGTTGCATGCCTAAGGCCAAGCCGCTTATAGAATCATGCATAAAACTCAAAGGCAAGAACAAAATTTACTAAAATGTATTATAGTCTTTGATTCTAGAATACTGTGGTCCAGGCAAGCGCAGTTGTAATGTTTGTAAATAATGCTATTACAACGTTTGTTAAACCGGCGTTCCATTCATTTGTCTTGAGCGGTATTTTTGCCGCTCACTGCAGTGTTAAAACGAATGGTATTTCCTTACTATTTTAAACACATGGGTGGGGGACTGTATTGTATACCAATACAGCTCTGTCGAGTGAAGTTGTTCGGAAATAACAACGCACACCTAACCCGAATTCATTCCCAGTTGCTATTGACCTACTCATATTTTCTGAATGAAGACGTGGTGCCGACTTCATTCCAAGTCACTATTAACCGACTATTTATGAAATCAAATAAGTAAATTAAATCGATTGTCATAACATATGTAGTGTATTAAGACTAAGGGAAAAAGTAATAAAACATATTTAACTGTACACATTTTAATTATATTTTAGGGTGTGCGGCGCACACCTAGCTCACTAGGAAAAATCGCCACTGTAAACATTAGAGGTAAAAAGAAGTTTAGTGGCAGCAGTTTTTGGTTATGGTGGTGATACGCATCACTATGCGTATCACTACCATAACCAAAAACTGTAGTGTACTTAGAATCAAATAAAATAGTTACTTGCATAAAAGCCAATTCTAGCAAACCTTCTATTTTAGTATTTTAGTTGACTTTCATCATTATTGAAGTCTAAGTGTTTGTATAAATGATGCAACTCTTCATAATTGTGAGCTCTATCAGGTTTAAGCATTAAGTGATTCTTTCGATTGTTTTCAGCAAGTTTTGTTTTGTGCTGTACTAAAATAATATCTTTTTGTTATCGTTAAGAAAGACAAACTGTTTGGCGTTTTAAGGTATATTAGCTTTGAGTGGGTTGTCTCTCTACCTATCTATTGTTGGTTGCCTATCACCACAGCTGTTGGACAGCTGTGTGTCTAACACTACTGTTGCTAACCACAGTAGTGTTAGACAGCTAGTAGTTTTACACGAGAGCTGTTGGACAGCTGTTAGACAGCGGTCTGTCGTGATACTGTAGACCTATGTAATATTTTCATAGACTATATAAGAGAGCATTTGGCAATTCGTTAATAGGGATAACTAGAAATTGCTCCAATTTGGTTGTCCCAGTAGATGCAGATAAAGCTTTAATGTTTAACATTGACTGCAGGGTACTACATATTCACCCCAACGATGTGATACAACAGCAATTTTTAAGTCGACTACATATAGAAAATGGGAAATGTATGAATACCGAATCTCAAAAATTCAACTTAAGGCTTGTGGTCTATTAAGACTTCCTCAAACGCTGACCGGCCAAGATTTGGTATTGTATGATTTTAAACGGATTGTTGCAATAACGTTGGAAAATACATTCGAGATTTAAGATTTCACTCAAATTATAAGCAAATCCCCACAGAAGGTATTAATCTGAACTTTAAGCAAGTAGATTACATCGAGCGTTCGTATGTTGGTAGAGAAACAACACCTACCTTGAATTACAACGCTTTTATAAAATATTTCATGTTTGTATTACCTCGGATTAGAAGCCCTTTACAAAATATTCCATGTTTGTATTTGATTGCTCCAGGTACAGCGATTCCATAAAGCCAGCTCCGGTGGATATCAAATTGGAAATCAAAAGTACTAACAACTTTCTCGATCACACGAAATGTTATTGTGTAATTCACGTGAGTGCATCGTCCAGTACGCCCCAGTCTTCAACATTGTGCGTTATATAATGTAAATGTTTATTGCAATAATTATCGGCATTAGTCTAAGATGTTTTACAACACTTTTAAAATGAATCAATGCGTCAGTGATGGAGGACGAAAACTAATATCTAGCTCTAGCGGATGGCAGTATTACGATTTTCTGGATAATAACATGTATTGTCATCAAACGATTTTAGAAGTTTCAACCAAATCAAACTTCTGTTCATCATCTGGATTAGCCACGAATAACCATCACACCTATTTTAAGTGAAAAGGTTTAAATCTCGTTTCACACCTATGCGTTTATATCTGAATCCAGTGGCTGTGGAAAAGCTGATGGCGTTTGAAACAATTGTAAAGAGATAATAGAATATTTGAAGGAGACACATTTTGCATAGACGTATGTTTCTTTCCTTCATGATAGCGTACAAACGTTTAGAGATCTAAATATTTTAGATGTTAGTACAGCACTAACTATTCAAGTGACAAAAAGTCTACTCGACACCACTCGCATGTAAATATTAAATCCATGTGCGGGTGTTTATTTTACGCCCAAAACCAAGAGCTAACAGATATCAATAACCTCAACAATGAGTCCTCCTCTTAAAAATGTTTCATAATCCTGATAGCCCTATGTCAAAATATGTTTTATGTCCACAAACCGCCAAATGTGAGAGAAGTGAGAAACTGTTTCGATAGCGACGACTCGATGAAATAATTTTGCTTAGCAAGAATACCTCTACATAACGATGACCTAGTTGAAACTTCAACTTACAACTGATATGGTTCGTTATAAACTTAGGTTTCTGTTTGATAATAGACCTACGGTGACTCATCTGACTGAAGAAGGCTCATACTGATTCCCATCTGTGCATATCAAATTTTATTTATATCAACTGGTTCTCTTATATGTCTAACCGAATAATAACTAATATGTTAATATACTATTGTGTTAAGTGTAACAGTTCATTGAAACATAATTATCTCAAAT
Organism: Tillus elongatus; assembly: GCA_964006375.1. Taxonomy (NCBI): domain Eukaryota; kingdom Metazoa; phylum Arthropoda; class Insecta; order Coleoptera; family Cleridae; genus Tillus; species Tillus elongatus. Next base: position 43,598,248 of record OZ023270.1, on the reverse strand, counting down.
ATGTCGGTTAATAAATGTATATAGAGAAAAATGTTTTATTTTTATTTTAGTCGCTATACAAATTTATTGCGACAAGATGTCTAGCAAAGAAAATCATATGAGGTATTGTAATCGTGTTCGTTACAAATGTAAAGCAGTGTCTTCTCTGGACATCTGCGTAGTGAAGCCCACAAACTAAAAGTATGTGAATCGTGGGAATTTGAAAAAGTGCAAGCTTTCAATATAGAATGGCTACTTATCGTATTAATACGAATGGCAGTAACATAAAAGAAATCCATGAAAACTATAAAACATGTATTGTTTCAGCTAATTGAGGCTGCTTCAGCTAAAGATAATGCAATTAAAAATAAATTAAAATTAAATATAAACTTGGAATTGTTTGGGTTGTATATACTTCAAAATAAAGAAATAAAACAAATGAAATCATTCAATGCAAAAACAAAAATGCTAGAGTTTCAACTAATTATTAAAATATCAATCAGTAATTCAACAAGGAAATTCAGAGTTGCAGAATTGGAGTTTGCAGAAGGCATGAGTGGAATAATGTTGGAACGTCTTTTATGACTGGATATTAATAACTGTATTTCAAAATAAAACTGTAGTAAATAAAAAACATTCTACTTTTACAATGGTTGTTTTATTTAAATAATAGCATATAATTTCTAATAGCACAAATACATTGTCTTTTATTAAATTGAACAGCGTGACACCTACATATGGAGTGTCTGCTACAAGCTTCGGCAACCTCCATCGTTTTTCAAATTGATAACAAATTGTAACTACATTTCAATAACATGTTGGTTAATTCTTCTAAAATAACATTACCACATCCATAAACTGTTTTTTTCCTTGCAGAAACTTGATTTATTTTGTCTACATTCAATAAATACAACCTAGCGCGTTCGGTGTCTTAAACATGTAATGTGCAGTTTGGTAACGATTATCAATTACTAATTCTTTGGGTGCCTACTATGTCACACAGAAGATTTGTGTACCTACGACGACAAACTTCATCTTAAAACTATGTATGGCAATGAACATTTACTCTATATAACACACGATGTTGGAGAGTGGGTCGTACTCGACGACGCAATCTTGTGTAATTACACAATAACATTTCGTGTGATCGAGGAAGTTGTTAGAACTTTTCATTTTCAATTTGATATTTATCGGAGCTGGCTTTATGGAATCGCTGTACCTGGAGCAATCAAATACAAATATAGGATATTTGGTAAAAGTCCAAGGTAGGTATAGGTTCTATACCAACATATGAACCCTTGATGTAATTTATTGGGTTAAAGTTAAAATTCAGACCTCCTGTGGGGATTTCTTTAGAATTTAAGTGAAGTGTTATATCCCGAATATACTTTATAACGTTGATGTATTTTCTAACGTAATTGTATCGATCAGTTTGCAATCTCACAATAACAAATCTAGTTCGTTCAGTGTTTGAGGAAGTCTTAATGGACCACAAACCTTTAGTCGAATCATTGGGATTCGGTAATTAATACATTTCCCATTTTTTATATGGTATATGAACCTTTTTATCCATAGTAATCGACGTTAATAATTGCTGTTGTATAACATTGTTTGGGGTGAATATATTTGACCTGCAGTACCACGCGTTCAATGGTAAACATTAAAGCTTTATTTGCATCTGCTGCGCCAATCGAATTGGAGCAATTTCTATTTATGCGTATTAACAAACTGCTGAAAAGCTCTCTTATATAGCCTTTGAAATTAGAGGTATACAGTATCAGAAGACATCTGTCTAACAGCTGTTGGGTCAAACTAGTAGCTGTCTAACAGCTATAGTTTTAGACACAGAGCTGGCCAACAGCTGTCGCGATAGACGACTAACAATAGATAGGTAGACAGAAAACCAACTCAAAGCTAGTATACCTTAAACCGCCAAACAGTTTGTATCTCTTAGCACGGGAACCAACTAGCAAGTGGTTTACATCAGACCAACAACCAACTTGGTTGAAACAAAAAAGTTTAGCGAGATGGACGTGAGAAGAGAAAAATATCAAGTAAAAGATTTTAGTACAGCAAAAATTGCTGAAAACATTCGAAATGCTTTAATCTGAATGACCTGACAATGATGAAGATTTGCATCCTTTATACAAACTTTATACAGATATAATGATGAAATTAAAGTAGATAAAATAGAAGGTTTGCTAGAATTGGCTTTTATGTAAAGGCCTAAGGCATATACTTATGACGATCTTCGACACTATAAAGATATTCTAGGATCATTAAAGTTAAATACAATCCGAATGGGTGAACTAATTTTTCTCAGAAAAGTATCTAACTCTAACGAAAGCAATGACAAATCCCTGAGCGGAACAACCTCAACTCCTCACGGTTTTGGTGAAGACTCACATGATAATGAAAAACAATAACCCAACCTAGAATTCACAATGTAAATGAAAGAAAAATTACCAGTAACAAGTGGATGATACAAAATAACAAGCAAATAAAATATGTGAAATGAGATGACATAAGTTGGTTGGTAGACTTATAGTGCCTTTTCAAGTAGCTGATAAGAATGCTCATAACAACTAAATTCAATCAATCATTGAAGAAGTGAAAGAAGCAGATGTTATCGCCTAGTAAAGCTACATATATCATACATGCCTGCCTACTGCTTAGTATAGAAATGTCTATCGAACAAATACATTAAATAGCTTAGTTAAAAATATACCAAATGAAGTCAAAGTCATAGTGACTGTCACTCAAAATATGAACAAAACTGAATGTAACCGTCATCTCATTTATTAATGACACAAGGTAGATGGTTTAATTGTAGATATGGTAGAAACCTAAAGGACTAAAATAATGAAGAAACAGGTAGTATTATGAAGACACGTACACTTGGAGAACTCAAAGAACTACAATATATTTAAAGAAACCTGACGATCGTTTTCCTAACCGAGTTAACGTCATCAGACTTATAAATGAAATATCTTACATCTACATCTCTGTATATATTCTTGTGCAGATAGTTGGTCACTAACGTTAAGGGTGGTTAAACAACACAAAAATTAACATATCTGGATCGGCGGAAATACCTAAATCATTTTATTATCTATCGGACTTGCTCCTACCGATGTTTCTTGTAAATAAGACACTCCTTTCGGTCTTCCTTTCAGACAAAAAATATTAATGAAAAGCCCATCTACAATATCAGAATTTAGGAAGGACAAAGGAACCTTTAAAGTTCATTTAAAGCAGAATAATAAAGACTCCAATGATGATCGATGATCGCCTTGGAAATTATAACTTTGTTAATCAATCACCTGAATCTGATGCTACTCTGCTGTAAATTGCTGACAGCCCGAGAAATATTAATAACGTTGCTAATCAAGAACGAATTCCAGATGCTAGTAGCTCTATAGCAATCAATACATTAGATAGTTTGATCCAGGAGGCTGTCGTCCGTCAATACATGCTTGATGAAATTGTTGTACCCTATGTTGAAAGTGTGATTGAAGTTAATAAGCACTTGGGCAGACCAAAGAAAGATAGAAACAGAAGATATTCTGATCACAGTAGAGAAGACAGAAAAAGAAAGCTTTGGATGAATGAGAAATACATTAGTCAACGTGGAAAAGTTATTGAACAGAAGGAATTTCGTGACTTTCGCTGTTTGAGTGGTTGCCACAAAAGAGACAGCTTAGAGGACAGGCAAAAAGAATTTGAATTTTTTTTGAAATTGCCCTCCTATAAGGCAAAAGCTCTTTTGTTGCAAGCAAAGTGACAGTCTCACAAGTAAAACGCAAATGAACCAAACAGAATGTAAGCAGGCGGAATCATACAAGAACATATATATATATATATATATATATATATATATATATATATATATATATATATATATATATATATATATATATATATATATATATATATATATATATATATATATATATATATATATATATATATATATATATATATATATATATTAGCTGGTATGCAAGTTTGTAAGCATTGCTTTACACAAACAATTAGAATTATCGGGAGATAGAATTCACAACTACTTGAAGGAAACCAGGAATCTAGAAAACATTAAAGATAACAGAGGTAAGGCAGGAGGATCCAATAAACTGAGTGACGCTACAGTTTCTGTAATCGTTGACTGAAAAGAGACTGGAGGAACACCAAGAGCAGGCAGAAGCTGCTAGACATCTCATGAAGGGAGATATGAAAAAAGCAGCTGAAAGTTCAGAGCTCCCTGTTCTTACTTTTGATCTTGAAAGAACACTCCCTCTACCAAGAATTCCTTCCAACATAGCATTCTATAAGCGTTAGTTATGGTTGTATAACTGTGGCATTCATTGTGGTTCCTCTAATAAAGGTTTCTGCTTCCTTTGGCTGGAAGGACAAGCAGGTCGTAGAGCACACTAAGTTGCTTCTTGCTTGCGTACATTAATCCGTGAACGTATAGATGTAGGAACGAGAGAACTTATTCTGTGGTCAGATTCTTGCGGCGGGCAGAATCGAAACATTTAACTTGTATTAATGTTGAAGGCTGTCATGAAAGAACATACAACATTGCAGCAAATAAAAATGCGATTTTTAATCTCTGGGCACAGTTTTCTACCAAATGATGACGATCTTGGTGACATCGAGGACGCTCTAAAACTATAGCAAAGATCATACTCACCATTTGACTATATAGAAATAATGAAAAATTGCCGCAAAAAAAAAAGTTGATCGTCACAAAAATGGAGAAGGAAGATCTTGTACGAACTCTTAATTTAGAAAAACAAATTATTAATAGGAAGAAAGATATACAAGGAAATCCTATTAGCTGGCTCCTCACAAGGGAAATAGAGATAGTCAGAGATAAGCCATGGTCAGTGATTTTGTGAAAAACTTTCAACTCTTCTGATGGTCAAGAAATTAACCTGAAGAAACGAGGTTCTAAAAGGCAGTCGATGAATAATGATTTTAACTTTCATCAGGAGCTCTAGTGGCCTTCTGGCAAGCCCATTTCGCAGTTGAAATTGGATGACTTAAGGAGCTTGATGCATTTAATACCGGGAGAGTCTAAAGTATTTTATAGAAAATTAGGTGGAGATCAAAATGTGGTTGAAGAATTGATGGGTACAATGGGGATCTGGATTTTCAAATCGAAGAAGAAACAGTTTGCACATCATTCATAAATGATTAATTTTCTGTTAGTTATTATTCTAATACCAGTTTTTGTTATATTCTTTTTCAATAAAAATTAGAAAGAATATATGTAAACAGTTCTTTAAACATATTCTTTCAATAAAATTTTTGCGCTGCATTCATTATAATAATGAAGAAGTTAACTGAAAAATCAGAAAAGTATAATGAGAACAGTGTTTTGATTTCCTGACAAGTTATAAAATCTGTTAAAACACTTCATTGCAATAAGCATCAACAAGCTATGCGACTAATATGGCACTTATCTTGATGCATATCGAATATGAAATAAGTCTAAACACCTTTCAACAAAAAAATGTATTTGAATTGGAAAATGATTAATTTTAGTTGAATAAACGTAAACGTAACAACTTGGACTCTTATGATAATACATTTAAGTCATTGACGATAATTAAATTATATTAAAACATGTATTTGTTACATTGAAATTTTAAACCATCACATTTCAATTTAAGGAAATTGCCGCTTAGCCGCTTGATGCATAACGCCGTCCAGTTATTTGTACTAAATGTACTAAATATGATATTAACAACAGAAAATGCAATTACCTTTTCAAAATTAAAGACGTATCATACGTCAATACTAAAACCAAAGTTTATATATCAAAAGAATTAGAAACCATTTAAACCATATCTCAAAATCAAGATCAATAACAAAATCCGGAATTTCACTTTACGAAAAAATATTTAAAATAAAAACAGTTCAAATCGACTTTAAAATTATATTCCATATACTAGACAAATCAGACTATATTTATTATTAATTCTATGTATTATCAGTCCCTAAATATCCATATACCTTTAAAATGATGTCTCTAGAAACAAGTATCCAATCCTTGGCGCAAACACTACGCTTACAGAAACGAAAAGTGTAGGAATCTAAAAGACTAAACATACTTTTGTGAAAATGGCAACCCGACAGCACTAAACGACAACAACCCTTGCGAAATTAAACTGATCAACTTCCAGAAACCAATAAACAATTGCAAACAAGAACTGGTCAACATAACAAAAACAACAGTCTCTAAATATGTCAATACACAATACATAATAGTGGCACCAGAAGAAACGAAGATTAAACTTAGCTGCGAAGAAAGCAAAATAATCAGCGGAACAAAACTGGCGACTCTGAAACCCAAATGCCAACTTATATCATCAATAACGGAAGATTCAGCTCAGTACAAATGGCATCGGAAACAACGATCATTCAATCTCCCAACCATTGAATTGGTAACAAATAAAGCAGCCATCTTCACAATCAAATTACCAGAATTAAAATTAGAAAAAGTCTCACTGCACTTGAACAATATCCAAATCCCAGTTACAATCAATCAATGGCAGAATTCCAGGAACCATTAATTTGTCCATATACCACCCTAGTGTATCGACAATTATATTATACATCGTGATAGTAATAACAATAATCACAAAACTTCAAGATACATCTTGCAGAAGTAAAAAAAACTGCTGACTGCAAACCAACCACTTGATTCCTGATGACTATTCTTCGTGCTCTAAAGGATGGAGGAGATAACGATGGCGACCTCATACAATGTATATAAGAAGTACAAATCCCGATTCAACACCCAAGGTCGCTGACGAATGGATTAATTAATAGCAGCGCATGGAATAGACTATTCGGGTAAACAACTAGACCCAGCTCAGCAGACGGCCACCTGCCAAGATCACCTTCAACTCAGCAACCAGCCACCTTCAAAACAGCAACCTAGTGTGGACGCCCCCTCTCGGTCCACGCCACACCAGAGACTATATATGGAAGTTACCAGACCACGGACGAACATTCCTACATTGTTATTGCTAGAGTCTCTTTTAGGTTGTCAGAGTTTATCTTTATCATTTTTATTCATATTCATAAGTATTGTGTAGAACTATAATCAATAAATTATTTTTAAAATTCAAGAAAGTTAACTCGCGGAAGGTGTTATCATGAAAAGCTATATTAAAGAGGTGTTATTGAAATGTGATTACAGCGGGAATGTTATCAATTTGAAAAACTTGTAGGAGACCATCCAATATGTATGTATCACGCTGTTAAATTTGATAAAAGAAAATGTATTTGTGGTACTAGAAATTGTATGCTATTATTTACTTAAATTGTATACTTGTTACATAAATAAAAGAACCATTGTGAAAGTAAAATGTATTTATTAGTTTTGTTTTAAAATACATTTATTAATATTCATCTCCAGTCACAAAAGACGTTCCAACATCAATCCATTCAAGCCTTCTGCAAACTCTAATTCTGCAATCTAAATTTCCTCGATGATTACTGATAGGTATTAGTTGAAACTGTTAGAGTTTTTTTTATTCAATGATTTCATTTGTTTTCTTTCTTTAGTTTGAAGCTTATACAACCCAAACAATTCAAACTTTATTTCAATTGCACCATGTTTCGCTGAAGCAGCTTCAATGAGCTGAAACAATACATGTTTCATAGTTTCAATGGATTACTTCTATGTTACTGTTATTCGTATTAATACGATAAGTAGCCATTCTATTTTAAAAGCTTTATTTATCATAAGCACTTTTTCAACTACCCACGATTCACATACTTTAGAAAATGTCCCACTGCACGACTTGAACAATATCCAAATCCCAGTTACAATTAATCAATGGCAGAATTCCAGGAACCATCAATTTGCCCATATACCACCCTAGTGTATCGACAATTATATTATCGTGATAGTAATAACAATAATCACAAAACTTCAAGATACTTCTTGCAGAAGTAAAAAAAAACTGCTGACTCCAAACCAATCACTTGATTCCTGATGACTATTCTTCGTGCTCTAAAGGATGGCGGAGATAACGATGGCGACCTCATACAATGTATATAAGAAGTACAAATCCCGATTCAACACCCAAGATCGCTGACGAATGGATTAATTAATAGCAGCGCATGGAATAGACTAATCATGGATGGGTAAACAACTAGACCCAGCTCAGCAGACGGCCACCTGCCAAGATCACCTTCAACTCAGCAACCAGCCACCTTCAAAACAGCAACCTAGTGTGGAAGCCGCCTCTTGGTCCACGCCACACCAGAGACTATATATGGAAGTTACCAGACCACGGACGGACATTCCTACATTGTTATTGCTAGAGTCTCTTTTAGGTTGTCAAAGTTTGTCTTTTTCATTTTTATTATAAGTCATAAGTATTGTGTGGAACTATAATCAATAATTTCTTTTGAAAATTCAAGAAAGTTAACTCGCGGAAGGTGTTATCATGAAGATGTGTTATTGAAATGTATGCTATTATTTACTTAAATTGTATACTTGTTACATAGATAAAAGAACCATTGTAAAAGTAAAATGTATTTATTAGTGTTGTTTTAAAATACATTTATTAATATTCATCTCTAGTCACAAAATACGTTACAACATCAATCCATTCAAGCCTTCTGCAAACTCTAATTCTGCACTCTAAATTTCCTCGATGAATTCCTGACAGATATTAGTTGAAACTGTTAGAGTTTTTTTATTGAATGATTTCATTTGTTTTCTTTCTTTAGTTTGAAGCTTATACAACCCAAACAATTCAAATTTTATTTCAATTGCACCATGTTTAGCTGAAGCAGCTTCAATGAGCTGAAACAATACATGTTTCATAGTTTCAATGGATTTCTTCTATGTTACTGTTATTCGTATTAATACGATAAGTAGCCATTCTATTTTAAAAGCTTTATTTATTATAAGTACTTTTTCAACTACCCACGATTCACATACTTTTAATTTTTGGGTTTCACTTGCGCAGATGTCGAGAGCACACACTGCTTTTCACTTCTAAGGAGCACGATTCACAATACGATTTTCTTTGTGACAATGAAGGTTGCTTAGCTACTAAAATAAAAAACAACATTTTCCGTTATATACATTTATTAACAGATATATTTGAGATAATTATTTTTCAATGAACTTAACACTTGACACAAATGTATATTAACATATTTGTTATTATTATGCGGTTAGACATATGAGAGAACCAGTTGATTAAATATCAAAATGTGCTTTGATGTGCACAGATGGAAATCAGTTAGTATGCGCCTTCACCAGTCAGGTGTCTCTCAAACAGAAAGATAAGTTTATAACGAACCATATCAGCATTGATTTTGGTCACGTTGTAAGTGGAAAATTCAAGTAGGTGATCGTTGTGTAGAGGTGTTGTTGTTAAGTCTGATCGTTTCATGCAGTCGTCGCTATCGAAATGGCTTCTCACTTCTCTCACATTTGGTGGTCAGTGTTCTCTAAAATCAGGACCGTTGTTTTCATTCACATGACACATCATGTTGATACAATCACACAGACTTTGACCGAGCATACCGATGTTATATTGGCTGTTAAGTACATTTTGTTGTTCCACTTCCTCCTCTTTCCACCAACTGCTCTCACTGGTTTTATTTCTCTGCTCGGTTGCTGTGTCAACTTTCAAAAGCTATTATGATCATTTTAAGACTCCATAAATATATATCTCCATTTGTTCATCAATTTCTGTGGTGATAATTTGTTACTTCTGGTAAATATTTAAAGAATGGTTTAGTTAAAGAGAACCCTAAAGCGTACTGAGTGTAAGATAAAGCAAAAAACTGGGTGAAGCAGTAGCCGGCCAAGTATACAGCACACAATTCAATTATATTTTTACTGTAAGAGTCTTCACCTTCAGATTGACGTTCATCTATATAAGCGTTCTCTTTTATTTCCAACAGCAACTGTCTTAAGTCAGACTCGCTCACTTCGTTAGTTCTTGTTTGATGAGTTTTTTGCGTCTCGTTTGTCGGTGGAGTTTCTGATGCGTAGAGCTAGTATACGCATTCAATTTTCTTCAAGTACCATTTCTTTGATACTGCACGGAAATGGGTGGCAGATTCCTAGGGCGGGGTTCGTCTTTGATGCATGTCCAACAAAACATTGGCTTTTGGACTGTAGATTAACCACCGCATCCGCACCGTCTGGGATGCCGCGGATAACCGGAATATTGGTAATAGCGCCCATAACAATGAAATTAAATGAATTATTGAAGAAATGAAGGAGGTAAAAAAAAGCAGATTAATGTTTTTAATCACTTTCATCATCCCCAACGACAAATTCGGACGTTCTACAAATTTAAAACATCTAAACAGGGTTGTTCAAAGACAAATGCTTCCGAAAAGTCTATTATGATGTTGATTTACAAGAACCTATTGAACTTTCAGATTGTGTGAATGAAAAAAAATTTCGATGATTGAAAAATTGCATTCAGTCTGCAAATTATTTTCTTTTAACTAGTGTTACGTAAACATCAATTAGTCTCGAAAAGTATATCAAGGAGTAGATACACATCAAATAGCGTATACTCGTAACGAAAATACAAAAAAACTTTTGCTGACATGGATTTTGTTGATACCACAATATCTAAAGTCCAAAAAGACTATACAGATCTGCCATTCTTAAAACTCGAGGCTAATATGTAACAGACGCTTGCTAATAAAGATAATTTAAATCAAAAGATGTAATCGGTATTTCCTCCGAAGATTCTCAGGAAAACTCGATACTTCCCAGTGCAGTTATGACCAACATTGTTGCAAGTAAATCAGCACCAATGAAATTACTTACTGAGATGAACGATGGTATCGGCCAGTAGTACACATTATTGTCATTCAGATTTCAGATTAGATCTAGGTAAATTTTAATTTAAAAGCACGATTTGGTTTCTTTAAAGTTACAAGTAGCTCCTGATCAAAAAAAGAAACTAATTAATAGGACATCATGTCGCGTTAACAGATAGCATCATGGATGACTCTTTATTCCGGTTATCTGAAAATTTACACATTTTTAATTTGTAAATACCTTTTTGTTACAAAATATATTGGATGGCAATTATACAACATGTGCAAGTTCAAAACAAATCTCATTACATAATTGCAAAGGAGGATGAAGACAGGATGTAGAAGTTTTTAAAACAACAAGAGTTAGGGACGTGGTGAACCAATGCCAGCAAGTGGTTTCCGCCACCTCTCTAGTTTCCAAGGGAGTGTTTAGTGGGTAGTCTCAACCTGGAGGGAATGGGATTTGGTGTCTAGCAACGTTAACAAGGGTAGGGCGGATACTGGATCCATAAGTCACGAGAGAAAAAAACAAGCGTGAAGTTTACGGCTGGTTACCTGTAATAGACGCTTCGCCGTGACAACCGGAGTAACGTCTGTGCGAAATTCATTAAAAGTTAAATGATTGGGTGATATGTGTCACATGACAAACAAATAACAAAATGTAAATGGATGTCAGAACTGTCAAAATATTTTCGTTAAATACTATACGCCATTTTGAAACATCATTAGAAAACTAGTATGGAATGTTTCATAAATCTACTAGTATTTGAAAATTGTTTCAGGCTGCGTTCACCCAGTTAAACAGTTTACGTTTGTGTTAGCTAACAGTTTAACAAATTCAAGTGAACGGTGTGTTTGTTTACCTGTCACTATTGTCAAGAAGTCAAATAAACTTTAACTTCATCAAAAATGTTTATATCGATTAAGTTTAACTCTAAATCCTAAGTATCCATAATACTATGATCCTAAGTTTTATTCATTTTTACTTCAGTTTCACTTTTAAAGATGATTCTCTCATAAGTTTGGTATTCGACAACAATTTCTGCGGAATTTTCGTCCTTACTGATATATTCCAGAAACGTCACTGACTCAAAAATTAATGTAACGAATGTTGTTATTTATTAAGGCACCAGCTGTTCGATGAACAGTAGAGTTGTAAGCAACAGTGACGTCAAGTAGTGTATTAAGCCACCTGTAGAAACAAACCAAGTTGAAATTTTTATATATCTTCTCTTTCAAAGTTCTCTAGTTTCAGTTTAAATTCAGCACCCCACGAAACGACTCCTCCGCTCCCACATTAATGTGCTCAAATAAGAACGAAACTAATATATATTTCTAGTAATAATCCTGATATATTTTTTTATATTATCTTTCTATCTCTCTCTCTCTCTCTCTCTCTCTCTCTCTCTCTCTCTCTCTCTCTCTCTCTCTCTCTATATATATATATATATATATATATATATATATATATATATATATATATATATATATATATATATATATATATATATATATATATATATATATATATATATATATATGTAGGGGAATTTGACAACATTTTAAATTCATCTGATTTTAAATCCTTTCTGATGTATATCGCAGTACCATGCTCTTTACATCAGATATGTAAATTGTAACATGGCCAAGTATTTGAATATCATTCTGCTGAGTTGTCGAAGTTTAAATAAGTTGTATAATCAATGCTTTTAAATGGCACTCATCTGCAAAAATATTCTTTAAATGTACCTTTAAAGACTGAACGTTTTTGAAAATTATAGTCATGTAAGATGGATAATATTGTGTAAAGTTCAGAGTCATTTTTACAGACCTGTTAGCAAATGCATTAATTAATTTCCCTTTTCACAACGTCTCCAGTCTTCTGCTTTGGAAGAACTTTAGAGATTTCTTTATTCTTCCTAAATCCAGATATTGTAGATTGCCTTAGTATTTTTTGTCTGAAAAGAACAAGAAAGATTTTCCTGGCTAATTTTCCAGGAAAATCTGTCCGGTCCAAATAGATTAAACGCTTTCCATTTCTAATTTGATATCTACCGTAGATGAATTTTTGGATTCCCTGTACTTGGAGCAATTAAATAAAAAATGTGAAAGTTTTCGAAAGTTTTGTAATCCAACGTAGGTTGGGGTTCTCTACCAACATATGAGAGTTGAAATTCAGTCACGTTTCTATTTGCCTTCTGTGGGGATTCGTTGAGAATTTAAGTGGAGCCTTATATATCGAATGCCTACATGATTGTTGATGTTTTTCTAACGTAATTCTATCGATCCGTTTGGAATATTACAATAACAAAGCTAGGTCGTTCATCTATACAGCTACTTCACAATGACAGAGGTAATGTAATTTATGCTAATAAAAGTCACCCCGCTTCCGTATAAGGTCGAAAACGAAACCTGTTGGTCTATGGAAGTACCCAATCAAATCCTAGGAGTGGATTATAACACGCAAGTCATAAATCTAGAATGTATTTTTTAACGTTATTGTATCGATCCGTTTCAAATCTTTCAACAAATCTAGGTCGGTTAGTGTTTGAGGATGTTTTGATGGACCACAAGCCTTTCGTTGAATTATTCAGATTTAGTAATTCATTTCCATTTTCTATATGGTTCCAGGATCTTTTTATTTGGGGCAATCGACTGTAAAAATTATTTCTGTATAACTTCGCTGGGGTGGACAAGTTTCACCTGCAGCGCCATGTAATCAATGTAACTTTAATACTTTTTCTGTGCCGACTGCTCCAATCAAAATGAAGCAATTTCTTTCGCTCTGGGCTTTAGATATACGTCGCAGCAATTAACTGAAAAAACACGCTTCTATAGTCTTTGAAAATATTGCAGAAGTAGCAAGGAGGTATGCAGTAGAAAAACGGCCATCCTTTAGCATTGTATTGTATGTAGTAGGATGCCACCCGGCTTGAATTAGAGCTCTTGCTTCCAAAAGTGTTCGAATTGCTGTAACTATACCAGGATTTCTCACATGTTAAATAATCGGGTTGCTGCATTAGATGTTACTTGTACATCTCCAATCGTGCCACTCGTCCCAATACTGCCATTTATTAGTAGAACAGCGAAAGACTAAAGGTAAAAAATATCTTGTTGGTTGATTGCGGAATCACAGGTATCATTATGGAAAACGAACTGGTTTGAGAAGCCTATATATGTTTTTCTTTCCCTTTGATTGACTCATCGTCCACAGGGTCAGCGAATATATGTAGTTTGCTTAACATGGGTACCTAATGAATCTAAATACTGCATGTGCTCCCAGGATAGAATCGTCTTCGTTGCAGGTAGCAAAGATACTGAAGCTGGGGCGGCTTGATTGCAAGTATTTATAATCTACATAATATGGTGGTCTCTGTCTCAATTCCAATATCACAATGATCTCATCACCTTGAAACGGCTGCACGTACTTGGTATCCGTTTTGTGGTCCAGGCACTAAACTTAAGGAATGTTTCACGAGAGATAATTAACGCATCAATGATTTAGATCGTGCTTGTCTCTCGACAAGCACGATTAAGGGGATTGATATTGTATAATCATGATTAATACAAAACTAAAATACTTATAATGTGGTCACTTATGTTTACAATTTTTAAATAAAAGACTTGAACAGTAGTATTTGTGTTTCAGTCATTGCGCGTACGCGTGCTTTCAATTGCTCTTACGACCCGCATTATTTCGCATATAGATTTAAACATCATCGATCAGAATTCAGTACCTGTGACGTTTCAAGTAACGTCTGTGCGAAATTACCACTAAATCGTAAATGTTCGTTGGGAGTTTCGCTTATACGATGTTTTAGGGTCTACAAGGTAGGTGGGAGCTAACTTAACTGCGGCTGCACTATTATCTACGCTGGCTCTTCACGATATTTCGAACTACTCAAATTGGCAAATACCATAACAGACAAGAAGGGCAGTGTTATTTCAATCGATAGCTTAGAGTGCAAAATGATAATTGAGAAGAAAGAACGTTCGTTGCGAGTGCTTGATATGGGATGTTTTAGGGACAACAAAGTAGGTGGACTCTCACCTGGGCGCTGACTTGGCTGCGGCTGTCCTGTGAACTACGCTGAACTACGACCTGAGAAGAAGGTGGTCAATATTTGTTTAAACATACACTGCCGTGCCACTTGTGGAAGTGGTGTGGTCATTTTGGTATGCTTTTATAGATAGATGTTGACCGGAACTAATGACGGGGACAGATTCGTTGAGAGTGACCTACGTCCACAGCGCCGCGTAACAAAAACGAAGTCGATTTTGGTGCGGACCGTCATAACAATCGACACACATTTAAAGGGCAACAGAAAATCCGAAAACGTGACTACAAGGGTAAACAACAACCGAAAAATATAATTAAAGACCAAAGAAGAAGAAAAGCGGACGGTCACTATCATTCCGACGTTTGTTCTGTATACTGTATGACAAGATGCCACCGAAGGCTAGAGGTAAGTAATCAAGAAGGCCTGCGAGGCCCAGAAGAAGATCTCCGAGGGCGACAAAATGAAGCGCAGGATGAAGGAGAGATACGCAATTTATATTTACCAAATACTGAAGCAAGTACATGCCGACCCCGTATCTCGAGCAAGGCCATAAGCATAATGGACAGCTTCGTCAACGACATATTGGAGCCGACGCCTCCAGGCTCGCTCATTACAACAACAGATACACGATAACGAACCGGTAGATCGAGACCTCCGTCAGGCAACTTCTGACCAGTGAACTCGCCAAACACTCAGTCAGCGAAGGTATTAAGCAGGTTATCAAGTACACCAGCTCGAAGTAAATAAATAAACGTGTGCCTTTCAATTGTGTCACATTAGACGGAAAAATTGGAGAGAAAAAAGTGCGCGCTTTTCAGAGTCTCAAATACATTTCGTGATAAATACGCTCGATCCGTAACCTAATCGCAATTATCTATTGTTTGACCGACGCAACATTTCACTCATCAGAACCTTTTTTTTCTTCTCCATTATTATTTTGCCCGCTGAAGTGTGTAGATCGAAATGACACCACGCCCTTCTTGTCTGTTATTGTATTTGCCAATTTGAGTAGTTCAAAATATCGTGAAGAGCCAGCGTAGTTCACAGTGCAGCTGCAGCCAAGTCAGCGCCCAGGTGAGACTCCGCCTACTTTGTTGTCCCGAAAAGGTCCTATACGCGGCACTCGCAACGAACGTTCGTACGATTTACTGGTAATTTCACACAGACGTTACTACGGTTCTCACGGCGGAGCGTCTATTACAGGTATCCGACCACAGACTTCACGCTCGTTTTATTCTATCGTCACTTTTGGATCCAGTATCCGCCCAACCCTTGTTAACGTTGCTGGACATCATAAAGTGTTAAGACCACAAATTTCTGCGTTCTCCAAATTGATGGTTACTGTTATCAGTGTTCTTCGTCGCACTAGCACTATACTTTCAGTTTTGTGAGGCTCAAGTCGTAGACCACTATTTCGCATCCAGTTTTCCACCCTTTTCACTGACCGGTTGATATTATTTTCTAGGTCACCCTTTTTTCCTCCGTTTACAATCACCGCCTAATAATCTGCATACCCTATAATAGCCATGTTGTTTACGGACTCCAGACTAAAGATCCTGACTAAAATTCCTCCGCTATCTTATTTTGTACGTCTTCACTTATTGTCATTAGTGTTCTTGTACCAATTTTACTTGTGACAATCTTTTGCTCTAGTACCCAAATATCATCATATATTTCTTTACAAAGAGAGTCCCAACCTGTTTCATTGCCTTTGTTATTACTGTCTTTAATTACTTTCTGCTTTCCCTGTATTAATCCTGTGCCTTCCTCTCTATCACTACTTGTGATGTTTTTTCCTACTACTTCTAGTGGCCTTCCTTCTCGCAATCGTAGATTTAATTCTGATTTTGGCGATGTATTCATTTCACTAATACGCAACTTTTCGTCTGCCGCAATTCTGTTTCCTCTTCAAGCACACCTCACCACGCTCTTTCTACTGCTCTATTCAGGTCTTTGACCTACCTTCGTGTCTTTTCTGCTTTGTTTGTATCTCTTCTTTTTTTCTAGAAGTTTCCCTTTTTTATCATTTTAGGTCCACTCTTTAATTGTTTCGGTTTGCTGGGCACTACTTAACGGTTCAGGTGCTCATTCTCCACATCCCATCCTCTCACATATCTCTGCAGACCTGATTAGCACATGGTTACGTCGTTATATGACGATCCTCCATTCTTTTCGAACGTTGCAAGTCTACCATCATTCAGTATAATATAGTCCGCCTGGCACATCAATTCTATCAACACTTGTCCCTTTTTGTCACCTCCTGCCGAGCCCCAACTATAAGCTTTCGCACTGAAATCCCCCCCAGTTAATATCTTCTTCACCAATTGCAGTTGACACATAGCAGTTATACAGAACTATGTCAATCATTTCAATACATACATAGCCTTGACCCTCTCCCGTTCTGTATACTTGTGATTTGATAACCGTAACATATATCGCTACATCTACATTTTCGCCTGTTACCGATTTGGCGTTTGCTCCAGCCATGCGCTTGTTGGGTTTAGCTGTTATTGTTAATATAATGTCTTCCCTATTGCATTAGTTTATTAATAAATCCATCGCCCTTTCCCCCCTATCAACATTTACTTGGAGCACCTTCATTTTAATTTTGTTAATCTTTCCGTATTCTCCTTCTCTAGCGCCTGTACATGTTCACTGTAATTAGCACAATTCACAGACTCTGCACTGTCTCCCTCAGCATCGCATAAATAGCATAGCTGCACATTTTCGGATTCCCTTCCGTTGTGAATTTCCCACAACATTTGTATAATACTTCTTCGCGTCTTTTGTTGTGCATTCTTATGCTATATCTCTATTCTATAGCAGCGTTTTCCCAGTTTTTTCCTCTCCAGCGACTGCTTGGCTGCATCCTTTGCAAAGTAACAAACGCTATTTATATTCATTTTTGTTAGCCTTATCTGATAATCTAACCTCTAGGCTTTCCTATTGTTCTTGCTTCACGGCCCTTTTTAGCACTTCTTGAAGTTAATTTTCCTCAACTGTCTCATCTATACCGAGTAACATTGACTGTCTTCCTTTTCTCTTTTATTTGCACTTTCACCATTCTTTCCAGGTTTGTAATATGTTGTTTTTTAAACACCTGCTTCCGTGCTTTATCCTTCCATCGTATCTTTATCTGCACGTTATTGCTGTCTATTTCGTTTCTTTTGTCAACTGTCAATCCATCGGTGTTTACATTCGTTTTAAGACTCCTGATGATGTCCGCATAGTAATTTCCGGCTAGTGGTTTCAGAATTATTGTTTGGTTTTTCTGATTTTCATACCACCTTCCCATCTCATCGTTTTCTTACTGGCTATCTTGTTTTTACAGAGTTGTATTTTTTGGCTTTCCCTCTCGTTAAGATAACGAAAGATACTAGAATATGTATTGTAGAATCTTTCTTACATCTGAATGTAAGAAAGATACCAAACCTGAGGTCTGGTACGACATTTGCACTGTTGCAGGTTATGTTTCCCCTCTTGTTATCCTTTATCTTTCGCAGTGTTTTCTGCAGACTACCTTTCAGCTTAATTTTATCTTCCGAGGTTTCTCTTTAATCTATTGTCAAAATTATATACCTATGTGTGCTTTTCAGAACTGCTTGTGTCATCAAATAAAGGGCAACTGCCCCTATCGCGATCGATTTGTTTCTACACAACATATCATTTTCCCTGCTTCCAGTTTACCCTACTTATAAGCGTTTTCAGCATTTTAAGCAAACAAATAAAGTGTATTATTAAAAGTGATTACAGTGTGATGCAATATTCCAATATATATATATATATATATATATATATATATATATATATATATATATATATATATATATATATATATATATATATATATATATATATATATATATATATATATATATATATATATATGATCAAATTCTTAAAATGGTTAAGGAAAAAGAGGGGTATTCGACAGCGGACAGCTGGCAGTGATGGCTGTACTGCCCACGTCTTTACGAGTAGCGGTGAGCATACTGATGGATGCAGTACACCCACTGGCCACTCAGACCTGAGGCCCTAGCCAGGGGCCCTCACAGGGAGGTACCGTCCGGGCCAGATGGACCCTGGTTTTTTGACGTGGTTGTTACTCCACCCCTTCGTGCTTTCTCCCGGGTTGGGAATGGCAATGACGGAGTTTTATTGGTGGTATTTTGTATTGTGACGATGGTATTTTCTATTTTTCTTTTAAATAAAATAAGTTGGGCAACCGTCTGAGGCTCCGACACACTCTGATGTCCACCCAACGTTATTACACACGTGCCCTCGGCCCGCTCCAGCGGTGGTAAGAGAGCACGAGGCTGGAAATCATAAATCCATGTTCAGAAAACGCAGGAGACGTAAAGACCCAAGGTTGGCAGATTCGGAATCCTGCAAGCTAGTAAATATGGCATGTGACAATTTGCTTGAGTTGCCGCAGCCGAGAACTATACAACAAACAGGATTTTATTTTGTTTGTGGAGTAGGATAATGTCAGGCATATTAGCGGCTACTGGCCTGACAGTGGAGACCGAGAAACTCCAGTATATACGACATGCCTTGTTCTCCACCGGTTGGTGAGGCAGCACTGGTGTTTGGTTTATCATATACGAATGTCGAAGATGGTAATACAACATTATTATTATTATTATTATTATTATTATTATTATTATTATTATTATTATTATTATTATTATTATTATTATTATTATTATTATTATTATTATTATTATTATTATTATTATTATTATTATTATTATTGTCGACATTAGCCTGAAAGGCTTTCAAACCCTCTCAAAGGGGAACATTCACTCATGCCATGTATCTCAAATACCAGATGGGGCCCTTTCCGAGTTATCGGCACCTGAACGACAACGCAACACATCCTCATTTCCCAGTAACCTCCGCACGGTGTGGGCAGTTGCAACTCAAATTGCAGTGAGAAAATGAATCAAGCAACTATTTAAGTTACTTCATTTTATCACATATCTCAGCAATGGGGAAATCAGAATGTATATCTACTCAAACTCTGACAACGAGAACATAAAAAAGGAACCATCGCAACAGCATTATAGAATTTTCTACATTCCGCCCAAAAAAAGGTACAACTAAAAATATAGTCCTCAAAGCAGCACCGACCCCAAGCAGATGAAGTTGCATGCCTAAGGCCAAGCCGCTTATAGAATCATGCATAAAACTCAAAGGCAAGGACAGAACCTCGTAATCGTTTTTAGTGGCCACCAGAAGAACCCAAAACTTCAACGAGGTAGGTAAAAGACCTTCACAGTATTAGAATAAAATGGGAACCCCTAATGAAGAAACAAGTCACGTAATTGTCAAAAATTTTGGCCATGCATTAACTCAATGCAAACCTAAATCAGGATACAAATGCAGGAAGCACCACACCGAGGACTTCAAGAAGGTGACATGGAAGTCCAGTGTTGTAACTGCCTGTGTCTTCATGCAGATAAATACCGCGAGTGCCCAGTATACACCAAGTATATGGATCAATTGGTGAAAACATATCAATATAATACACAAAACCATCTCACACATTTCTCAAGTCAAACACACAACTTACACATAATCTGATACATCTATCCAGCCTAAGACAAATGCTCCAACATCCCACATGTGGCAATTTGGCACATTACTCAACGAACCAAAAATCCTCAGTAACATATGCGACCTGAGCCAAATTCTCACTATGTTTCGTGACATTACCAATTATATCGACGCTCTATGTCTGGTATAGTGTTATATATGTGAAAGTTTGCAAGCGGAGAGATTAATCAAAATGTGGTTTTAACACTAACGGTGCAAATATTCCAATCGACGTAGAGCCGTTGAAAGCAAACGTACGCGCTGACTGAAACACAGATACTACTGTTCAAGTCTTTTATTTAAAAACTTTAAACATAAGTGACCACATTATAAGTATTATACTTTTGGTATACATAATGATTATGCAATATCAATCCTCTAGATCGTGCTTTTCGAGAGACAAGCACGATCTAGATTATTGATGCCTTGATCACCTCTCGTGAAACGTTCTTTAACTTTAGTGCCTGGACGTCTGGCCAGACCTGACCTGACCTGATAACCAGGTACGTCCAGCCCAACAGGTCAACAAGACATTTATACTGTTAATGAGGTATGATATATCTGCGTATTTATAGAGGATGAAGAGGTCGTACAAAGTTTTAGTTTAGTTAACGATGTGTATTGTAAAACACGCAAAAGCCAACAGCCACAAACATAGATGATGTTGTTACCACATCATCATCACCCAAACAGCAAAGACATGGACTTCTTTTACCAACCTCAGTTTGATATGTGGTCCAAGTGGTTATGGTAAACAAATATCATATCATATCAGCAGCTACTAGTTTTGACAGAAAAGAGAACGATCATGAAGAAGACATTATACGAAACAGTTCTCCCAAATATCAGCAAGTAGTAATACCAATTCTCAAAAAATAAGCAAACGCTGCCACGTCCTACATTCATAACTTCAGGTTATGGTATAAGACTCTGAAGGAGTATGTGCACTGGGATGATATAAACGTCAACGCAGTCTATCACCCATCGGTGATACACTGCGGCTTTTAGTGCCTTCTCAAGCCGCTGGTATTGTCACACACAACAACTAAATTCAACCGATTAGGTTGACACGACAGTTGTTGGACAGCTGTTAGACAGTGGTCTGTCCTAATACTGTATACCTATGTAATATTTTCAAAGACTATATAAGAGAGCTTTTGGCAATTCGTTAATACCGATAGCTAGAAATTGATCCAATTTGGTTGCCGCAGCAGATGCAGATAAAGCTTTAAATGTTTAACATTGAATGCATGGTACTACATATTCACCCTAACGATGTTATACAACAGCAATTATTGAAGTCGATTACTATAAATAAAGCGGTCCTTATACCATATAGGAAATGGAAAATGTATGTATTACCGAATCCCAATAATTCAACTTAAGGCTTGTGGTGCATTAAAACTTACTCAAACACTGACCCAACTAGATTTGGTATTGTTAGATTTGAAACGGATCGATACAATAACGTTAGAAAATACATTCGAGATTCAAGACTTCACTTAAATTATAAGCAAATCCCCACAGAAGATATGAATCTGAACTTTAACCAAGTAAATTACATCGAGCGTTCGTATGTTGGTAGAGAATCAGCACCTACCTTGAATTACAACGATCTTAAAAATATCCCATGTTTGTATTTGATTGCTCCAGATACAGCGATTCCATAAAGATAGAGATCCGGTGGATATCAAATTGGAAATGAAAAGTACTAAAAAGTTTCTCGATCACACGAAATGTTATTATGTAATTCCCGTGAGAGCGACCTCCAGTACGCCCCAGTTTCCAACATCGTGCGTTATATAATGTAAATCTTAATTGCCATACATAGCTTTATGAGGTTTATCGTTGTAGATACACAAGGCTTCTGTGTAACAGAGTAGGCAACCAAAGAATTAGTACTTTATAATCGTTATCAATCTGCACACTATGTGTTTAAGACACCAAAACCGCAGATTTAGTTAAATATATAAAGTTGCTACAAAGAACACAGAAGTGTTTGGGTTATGATTGTGGTAACGTTGCTTTACAAGAATTACCCAACATAATAGAAAAACATATTATTGAAGAGCGGGTAGATTAATTTTACGCGAAAGGTGTTATCATGAAAAGGTATATTAAAGACGTGTTATTGAAATGTGATCTCAGCGGGGATGTTATCATAAAACGATGACGATTGCCAAAACTTGTAGCAGACCATCCAATGTGTATGTATCACGCTGTTAAATTTGATAAAAGAAAATGTATTTGTGGTATTAGAAATTGTATACTATTATTTACTTAAATTATAAACTTGTTACATAAATAAAAGAACCATTGTAAAAGTAAATGTATTTTTAAGTTTGTTTTAAAATACATTTCCAGCCCAGTAATCTCCATTCACAAAAGTCATCAATCCACTCAAGCCTTCTGCAAACTTCAATTCTGCAACTCTAAATTTACTCGATGTATTGAAACTGTAACATTTTTCTATTGAATGATTACATTTGTTTTGGTTCTTTATCTTCTCACATTTGGTGGTCGATGTTATCTAAAATCAGGACCGTTGTTTTTATTCACACGACACATCATGTTGATACAAACACAATCAACTTTCATGTTTCAACCAACTATATTTTACGTTTAGACTTTGACCAAGCTTACCGATGTTACATTGGATGTTAAGTAGATTCTGTTGTTCAACTTCCTCCTCTTCCTCTTCCACCAGCCGCTCTCACTGATTGTATTTTTCTGCTCGGTTGCTGTGTCATCTTTCAAAATCTATTATGATCATTCTAAGACTCGATAAATATATATCTCCATTGGTTTGTCAATTTCTGTAGTGATATTTTGCTACTTTTGGTAAATATTTAAAGAATAGCTTAGTTAAAGAGAACCCTGAAGCGTCCTGAGTGTAAGATAAAGCAAAGAACTGGGTGGAGCAGTAGCCGGTCAAGTATACAGAACACAATTCAACTATATTTTTACTGTAAAAGTCTTCACCTTTTGGCGTTCATCTATATAAGCGTGCTCTTATTTCTAACAGCAACTGTGTTAAGTCAGACTCGCTTACTTCGTTAGTTCTTCTTTGATGAGTTTTTTGTGTCTCGTTTGTCGGTGGGGTTTCAGATTCGTAGAGCTAGTATACGCATTCAATTCTTTTCAAGTATCCCAAGAAATTGGGACAGATTCCTTGGGGTGGGTTCGTACTTGATGCATGTCCACAGAATATTAGATTTTGGACTGTAGATTAACCACCGCACCCTCTAGGTCTGGGATGCCGCGGATAACCGGAATATTGTGGCTTCTTAGGTAGCTGGTAATAACGCGCATAACATTGAAATTAAATGTATTATTGAAAAAAGTGTAAGGAGGTAAGTGTTATAACACTTGCCTCCTTCATTTCTTCAATTCTTCTTAAATTTGTGATTAACAAAACAAATTTAAAACATCTAAACAGAGTTGTTCAAAGACAAATGTTTCCGAAAAGTCCATGGTGATGTTGATTTGCAAGGACATAGGTTAAGTAAGAACCTTCAGAATGTGTGAATAAAAAAAATCTAGATTATTGAAAAATTGCATTAAGCCTGCAAATCATTTTCTTTTAACTAGTGTTACGTAAACATCAATTACTCTCGAAAAGTATATCAAGGAGTAGATACACATCAAATAGCGTATACTCTTAACGCAATAAAAAAAATCTTTTGCTGACTTGGATTTTGTTGATACCACAATATCTAAAGTCCAAAAAGACTATACAGACCTGCCATTCTTTAAACTTGAGGCTAATATGAAACATATGTTTGCTAATAAAGATGATATAAATCAAAAGATGTAATCAGTATTTCCTCCGAAGATTCTCAGGAAAAGTTGATACTTCTTAGTGCAGCTGTTATTACCAACATTGTTACAAGTAATCAGCCCCAGTGAAGTTACTTTGTGAGATGAATGATGCTATAGGCCAATAGTACACATTATTACCATACGGACTTCAGATAAGGTGTAATTAAATTTTAATTTACAACCACGATTTGGTTCGTTTAAAGTTGCAAGTAGCTCCTGATCAAAAAAAAAAGAAACTAATCAAACTAGGACATTATGCAGTGGATGTTTATCTTTATTCAGGTTATTTGAGAAATTTACGCATTTTTAATTTGTAACTACCTTTGTGTCACAAAATATATTTAATGGTAATTTTCAACATTACAACATGTGCATGTTGAAAAAAAATCTGATTACATAATGCCAATATTTGTCAGAACAGAAGACTGCACGATTGATGTTATTGGAGTTTCCACAGAAAACAGGAGGAAAGAAGTCATAAAGAACTATATGCCTGGAAGGCGCAATAGCAAAATTATGACGTGTGGACAGGAGAATTATATTAAGAAAAAGATTTTAGTACAGCACACAACAAATCTTGCTGAAAACATTCGAAAGAAACACTCACTGCTTAAACCTGTTAGACCTGACAATGATGAAGCTTTTTATTACTTATACAAAAACCTAGACTTCATTAATGATGAACTTATCTATCCAAAAATAGAAGGTTTGCTAAAATTAGTTTTTATGTAAAGACTTAAGGCATATACATATAACAATCTTCAATACTATAGAGATATTCTAGAGTCAAACAGTGCTTATAAAGTTAAATACGATCCCAATGGGCGAACTAAAGCTTCCTCGGAAAAGTATCGATCTCTAATAAAACGAATGACAAATCCTTGAGCAGAACGTCCTCAACTCCTCGCCGTTTTGGCTTAAAGAAGCTGATGTTATCGCATAGTATGCCTGTCTATTGCTTAGTATAAAAATATCTATCCATCAAATATATTCGATACCTTAAATAAAAATATACCAAATGAAGTCAAAGTCATGGTGTACCCGGCACTCAAAATATCATCAGATGTGAATGTGAACCTGGTAAATGACACAAACTAGATGGTTTAGTTGTAGATAAGCTAGAAACGTAAAAGACTAAAATAATGAGGAACAAGATATTATTATGAGGACAAGTGCACTTGCAGAACTCAAATGACTATAATAGATTAAAAAAAAAACTGACTTGCCCTAACCAAGTTACCGTCATCAGAGGATATATTATTTTAAATATCTTACATCTACAACTCTGCTTATATTATTGTGCAGGTGGTCGGTCACTAACGATTAAGGGTGGTTCAACAACACAAAAATTAACATATTTCGATCGGCGTAAATACCTAAATTATTGTATTATCTAACGAACGTACTCCTGCCGATCTTTCTTTTAAATAAGACTCTCCATTCGGACAAAAAATATGCCTCTTTTTGAACAATTCTGTTTAGATGTTTTAAATTATTTGCAGAACCTGAGCATTTTTCGATCGGCAAGTTAAAAGTGATTAAAAACCCGCAACTCTGCCTGTTTATATAACACCTACTTCCTTCAGTTCTTCGATAATCGGTTGAAATTCTTTGTTGTGTGCGTTATTACCAGCTGCTTGAGAAGCCACTAAAAGCCCAGCCTATCAAACAACACGTTTATATCATCCCAGTGCACATACTATTTCAGTTTCTTATTATGCATCATGTGTAGCATACCATAACCTGAAGTTATGGAAGTAGGACGTGACTTAGGGCCTGCTTATTTTTCTAGAATTGGTTTTACTACTTGTTGATATTTGAGAGAACTGTTTTTATGAGAAATAATGTGGGTCGTAAGAGGCATGAAAACCTTACTATATGGTTTAATATCAACCGCATATCCAGGATCTACCATAGGAAAAAACTCATATACTGTATGCGTAGGTTTGCCGTCGTGGTAAGAACCATCCACATTAAATATGTGGATGGTTCTTACCACGACCACTCTCACAATTTCCACCGGTAACTCGGAAACATGGAGTTTATCAGCGGTAAGACGTTGTTTAGAAAACCCCAATATTGGTGCTATTGAAGCATCGGTAGAAAAGTCTATATGATACTGACATAATATCTCACATTTTAAAGTGTTGTTGTTGGCTTTTAGCGAAAACAGCTTTACCACGTCGATGTTCTTCTCTACTGCAGGGTACTGATGCTTATCTTTAATATAAGACGCAATGCTCATTCTGAATGTATTTCTCGATATCACTGATTTATACGAACCATCCGGAATAATTATTTCTAGTCGACTTCTTTCACCACTCACATCAGAAAAGCCGTGAAACTTATTACACCCACGCTCTATGTCTGGTAAGTGTTATATCTGTGAAAGTTTGCAAGCGCGAGCGATTAATCAAAGTGTGGTTTTAAAACCACACTTTGATTAATCGTTAGTGTTAACACTAACGGTGGATATTCCCATTGACGTAGAGCCATTTAAAGCAAACGTAGGCACAAACACACAGATACTACTGTTTAAGTCTTTTATTTAAAAATTTAAACATAAGTGACCACATTATAAGTATTATAGTTTTGGTATACATCATGATTATACAATATCAAACCTCTAGTAGTGCTTGTCTCTCGACAAGCACGATCTAGATTATTGATGCCTTGATTAGGTCTCGTCAAACGTTCTTTAAGTAAGTGTCTGACCACAAAACTGATAACCAAGTACGTGCAGCTCAACGTGTAATTTTTGGTGACTGTGTCAACAAGACCTTTACCTCGACACACCAACATTTATACTGTTAATGATATAATGATATATATGCGTATTTATATAGGATGTAGCTGTAGTTTTAGTTTAGTTAACGATGCGTATTGTAAAACACCGAAAAGCCAACATTCACAAACATAGATGATGTTGTTACCACATAATTTTCATCCAAACAGCAAAGATATGGACTTATTTTACCAACCTCAGTTAGATGTTTGATATGTGGTCCAAGTGGTTATTGTTAACAAATATTATGTTAAGTTTGTTGTTTGGCCCAAACAGCTTAAAATTTGAAAACGTATACGTATACTCACAGCATTTATATATCAGCCTAAATATAGCATGTTAAAGGAGGTGTTGTGTGCTACAAAAGATGTTCGGTGAAAGCGAAGAGATATTAGATGATTTAGCCTGTGATAAGGCTATTGGCCAGTAGTACACATTATTGCCATCCGTATTTCAGATTAGATCTTGGTAAATTTTAATTTAAAAGCACGATTTGATTCCTTTAAAGTTACAAGTAGCTCCTGACCAAAAAAAGAAACTAATCAAACTAGGACATCATGCAGTGGATGTCGGGTTAACAGATAGCATCATCGATGACTCTTTATTCCGGTTATCTGAAAAATGTACACATTTTTAATTTGTAAGTACCTTTTTGTCACAAAATATATTGAATGGCAATTTCCAACATAATATTATACAACATGTGCAAGTTCAAAACAAATCTCATTACATAATGTCAAAGGAGGATGAAGACAGGATGTAGAAGTTTTTAAAACAACAAGAGTTAGGGACGTGGTGAACCTATGCCAGCAAGCGGTTTCCGCCACCTCTCTAGTTTTCAAGGGAGTGTTTAGTGGGTAGTCTCAACCTGGAGGGAAGGGGATCTGGTGTCTAGCAACGTTAACAAGGGTAGGGCGGATACTGGATCCATAAGTGACGAGAAAAAAAAACAACCGTGAAGTTTATGGTTAGTTACCTGTAATAGACGCTCCGCCGTGACAACCGGAGTAAAGTCTGTACGAAATTTATTAAAAGTTAAATGATTGGGTGATTTGTGTCGCATGACAAACAAATAACAAAATTTTAGTGGATGTCAGAACTTTCAAAAAATTTTCGTAAAAATACTATACGCCATTTTGAAACATGAAACTAGTATGCAACGTTTCATAAATCTACTAGTATTTGAAAATTGTTTCAGGCTGCGTTCACCCAATTAAACAGTTTACGTTTGTGTTAGCTAACAGTTTAACAAATTATGTGTTCAAGTGAACGGTGTGTTTGTTTACCAGTCACTAATGTCAAGAGTCAAATAAACTTCATCAAAAATGTTTATATCGATTAAGTTTAACTCTAAATCCTAAGTATGCATAATGCTATGATCCTGAGTTTTAGTCATTCTTACTTCAGTTTCACTTTTAAAGATGATTCTCTCATAACTTTGGAATTCGTCAACAATTTCTGCGGAATTTTTGTCATTACTGATATATTCCAGAAACGTCACTGACTCAAAAATTAATGTAACGTATGTTGTTATTTATTAAGGCACCCGCTGTTCTATGAACAGTAGAGTTGTAAGCAGCAGTGACGTCAGGTAGTGTATTAAGCCAAGTGGCTACTTGGTTTCTGCCTACAAGTGTAGGAACAAAATAAGTTTAAATTTTTATATATCTTCTCTTTCAAGATACGTATACCACCATAAGTGGAATATATGTAATAATTAATCACTATCAGTGCTATAGTGATTAATGTTGTATTTTTTCATTAGTGCGTTAAATTTAGAGTTCTAACCCAAGATCAGAATGAATGTTAGAGGGTGCTTAAACTTAAATATCAGCCTTAGCTTTAGTCACCTATTCATCATTTTTAGATTTAAGAGGGCGAGTCCACACATACTTTGAAAAACAATTGATAACCACTAACTGTACTTGTAACCAGAGGTTTCTTTGTAGTTGTCTGTAATTGAGCTAAATCAATCAACTAGACCATTGATTATTGTACGGCTACGTTTAAAACTTATTCTTGCAGGTGTATATAATTAATCAAAAATTTGCTTTTTAGTATCAGATGGTTCGAATGTTATACGTTTCATGGTGTTGAATGTAAAGTTTCCACTTAGCTTGTAGAGCTGAGAACTTAGTGTCCAGCTGATTCAGTATCTTACTTAGATCTTTATTATTTGGTATATCAATATCATGCAGCACTTGAGAAGTTATATCTTTAGTTAAATTTTTCAATTTGTCCTCAAACTCACTTTTAAGAGCAGCTAGCTCTGTTAGCCCAATACGGTAACACGGGAAAAACTGGGTTAAATACGAAAAAACATATAATAAGCAAAACAAAACCTAAAGTAGAAACATCTAATTTTAATAATAAACAAAATTTCGCAATTAATAAACAGAGCAGTATAGAAACAAACCCCGTAAAAATCAAAAATTCCAATACAACTAATAATTGTGAAGCAAAAATACCCAATCTGGGTGAATTAAAAACAGTATCAGAGATTAGAGACCCAATCATGTTTTCTCATGAAACTAAAAAGCGACATCGAACTTTAGATGAGACCTATGCAGAGATGAAAGACAAATTCTCTTTTCCAAAGATGAGAAAGGAAATTAAAGATTATATTAGAACTTGTGAATATTGTAACAAAAAAGAATATAATCAGTTTACATTAAACAAATTAAATAAACAATCGAATTACATTACCTAAATAAATTAAAAACTCGAAAATCGGATCATCAAACGTGGCTGATGCTGCAATCACTATCAAGATTCAATGATACAGAAAAGAGGATATACCACACACTAAGGTAGTGCAAGTCCAAACTGAACCAAGGTCTGGAAGCCATTAACCACATGAAGCCTTGGTACAAAGCAGTAGATAAGAATTCATTAAAGATTCACATATTGATGGATTTCTAGATGAACTTACTCATCATTATATAAGCTTGCAAAACATACATGTGAACCAAGCCAATATTTACGACCTTCTTTCACCGACAC
Organism: Tillus elongatus; assembly: GCA_964006375.1. Taxonomy (NCBI): domain Eukaryota; kingdom Metazoa; phylum Arthropoda; class Insecta; order Coleoptera; family Cleridae; genus Tillus; species Tillus elongatus. The sequence goes on along the minus strand of OZ023270.1, from coordinate 43,568,173 downwards.
ACATTGATCAAATCATGACGACAGCAACGAGAAAACTACCACAGCATCTGGAGATTATTTCATATCCGATACTTCGGTCAGAAATTGGTCACAGTGAGAAATATATTCATGTGTACAGCTACTTCACAATGATAGAGGTAACGCAATTTATGCTAATAAAAGTCACCCCCATTCCGTACAATGTCGAAAACGAAACCTATTGGTCTATGGAAGTACCCAACCAAATCCTAAGAGTGGATTATAACACGCAACGATGATGATGAACTCACAAGCAGCATTCGAATCCTCAAGAATCTATATGTGTGTTCCCCAGCCATGGTAATAAGCATGGAAAGAACCACACCTGCATAATAGATGAGATATATTGGTATACCAGAGGGAAGACAAAACCACGTGTCCAATCCATTACCACAAGTCAAGTCGACAATCTGGAAACAACTGCACACTAGAAACTCATTGATGTTAATCAACCCACGAGAATCTGGAATTGCAATCAAATGTAACAGCTAAAGGGAAAAAGTTACGATGAAGTAGTATGGCATAATATCCATCTCCCAAGACTGCATCATCAAGACAAAAAGTATGGTTCTAACTCCCAAGCAGATAGTGGGGAGGGGGGGGGGTCATACCTAGGTTTGGAAATATATCATAATCTTATTCTGATTGTTAGAATTAGTGAAATAGATATTATAATGTTAATCAATACAGTTAAGAAACATTAAAGTAAAGCAATGTCAAGCAGGTAATAGGTCAACGCCGTAACGTAATTATTCACATTGAATTGATATCATCACTTGGCGTATTTACAAACAAATACACCAGTGTGTTGATATTTACAGATAGAAATGTTATATGTTGCAAATTCCGTTGTGAACTGCTGACAATGTTTATTTATTGTTGAGAATTAAATAAATCTAGATATATAAATGTTTGTAAATATAAGAAGAGAGGCTTGGGGTATAATTAGTAAAAAAAAACATTGTTATAATATGGTTCTCTAGTTTCAGTTTAAATTCAGTGCTCACCAGCACCCCACAAAACGACTCCTCCCCTCCCACCGTAATGTGCTCAAATAAGAGCGAAACTAGTATATGTTTTCAGTAAGCATCATGCTACATACACTACAATGCTGAAGAATGGCAGTTTTGCTACTGCATACCTCCTTGCTACTTGTGTAATATTTTCCAATAATATAGAAGCGTGTTTTTCCAGTTAATAACTAAAGCCCAGAGCGAAAAAAATGGTTTTATTTTGATTGGAGCAGTCGACGCAGATAAAGCATTAAAGTTAGATTGATTACATGGCGCTGCAGGTGAAACTTATCCACCTCAGCAAAGTAATACAGAAACAATTATTACAGTTGATTGCCCTAAATAAAAAGGTCCTGGTACCATATAGAAAATGGGAAACTACTACTAGATTTACTATCGTTGGACTATGTTCAATAACTTATTCATGCGAGTGAATAAAAGTTGTGCCCGTGTCGTTTGAAAACAAAATAAATGAGGATTAAGAGGAATAGGTAATGCTAGAGAAATGTGTAATATTATGGGTATCGTGGCTGTACTAAATCATTTATGTATTGTTTTTCAATGATAAAGTGCGTTGTAGAGAAAATAATATACATCTAATTATTTTTCACCCCATATTGTTGATGAAAACAAAACTTGTTTAATGGTAGAGCAGGTCGAAATGCCTCATAAAATAACTACTAGCAACTATTCTTGTAAATGTATTTTAACAGGTAATATGCGCTTATTCCTGATATTATAGTTCCCTGGTTCTGATTATGTTGAAATACTGTAAATAGTAATTAATGTAAGTAACCTTGTAGGACATGAAATTATTTTCTGTGCAAATTGGTAAGTTGTTCGAATATTTCGTTAAATATGATGTAGATGCAATTGATGTAAGGCTAACTTTATCGGCAGTCGGATTCCCCCGTCCATACCAGTGCTGCGCTATCTTTTAATTAAATGTCAGCTCAGAACTCGTATGGACGAGGGAATCCGACTATCAAATTAAAACAAAGCAATGTACTAGTAGTAATTTTCCATAATATATGTACTTCATGTTGCAATTGGCTAATGTAAACCCGGTCAATTGCGTAGTTTAGACAGGAGACGGCTGATTTAAAGAACAAGTTCTATTTTTAAGGGCATATTTAGTGCTATTTTCACCACTACAAAGGCAGAGTTCGTTCAGGCCTGTGTAGACAAATAAAAGCACAAGCACATTAAATCTATCTTGTAAAAGTAAAGTAACTTGGTGAGTTGTATTCTTTGTTTTAACTATGCCTACAGCAATTTGAAAAGGTTTGAAATCATTTTAAATTCTACAAATTTGTGCAGATTTGAACCTGTGATGAGCACTAATAAGTACATTTTGGAGAATCCGATTCATCACAATCCAGTTTTATACTTGACAATAGTTTCGCTAAAAAAATCAACTTTACCACTACTGGATAACAATTAATGTACCATGTTTATTCACACAACGAATTAAAGTTGTTAAACCAAAAATTAATGTACTGTTTATTCACACAAACACGGTCATTGAATAAAACAGTAATGTACTTTGGTTTTCGTACAAGTAAGTGAAACGTAGTCCTCGCCTCGCTGATAAACTAGATTTACTGTCGTTGGACTAAGTTCAATATTCTTATTCATGCGAGTGAATAAAAGTTGTGCCCGTGGCGTTTGAAAATAAAATAAATCAGGATGAAGAGGAATAGGTAATGCTAGTGAAATGTGTAATATTATGGGTAACGTGGCTTGTTTAGAATATTTATCATACAAGCCAGAATGTAAAAACAACATCACCGCATTCACTCGACAACAACGCCTGCTCTAAAAGGAATTGGTTCCGAGCAGACACTCTCTAAAAAGAAGTCATCACGCGAGCTAGTGCATTTACTGGTGCTTAATATGTTTCTTAGTTTTAGTTTGTAGTCTGTGTTATTAAATGTGGTTAATCTAACAGTCGTCTTTATTATCGAACCATAATTACGCAACATAAAATCTGGTCCTTCTCAGCCACATCAATTGAATCAGCAATCAACAATTGAATTGAATATTCGATAACGACGAATTACAAGAATTCAAATCAGACTCTTCAGTTAGGTTAACCAAACGTTGAAGCAGATACAAGCCGCTTGCAAGAAGCAGGTAGCAACCCCTAAAGCAAGACACAAAAGACACCCTCGCAGTCTGGTACGGATGTCGTCACTTTCTCTCAACTAATGCACCACATCAACAATAGCAGCATCCCGTCCATAGCGAATGGTCAGTGGTCAGGTATAGAGTTCTCGAACTACAAAGAAAGGAACATCGCTGGAGTAGCCCGTAAGTTACCTATCTATAAGATCATATATTTTATTACGCCACTTTCACTTTCTGTTTGAATAATACTAGAATTTTCTGTTATTTTAAATATTTTCATATTTGCTTAAATTTAATAATTACTCATTACGGGCGTGACAACAAGTACTTGGTTCCGAACTAGGTGGCGACACGTTCGCTACTCACTTAGTGTCATTACTTAACACCTATAACTCTAAAAATTTGAATTTTTCTGTGATTTACAAAATGACCGATGCAGCTGCCGCTCAATTAAAAGCTCTTATTAGGAAAAGAGGTGCTAGTAAGGCCCAACAAACTAATTTTAAAACATTCTTAGAAAGCGTTATTAACGTGTTTAACGAGGAAACTGAGGCTCAACTAAGCCACAGGTTAGAACTCTTTAAAAAATCTTTGGAAACGTTTGATAACTTTCAGTCCGAAATTGAATTGTTGGTAACCGATGACGCATTTGAAAATTGTTTAGCATTCAGAAATGAATTTGAGAGCCGTTATTTTGAGTTGCACGCCCTTGCTACGAAATTGCTTTCTGATAATGGCAACTCTCGACATCAAGCAACTTCTCCTACTCCTAAAAATAATCCTGTTCTGGAAAATTCCACCATTAACATTGTTAATAATGCCCATAATTCTCGTTCTTTATCTCCAGCTCCATCAAATATTTCAATTGCAATGCAAAATGATAACACATCTGGACAAGCAGTAGCAAATGTTCGTTTGCCTACTCTAACCCTCGAGAAATTGGATGGAAAAGCAGATCATTTTCCAGCCTTTGATGATGCATTTAAAAGTTTCGTTCATAACAACGACAAGCTAGACGAAGTCACACGTTTTCTTTACTTGAGGTCCGCTTTATCCATTGAACCGTTAAAGGTAATAGATTCGCTTGAAGTTACAGCCACCAACTACTCCCTGGCTTGGAGTTTGTTAGAAAGGCGGTACAAAAATAAACGGTTGATGATTCATAATCATGTTAAGGGAATAATTGAATCACCCAGAATACCGAAAGAACCGTTCGCTGCCCTTCGCGAATATCTCGACGTTCTTCAAAGTCACACTCGTTCTTTAACGGCTTTAGGGCAACCTGTTCAATACTGGGACACGCTTTTAATATATCTAGCGACTAACAAATTTCCATTTGCCACTAAAAGGGAATGGGAAATTGAGTTAGAAAGGGACATATCAGATGATTTACCAGACTTCAACAAACTTATTAATTTTCTTGAACGTAGATGTAGGCTCTTAGAAAAAATCGAACCACAGTTCAAGCAAAATGATTACGACTTCAGTAAAGGAAGAGGCTATATCAACGGGCAGAAATCGAGAACTTTAGCTCACGCCATAAGTACAGGTTCCCCAACACAGAGGGATAAGCCTGTTTGCCCCGTTTGCCAGGCAGACCATCGCATTTATGCTTGCAAAGATTTTCTTAGCATTCATCCTAACGAAAGACTTGCAGCAGCAAGACGTCACGGATTGTGTACCAATTGTCTTCGCAAAGGTCATGAAAGGGCATCGTGCAGGTCTGGTCACTGTAAGAAATGTTCATCGTATCATTCCACACTGCTTCACCTTGACACAGAACCCAGTGCACCTCCAATGTCCACTTTAACAAATCACTTTTCTGTTATTTCTCATTTTGAACAAATTCTTGCTACTGCCCAAGTGCTTGTCTATGGAGAAGGTTCAGGTCCCATTGAATGCACCGCTTTGCTCGACTGCGGTAGCATGCGCTCATACATATCACTTTCATTGTCCAAACGGCTAAACTTAAAAACTTGTGAAACCAACATATCAGTCGTTGGCATTAATCAGACTAGAACCAGTATATCATTTTCAGCCAATGCAAAAATCCAATCGCAAACTAAAAACTTCAAGGAGGAACTAACATTTCTTACCCTTCCAAAAATTACACAAACATTTGCTACTAAAGTCAATTTGAGTGCTCTAGGCGTTCCAAAAAATATTAAATTAGCTAACCCAAACTTTAATGAAGCCACCCGTATCGATGTTCTGCTTGGCGTGGATATTTTTTGGAGATTAGTTAAGCCAGACCAGCCATATCTGGACAAATATCCATTTCTAATCGATACTGTCCTAGGGTACGTCATATCAGGAAACTTTTCCACTAATATGCCCAAGGATTTTAATTCGTCAATGTCCAATTTAACATTATCCTAGTTGTCCAAACAAGTTTCACGATTATGGGAGCAGGAGGAGTGCGACACATCACGCACTATTTTAGCGATAGAGGAGCAGGAATGTGAGGACCATTTCCTTAAGCATACTAGACGTAATTCTAACGGTCAGTATGTTGTGAGGCTGCCTTTGGCCAACTCTCCCCATTTACTGGGTGAATCTGAACACAAAGCAACCAAACAATTTCTGGCTTTAGAAAGAAGGCTGCTTACTTGTCCAGATCTTCGATCTAAATCAAATACTAAACAAGAATATTTTATGCCTCACCATCCAGTAATTAAACAAGACAGCCTCACAACTAAGTTGCGTGTTAGTATTTAACTCATCTTCCCCATCTTCAAACGGCTTGTCTCTAAACGACATTCAGATGAATGGGGCTGTCATGCAAAATGATCTCTTTTCGATAGTTGTTCGGTTCAGACGATTTAAATACATTCTCTCAGCTGATTGCTCAAAAATGTTCAGATCTGTTTGGGTTAATCCTGAGGATAGACTACTGCAAAAAATCATATGGCGAACGGATCCCTCTCAACCCTTGGAGGCATACGAACTTTGTACGGTAACGTATGGCCAGAAAGCCTCCAGCTTTTTGGCTATTCGGTGTCTTTTCGAGTTGGCAAAAATGCATGAATCAGAACATCCTCTAATTGCTGGAATAATTAAAAGAGATATGTACTGTGACGATTTACTGACATCTACTGATTGCCAGACTAAAGCTAAATACATCTGCGAGACTATTTCGCAAGTGTTAAAATCGGGAGGCTTTATTTTACGAAAAGCTTGGGCCGCGAGATAACACAAAAACTTTAGGTTTACTTTTTAATCCATATTCTGATGAATTATTTTTCAAAATTAAGCCTATAGCATGCGACAACGTGACTAAGCGTTCTATACTTTCCCTGGTGAGTCAGATTTTTGATCCTCTAGGTCTATTAAATCCTTGCACCGTATTAGCTAAAATATTTATTCAGAATCTATGGACAGCCAATGTCAACTGGGACCAACCGGTAACAGGAGATTTACTCAAACAATGGCAAGACTTTGTACAAGACCTTCACATTTTGAATGCAATTAGAATCCCACGACACGTGATATCATACCAACATACTCATTTGGAAATTCATTGCTACTGTGACTCAAGCCTCAAGGCGTTTGGAGTATGTATTATATTAAGATCTGTGAATTCAGACCGAGTAGTGTCAACCCACTTGCTATGCGCCAAATCAAAGGTGGCCCCTTTAAAAACAATCACCATCCCAAGACTCGAACTAAACGCGGCTCTTCTAGTAGCCAAATTATACGCTAAGGTAAAAGAGGTACTATTGGTAACTACCAATAGTCAAAACCGTGTACTGGACAGACTCTCAAATCACTCTCGGGTGGATCAAAACAGAGCCACATCATCTAAAGATGTACGTAGTCAATCGGGTCTCACAAATCCAAGCTCTGTCAAAAGCGGATGAGTGGCGGTATACCCCTACAGATTTGAACCCTGCGGACTTGATGACTCGTGGTATAAGACTAAATCAACTAAAGGGTGCAACTCTATGGTGGCACGGCCCTCCATATCTACTAAAAGATGAATCTGAATGGCCGCCACAAACAAGTACCTTAAATATGAATTTACCCGATATAAAAATCCCTGCAACCCAGCTCTATCTTACAAACATGACTAGATTTTCCAGTAGGAAGCTTCTCTTCGTTGCTAAAGGCTCAGCGAGTGACTGCATACTGCCTTCGGTTTCTAAATAATTGCAAAAAAAATAAATCTAGCCGAGCATTTGGAGAGTTGAGTTGTCAGGAAATAAAAAACGGTCTATTAACGCTTATCAAAATTAGTCAGCTAAATTCCTTTGCAGACGAAATCTATAAGCTTCAAAAACAAATGTCTCTAAAAATAGGTAGCAAATTGGCTGCGCTGTCTCCCTTTCTCGACAAGATGGGCATAATTAGGGTAGGTGGTAGATTGAACAACTCATCATACTCATTTGACAAAAAACATCCAATCATTTTATGTGGCAAGCAGCACTTGACAAAACTCATCTTTGAATACGAACATAAGCGCCTTCATCATGCTGGTCCACAGCTTCTGCTTGCCACCACTCGTGACTCATATTGGACGGTTGGTGGAAGGTCACTAGCCAAATAGTAGATAGGGCGACACCTGGGCTCATCCCCTCCACTTTTTACTGCGCATGCGCGATGACGTCATGCGCATGCGCTGACCTGCGCAGACCTGTGACAGTTGACAGCTGACCTGTCAGATTTGACAGGTGTCAAATGTCACTGACCTGACAGCTGTCAACGTCAGCTGTCACCTGACCTGACATGTCAACGTCAAATGTCACCTGACCTGTCAGATGACGTCACAAGCATTCCAAGATGGCTGACCTGTCATAGACAGTTGCAACCCGGGTTCTCTCTATGGAACTAACCTGAGATGACGTCACAAGCATTCCAAGATGGCTGACCTGTAAGAGACATCTGCAACTCCGGGGTTCTCTCTATGGAACTAACCTGAGATGACGTCACAAGCGTTCCAAGATGTCTGACCTGTGTGTCCATAGATATCTACAAGTCAGGTTAGCTCTCCATGTGTGTTTGTCAGATTGTTTATTAAGGTTATGTATTTGTTTATTAAGGTTATGTTCGCACACGTGTTATCTGTTTGTTTATTAAGGTTATGTTTGTATTTGTTTATTAAGGTTATGTCATGTGTGTTGATTACCATGCATCTGTTTGTTTATTAAGGTTATGTTTTGTATTTTGTTTATTAAGGTTATGTTCGTAAACACAGCTGTTTGTTGTTTATTGTGTTGTTGTTAAGGTGTATTGAAGTTTGTTAGGGTATTTCGTTTTTGGCGGGAAATTTGAATTTGTTTGAAAATTTGTGTCTGTTGTGTCCAGAGATATGACTCATCGAGCTAGAGAACATTCTATTTGTAAAGTTGTAGAGTGAGAGAATATTCTCTAGCTCGATGGGAGACATCTGTTGGACACAGTCATTCGGTTTAGTCACACACATACATATATGAGGAAGATATATTGAGCGGGGTAATTTGAAATCGAATTTTAATTTGAAATATGAATTTTGAAAGAAAAGCATTCGCCTGAAATTAGATTTGAACCCCCAACCACACAACTTACTCAGAGAGATACCTGTCGCTAAACCAACTATTCCACAGACGCATACGATAAAAGTTTGTTAGCAGTGGTATATATAAAACAAAAACCTGTTGCATATGCTAATTTAAAACGAGTTTATCAGGCTGATGTGTGTGTGTGTGTGTGGGCAGGGGTGGTATCTCTATTACATTCCAATTGAATAATAGGAACTGTAATGTTAAAAACAATTGTTTATTTATAGTAAAAAGAAATTTAAAACACGTACCAATTTACCTATCTAATATCATTTAATAACAAAAACGTTTGAAGTAAACTATATCAATAAGAAAAAACGTATTTACATCTAGATATGTTAATGAGTTTATTTTAATAGCGTAATAAAACTCGGGACCTGGTTTTTATTGCAGGCGTGTTTGTTTATGTTAGTGTGTTTGTATTTTGAATGAATGAATCTAAATTTATATAGGGAGTGATCAAAAACACACAAGTAACAAAACTCAATTTAAAACAACTAAACTAAACTTTGATATACGAGGATTGTTTGATAAGTATTGTTTGTATGTAAACATAAATAATATAATAGTATACTTACATACAGCAAGAGACGTCATACATGTTTCACGACTTAGTACACACTGACGTCTGTTGAGGTCTTGAATGGGGATCGTTATAGAAATAACACAGTTGTTTAATGACATCCACTTGAACCAAACAAAACATATAGACGCTGTTGTTGATTGTTAACACACACACACACGTCATGACAGCTCGAAGTCTTTACTTAGACTGACAGAGCTGTGTAATAAAAGACAGACAATTGATTGCCCAACAAGTATCTTAGATAATCTTGTTTGAGCTTGTACAGCTGTTTAACACACACGTCATGACAGCTCGAAGTCTTTGCTTAGACTGACAGACAGAAAGGGGTTAATAAAAATGCAACAAAATAAAAATAAAACAACTGTTTTACATACAATAAAAATTTATTAGGATTAATTAAGTTGTACATATTGATACATAAATGACATACAATTATTACATAATGGCTCTAACGATGCCCGTTAGAGGTTTATATTCCATTACACTGTCATGAATAACCAGACAATAAACACGAGTATTCTTTGGGAAGTTGGCGTGACTCATAAACTCCACCTTAATGTCCACCGTTGAAGACTTGATTGACTCGTTCTGGTGCTGACAGTCAATCACAAATAGAGCTCTGTCTTTAAACTCGTCATAATTCAAGATAGGCTCCGACATGTTTTTATAACAGAAGCTTTTTTGAAAATCTGTATACATGTTATAGGCTTCTGCATATTTCGATTTCTCAAAATCCATATTCATAGATTCATAAGGGTAGCATTCTGAATTTAGAAACACTCGAAGGTCCATCATACCAATGTTATCGAAATAGTCTGACCTCTTCTTCACGTTATCCTTACGATCTGTTTGAAATGCTATAATCACATATCGAGGTCTTTCCAAGTTGGTTGCAGTTTTAACAGCCCACACATCTCTGTTGATATCTCTGAGTGCTGGTAACTCGTATATGTCCCATTTGCGGTAGGCGAGAAATATAGAGGTGTCTTTGGCTATTTTATCCATCAGTTCCAATTTCATTTTATCATTGGGAAATACATGTTTTACCTTTAAAAACATATTGGTTACGGTAATTTTTGCTCGTGCCGTACCTGTGCTGTAATAGCCATTGGAATCGTTTCGACTTCTTGTAAAGCGGAAAGTATGTTTGCCACAGAGAACTCCTTTGAAATGATGAAAGAAACTGAAGAGGAACCAAACAGGTATGAGCATGTGAAACTTGTTATCATTTAAGGTGATGTGCTCCGACGACACATTCAGACCGGCGTTGCTAAGAGATTGGGCTTCATTCTTACTGAACGATAGCAGACTTTTGATGATGGTTGTGGTGTATGGGTCTCGCACTCGTTCCACTTCCTTGTTATTTAACTCATAGGTCATTGATTCAAACAGAGCTGCTCCTCCATTATTTGACAGATAACAAGCACCAGTGGCATTTTGGATTGCTACAGGTTCCAGAGCACCTTCGATTATTAGAGCTGACTCGGCCAGACATACGAACGCATCTTGTTGGTTGATGGCTATTTCAATTTCATCGCTGTTACCAAACGATTTAGTTGGTGAATAGTAAGAGCGCAGCTCTTCTCGATCGATGCCATCATCAAACACGGGTTCTTTGAATATTTCTAGTTTTGACGACATGATAACCCAGGCTTTGCAGGAACTCAATATTATCGGGACGAAGCGTACCCTTTGACGTGTCTGACTCAACTGAATTTGATGTGGTAGATGCACTTGCTTTTATATCCTTGAAGACCAACATACTAAGCAACTTTTATAAGTTTCAAGCGAACAGACACCTCTTCACCTTGAAAGTTGACAGGAACTGAATCTTGGTCGACGATGTCGATGCTTATATTGGAAATCTCTTGCTTGTTCACCGGTAAGTAAATTAAATTTTTAGGTTCTATGTCGATTGCGTAGCCAGGATCAACCATCGGAGCAAACTCATACAGCGTATGTGAGGGTTGTCCGTTATAATAGGAACCAGACACGATATTGGTTTCGATGCGAATCTGTCTAACATCCACTATATCAACAGGTAAATCAGATTCATAAAAGGTGTCCGGCTGAAGAACTTGTTTTGAAAAGCCCAACATTCGCCCAATCGAACCATCAAATTCAAAACTGACATTTGTATAACACTTTAGTCTGCATTTGATGGTGTTCGGATTAGGTCTCAGAATCAGAGCCTGTTGCTTTTGTTCGTGTGTTGCTGTAGCACCAACAAGTTCATTTTGAAGTAACTCTTCCAAGTGTGTTATTTCATAAGCACCGGTGGGTATCGTGATGGTTCGCCAACCGGTTCCTTCTTTTACATGAAATTTGTTTTTACCTTCATAGATGTTGGGTATGTTGTTGTAGGTGTGAAAGCCTATCAAGGCAACAGCATAATTACCATCCAAAACAATTGGTGGATGGTAGTCTGACGACAGATGGGAGCTGCGGTCTTTCAACACAAAGGTGTGCGCCATGACTGATACACACAGGCTACTGTTTCAGTCTTTTATTGCATTGGTTTTTGCAGATACAACCCATAACCGTAGCGCTGTTTCTTGAGATACATGCCTTTGCCCAGTCTCTTGCATTTTGGCTTAAATTTCAAGCCACTCCCTCTCCTACCCATCGCGATGGCTTCCATTGTTTTGTTGTGTCGTTCTTCCTCCTCTAGTTTCTGTTTCGCAGACTTGGCATCGTTCACGGCTTTGGCAATACCTGCAGCACCGCCACCCAGAGCTCCTAGTGCTGACAGCCCACCAAATATAAGAGGCAACAACGGAAGGAAGCCTCCACTTTTAGGTATTGGAATAACTCGAGGTTTCTGCACATTCTTACGTCCACCAATGTTTCTAACGATTGTATGAGCTATATCAAACACGGCGTTCGCTGTTGGAATAAGGTTTCTATCTTTTATAACTTCCTCAATCAGACTTAGTATGTTTTTAAAGGGGACCTTCTTCTTTGGCTTCGAGTTGATTACATAAAACCCCTCATCAAGTTTTCTGTTAACTTTCATGGTGTTTGTAACGCTAGCAACGTTTCAGCAAAACCTGTATCTGTCTTTGTTAATAACAACCCTCACTCTGTGACACCAACATGCATACTGACTGGGTGTCTCACTTGCATTCATATATATATACACACCCAAAAAATATAGTTTAGTTTAAGTTAAGATGCGTACCAGCAAACACGCTTCTGCCTTACCCATTACAAATATAGACGATGTTGTTACGGACACAGCTCAACAACAACTGAGGCATGGTCCTCTCTTTCCAAACACCGTTCGCTGTATCATATGTGGTCCGAGTGGTTGTGGTAAAACTAATGTCATGCTGAGTTTATTGTTTGAAGCAAACGGTTTAAAATTTGATAACGTGTATGTGTATTCAAAGTCTCTGTATCAACCGAAATACAAGATGTTAAAGGAGGTGATGAATGCAACAAAAGGTGTTGGTTACTATCCTTATAGAGAAAACGATGAAATATTAGATCCGGCAGATGCCAAGGACAACTCTGTGTTTATATTTGATGATGTAGCTTGTGACAAACAAGATAAAATAAGAGCATACTTCAGTATGGGCAGACATAAGAATATTGATTCATTCTATCTCTGTCAAACATATACACGAATACCCAAGCATCTGGTACGTGACAACACCAATGTTATTGTGTTATTCAAGCAAGATGAAACCAATTTAAAACATGTGTACGACGATCATGTAACCACCGATATGGACTTTAAACAATTTAAAACTATCTGCCACCAATGCTGGAAAGATAATAAGTATGGTGTGTTGGTGATTGTGAAGGAAAACGATGTACACAAAGGTCGATATAGAAAAGGATTCGATAGATATATATTATTCTAACAATGGTAGACAGGACAGACAGCTGTCTAACACAGCTGTCATACAGGTGTCTAACACAGGTGTCTAACACAGCTGTCTAACACAGCTGTCTAACACAGCTGTCTAACACAGCTGTCTAACACAGCTGTCTAACACAGCTGTCTAAGACAGCTGTCTAACACAGCTGTCTAACACAGCTGTCTAAGACAGCTGTCTAAGACAGCTGTCTAAGACAGCTGTCTAACACAGCTGTCTAACACAGCTGTCTAAGACAGCTGTCTAACACAGCTGTCTAACACAGCTGTCTAAGACAGCTGTCTAACACAGCTGTCTAACACAGCTGTCTAACACAGCTGTCTAACACAGCTGTCTAACACAGCTGTCTAACACAGCTGTCTAACACAGCTGTCTAAGACAGCTGTCTAAGACAGCTGTCTAAGACAGCTGTCTAACACAGCTGTCTAAGACAGCTGTCTAACACAGCTGTCTAAGACAGCTGTCTAACACAGCTGTCTAACACAGCTGTCTAAGACAGCTGTCTAAGACAGCTGTCTAACACAGCTGTCTAACACACCTGTCTAAGACAGCTGTCTAAGACAGCTGTCTAACACAGCTGTCTAACACAGCTGTCTAACAAGACAGCCGGACATCGTGATAAATAAGAAGGCATGTACCGTGACAGAGTCAGTATATGTTAAACCACCACACAACCTGTATCGCTCAAACAAATGATTAGACCGACTGGTAACACCAAAAACAGTTGTAGCACAATGGAAGTGTTGGGTAAGGAAGAGCGAAAAGTTAAGAAAAGGATTTTACAACTTGCTGACAATATTCGAAAAAAACATTTAATGCTTAAACTTAACAGAGCTGAGAATGATGATGCTCTGCAACGTTTATATAAACCACTTGTTGAGCCCCTAAGTGAAATATCTAAAAACACAGCAGCACTGCAGCAGCAACAGCCATCGCAACCACCAAAGGTTGAACAAATCAAAGACGAAGTCGATATACCAGAAACGAAACCCCAAGTACAGTTCCTTAAAGACCATGAAGTTTTTGAAGCTGAACCAAGGGAAGAGGCTGAGGCGACAAGTTCCGATGAGGACATCCCAACATTTGAAGAGCTTGAGGCAGACCTACAAACTGTCACAACCAACCCTGCATATCAAGAATTTTTGGAGCAATATCCTGACCGAGTTCGATATTATGTAGACAAGTATTTTACTGAACCACCGAGGCTTGCTACTATTGATCAAACGTATGGTGCTCGCTACGCTAAAGATACTGGTAGCTGGAGTCTTGGCAACAAACACTTGGACTTTACTGATGCTGAGATTCAACTGGGCCAAAGGAGATACCCGCAAACACAAGGTTTGCTAGAATTGATATTTATGAAAACACCTAGAGGGTATACCTATGATGATCTTCAACACTATAGAGATATTCTAGAAGCAACTAGTGTTCATAAAATGAACTATGATCCTAACGCACGAACCAAGGGTTGTTCCTCTGAAAAGTATCTGACTCTAATAAAACCAGTGATAAATCCACGAGGTCGTAGATCCTCAACACCTCAAGGTTTTGGTTACACCTACGAGGAAGACGATGACGACAGCACCGACAGACATCTTAACAAAAAACAAAAGACTGAACTTAAAACTCAGAGTGATAAGAGCAGCGATAGCAACGGCATGAGCCCAAACAACATCAGCACCAACAACTATATGATACAAAATAACAAACAAATAGCCTATGTGTATTGGAATGACATAAACGAGTTGGTTGACAGACTTAGACTTTTAGTGGCTTCCCAAGTTGCAGGTAATACTGCTCATAACAACGAAATTCAGTCAATCTTGGAAGAACTAAAAGAAGCTAGTGTTATCACCTAGTAAGCCCACAGCCATGAAGAGACACCGACGACAACAACAACAACAGCACCAACGCAACACTGAACCATCTAATGTTAATAATTCTATAAATGTATTCCAACAAAGAGTTTACATACTTGTACTTAGAATCAAATAAAAGTCTTTGTTAAAATTAATGTGTTTTTATTTTGTAATACAATTAAAAAGTATGTCTTAAAGCAATAATATCCTGAACAAACTTATCTTGTGGTACATCTGCTAAAATACATGGATGATGTCATACTTCTAACGACTGTATTCTAGACAAGCTCAAACACGAATAATGTGGGGTTATTGAACAGATATAACACAAGGTCATCAACTGACAGGTTGTTTACCTTTAAGAGGGCCTCTCTCTTGTGTATATTAAACAGATACACAGACAAGCTCAAACAGGATCAAGGTTAACAACTGTAAAACGTTGTTTATCCTTTGTAAGGCCTCTCTCTCTTACATCAGTTTGTTTCCTCAATACAAGAGAGACACTTGTTCAGTATGTGTTAAATCGTGAAACAAGGATGACGTCTCTTGCTGTATGTAAGTACACTCTTATTATTATGTCTGTTTGCATTCAAATAACAAATACAAACATAACCTTACTAAACAATCAGATGATTGGTAATCAACATGTATACGAACACCTAACCTCATATGTAAACAACAACTGGCTTTTGTTTTATATATACAACAGCGAACAAACTTTTAACGTGTGCGTCTGTGGAGCTATTGGTTTAGGGACAGTGTATATCTGAGAAAGCTGTCTATGGCCGATTCGAGGTTCGTGGGTTCAAATCTAAGTTCAGGCGAATGCTTTTCTTTCAAATACACATGCATCTGTCAGTTTAAGCAAAGACTTTGAACTGTCATGACGTGTTTGTTAAACAGCATGTATAAGCTTCAACAATGGCAATCAGTTGTCTGTCTGTCTGTATCCTCAACACAGAAGACACCTGTTCAGTAGTGTGTGTATTAAGCTGTGAAAGAAGGCTGACGTCTCTTGTTGTATGTAAGTACAATCTTGTATTATCTCTGTTTGCATTCAAATAACAAATACATAACCTTAACAAACAATCATATGACTGGTAATCAACACGTGTGTGAACATAACCTTAATAAACAAATACAGACAGTAGTGTGTGTGTACGAACATAACCTTAATCAACAAATACAAACATAACCTTAATAAACAATCAAAATGGCTTGGTAATCAGTCTGTATACGAACACCTAACCTTAATAAACACATACATACATAACCTTAATAAACAATCAGACAGATGGTATTCTTCAAATACACACATGGAGACCTGACTTGTAGATATCTATGGACACACAGTGTCAGACGGAACATCTTACGTCATCACAAGACAGTTAATACCTAACCTGACTTGTGGCTATCTATGGACACAGGTCAGACATCTTGGAACGCTTGTGACGTCATCTCAGGTTAGTTCCATAGAGAGAACCCCGGAGTTGCAGATGTCTCTTACAGGTCAGCCATCTTGGAATGCTTGTGACGTCATCTCAGGTTAGTTCCATAGAGAGAACCCGGGTTGCAACTGTCTATGACAGGTTAGCCATCTTGGAATGCTTGTGACGTCATCTGACAGGTCAGGTGACATTTGACGTTGACACATGTCAGGTCAGGTGACAGCTGACGTTGACAGCTGTCAGGTCAGGTCAGGTCAGGTCAGGTCAGGTCAGGTCAGGTCAGGTCAGGTCAGGTCAGGTCAGGTCAGGTCAGGTCAGGTCAGGTCAGGTCACATACATAACCTTAATAAACAATCAGACAGATGGTATTCTTCAAATACACACATGGAGACCTGACTTGTAGATATCTATGGACACACAGGTCAGACGGAACATCTTACGTCATCACAAGACAGTTAATACCTAACCTGACTTGTGGCTATCTATGGACACAGGTCAGACATCTTGGAACGCTTGTGACGTCATCTCAGGTTAGTTCCATAGAGAGAACCCCGGAGTTGCAGATGTCTCTTACAGGTCAGCCATCTTGGAATGCTTGTGACGTCATCTCAGGTTAGTTCCATAGAGAGAACCCGGGTTGCAACTGTCTATGACAGGTCAGCCATCTTGGAATGCTTGTGACGTCATCTGACAGGTCAGGTGACATTTGACGTTGACACATGTCAGGTCAGGTGACAGCTGACGTTGACAGCTGTCAGGTCAGTGACATTTGACACCTGTCAAATCTGACAGGTCAGCTGTCAACTGTCACAGGTCTGCGCAGGTCAGCGCATGCGCATGACGTCATCGCGCATGCGCAGTAAAAAGTGGAGGGGATGAGCCCAGGTGTCGCCCTATCTACTCCAAATTAATTGTACATAAATGTATCCAGTGCTTCCGAGCAAGACCCAAGCAAATTGAGCACATACTTGGTCATCTACCCTCTGATCGTATTACCCCTAACCATCCTTTAGAAATAGTAGGCTCAGATTTTGCTGGTCCTGTATATATCAAAGCAAATCTCTCTCGCCGCAGCAGTCTGATAAAAGCCTATATTCTCTTGTGCGTTTGCTTTACGACAAAAGCCGTTCATCTAGAGATAGTTTCTAGTCTTTCGACTGAGGCTTTCATTCTCGCTCTAAGGCGTTTTGCAGCAAGGCGCGGCATGCCCGCTAAAATTTACTCCGACAACGGGAAAACTTATTTGGGGGCAAAATCGCACCTTAAAGAGTTAGGCGATTTTCTGTCCTCCCATCAAAATGAATTACATCGTGCATTTGTTAACGAACAATTCAATTGGTACTTCATTTCTCCCTATACACCCCATATGGGTGGATTGTGGGAAGCCGGAATCAAATCCACGAAGCAGCATCTAAAACGCGTTTTAGGCAACACACACCTAAATTTTGAGCAATTTTACAGTCTAATTATTCAGATCGAAAGTGTATTAAATTCACGTCCCCTTTTTTCCCTTTCTTCACATCCTGACGACCTGAATCCACTGACACCTTCACACTTTTTAATTGGGCGTAACTTGACAACTGTGCCGGACCCCGACGTCACCCATTTGCCTCTAAATAGACTTAATGTGTACCAGCACATTCAGTCAAAGGTGCAACATTTTTGGAAGAGGTGGTCCACTGAATATGTTACAGAACTGCAGCGTAGAACGAAGTGGAGAGACAAGGCACACAATATTAAGGCTGGTATCTTAGTTATCATTAAAGACAATAACACTCCCCCAACTCATTGGCATCTGGGGAGAATAGATGCTGTTCACCCAGGAAGCGATGGCGTCGTACGAGTGGTATCCATTAAAACGTCATCTGGGATCATCAAACGCTCAGTCAGACAGATCTGTGCTTTACCGTTCGAAGACACCGAGTACACAAAGTGTGTGGGACTCATGTCATTGTGTAAGTGCAACTGTGCGAACTGTGACGAGACTGAGTGAACTTAAATTTTGACTATTTTATTACCACTTAAGCTTTGTGTATAGTTTTCTCTGTTTTATTGTAACTGTATATTCTTTTCTTTAACTGATTTACATCTGCTGTGTTATTTTAAAACAACCTCTCATGAAAGTCAATGAAAGCATTTATTTTCCAAATACTTTCATGGGGGGGACTATGTTTAGAATATTTATCATACAAGCCAGAATGTAAAAACGGCATCACCGCATTCACTCGACAACAACGCCTGCTCTAAAAGGAATTGGTACCGAGCAGACACTCTCTAAAATGAAGTCATCACGCGAGCTAGTGCATTTACTGGTGCTTAATATGTTTCTTAGTTTTAGTTTGTAGTTTGTGTTATTAAATGTGGTTAATCTAACAGTCGTCTTTATTATCGAACCATAATTACGCAACATGGCTATACTAAATTATTTATACAAACATGTATTGTCTTTCAATGATAAACCGCCGTGTAGAGAAAATATTATAAATCTAATTATTTTTCACCCCATATTGTTGATGAAAAGAAAACTAATTTAATGGTAGAGTAGGTCGAAATGCCTCATAAAATAAATACTAGCAACTATACTTGTAAATGTATTTTATCAGGTAATATGCGTTTATTCCTGATATTATAGTTCCCTGGTTCTGATTATGTTGAAATACTGTAAATAGTAATTAATGTAAGTAACCTTGTAGGACATGAAATTATTTTCTGTGCAAATTTGTGAGTTGTTAGAAAATTTCGTTAAATATGATGTAGATGCAATTGTTGTAAGGCTAACTTTATCGGCAGTCGGATTCCCCCATCCATACCAGTGCTGCGCTATTTTTTAATTAAATGTCAGCTTAGAACTCGCATGGACGAGGGAATCCGACTATTTAATTAAAACAAAGCAATGTTTGGACCGCGCCGATTTTCCTAGAAAATTAGTCAGGAAAATCTGCCCATTGCAAGTAGATTACACATTGCTTTGTTGTAATTAGACAGTCGGATTCCCCCATCCATACCAGTTCTGAGCTGGCTTTAAATTAAATGTCAGCTCAGAACTGGCATGGACGTCAGAATCCGACTATCGAATTAAAACAAACAATGTTTAATTCGATAGTCAGATTTCCACGTCCATGCCAGTTCTAAGCTGACTTATCATTAAAAGCCAGCTCAGAACTGGTATAGACGGGGGAATCCGACTGTCTAATTAAAACAAATCAATGTTTAATCTATTTGTACCGGGTAGATTTTCCTGGAAAATAAGCCAGAAAAATCAGCCCATTCCAAATAGATTAAACACTAATTAGGCAGTCGGATTCCCCCGTCCATACCAGTTCTGAGCTGGCTTTTAATTAAATGTCAGCTCAGAACTGGCATGGACGTGAAAATCAGACTATCTAATTAAAAAAAAGCAATGTTTAATCTATTTAGACCGGGCAGATTTTCCTGGCTAATTTTCCAGGAAAATCTGCCCGGCCCAAATACATTAAACATTGTTTTGTTTCAATTAGATAGTCGGATTCCCACGTCCATGTCAGTTCTGAGCTGACTTAGAGTTAAAAGCCAGCTCAGTACTGGTAAGGACGGGGGAATTTGACTGTCTAATTAAAACAAAGCAATGTTTAATCTATTTGTACCGGGAAGATTTTCCTGGAAAATTAGCCAGGAAAATCAGTCCATTCCAAATAGATTAAACATTAATTAGACAGTCGGATTCCACTGTCCGTAACAGTTCTGATCTGGCTCTATATAAAAGTCAGTTCAGAAGTGGCATGGACGTGGAAATCCGACTATCCAAGTAAAACAAAGCAATGTTTAAATGTCCAAATAGATTAAACATTGCTTTGTTTTAATTAGATAGTCAGATTCCCACGTCCATGCCAGTTCTGAGCTGACTTATAATTAAAAGCCAGCTCAGACTGGTATGGACGGGGGAATTCGACTGTCTAATTAAAACAAAGCAATGTTTAACACTTTCGCTGCGGGAATTATTAGCATAATTCCACCGTGTACCGAAGTAGTAACTTTCTTAAAGGTAAGTAAATTTTTCTCCAGTGACTTAAATTAGAACAAATTAAACTGAGTTTGTCGAGTATTGGTTTGATCTTTTCTAACACGCGCATTTGCGCTGTCCGCATATCTATAAGAATTTATTGCAATAATGCGGATAGCGCTCATGTGCGTCCTCTCTAATAATCACTTTACTCATATAAAACATGCTTTTAATTGCATAAAATAATATATCTCATCTATTATGCAGGTGTGGTTGCTTTCCATGCTTATTACCATGGCTGGGAACACAATATAGATTCTTGATGATTCGAATGCTGCTTGTGAGTTCATCATCATCGTTGCGTGTTATAATCCACTGTTAGGATTTGGTTGGGTAGTTCCATAGACCAATAGGTTTCGTTTTCGACATTATACGGAATCGGGGTGACTTTTATTAGCATAAATTGCGTTACCTCTGTCATTGTGAAGTAGCTGTACAGATGAATATATTTCTCACTGTGACCAATTTCTGAATGAAGTATCGGGTATGAAATAATCTCCAGATGCTGTGGTAGTTTTCTCGTTGCTGTCGTCATGATTTGATCAATGTGTGTCGGTGAAAGAAGGTCGTAAATATTGGCTTCGTTCACATGTATGTTTTGCAAGCTTATATAATGATGAGTAAGTTCATCTAGAAATCGATCAATATGTGAATCTTTAATGAATTATCTACTGCTTTGTACCAAGGCTTCATGTGGTTAATGGCTTCCAGACCTTTTTTTTTTCCCTCAGGGCTCGTCCGCGGCCTTGCCGCCCCGATAGCACCGCAACCCTTGGTTGATTGTGCATACCCCTAGTCTTACTCCACCCATTCCAATGCCTTGAACTAGTCTGCACAGCGATTGGTAGGGTGAAGTTTTATATTGCTCTGTCTCCGGTCTAGAGTGACCGTAGATCAGTTGTCTTTTCCGGTCCAGAGCTATACACTCGCACAAGATGTGCTGGGCTGATTCCTCCCCCTCGCCGCAGAGTCTGCATGCGAGGTCCCCTTCGAACCGCCCCATTTTATGTAGGTGTTTCTTGACGGCCATGTGTCCCGTCAAGAGACCTGTTGTGTTTCTGAGCTGTCCTCTGCTAAGGTTTAGCAGCTCCACAGCTCTCTTTGAACTGGGTCCGTCAATTATTGACTTCCCATGTCTGAGCCCTGGACAGTCCGCCCAGTACACCTTGTGTTGGTTTCTGACCCAGGACTTAATGGCTCCCCTGGCAGTGCTCTTTGACACGCCCAGAGCCGGTTCTGGTCCCATAAATGGTTCTGCTGACCCTCTCTTCGCGAGACTGTCAGCTTCTTCATTGCCTTTGACCCCTGAGTGACCCGGCACCCAGATGAGGGTCACCTCATTCTGCCCAGCCAGGTCGCTCGTCTCGTCTCGGCACTCACTCACCAGCCAGGAATTTACCCGTGGGCTACTTAGTGCCTTAAGGGCTGCCTGGCTGTCTGTGGCTATGAGGATCCGCTTGTTGGTGTAGCCCCTCCTCTTGTTCTCCCGCACACAGTGCAGGATGGCGTACATCTCGGCCTGAAACACCGTTGCATGGGCTCCGAGGGAAATACTGTGACTTACCCTCGGTCCTTCCGAGTAAACACCTGCCCCCGTCCCACGCTCCCCGCCAGATCCGTCCGTGAACCAGACGAGCGCGTCCCGTGGTATGCCCGGCGTCTCCTCCCGCCATGCCCCACGATCAGGGATTTCCACTGTGAAGTTGTTTTCCCTGCACATTCGCGGGCTCGCGAAGTCTGACCTCATTTCAAGCATGGGTTCCTTCACGATCTCCTGAATTTTGCAGTGGCCCCTGAAGCCTGGGTTGATCTTCAGTCTACCATTGCAGGCTAGTCTGTATAGTCCTAGCCTGGCCTCTCCCATAATAACTAAGTGTAGGGGGGGTAGATCCAGCAACACCTCCATGGCGGCTGTTGGGGTTGAAGACATGGCCCCTGTGATGCCTAGGCAAGCCATCCTTTGGATCTTGCCTAGTTTTTGTTTGGCATTGGATTGTGTCACCTTAGGCCACCAGACCAGTGCCGCATATGTTAACGATGGTCTGACCACCCTTGTGTACAGCCAGTGGGCCATACTAGGTCTTAGTCCCCACGTTTTTCCATATAGCCGCCTAGTGACGGCTAAGGTCATGACTGCCTTACGCAGTATTTTTCCAATGTGACCATTCCAGGTTAGCTTAGAGTCCAATACGACCCCAAGATATTTTACCTCCCTGGCCATTGGAACGCTCCTACCGTACAGAGTGAGAGTTCTGTGGCTTTCACACTTCCTCCTCCTCGTAAACGGCACGACGGTTGCTTTCTCGGGGCTCACCCCGAGCCCTTGATCAACCGTCCACCCTTCCACCACTTTCAGTGCAGTCTGCATACGCTCCCACACTGCCTGTGTGACCTTTCCTCGGACTATGATGACAATGTCGTCCGCATAGCCCTGTACCTCGTACCCCCTCCCGAGAGCCTCCCCAGCAGGCCGTCCACGACTAGACACCAGAGCAAGGGAGACAGAACGCTCCCCTGCGGACACCCCGCCGCGACCCCCGCCAGCAGAGTCCCTCCCGCGAGTGAGGTGAACACCGCCCTGTCCCTGAGCATGGAACCGATCCACCTGCAGCAGGTCTCCTCTATTCCACGCTCCCGGGCAGCTGCCAGAACCGCTCCGAACGAGGTGTTGCTAAAGGCCCCCTCTATGTCTAGGAAGGCCCCCAGCGCCACCTCCTTGTTCTCCAGCGTATTCTCCAGTTTCAGCACCAGTTGGTGCAGTGCTGTTTCTGTTGAGAATCCTGCTCTGTATGCATATTGTCCGCAGTGTAGAGGATATGCTTCCAGTACACCGCCCCTAATGTGCCGGTCGAGCAGTTTTTCCACTGTTTTCAGCAAGAAGGACATGATACTTATTGGCCTCAGGGACTTTGCCTGGTCTGTTGGACGCCCAGGTTTAGGAATAAATACAACCCTGGCCAGTCTCCATGCCCTCGGAATGTACCCCAGAGCCAGGCTGGCCCTCATAATGAGGGTAAGCACCGGCGCCAGTATATCTATCCCCTGTTGGAGCATGATGGGCATTATTCCATCAAATCCCGGCGATTTGTATGGCTTAAAGCTGTTAATGGCCCATCTGATTTTGCTCCAGGTAACCACCTCTTTAGCGACTGTCCAGTCTACTCTAGATGCCCGCCTATAAGGCGCCTCTATATCTGAGTGTTCCCAGTCCGGAGGTGATTGGTTTATTATGTTACAGCCGGGGAAGTGCGTCTGGAGTAAAATTTCCATAGTTTCCTCCCCCGAGCTTGTAAAGCCTCCCGTGGGTGTTCTAAGGGAGCCTATGTTAGTCTGAGGGCCCTTAGACAGGATCTTGTGTAGTCGAGCACTCTCGGACGTGTTTTCCACTTCTTCGCAGTGCCTCCTCCACGACTCCTTCTTGGCGTCCCTCAGTCTTTTGTTATAGGTCGATAGGGCCTGTCTATATTCATCCCATGCTCCCGACCTTTTGGCCGCGTTAAACAGCTTACGAACCTGCGTCCTCCTTTGCCTGAGGCCCTCGTTCCACCATGGGACGTTCCTGGTGGACACCCTCATTTTCAGGGGGCAGTTGGCGTTATAGGCCGAGGTAATTGCGTCTCGCAATTGGACTGCTGCAATCTCGAGGTCTATTGAATCCCTTATGGCACTCTCAACCCCCCGCAGTTCCACAGCTAGGTCTGCCCTGTAGGCTTCCCAGTCCGCCTTGCGGGGGTCCCGGTACCATACCGTTTCTCTTTCGACTTTGGCGATTTCAAACCGGATGTATCTGTGGTCTGAGCTACTCACTTCCCCAGACACAGCCCAGCTTTTAACAAAGTCACCCAGAAACTGGGTGGAAACTGTTATGTCTAAAACTTCCTCACGCCGTGTTGTGACGAATGTCGGTTTATTACCTCTATTCAATATGTCTAAATTAAATTTCATAAAGAATTGTAAAAGTGCCTCACCCCTAGAGTTTGTGTCCGAGCTACCCCACAACTCATGATGCGCATTCGCATCCATGCCGATGATGGTCTGCCATCCACCTGCTCTGCTACCCACCATCAGCTGCTCCAATTCGTTGGGTGGAGGAGGGTCCGTGCTGTCCCCTGGCAGATAGGCTGACGCGACAGTAATGTCCCTCAGCCCATCCGCTCCTCCACATCGGATTTTGATCGTTGCCAGGTCCCTGGAACAGAAATTCATTAGAGGGAGAAACTCTATCCCTTCCCTGACAAAAATGCAGGCCCTCGGATTCTCGCTGGACCTGCTGTAGATGAGCTTTCCAGTAGCTCCGCCGAGTCCCTTGATCTCTCCTTTGTAGGAGTACGGTTCCTGGATGAGGGCCACATCCGTGTTCCTCAGAGCCATTAGTAGTCCGGCCGTGGCTGCCCTACTGTGTTGGAGGTTGACCTGAAGGAACCTAAGTCCCATTAACCCTTAATTGCTTCCCCAGTGGGCGGAAGCTAACCCTTCCCATGCCCCAGAATGCCTTGAAGGCGGTTCCTTCAAGGGCTCTGTAAGATGTCGGGTCGATCGAGAAGGCGAGCGTCTGTCCTTTCTCCTCTGCCTTCCTGCTTAGAACCGACCAGTGTTGCGTCCCCAGTTCAGGGTTCTGGATCTTAAGTCTGCTGATCACCGTCTCCTGCAGGACGGTGTCAGGGATCCGTACGAGAACCTTGCGTCTCTTTGGTAGTTCCTTGGGCTCGACGGCTGTCAAGTCCGCCCCCTCCCAAATCTGACCGAGGCCCCCGATCGTTTTCCGCAGCCAGTCCCGCGACTGCGGGCCGGGACAGGTTGTCCAGAGGATGCCCCCCGTCAGGCGCGTCCGGTGGAACTGAGGCGGGCTCTCCCCTTCCTGAAGAGAGTCCACTGCAGCTACCACCGCAGCCTGGATCAGGTCCGCCTTCCCCTGGTCTAGCGTGACCTCAGGATGGCGTCTGTCAATCACCGCCATCCCGAGGCCCTCCGCAGCCTCCCTGTAAGAGCCAGTCTGCGCCGGTGTTCCGGCCTTAGTTCCTTTGGGAGGTCTGTCTGTAGTAGGCGTGCTAGAGCCAGAGCGCGGCGTCTTCCGACTCGCACTCTCCTCTTGCGCCTTTACAGGCACCCTGGCCCTTTTGGAATGTCTGTCTGTAGTGGGCGTGCTAGAGTTCGAGCGCGTCCTCTTCTGACCCTCACTCCCCTCTTGCGCCTTTACAGGTTTCTCGACCGTCCAGGTCCCGGCCGCCATTTTTTGCGCCCTCCGGAGCTTCTTTCTTTGCGCCCCGGAAAGACGCTTGGACTGCCGGGGCAGTCCCTCTACTCTAACAGTAGAGTCCTCACTGGTGGAGGGGCCCCCGGAGTCCGCGGAGCTCGCCGCCCTCCGGTGGGACCCAGCCTCCAGCTTGGGTGTCGGGGACAGGTCTCTGGCCGAAGCTACCCCCTGATCCCCCGTATCTACGCCGGTCGTGGGACCTCCAGAGTCCGCTGCCGCCCCCTGGCTCGTCTCCGTTTCCGGGAGAGACTCAAGGCACAAGTCTGTAGCCGGAGCCACTCCTCGAGCCTCATTGGTTTTGGTTTTATATGTATTTATAATCTTCATGTTGTTCCCACGAGAATGGGGGAAATACTGTCCACACCATCAGAACCCCCTGTGTGGTGCAAGGCGGGTTACTCTGGAGGGTTGCCTGGTACTCCAGAGGTTCCGTTCACGACACCATCGCCCTGGTGCCATCCATCCATAGGCACGGGTCACGTGACACCGTAGATTGGGGGAGTTTAGTTCGACCTCCTTGTCTAGATCCGTCATGTTTAGTTATTAGCAGGGTCACCTCGTGCAGGATGCGGATTTTTACCGCGCATGACGGTCTTGGGGAAAGCTTCATCGGGAGTTTATGTTGTTATTTCCACTTCCTCAGCTTGCCCCCTGGAGTCCTTTGGCCCGCGACTCCTTAACCCCGCTTCCAGACCTTGGTTCAGTTTGGACTTGAACTGCCTTAGTGTGTGGTTTATCCTCTTCTCTGTATCATTGAATCTTGATAGTGATTGCAGCATCAGCCACGTTTGATGATGCGATTCTCGAGTTTTCAATTTATTTAGGTAATGTAATTCGATTGTTTATTTAATTTGTTTAATGTAAACAGATTGTATTCTTTTTTGTTGCAATATTCACAAGTCCTAATATAATCTTTAATTTCCTTTCTCACCTTTGGAAAAGAGAATTTGTCTTTCATCTCTGTATAGGTCTCATCCAAAGTTCGATGTCGCTTTTTAGTTTTATGAGAAAACATGATTTGGTCTCTAATCTCTGATGCTGTTTTTAATTCTCCCAAATTGGGTATTTTTGCCTCACAATTATTAGTTGTATTGGAATTTGTGATTTTTATGGGGTTTGCTTCTATACTGCTCTGTTTATTAATGGCGAAATTTTATTTATTATTAAAATTAGATGTCTCTACTTTAGGTTTTGTTTTGCTTATTATATGTTTTTCCGTATTTAACCCAGTTTTTCCCGTGTTATCGTATTGGGCTAACAGAGCTAGCTGCTCTTAAAAGTCAGTTTGAAGACAAATTGAAGGATGAAACTTCTCAAGTGCTGCATGATATTGATTTACCATAGATAAAGATCTAAGTAAGATACTGAATCCGCTGGACACTAAGATCTCAGCTCTACAAGCTAAGTGGAAACTTTACATTCAACACCATGAAACGTATAACATTTGAACCATCTGATACAAAAAAGCAAATTTTTGATGAATTATATACACCTGCAAGAATAAGTTTTAATCGTAGCCGTACAATAATCAATGTTTAAATGATTTGTGGTTGATTGGTTTAGCTGAATTACAGACAACTAGAAAGAAACATCTTGTTACAAGTACAGTTTAATGGTTATCAATTGTTTTTCAAAATATGTGTGGACTCGCCCTCTTAAATCTAAAAATGATGAATAGGTGACTAAAGCTATGGCTGATATTTAAGCTAATAGTACAGCACCCTCTAACATTCATTCTGATCTTGGGTTAGAACTCTAACTTTAACGCATTTATGAAAAAATACAACATTAATCACTATAGCACTGATAGTGATTAATTATGACATATATTCCACTCATGGTGGTATACGTATCTTGAAAGAGAAGATATATAATAATTTCAACTTGGTTTGTTTCTACAGGTGGCTTAATACACTACCTGACGTCGCTGCTGCTTACAACTCTGCTGTTCATCGACAGCTGGTGACTTAGTAAATAACAACATACGTTACATTAATTGTTGAGTCAGTGACGTTTCTGGAATATATCAGTAATGACGAAAATTTGTTTGTCATGTGACACAAATCACCCAATCATTTAACTTTTAATGAATTTCGCACAGACGTTACTCCGGTTGTCACTGCGGAGCGTCTATTACAGGTAACCAGCCGTAAACTTCACGCTTGTTTTTTCTCTCGTGACTTATGGATCCAGTATCCGCCCTACCCTTGTTGCTAGACACCAAATCCCATTCCCTCCAGGTTGAGACTACCTACTAAACTCTCCCTTGAAAACTAGAGAGGTGGCGGAAACCACTTGCTGGCATTGGTTCACCACGTCCCTAACTCTTGTTGTTTTAAAAACTTCTACTTCCTGTCTTTATCCTCCTTTGACATTATGTAATGAGATTTGTTTTAAACTTGCACATGTTGTATAATATCATGTTGAAAATTGCCATCCAATATAGTTTGTGACAAAAAGGTTTTTACAAATTAAAAATGTGTAAATTTTCAGATAACCGGAATAAAGAGTCATCCATGATGCTATCTGTTAACCCGACATCCACTGCATGATGTCCTAGTTTGATTAGTTTCTTTTTTTGATCAGGAGCTACTTGTAACTTTCAAGGAACCAAATCATGCTTTTAAATTAAAATTTACCTAGATCTAATCTGAAATAGGGATGGCAATAATGTGTACTACTGGCCGATAGCATCGTTCATCTCAGTAAGAAATTTCACTGGTGCTAATTTACTTGCAACAATGTTGGTCATAACAGCTGCAGTATCAAGTTTTCCTGAGAATCTTAGGAGGAAATACCGATTAAATCTTTTGATTTAAATCATCTTTATTAGCAAACGTCTGTTAAATATTAGCCTCGTGTTTTAAGAATGGCAGATCTGTATAGTCTTTTTGGACTTTAGATATTGTGGTATCAACAAAATCCATGTCAGCAAAAGTTTTTTTGTATTTGCGTTACGAGTATACGCTATTTGATGTGTATCTACTCCTTGATATACTTTTCGAGAGTAATTGATGTTTACGTAACACTAGTTAAAACAAAATGATTTGCAGACTGAATGCAATTTTTCAATCATCGAAAATTTTTTTCATTCACACAATCTGAAAGTTCAATAGGTTCTAACTTACCCTATGTTCTTGTAAATCAACATCATAATGGACTTTTCGGAACCATTTGTCTTTGAACAACTTTAAAAACATTAATCTGCTTTTTTATTTTACCTCCTTCATTTCTTCAATAATTCATTTAATTTCATTGTTATGGGCGCTAATACCAATATAACCGGTTATCCGCGGCATCCCAGACGGTGCGGATGCGGTGGTTAATCTACAGTTTGGCATTCGTCAACAATTTCTGCGGAATTTCGTCATTACTGATATATTCCAGAAACGTCACTGACTCAAAAATTAATGTAACGTATGTTGTTATTTACTAAGGCACCAGCTGTTCGATGAACAGCAGAGTTGTAAGCAGCAGCGACGTCAGGTAGTGTATTAAGCCACCTGTAGAAACAAACCAAGTTGAAATTTTTATATATCTTCTCTTTCAAGATACGTATACCACCATGAGTGGAATATATGTCATAATTAATCACTATCAGTGCTATAGTGATTAATGTTGTATTTTTTCATTAATGCGTTAAAGTTAGAGTTCTAACCCAAGATCAGAATGAATGTTAGAGGGTGCTGTACTATTAGCTTAAATATCAGCCATAGCTTTAGTCACCTATTCATCATTTTTAGATTTAAGAGGGCGAGTCCACACATACTTTGAAAAACAATTGATAACCATTAAACTGTACTTATAACAAAAGGTTTCTTTGTAGTTGTCTGTAATTCAGCTGAACCAATCAACCACAAATCATTTAAACCATTGATTATTGTACGGCTACGTTTAAAACTTATTCTCGCAGGTGTATATAATTCAACAAAAATTTGCTTTTTTGTATCAGGTGGTTCAAATGTTATACGTTTCATGGTGTTGAATGTAAAGTTTCCACTTAGCTTGTAGAGCTGAGATCTTAGTGTCCAGCGGATTCAGTATCTTACTTACATCTTTATCTTTGGTATATCAATATCATGCAGCACTTGAGAAGTTACATCCTTCAATTTGTCTTCAAACTCACTTTTAAGAGCAGCTAGCTCTGTTAGCCCAATACGATAACACGGGAAAAACTGGGTTAAATACTGAAAAACATATAATAAGCAAAACAAAACCTAAAGTAGAAACATCTAATTTTAATAATAAATAAAATTTCGCCATTAATAATCAGAGCAGTATAGGAGCAAACCCCATAAAAATCAAAAATTCCAATACAACTAATAATTGTGAGGCAAAAATACCCAATTTGGGAGAATTAAAAACAGCATCAGAGATTAGAGACCAAATCATGTTTTCTCATAAAACTAAAAAGCGACATCGAACTTTAGATGAGACCTATACAGAGATGAAAGACAAATTCTCTTTTCCAAAGGTGAGAAAGGAAATTAAAGATTATATTAGGACTTGTAAATATTGCAACAAAAAAGAATACAATCTGTTTACATTAAACAAATTAAATAAACGATGGAATTACATTACCTGAATAAATTAAAAACTCGAAAATCGGATCATCAAACGTGGCTGATGCTGCAATCACTATCAAGATTCAATGATACAGAGAAGAGGATAAACCACACACTAAGGCAGTTCAAGTCCAAACTGAACCAATGTCTGGAAGTCATTAACCACATGAAGCCTTGGTACAAAGCAGTAGATAATAATTCATTAAAGATTCACATATTGATCGATTTCTAGATAAACTTACTCATCATTATATAAGCTTGCAAAACATACATGTGAACCAAGCCAATATTTACGACCTTCTTTCACCGACACACATTGATCAAATCATGACGACAGCAACGAGAAAACTACCACAGCATCTGGAGATTATTTCATACCCGATACTTCGGTCAGAAATTGGTCACAGTGAGAAATATATTCATCTGTACAGCTACTTCACAATGACAGAGGTAACGCAATTTATGTAATAAAAGTCACCGCGATTCAGTATAATGTCGAAAACGAAACCTATTGGTCTATGGAACTACCCAAACCAATCCTAAGAGTGAATTATAACACGCAACGATGATGATGAACTCACAAGCAGCATTCGAATCCTCAAGAATCTATATTTGTGTTCCCCAGCCATGGTAATAAGCATGGAAAGCAACCAAACCTGCATAATAGATGAGATATATTGGTATACCAGAGGGAAGACAAAACCACGTGTCCAATCCATCACCAGAAGTCAAGTCGACAATCTGGAAACAACTGCACACTAGAAACTCATTGATGTTAATCAATCCACGAGAATCTAGAATTGCAATCATATGTAACGGCTAAAGGGAAGAAGTTACGATGAAGTAGTATGGCATAATATCCATCTCCCAAGACTGTATCATCAAGGCAAAAAGTATGGTTCTAACTCCCAAGCAGATATTGGGGGGGGGGGTCATACCTAGGGTTGGGAATATATCATACTCTTATTCTGATTGTTATAATTAGTGAAATAGATATTATAATGTTAATCAATACAGTTAAGAAACATTAAAGTAAAGCAATGTCAAGTAGATAATAGGCCAAGGCCGTCACATTGAATTGATATCATCACTTGGCGTATTTACAAACAAATACACCAGTGTGTTGATACAGATTGAAATGTTATATGTTGCAAATTCCGCTGTGAACTGCTGACAATGTTTATTTGTTGTTGAGAATTAAATAAATCTAGATATATAAATGTTTGTAAATATGAGAAGAGAGACTTGGGGTATAATTAGTAAAAAAAACATTGTTATAATATGGTTCTCTAGTTGTAGTTTAAATTCAGTGCTCACCAGCACCCCACAAAACGACTCCTCCCCTCCCACGTTAATGTGCTCAAATAAGAGCGAAACTAGTATATGTTTTCAGTAAGCATCATGCTACATACAATACAATGTTGAAGGAGGGCCATTTTTGTTACTGCATACCTCCTTGCTATTTGTGTAATATTTTCAAATACTATAGAAGCGTGTTTTTCCAGTTAATAACTAAAGCCCAGAGCGAAAAAAAATTGCTTTATTTTGATTGGAGCAGTCGACGCAGATAAAGCATTAAAGTTACATTGATTACATGGCACTGCAGGTTAAACTTATCCACCTCAGCAAAGTTATACAGAAATCATTATTACAGTCGATTGCCCTAAAGAAAAAGATCCTGGTACTATAAAGAAAATGGGAAACGTATCAATTACCAAATCTGAATAATTTAACGAAAGGCTTGTGGTCCATCAAAACATCCTCAAACGCTGAACGACCTAGCTTTTTTATTGTGATATTGCAAACGGATCGATCGAATAACGTTGGAAGGCATATAGAAACATGACTGAATTTGAGGCTCATATGTTGGTAGATAACACCAACCTTTGGATTACAAAACTTTCGAATAATATCCCATGTATTTACTCCAAGTACAGGGAATCCAAAAATCAATCTACGGTAGATATCAAATTGGAAATGGAAACCAACTTTCCAATCACAAAAAATATTATTTTTTAATTATACATGATTGCATCATCTAGTATGCCCCACTCTCCAACATCGTGCCCTATATAATGTAGCTATAAGGGTGCTGTAATTACTCTCAAGTTGAGGTTGGTAGTCGTCAATACTCAGGGTGTTGACTGCCTGAATTTACACCTAAAGAATTTGTGATTTATAGTGGTTTCCAAACTGAGCATTGTGTGTTTAAACCACATACACCGCTATATACTGCCTGCAGTCATAATCAAGCAATTGTATCGGAATTTTGTTATATGTCTGATACAAGTAGAAACTGTTATTATTTTTATGTCTACCAATACAAAAATAGGATATTATTTTGTCATGCTTATCACAGGCTACAACATCAAAAATTAAATTGCTCTTTGTATCTGCTGGATCTATTATCTCTTCGTTTTCACTTTCGTAGCATACAACATCTCCTTTAGAATGTTTAACTTATTTGGAATGGGCAGATTTTCCCTGCTAATTTTCTAGGAAAATCTGCATAGATTAAACATTGCTGTGTTTTAATTAGATAGTCGGATCCCCGTCCATGCGAGTTCTGAGCTGACATTTAATTAAAAACCAGCACTGGTATGGACCGAGGAATCCGACTGTCTAATTAAAACAAAGCAATGTTTAATCTATTTGGAATGGACGGATTCTCCTGGCTAATTTTCCAGATAAATCTGACCGTCCAAACAGATTAAGCATTGCTTTGTTTTAATTAGATATTAGGATTCCCACACCCATGCCAGTTCTGAGGTGACTTTTAATTAAAAGCCAGCTCAGAACTGGTATGGACGGGGGAATTCGACTGTCTAATTAATGTTTAATCTCGTTCGAATGGGCAGATTTTCCGCCGCGGATTCCGCCGTCCTTACCAATTCTGAGCTGGATCTTAATTAAAAGTCAGATCAGAACTGGCATGGACGGGGGAATCCGACTAGCTCATTAAAACAAAGCAATGTTTAAATCTATTTGGACCGGGTGGATTTTTCTGGAAAATTAGCCAGGAAACTTGTCATCCATATTATTCAACTTGTCTTACTGAATTCCCATTCATTGTGTAAGAAATATTCTGGCAGAAAAATGACATTGCAATTAGATTAATTAGATTATTAAATTATTAGATATTAAAATTTGCCCATTCCAAATAGATTAAACATTAATTAGACAATCGGATTCCCCCGTCCATGCCAGTTCTGAGCCGGCTTTTATTTAAAAGTCAGCGCAGAACTGGCATGCATGTAGGAATCCGACTATCTAATTAAAACAAAGCAATGTTTAATCTATTTGGACCGGGTAGATTTTCCTGGAAAATTAGCCAGGAAACTTGTCATCCATATTATTCAACTTGTCTTACTGAATTCCCATTCATTGTGTAAGAAATATTCTGGCAGAAAAATGACATTGCAATAGCTCAGACAGGCAGTATTAGAAAAAATGTTACCAGAACGGTCAGCGTCACACCAAATAAGAAAAAATACAATTAGTATGGAACAAATGCCTACCAAAATCCAGGGGACAAATGAAAAGGGCAAAACTCTCCGAAAACAATGTCGCGCATGCGCCCAAAAAATGGCAGAAAAGACACAACGTACCATTGTGTAGCGTTCCTTGGAAATCGAGGACTGTGTTTAGGCACATGTTTTCTAAATTACCATAAGACATACTGTAATAAGATTTTATAAATAAAGAAAAGACATTTTTTTGTTAGTTTTTAGAATATTTCTCTTTTTATATGTATTTTATGCAATTAAAAGCATGTTTTATATGAGTAAAGTGATTATTAGAGAGGAGGCACATGCGCGCTATCCGCATTATTGCAATAAATTCTTATAGATATGCGGACAGCGCAAATGCGCGTGTTAGAAAAAATCAAACCAATACTCGACAAACTCAGTTTAATTTGTTCATACCACCTTCCCAACTAATCGTTTTCTTACTGGCTTTCTTGTTTCTACAGAATTGTATTTTTTGGCTTTCCTTCTCGTTAAGATAATGAAAGATACTAGAATTATGAGTAAAGTGATTATTATCTCCAAAAAATAGGACGCACATGCGCGCATTCCGCATTATTGCGTAAATTTTTATAAATATGCGGACGGCGCAAATGCGCGTCTTAGAAAAAATCAAACCACTACTCGACAAACTCAGTTATATTTGTTCTAAATTAAGTCACTGGAGAAAAATTTACTTACCTTTAAGAAAGTTACTACCTCCGTACACGGTGGAATTATGCTAATAATTCCCTCAGCGAAAGTGTTAAACATTGCTTTGTTTTAATTAGACAGTCGAATTCCCCCGTCCTCACCAGTGCTCATCTGGCTTTAAATTAAAAGGCAGCTCAGAACTGGCATGGACGTGGGAATCCGACTATCTATTTAAAACAAAGCAATGTTTAATCTTATTGGAATGGGCAGATTTTCTTGGCTAATCTTCCAGGAAAATCTGCCCGGTCCAAATGGATAAAACATAGCTTTGTTTTAATTAGATAGTCAGATTCCCACGTCCATGCTAGTTCTTAGCCGGTTTTTAATAAGAATCCTGCTCAGAACTGGTATTGACGGGGGAATACGACTGTCTAATTAAAACAAAGCAATGTTTAACCTATTTGGAATGGGCACATTTTCCTGGCAAATTTTCTAGGAAAATCTGACCGTCCAAACAGAATAAACATTTGCTTTGTTTTAATTAGATATTAGGATTCCCACGCCCATGCCAGTTCTGCGATGACTTTTAAATAAAACCCAGCTCAGAACTGGTATGGACGAGGAATTCGACTGTCTAATTAATGTTTAATCATTTTGGCATGGGCAGATTTTCTTGGCTAATTTTCCAGGAAAATCTGCCCGGTCCAAATAGACTAAACATTGCTTTATTTTAATTAGATAATCGGATTTTCACGTCCATGCCACTTCTGAGCAGACTTTTAATTAAAAGCCAGCTCAGAACTGTTATGTACGTGGGAATCCGACTGTCTAATTAATGATTAATCTATTTGGAATGGGCTAATTTTTCTGGCTAATTTTCCAGGAAAATCTGCCTGGTACAAATATATGAAACATTTCTTTGTTTTAATTGGACAAACGGATTCCTTCGTCCATACCTGTTCTGAGCTGGCTTTTAATTATAAGTCAGCTCAGAACTGACATGGACGTGTGAATCTGACTATCTAATTAAAACAAAGCAATGTTTAATCTATTTGGAATTTTAAACATTGCTTTGTTTTACTTGGATAGTCGGATTCCCACGTCCATGCCACTTCTGAACTGACTTTTATATAAAGCCAGATCAGAACTGTTACGGACGGTGGAATCCGACTGTCTAATTAATGTTTTATCTATTTGGAATGGGCTGATTTTCCTGGCTAATTTTCCAGGAAAATCTTCCCGGTACAAATAGATTAAACATTACTTTGTTTTAATTAGACATTCAGATTCCCCCGTCCTTACCAGTATTGAGCTGGCTTTTAACTATAAGTCAGCTCAGAACTGGCATTGACGTCGGAATCCGACTATCTAATTGAAACAAAGCAATGTTTAATGTATTTGGACCGGTCAGATTTTCCTGGAAAATTAGCCAGGAAAATCTGCCCGGTCTAAATAGATTAAACATTGCTTTGTTTTAATTAGATCATCTGATTCTCACGTCTATGCCAGTTCTGAGCTGACATTTAATTTAAAGCCAGCTCAGATTTGGTATGGACGGGGGAATCCGACTGCCTAATTAGTGTTTAATCTATTTGGAATGGGCTGATTTTTCTGGCTTATTTTCCAGGAAAAGCTACCCGGTACAAATAGATTAAACATTGATTTGTTTTAATTAGACAGTCGGATTCCCCCGTCTATACCAGTTCTGAGTCGGCTTTTAATGATAAGTCAGCTGAGAACTGGCATCGACGTGGAAATCTGACTATCGAATTAAACATTGCTTTGTTTTAATTCGATAGTCGCATTCCGACGTCCATGCCAGTTCTGAGCTGACATTTAATTTAAAGCCAGCTCAGAACTGGTATGGATGGGGGAATCCGACTGTCTAATTACAACAAAGCAATGTTTAATCTACTTGCAATGGGCAGATTTTCCTGACTAATTTTCTAGGAAAATCGGCGCGGTCCAAACATTTCTTTGTTTTAATTAAATAGTCGGATTCCCTCGTCCATGCGAGTTCTGAGCTGACATTTAATTAAAAGATAGCGCAGCACTGGTATGGACGGGGGAATCCGACTGCCGATAAAGTTAACATTACAGCAATTGCATCTACATCATATTTAACGAAATATTCTAACTTACAAATTTGCACATAAAATAATTTCATGTCCTACAAGGTTACTTACATTAATTACTATTTACAGTATTTCAACATAATCAGAACCAGGAAACTATAATATCAGGAATAAGCGCATATTACCTGTTAAAATACATTTACAAGTATAGTTGCTAGTAGTTATTTTATGAGACATTTCGACCTGCACTACCATTAAACAAGTTTTGTTTTTATCAACAATATGGGGTGAAAAATAATTAGATGTATATTATTTTCTCTACACGGCGGTTTATCATTGAAAAACAATACATAGTTGTATAAATGATTTAGTACAGCCACGATACCCATAATATTACACATTTCTCTAGCATTACCTATTCCTCTTCATCCTCATTTATTTTGTTTTCAAACGACACGGGCACAACTTTTATTCACTCGCATGAATAAGTTATTGAACTTAGTCCAACGATAGTGAATCTAGTAGTAGTTTCCCATTTTCTATATGGTACCAGGATCTTTTTATTTAGGGCAATCAACTGTAATAATTGTTTCTGTATAACTTTGCTGAGGTGGATAAGTTTCACCTGCAGCGCCATGTAATCAATCTAACTTTAATGCTTTATCTGCGTCGACTGCTCCAATCAAAATAAATCCATTTTTTTCGCTCTGGGCTTTAGTTATTAACTGGAAAAACACGCTTCTATATTATTTGAAAATATTACACAAGTAGCAAGGAGGTATGCAGTATCAAAAACTGCCATCCTTCAGCATTGTAGTGTATGTAGCATGATGCTTACTGAAAATATATACTAGTTTCGCTTTTATTTGAGCACATTAAGGTGGGAGGGGAGGAGTCGTTTTGTGGGGTGCTGGTGAGCACTGAATTTAAACTGAAACTAGAGAACCATATTATAACAAGGTTTTTTTTTTTTACTAATTATACCCCAAGTCTCTCTTCTCATATTTGCAAACATTTATATATCTAGATTTATTTAATTCTCAACAATAAATATCAACACACTGGTGTATCTGTTTGTAAATACGCCAAGTGATGATATCAATTCAATGTCAATAATTGCGTGACGGCCTTGACCTATTACCTACTTGACATTGCTTTAATTTAATGTTTCTTAACTGTATTGATTAACATTATAATATCTATTTCACTAATTATAACAATCAGAATAAGATTATGATATATTTCCAAACCTAGGTATGACACCCCCCCCCCCACTATCTGCTTGGGGGTTAGAACCATACTTTTTGTCTTGATGATACAGTCTTGGGAGATGGATATTATGCCATACTACTCCATCGTAACTTCTTCCCTTTAGCTGTTACATTTGATTGCAATTCTAGATTTTTGTGGGTTGATTAACATCTATGAGTTTCTAGGTGCAGTTGTTTCCAGATTGTCGACTTGACTTCTGGTGATGGATTGGACACATCTTCGCTCTGGTATACCAATATATCTCATATATTATGCAGGTGTGGTTGCTTTCCATGCTTATTACCATGGTTGGGGAACACACATATAGATTCTTGAGGATTTGAATGCTGCTTGTGAGTTCATCATCATCGTTACGTGTTATAATCCACTCTTAGGATTTGGTTGGGTACTTCCATAGACCAATAGGTTTCGTTTTCGACATTATACGGAATTGGGGTGATTTTTATTAGCATAAATTGCGTTACGTTTGTCATTGTAAAGTAGGTGTACAGATGAATATATTTCTCACTGTGACCAATTTATGACAGAAGTATCGGGTATGAAATAATCTTCAGATGCTGTGGTAGTTTTCTCGTTGCTGTCGTCATGATTTGATCAATGTGTGTCGGTGAAAGAAGGTCGTAAATATTGGCTTGGTTCAGATGTATGTTTTGCAAGCTTATATAATGATGAGTAATTTCATCTAGAAATCGATCAATATGTGAATCTTTAATGAATTCTTATCTACTGCTTTGTACCAAGGCTTCATGTGGTTAATGGCTTCCAGACCTTGGTTTAGTTTGGACTTGCACTACCTTAGTGTGTGGTATATCCTCTTTTCTGTATCATTGAATCTTGATAGTGATTGCAGCATCAGCCACGTTTGATGATGCGATTCTCGAGTTTTCAATTTATTTAGGTAATGTAATTCGATTGTTTATTTAATTTGTTTAATGTAAACTGATTGTATTCTTTTTTGTTGCAATATTCACAAGTTCTAATATAATCTTTAATTTCCCTTCTCATCTTTGGAAAAGATAATTTGTCTTTCATCTCTGCATACTTCTCATCTAAAGTTCGATGTCGCTTTTTAGTTTCATGAGAAAACATGATTGAGTCTCTAATCTCTGATACTGTTTTTAATTCACCCAAATTGGGTGTTTTTGCTTCACAATTATTAGTTGTATTGGAATTTTTGATTTTTATGGGGATTGTTTCTATACTGCTCTGTTTATTAATTGCGAAATTTTGTTTATTATTAAAATTAGATGTTTCTACTTTAGATTTTGTTTTGCTTATTATTATTATTATTTTCCGTATTTAACCCAGTTTTTCCCGTGTTACCGTATAGGGCTAACAGAGCTAGCTGCTCTTAAAAGTGAGTTTGAGGACAAATTGAAAAATTTAACTAAAGATATAACTTCTCAAGTGCTGCATGATATTGATATACCAAATAATAAAGATCTAAGTAAGATACTGAATCAGCTGCACACTAAGTTCTCAGCTCTACAAGCTAAGTGGAAACTTTACATTCAACACCATGAAACGTATAACATTCGAACCATCTGATACTAAAAAGCAAATTTTTGATGAATTATATACACCTGCAAGAATAAGTTTTAAACGTAGCCGTACAATAATCAATGTTCTAAAAGATTTGTGGTTGATTGATTTAGCTCAATTACAGACAAATACAAAGAAACCTCTGGTTACAAGTACAGTTTAGTGGTTATCAATTGTTTTTCAAAGTATGTGTGGACTCGCCCTCTTAAATCTAAAAATGATGAATAGGTGACTAAAGCTAAGGCTGATATTTAAGCTTATAGTACAGCACCCTCTAAAATTCATTCTGATCTTGGGTTAAAACTCTAAATTTAACGCATTAATGAAAAAATACAACATTAATCACTATAGCACTGATAGTGATTAATTATTACATATATTCCACTTATGGTGGTATACGTATCTTGAAAGAGAAGATATATAAAAATTTCAACTTGGTTTGTTCCTACACTTGTAGGAACAAACCAAGTAGCCACTTGGCTTAATACCTGACGTCACTGCTGATTACAACTCTACTGTTCATAGAACAGCGGGTGCCTTAATAAATAACAACATACGTTACATTAATTTTTGAGTCAGTGACGTTTCTGGAATATATCAGTAATGACGAAAATTCCGCAGAAATTGTTGACGAATTCCAAAGTTATAAGAGAATCATCTTTAAAAGTGAAACTGAAGTAAAAATGACTAAAACTCAGGATCATAGTATTATGCATACTTAGGATTTAGAGCTAAACTTAATCGATATAAACATTTTTTATGAAGTTAAAGTTTATTTGACTCTTGACATTAGTGACTGGTAAACAAACACACCGTTCACTTGAACACATAATTTGTTAAACTGTTTGCTAACACAAACGTAAACTGTTTAATTGGGTGAATGCAGCCTGAAACAATTTTCAAATACTAGTAGATTTATGAAACGTTGCATACTAGTTTTCTAATGATGTTTCAAAATGGCGTATAGTATTTTTACGAAAATTTTTTGAAAGTTCTGATATCCACTTAAATTTTGTTATTTGTTTGTCATGCGACACAAATCACCCAATCATTTAACTTTTAATAAATTTCGCACAGAGGTTACTCCGGTTGTCACGGCGGAGCGTCTATTACAGGTAACCAGCCGTAAACTTCACGCTTGTTTTTTTTCTCTCGTCACTTATGGATCCAGTATCAGCCCTACCCTTGTTAACGTTGCTAGACACCAGATCCCCTTCCCTCCAGGTTGAGACTACCCACTAAACACTCCCTTGAAAACTAGAGAGGTGGCGGAAACCGCTTGCTGGCATAGGTTCACCACGTCCCTAACTCTTGTTGTTTTAAAAACTTCTACATCCTGTCTTCATCCTCCTTTGACATTATGTTATGAGATTTGTTTTGAACTTGCACATGTTGTATTATATTATGTTGAATATTGCCATCCAATATATTTTGTGACAAAAAGGTACTTACAAATTAAAAATGTGTACATTTTTCAGATAACCGGAATAAAGAGTCATCCATGATGCTATCTGTTAACCCGACATCCACTGCATGATGTCCTAGTTTGATTAGTTTCTTTTTTTGATCAGGAGCTACTTGTAACTTTAAAGGAACCAAATCGTGCTTTTAAATTAAAATTTACCTAGATCTAATCTGAAATGGGGATGGCAATAATGTGTACTACTGGCCAATAGCCTTATTACAGGCTACATCATTTAATATCTCTTCTCTTTCACCGAACATCTTTTGTAGCACACAACACCTCCTTTAACATGCTATATTTAGGCTGATATATAAATGCTGTGAGTATACGTTTACGTTTTCAAATTTAAAGCTGTTTGGGCCAAACAACAAACTTAACATAATATTTGTTAACAATAACCACTTGGACCACATATCAAACATCTAATTGAGGTTGGTAAAATAAGTCCATATTTTTGCTGTTTGGATGAAAATTATGTGGTAACAACATCATCTATGTTTGTGAATGTTGGCTTTTCGGTGTTTTACAATACGCATCGTTAACTAAACTAAAACTACAGCTACATCCTATATAAATACGCATA
Source organism: Tillus elongatus (assembly GCA_964006375.1). Classification (NCBI taxonomy): domain Eukaryota; kingdom Metazoa; phylum Arthropoda; class Insecta; order Coleoptera; family Cleridae; genus Tillus; species Tillus elongatus. Next base: position 43,526,743 of record OZ023270.1, on the reverse strand, counting down.
TATATCATTATATCATTAACAATATAAATGTTGGTGTGTCGAGGTAAAGGTCTTGTTGACACAGTCACCAAAAATTACACGTTGAGCTGCACGTACTTGGTTATCAGTTTTGTGGTCAGACACTTACTTAAAGAACGTTTGACGAGACGTAATCAAGGCATCAATAATCTAGATCGTGCTTGTCGAGAGACAAGCACGACTAGAGGTTTGATATTGTATTGCATGATGTATACCAAAACTATAATACTTATAATGTGGTCACTTATGTTTAAATTTTTAAATAAAAGACTTAAACAGTAGTATAGTGTGTTTGTGCGTACGCTTGCTTTCAATAGCTCTACGTCGATGGGAATATCCACCGTTAGTGTTAAAACCACACTTTGATTAATCGCTCGCGCTTGAAAACTTTCACAGATATAACACTATACCAGACATAGAGCGTGGATGTAATAAGTTTCACGGCTTTTCTGATGTGAGTGGTGAAAAGAGTCGACTAGAAATAATTATTCCGGATGGTCCGTATGAAATCAGTGATATCGAGAAATACATTCACAATGAGCATTGCGTCTTATATTAAAGATAAGCATCAGTACCCTGCAGTAGAGAAGAACATCGACGTGGTAAAGCTGTTTTCGCTAAAAGCCAACAACAACACTTTAAAATGTGAGATAACATGTCAGTATCATATAAACTTTTCTACCGATGCCTTAATAGCACCAATATTGGGGTTTTCTAAACAACGTCTTACCGCTGATAAACTCCATATTTCCGAGTTACCGGTGGAAATTGTGAGAGTGTAAATATGCGGATGGTTCTTACCACGACGGCAAATTTACGCATACAGTATATGAGTTTTTTCCTATGGTAGATCCTGGATATGCGGTTGATATAAAACCATATAGTAAGGTTTTCATGCCTCTTACGACCCACATTATTTCTCATAAAAACAGTTCTCTCAAATATCAACAAGTAGTAAAACCAATTCTAGAAAAATAAGCAGGCCCTAAGTCACGTCCTACTTCCATAACTTCAGGTTATGGTATGCTACACATGATGCATAATAAGAAACTGAAATAGTATGTGCACTGGGATGATATAAACGTGTTGTTTGATAGGCTGGGCTTTTAGTGGCTTCTCAAGCAGCTGGTAATAACGCACACAACAAAGAATTTCAACCGATTATCGAAGAACTGAAGGAAGTAGGTGTTATATAAACAGGCAGAGTTGCGTGTTTTTAATCACTTTTAACTTGCCGATCGAAAAATGCTGAGGTTCTGCAAATAATTTAAAACATCTAAACAGAATTGTTCAAAAAGAGGCATATTTTTTGTCCGAATGGAGAGTCTTATTTAAAAGAAAGATCGGCAGGAGTACGTTCGTTAGATAATACAATAATTTAGGTATTTACGCCGATCGAAATATGTTAATTTTTGTGTTGTTGAACCACCCTTAATCGTTAGTGACCGACCACCTGCACAATAATATAAGCAGAGTTGTAGATGTAAGATATTTAAAATAATATGTCCTCTGATGACGGTAACTTGGTTAGTGCAAGTCAGGTTTTTTTAAAATATATTATAGTCATTTGAGATCTCCAAGTGCACTTGTCCTCATAATAACATCTTGTTCCTCATTATTTTAGTCTTTTACGTTTCTAGCTTATCTACAACTAAACCACCTAGTTTGTGTCATTTACCAGGTTCACATTCACTTCTGATGATATTTTGAGTGCCGGGTCCCATGACGTTGACTTCATTTGGTATATTTTTATTTAAGGTATCGCATATATTTGATGGATAGATATTTTTATACTAAGCAATAGACAGGCATACTGTCCGATAACATCAGCTTCTTTAAGCCAAAACGGTGAGGAGTTGAGGACGTTCTGCTCAAGGATTAGTCATTCGTTTTATTAGATATCGATACTTTTCCGAGGAAGCTTTAGTTCGCCCATTGGGATCGTATTTAACTTTATGAGCACTGTTTGACTCTAGAATATCTATATAGTATTGAAGATTGTTATATGTATATGCCTTAAGTCTTTACATAAAAACTAATTTTAGCAATACTTCTATTTGTGGATATCTCATTTTATCTAGTTAAAGTTGATCATTAATGAAGTCTAGGTTTTTGTATAAGTAATAAAAAGCTTCATCATTGTCAGGTCTAACAGATTTAAGCAGTAGGTGTTTCTTTCGAATGTTTTCAGCAAGATTTGTTGTGTGCTGTACTAAAATCTTTTTCTTAATATATTTCTCCTGTCCACACGTCATAATTTTGCTATTGCGCCTTCCAGGCATATAGTTCTTTATGACTTCTTTCCTCCTGTTTTCTGTGGAAACTCCAATAACATCAATCGTGCAGTCTTATGTTCTGACAAATATTGGCATTATGTAATCAGATTTGTTTTCAACATGCACATGTTGTAATGTTGAAAATTACCATTAAATATATTTTGTGACACAAAGGTAGTTACAAATTAAAAATGTGTAAATTTCTCAAATAACCTGGATAAAGATAAACATCCACTGCATGATGTCCTAGTTTGATTAGTTTCTTTTTTTTTGATCAGGAGCTACTTGCAACTTTAAACGAACCAAATCGTGGTTGTAAATTAAAAATTACCTACACCTTATCTGAAATCCGTATGGTAATAATGTGTACTATTGGCCTATAGCATCATTCATCTCACTAAGTAACTTCACTGGGGCTGATTACTTGCAACAATGTTGGTAATAACAGCTGCACTAAGAAGTATCAAGTTTTCCTGAGAATCTTCGGAGGAAATACTGAATACATCTTTTGATTTATATCATCTTTATTACCAAACGTATGTTTCATATTAGCCTCGAGTTTAAAGAATGGCAGGTCTGTATAGTCTTTTTGGACTTTAGATATTGTGGTATATACAAAATCCAAGTCAGCAAAAGACTTTTTTTTATTGCGTTAAGAGTATACGCTATTTGATGTGTATCTACTCCTTGATATACTTTTCGAGAGTAATTGATGTTTACGTAACACTAGTTAAAAGAAAATGATTTGCAGACTTAATGCAATTTTTCAATAATCTAGATTTTTTTTATTCACACAATCTGAAGGTTCAATAGGTTCTTACTTAACCTATGTTCTTGCAAAGCAACATCACCATGGACTTTTCGGAAACATTTGTCTTTGAACAACTCTGTTTAGATGTTTTAAATTTGTGATTAATAAAACAAATCTGCTTCTTTATATAACACTTACCTCCTTCATTTCTTCAATAACTCATTTAATTTCAATGTTATGCGCGTTATTACCAGCTACCTAAGAAGCCACAATATTCCGGTTATCCGCGGCATCCCAGACCTAGAGGGTGCGGAGGTTAATCTACAGTCCAAAATCTAATATTCTGTGGACATGCATCAAGGACGAACCCCACCCCAAGGAATCTGCCCCAATTTCTTGGGGTACTTGAAAAGAATTGAATGCGTATACTAGCTTTACGAATCTGAAACCCCACCGGCAAACGAGAAGCAAAAAAACTCATCAAACAAGAACTAACGATGTGAGCGAGTCTGACTTAACACAGTTGCTGTTGGAAATAAAAAAACACGCTTATATAGATGAACGCCAAAAGGTGAAGACTTTTACAGTAAAAATATAGTTGAATTGTGTGCTGTATACTTGACCGGCTACTGCTCCACCCAGTTATTTGCTTTATCTTACACTCAGTACGCTTCAGGGTTCTCTTTAACGAAGCCATTCTTTAAATATTTACCAAAAGTAGCAAAATATCACTACAGAAATTGACGAACCAATGGAGATATATATTTATCGAGTCTTAGAATGATCATAATAGATTTTGAAAGATGACACAGCAACCGAGCAGAAAAATACAATCAGTGATGCAGCTGGTGGAAGAGGAAGAGGAGGAAGTGGAACAACAGAATCTATTTAACATCCATTGTAACATCGGTAAGCTTGGTCAAAGTCTAAACGTAAAATATAGCTGGTTGAAACATGAAAGTTGATTGTGTTTGTATCAACATGATGTGTCGTGTGAATAAAAACAACGGTCCTGATTTTAGATAACATCGACCACCAAATGTGAGAAGATAAAGAACGAAAACAAATGTAATCATTCAATAGAAAAATGTTACAGTTTCAATACATCGAGTAAATTTAGAGTTGCAGAATTGAAGTGTGCAGAAGGCTTGAGTGGATTGATGACTTTTGTGAATGGAGATTACTGGGCTGGAAATGTATTTTAAAACAAAACTAATAAATACATTTACTTTTACAATGGTTCTTTTATTTATGTAACAAGTTTATAATTTAAGTAAATAATAGTATACAATTTCTAATACCACAAATACATTTTCTTTTATCAAATTTAACAGCGTGATACATACACATTGGATGGTCTGCTACAAGTTTCGGCAATCGTCATCGTTTTATGATAACATCCCCGCTGAGATCACATTTCAATAACACCTCTTTAATATACCTTTTCATGATAACACCTTTCGCGTAAAATTAATCTACCCGCTCTTCAATAATATGTTTTTCTATTATGTTGGGTAATTCTTGTAAAGCAACGTTACCACAATCATAACCCAAACACTTCTGTGTTCTTTGTAGCAACTTTATATATTTAACTAAATCTGCGGTTTTGGTGTCTTAAACATATAGTGTGCAGATTGATAACGATTATAAAGTACTAATTCTTTGGTTGCCTACTCTGTTACACAGAAGCCTTGTGTATCTACAACGATAAACCTCATAAAACTATGTATGGCAATTAAGATTTACATTATATAACGCACGATGTTGGAAACTGGGGCGTACTGGACGTCGCTCTCACGGGAATTACACAATAACATTTCGTGTGATCGAGAAAGTTCTTAGTACTTTTCATTTCCAATTTGATATCCACCGGATCTCTATCTTTATGGAATCGCTGTATCTGGAGCAATCAAATACAAGCATGGGATATTTTTAAGATCCTTGTAATTCAAGGTAGGTGTTGATTCTCTACCAACATAGGAACGCTCGATGTAATTTACTTGGTTAAAGTTCAGATTCATACCTTCTGTGGGGATTTGCTTATAATTTAAGTGAAGTCTTGAATCTCGAATGTATTTTCTAACGTTATTGTATCGATCCGTTTCAAATCTTACAATACCAAATCTAGTTGGGTCAGTGTTTGAGTAAGTCTTAATGGACCACAAGCCTTAAGTTTAATTATTAAGATTCGGTAATACATACATTTTCCATTTCCTATATGGTATAAGGACCGCTTTATTTATAGTAATCGGCTTCAATAATTGCTGTTGTATAACATCGTTAGGGTGAATATGTAGTACCATTGTATGTTAAACATTTAAAGCTTTATCTGCATCTGCTGCGGCAACCAAATTGGAGCAATTTCTAGCTATCGGTATTAACGAATTGCCAAAAGCTCTCTTATATAGTCTTTGAAAATATTACATAGGTATAGAGTATCAGGACAGCCACTGTCTAATAGCTGTCCAATAGCTGTCGTGTCAACCTAAACGGTTGAATTTAGTTGTTGTGTGTGATAATACCAGCGGCTTGAGAAGACATTAAAAGCCGCAGTCTATCACCGGTGGGTGATAGACTGCGTTGACGTTTATATCATCCCAGTGCACATACTCCTTCAGAGTCTTATACCATAACCTGAAGTTATGAATGTAGGACGTGGCAGCGCCTGCTTATTTTTTGAGAATTGGTATTACTACTTGTTGATATTTGGGAGAACTGTTTCGTATAATGTCTTCTTCATGATCGTTTTCTTTTCTGTGAAAACTAGTAGCTCTCATAATAACTGCATAATCAGGTAAAGCTTGCGAATTTTCCATAGCAGTCGTAACAGGTGTTCTCAAACATATTAATTCCCACAGATGATTAGTACCAATTATTACCAACTATAACTTGAAAGCTATGTCCATTTTTATCATCTATGTTTAACAACATATTTAATAGGATTGTTGACAAGCATCCAAGTGTTGGTGGTTTTATCATGAATAACACTATATGTTGTATCACGTTAATGTTTCTCTGTGAAATATTTATCAACATAGTATTTAACACAAATAGGATATGAACTTAACATTCGTTCGTGAACTGAACAACTCAATACCAACGTTTTACAGTTAACCGAGATATATAAAGTGATCAAACCCCTTGTGTTCAGTATCTTTAACATAAAATGTTTGTTTTGGCAAAATACACCACAAAAGAATTTCAACTTTTCAAAACTCATATCGGTAGTTACATGATCATCATACACAGGACTAATTTCATATTCAATTCATTGATCGTTGTTCACATTAAAGCCAGAGAAATTATCTCCAGTCTGTATGTAGTAATTTCACCTTGTTTAAATAAAACTGTGTCAGCATTATCACGCACCAATTGTTTCGGACACAAATATAAACTATCAATACGACTACCCATACAAAAATACGATTTTATTTTATCTTGCTTATCACAGGCTGCATCGTCTAATATAAAAATTGAATTGCCCTTTGCATCTGCTGGTCTAATATATCTTTGTTTTCACTGTATAGATAGTATCCAAATCCATTTGTAGCACCCAACACCTCCTTTAACATGCTATATTTAGGCTGATATATAAAGGCTTTGAGACTCGTATATGTTTTCAAATTTTAAGTGGTGTGGACCAAACAACAAACTTAACATGATATTTGTTTACCATAACCACTTGGACCACATATCAAACTGAGGTTGGTAAAAAAAGTCCATGTCTTTGCTGTTTGGGCGATGATGATGTGGTAACAACATCATCTATGTTTGTGACTGTTGGCTTATGCGTGTTTTACAATACATATCGTTAACTAAACTAAAACTTTGTACGATCTCTACATCCTATATAAATACGCAGATATATCATACCTCATTAACAGTATAAATGTGTTGTTGACCTGTTGGGCTGGACGTACCTTGTTATCAGGTCAGGTCAGGTCTGGCCAGACGTCCAGGCACTAAAGTTAAAGAACGTTTCACGAGAGGTGATCAAGGCATCAATAATCTAGATCGTGCTTGTCTCTCGAAAAGCACGATCTAGAGGATTGATATTGTATCATCATGATGTATACCAAAAGTATAATACTTATAATGTGGTCACTTATGTTTAAAGTTTTTAAATAAAAGACTTGAACAGTAGTATCTGTGTTTTAGTCATTGCGCGTACGTTTGCTTTTAACGGCTCTACGTCGATTGGAATATTTCCATCGTTAGTGTTAAAACCACATTTTGATTCATCTCTCCGCTTGCAAACTTTCACATATATAACACTATACCAGACATAGAGCGTGGATATAATAAGTTTCACTACTTTTCTGCTGTGAGTGGTGAAAAGAGTCGAGTAGATATAATTATTCCTGATGGTTCCTATGAAATCAGTGATCTCGATAATTACATTCAGAATGCATTGCGTCATTATATTAAAGAGAAACATCAGTACCCTGCAGTAGAGAACAAGATCGACGTGGTAAAGCTGTTTTCGCTAAAAGCCAACAGCAACACTTAAAAATGTGAGATAACATGTCAGTATGACACAGACTTTTCTATAGATGCTTCAATAGCACCAATATTGGGGTTTTCTAAACAACGTCTTATCGCTAGTAAACTTCATGTTTCCGATTTAGCGGTGGAAATTGTGAGAGTAAAGACAATTCGTTTAGAATTATGGACGTGGCCACGACGGCAACCCTACGCATACAGTATATTAGTTTACTCCGATGGTAGATCCAGGTTATGCAGTTGATATAAAACCATATAGTAAGGTTTTTATGCCTCTTACGACGCGCATTATTTCGCATATAAATGTAAATATTGTCGATCAGAATTCAGTACCTGTGTCGTTCCGATGTGAGGAGATTATTGTGATATTGGAATTGAGACAGAGACCATGTTGATGGCAAATTATAGTAATCAAGCCGCTCCAGCTTCAGTATCTTCGGTACCTGCATCGGAGACGATTCTATCCTGGGAGCACATGCAGTATCTAGATTCATTGGGTGACGATCTTAAGCAAACCACATATATTGGCAGACCCTGTGCACGACGATGGGAAAGAAATACACACATAGGCTTGGCATCTCTACTGTATCGGCATTCCCGCCTCTCCCGAAAGAATTGTGTTCGTTTTTGTGGTTTCTGTGTAATCAGCTCTAAGGTTTCGGGTGCCAATTAGAGTTTGTGGGTTTTTGGATGTATTTTGTGTGATGCATCTTTGTAGCTGTCTTGTATGACGGTGGAGAATTTAGATATTGTCATCTATGTCTCGTGTTATATTTACGGGTTTATTATGATTTTTTTTAGAATGCTACCAGTTGGTTTAAATTGTGTTTTTGTATGGGTGCGAGGGTGTGATTTTGCGATGTCTACAAAGATGGGGAAGTGATCTGAGTCTAGTTAATTGAGCGTTGTACGTTTCTTATATTTACATTAATTGAGATGCAGACGTCTATTGTTGAAGGTGTGTTGTCTGGGTAAGCAAAATGGTTATATGAATAATTTGGATAGTGGAGTGTGTATGTATTGTGTAAAATAGTACTGTATTTTACACAATACATACACACTCCACTATCCAAATAATTCATATAACCATTTTGCTTACTCAGACTCAAATGTGTCTAAAACGAAGGCCGTTACCTTCGTTATAGACAGTTCAATTTGTGTTTGGCATTAAAGTCCCATATTATGAGTGTTTTGTTTTGTGAGTTTAGATCGTATTGTTATTCTCGATGTTAAGATGGCGTACGTTTTTGTTGTAACAATTGATTACTGCTGTGTTATGTTTTTGTATGGTGGGTGTTTCGAACAAGGCGTTTGTGATGGAGTTAATTTTTGCTACCGAAAGATTCTGTTTACATTACAAATGGTGTGTTACGGAAACTATCATGCTCGTAGTATCGGAGTTTTGGTGTTCTTTGTGTTAGGTGTGTTTCCTGTATGCAGAGTATATCTGGTTGAATTTTTTCGGTTAAGATTTCGAGTTCGTTGAATTTGTTCTTAATGGCGCAGGCATTCCAAGATTAAATTTTACTGTTCTTGGGGATACATTTTAGCGACTTAATGGATAATACTTAGTTTTCCTAAGTTTTACTCGAAACATAGTCAGGATTTGGCTCAGGTCCCATATGTTGCTGAGGATTTATGGTTCGTTGAGTAATGTACCAAATTGCCACATGTGAAATGTTGGAGCATTTGTCTTAGATTGGATAGATGTATCAGATTATGTGTGAGTTGCGTGTTTGACTTGGGAAAGGTGTGAGATGGTTTTGTGTGTTATATTGATATGTTTTCACCAACTGATCTATATAATTGGTGTATACTGGGCACTCGCGGTAGTTGTCTGCATGAAGACACAGGCAGTTACAACACTGGACTTCCATGTCACCTTCTTGCATCCTCGGTGTGGTGCTTCCTGCATTTGCGCATCCTGATTTAGGTTTGCATTGACTTGACCAATGGTCAAAATTTTTGATAATAACGTAATTTGTTGTTTCTTCATTAGGGGTTCCCATTTTATTCTAATGCTTTGAAGCTCTTTTACCTTCCTTAATTCTTTGAGGTTTTGGGTTCCTCAGGTGACCACTAAAAACGAAGACGAGGTTTCGTTCTTGCCTTTGAGTTTTATTCATGATTCTATAAGCGGCTTGGCCTTAGGCATGCCTCAACTTCGTCTGTTTGGGGTCGGTTGCTGCTTTGAGGACTATATTTTTAGTTCTATCTTTTTTTGGGCGGAATGTGGAAAATTCGATAATGCTGTTGCGATGTTCCTCTTTTATGTTCTCGTTGTCAGAGGTTGAGGAGGTAAAAATTCTGATTTCCCAATTGCTGAGATAATTGATAAAATGAAGTAACATACATAGTTGTTTGATTCTGGTATAGAATGAGCGGGTGTCTGCTACCTTCGTTTTCACAGTGCAATTTCAGTTGCAACTGCCCACACCGTGGGGAGATTCCTGGGAAATGAGAATGTGTTGCGTTAAGAATGTTCCCCTAAAGTCGACAATAATAATAATAATAATAATAATAATAATAATAATAATAATAATAATAATAATAATAATAATAATAATAATAATAATAATAATAATAATAATAATAATAATAATAATAATAATAATAATAATAGTAGTAGTAGTAGTAGTAATAATAATAATAATAATAATAATAATAATAATAATAATAATAATAATAATAATACTGTTGTATTACCATCTTCGACATTCGTATAGGATAGACCAAACACCATTGCTGCCTCACCAACTGGGGGATATTCAGTCCGTGGTGGAGAACAAGGGATGCCGTATATACTGGAGTTTCTCGGTCTCCACTGTCAGGCCAGTAGCCGCGAATATGCCTGATATTATCCTTCTCGACAAACAAAATAAAATCCTGATTGTTATATAGTTCTCGGCTCCAGCTGAGGCTAACGTTAGTATAAAGGAGAGGGAAAAACAGACCAAGTATAGAGACCTTATGTTTGAGCTTAGGCAGCTTTATCCGGGACACAATCTACGACTCGTCGTTCTGATTATTGACTGTCTAGGGGGTGTACACAATACGCTTCTGCGGGAACTCAACCAAATTTCGGCATGCCACGCCGCTGCATATTTACTAGCTTGCAGGGTGCAGAAATCTGCCAACCTCGGGTCTTTACGTCTCCTCCGTTCTCTGAACCTGGATTAAAGATTTACGGCCCCGTGCCACCAACGCTGGAGCGGGCCAAGGGCACGGGTGTAATAAGGTTGGGTGGACATCAGAGTGTGTCGGAGCCTCGGACGGTTGCTCAACATATTTTATTCAGAAAAAACTGAAAATACCACCAATACAATACTAAATACTATCAATAAAACTCCGTCATTGCCGGTCCCAACCGAGGAGAAAGGACGAAGGGGTTCGTCTGGCCCCGACGGTACCCCTCTGGCTAGTGCCAGACGTGGACAGTACAGCCATCACTGCCAGTTGTCCGCTGTCGAATTAACCCTCTTTTTCCTTAACTATATTACCTTACCCCTTTTTTTATCCCTACCTGGGCCACCAAAAGTAATTGGTAGCAAACTCATGAAAATGGAGTTTTAATTAGTTAGTCGGATTACCACGTCCATGACAGTTGGGCCCTCATCGTGAAGAAAGACTCGATTTGTTTTTATAAAACATATAATTTTCCCTGCTTCCAGTTTACTCTTACTTATAAGCATTTTCTACCTGTCGATTACGTTCCGCAATCTTCTTCACAATATCGTCGTCTTGATCTTCTCCTTTCCTAAGTATATATATATATATATATATATATATATATATATATATATATATATATATATATATATATATATATATATATATATATATATATATGTAACTAATATTATTGATTACTGATAATACCTTTTTTAAACAATCAATATTCAATAACAGAGAACTTTATTCTTTAAGATGTTTACAGTACAGATCCTAGATTCTAACTAACTAAAACTTACAGTAAAGTATGTACATAGAAGGAGAATGAAATATAATATTTTATGCAGGATTGCTATAACGTCTGCGACAATAACAACCATGCCGTGAAAACGCTGATTCACACAGTTTTTATGTAACGGACTATTACAGTTGGTGATATAACTCCCCCATCCTTAAAACGAAGCTCCTCCTGGAAGCTGAGTTGTTGACCTGCCGGGTGCCGGTTGAATTTCTGGTTCATCAGCTGACACCTGTTTATTTTTGTGAGTCTGAAACCACTTCACGAAAAAATAGATAATCAAAATTAAGAACACAATGTAAAGCACTATTGTCCATAAACTAGGGGTGTAATAATTTGGGTTCAACTCTCCTGAAATGGGTATGATGGGATGTGCTGAAATATCTTTCAGGTTAAGGATCTTCAAGTCGATCTTGAGTGTGGGTATATTCTCTTCTTTTAATTTTAGTGACAACTCGTTAAATAGCAACGGTTTTCCAAATGTTTTCTCCAGGAACGCAATTCTTGTTGTCTGAAGAATATCTTGCAACCCTTTTCCTTCAGCAAGTAGATTCCCTTAAGTTTTCTGGTGACTGTTTCTTTTTGGCAATTAATTTCTAGAGTTTCTTCTGTGGGAAATACTGCCAAATATTGGTTTATTTCAGGAATGATTTCGATGTTGTTGCTTTTTATGTCCAGTTTGATGAACTGGCATTGAGAAGAGTTTCCTGTGGTGAGCACTTGTTCTTCGCATAAGGCCCTATGGTTAGTTTGTATTTTATTCGAGCAGTGAAATATTTCGCCTTCGGTACATATGTCACTGAGAGCCTTTACAATTTTATTATTGGGGTTTTTAATTGATTTCAATAAATATTTAACATCAGGAATTATTGTTACGAATTCTGATTCGTATTTTGTTGGAATTGGGAGTAAATAGTGAAGTTCAAATATTTCCTCATAGTCAATAGGTACAGAAAGAAAATAGTGTATTATATCATCTTCTAATTTACAAGTAATTTTTATAATGGCTTCAAAATTTAATATGTTTTCGTATTTTAATTCATAAGGAAATTTTTCGTTATAAAATGAGGATATCTTTTGTAATTCTAAAAATAAATCATGAGGTTTCATTACGCTAGGATGAATAGTGTTGAGTTTACAAAAAGTGAGAGAATTTTCAATATCTTGTAGTAAATTAAATATAATGTTGTACAGCATGATTAATTGATTATACAAGTCTTTAGCAAAAAGAACATTTTGATGTGTAGCCACACCTTTAATTATTTCATTTAATTGGAGTATTCTTGATTTTAATAAAATGTGATTATGCCTAATATCTCCAACTGTAGTGTTGAATTTTTGTATAATATTATGACTAACGCTATACTGCATCTTTAACTGTTCTTGTAATCGCAGCTGGTTTGTACGTAAATGTAATAAGATATCATTAATTCTTTTGCCGTCTGCTGCATCTAAATTACCGGTCACGTATTTAACTAATGTACCAAGTCCATTAACAACACCTCTCTTATTTCTAATATTACTAGAATGAGTAAAAATATTTCTTATCTTATCGTTAATATTACTAAGGCTATATTGAACTATTTTTTCATAGTTTTCTAATTCTAGATTATAAACGCTATTATTTACACTAATTCTAATAGTACTATACTGGGTGTTTAAATTATTATACTCATCGTATAAAGGTTTTACATCATAAAAATGTACAAACGTGTGTTCTGTCCATTGCAACTTTGCGGGACCTAAATTGATTGGCAATAAGCCAAGGTTATGGCTGATGTCTCTTATTTCTGCTCTTTGTCCGATTGAGAGGGACCTGGAAGATCTTTAAACTTATAAGTTTGTTTTCTCGGCCTTCTGATATTTGATAAATGAATTTTTTCATGAGTATTGTGATGCTTAGGGTTGATTTTTGCAGTTTTTAAATCGGTATTTACTGTAGTTATTTTTTTCGGTTTAAATTTATTTTTGGTTTTCGATTGCTTTTGTTTATTTTTAACAAATACTTGTTCCGGAATTTCGGGTAGTTCTTCCCTACTCATGTTACACTTTTCAATTACTGTTTGTTTTTTCTCAAGTATTTTCTTATTTAAATTTTCATAGAGAAGCTTAATCTTCCCTTTGTGGTTTTCTATATAGTTATTAACAATTTGTTTATCTATTTCTAAATTAAAAGGGGAATCTATTCCCAAATGACCAGTTATTATTACAGAGTGTATTGTATTATTGTAGGCCAACAATGCGTAATTTACTTTTATTTCTATGCTATCTTTTTCATATTCATTTTGGTTATTAAAAGCCGTATATGCTCAATTAGAGTAGAATGAAAGCGTTCAATTAGTTCATTTGATTCTGGATGCTTTGAACTAATAAAATGTAATTTTACCTTATGGAGCTCAAATAATTCTCTAAGTACAGAGCTCTTAAATTCACCTGCATTATCCAGTATAATTTGTTCTGGTATACAGTGATGTGTAAAGTATTTTATAAAATTATTTACTATTTCTATAGCTTGTGCAGAATTTAATTTGTAAGCTTGTGCATATTTTGAAAAAGAATCAATTATAGTTAAAAATTTTACATTTTCGAGTGATATGCAATCAATATGTAATATTTGAAAAGGTCTGATTGCAGTGGGCGTGACATTAAATTTTAGATTTAATAGTCGCCGGTCATATTTTGTTATTTGACAAATTTTGCATTCATTAATATAGGTTTGAATAGACTTCCTTTGGTTAGGCCAATAGTATTTATTTTTAATTCGATTTTCAGTTTCATCAATCCCTCTGTGATTCGTCTTACTTTCATGATAATTTTGAATTGTATTTACAATTTCATCTTCGTTTACTCTATCGATCAATTTTTGTGTACACTTAATCATATTAATTTCTGAGTTCTTAAAATACTTCTGAAGAACAGCACTAAATTTTTCATACAATGGATTTTCAAAATATAAGTAATATTTTACTTTTGCCACTATATAATCTTTTAAAAATTTAATAATTTCTTTCTCAGCATTGTTCTTTGAAAACTGTACTAACATTCTTTGCTTATTTTGAATAATTTTACAATTACCGGTATTGATGGTGAAAAGTTTACTTCTGAAATAATTATTTGATTTTTACCAAAATTAACTGGACACTCGACTACTGGTACTCCAATTACAGGATTTTCGTAATTTGAATGAATAGTTATGTCATCGTCGACATCGTTATCTATATCTTCAACTTCTACAATTAAAGATTGCGTTTCTTGATTGTCAGTATTTTCAGCCTGAATTTCCTTATTAAAATTTTCCATATATTTAAATAGGGTACTTCAATCTTGTGCATTATTGTTATCTAAAATATTCAATTCTATACGGGATAAAGCGTCCGCATTTTTATTTAATGTTCCTTTTTCATACTCTTCAAGCTTAAGGCGCCATCTAAGCAATTTAGAATTTGGCTCTTTTAACGAGAATAGCCATTGAAGTGGCTTATGGTCTGTTACTATTTGGAATTTTCTGCCATAAAGATATGGACGAAAATATTTTACAGCCCACACAATTGCCAATAATTCTTTCTCAATCGTTGAGTAGTTTGTCTCGGAAGTATTTAAGGTTTTTGACGCGTAAGCGCAAGGTAAATCGACACCAATTTTTCCTTGAGACAGCACCAATAGCAAAATTGCTGGCGTCTGTAGTCAGTACAAAAGGCATTGTGAAATCGGGGTATTGAAGAATCGGTTCGTTAATTAGTAATTCTTTACACGTGTTGAAACAATTTAGATAATCGGGATCCTTTATATCTATAATCGCGTCTTTCTTTAAACACTTAGTAAGGGGTTTTGTAACGTTAGCAAAGTCTTTAATGAATCTTCTGTAATATCCCAGAAGTCCTAAGAAACCTTTTAATTGTTTCGTATTTTTTGGTATAGGGAAATTTTTAACAGCTTTAATTTTGTCTGGATTGGGCTTTACGCCAGATGGCGTCACAATATGTCCGAGATATGCTACCTCCTTTTTTAGGAATTCGGATTTGTCTAATTGTATTTTAAAATTTGCTTTGCTTAACCTCTCGAACACGTCTCGTAACCGAGATATATGTTCTTGTAAACTAGTGCTAAAAATTATAATGTCGTCCAGATAAACTAGACATTTTTAGTTCTGTATTCCACGTAAAATATTATCGATTACGCGCTGGGACTACATTTCAAGACCATCGGCATTCTTAAAAGTTCATAATGGCCATTCTGGACGTTGAAGGCGGTTTTTGGGATGTCATCTTTGAACATTTCGATCTGATGAAATCCAGATGCCAGATCTAATGTGGAAAAATATTGGCATCTACCCAATTTATCTAACAATTCATTAATATTCGGAAACGGATATTTGTCACCGATAGTTTTTTGGTTAAGCTTTCTATAGTCAATGACTATACGCCATTTACGCTCGCCTGAGGCATCTTGTTTTTTTGGAAACAACCCAGATAGGAGAGGACCACGGAGAGAAAGATGGTCTTATTATTTTTTGCTCTAACATTTTTTTTATTTTCTTTTGCACTTCTTGTGTATGCACTTCTGGATAACGATATGACTTTGTGTAAACGGGTATTTCATCTTTTGTTCGAATTCTATGTTTTATTTCATTAGTAAAAGTTAGGGGTTTATTTTCATGATGAAAAGTATGTTCGTATTATTTTATTAACTTCAATATTTCCCGTTTTTCGTCAGAATTCATGTAATTAGTGCGAATTTTTGATAAATCGAACTTAAAATTGTCTGCATTATACGTGTTAAAATTAGAACTGTGTGTCTGCTCGTATTCATCGAACATTTCTACAGATATTGGTCCATTAAATTTTAAAGTCACCACATCTTCCGATGGGTTAAGAATAGTACAAATCGCCTTATAATTACGTACCTTAGTAACGCATTGTGGTATTTCTAAGTTTTTAATTTTTGTATATGGAATAATCACTTCGCCTTCCTTAACATTTTTTATCTATTTTTATTACCTGTTCGGATCTCGGTTGTACTACTATACAATTCGTACAACGAGCATTGTTTCCTATTTTATGATAATAAATATTTACTTTTCCAATTGGGAATATTAGATTATTAGTTTTAAAATCTATCGAAGCGTTCAATAGTTTTAAATTATCTAAGCCTAGGAGGCAATCAAAATTATTATGAAAATCAAATAAGTAGAATTTTAGTGACGTGCCTTTTTTTTTGTGCAAACACTTTTGAGCAAGGCACTAATGTGCTATATTTTTCTACAGATGTTCCATGTACCGTGGACACCTGGAAAGGGTCATTTTTAATTGACCTGGAGTAAAATGCATTTGCGATTTCTGGTTTTATAAATGACCTCGTGCTCCCTGAGTCAACGAGCACCCTTAAATTATTTTCCGGCCAGATGACGTAAGGTAGTTCGCTAGCGTTATCTGTTAAATTCATTATTGAGAAATTTGGTTTTCCGAGGCACTGTTTTCTAAAAAATAAATTTCTTCAGGAAACTCGATCGAAGGCCCCACTGTGTCAGGTTCTTCGATATTATGTAGCTCTTGTATGTTTGCTCTTGGCTGATTTTGCCTATAATTGTGATTTTGGAAGGCATTTCTTGTCGAAATACTCATTGGTGTGGGTTTAAAATAATTCCTGTTTTGGTTACCTCTAAAAACATTTGAATTTTGATTTGGAAATTGGTTTTCTCTAGGGAAATTTGGTATGTTATTAAAATGTTGCCTTTGATTAAAATGAGCTTGAGAATTATGAGGATAATTTGTTAATTGAGGTGGCGAATTTTGCATCCTTGGTTTGTAATTAGTATTTTGATTATTTTGATATCTAAATTTTGGACGTATATTCGGTTTTTCAGCCTTGTTAATTTCTAATTGAAAATCATTGGTTAACATATTTAAAGCCGTATTTAAATCTATAGGATTTTTAGTCCTCATAAGAGATCCAATCGGTTCTTTTAAACCACGTAATAATATGCAGAGTGCAAATTTACGGAAATAACCTACTAAGATATTTGCCTCGATTTCAGTACAATGTGTAGTTAAATATGGAGTGTGTAAATTAAGTAAATGCTGTAAACGGTTATAAAAATCAAACGGCGTTTCATTGTGCGCCTGTTTGCATTCAGTCATTTCAATATTTAAACTATAACAGTCTCTTTTATCTGCGTACGTGCATAACAGAGCACTTTTTAAATCTGCCCAATTTTCGACAGCACAGGAGGAGATATTTATAGCAGCTTCTCCCTTGATTTTTGACAAAATGCTAGACATCAAATATTCATTTTGAAAGTCCTCAACATTTTCTAAATTATAAAATTTATTAACTAATTTTTCTGCGATGTTTATAAATCGCGGTAATAATTCTGTTTCTCCGCTAAATTCAGGTAACATGTTAAGATACTCTGACCTTAGAGCAGGAGTTTCATTTTGGTTTACTGCCATTTTAATTATATTTACTTGATTGGTTATTTTATTAGAATTTATAATTATATTACTTTGATTTTTTCCTATATCTAATGAGCTAGAATCAGAATCCGAACTATCAGAGTTATAATGAGAATTAGGCTCTCTATAAGACATAAAGGTACTTACAGCAAAATAATCAATACTGCCATAGGTCCTGATATTCTTTCATCACACACAGGAGTATCTTCTCAGAACTGGTTCGTTTGTTGCTCGATGCACTGGAACACTTGTTACTGAGTCTCTAACACTTCACTTAGCTACTCAATCGAGCAAGTGTGTTAGAAAGTTCGATAGCTAACTAATCGTAAAAACGAATCAAATATTATCAATATATTCGATTAGCTATCCTACCGACTGCGCCACTAATATTATTGATTACTGATAATACATTTTTTAAACAATCAATATTCAATAACAGAGAACTTTATTCTTTAAGATGTTTACAGTACAGATCCTAGATTCTAACTAACTAAAACTTACAGTAAATTATGTACATAGAAGGAGAATGAAATATAATATTTTATGCAAGATTGCTATAACGTCTGCGACAATAACAACCATGCCGTGAGAACGCTGATTCACATAGTTTTTATGTAACGGACTATTACAGTTGGTGATATAACTTATATATATATATATATATATATATATATATATATATATATATATATATATATATATATATATATATATATATATATATATATATATATATATATATATATATATATATATATATATATATATATATATATATATATATATATATATATATATATATATATATATATATACACTTTATTTGTTTGCTGTACGTTTGTACGTTTGTGATTTCCTATTGGTTTGCGTGGACCGTAGTTTTGAACCGTCCCGGTTCATCATCAGCACGCTTCGAAACTGCAGTCCAGGCAAACCAATAGGAAATCACAACCGTACAGTGAACAAATAAAGTGTATATTTAAAAGTGATTACATATTTGGTCAAATTCTCTTGATTTCCTTTGATCCCTGTTTATCTGACATCTGTTGTAGACTACCTCCGACCAATTATTATTTATAAGTTCTAGAAAACTTGCTTCATAAAGTTCTATCTCCAGTTCATTTTCTAATTTCTCTACCATTTCCTTCGTTTACTCTCGTCGTTTATCCGCCGTTTGTTTGCTCACAAAAGTCCTCTGCCCCTTCTCTTGTCCTGCTTTTGAGGATCCACTTATTGTTACTTCCGTTATCTCCGCTATAGACTTTGTCGCCAAAGTCAATCGTTTGACAGGGGCACGCCTCATCAGCACCCCGCCACCAACATCCCGCATGCATGTGCAGTGCCGACTCCAACCATGCTCTGGAAAAGCACATGCAGCGACATTTTTCCGAGGCTTTGGTTTTGCTCCATTACCATGAGTTTGCCACCAATTACTTCTGGTGGCCCAGGTAGGGATAAAAAAAGGAGTAAGGTTATATGGTTCAGGAAAAAGAGGGTTAATTCGACACCGGACAGCTGGCAGTGATGGCTGTACTGTCCACGTCTCTGCGAGTAGCGGTGAGCATACTGCTGGATGCAGTACACCCACCGGCCAGACAGACCTGAGGCCCTAGTCAGGGGCCCTCACAGGGAGGTACCGTCCGGGCCAGACGGACCCTGGTTTTGGCGTGGTTGTTACTCCACCTTTTCGTGCTTTCTCCCGGGTTGGGACCGGCAATGACGGAGTTTTATTGGTGGTATTTTGTATTGTGTTGATGGTATTTTCTGTTTTTTTTTTAAATAAAATATGTTGGGCAACCGTCCGAGGCTCCGACACACTCTGATGTCCACCCAAGATAAATATATCACTTATCTTATCACCCTTGCAATCCTCGAGTTCAATCTTCTATCTTCCCCTTAATACCACAACGATAATCTCAAGCATCTAGCCGTGAGAACTGAGCGTCTATTACAGGTAACAGACCGTAGACTTCACGCTCGTTTTTTCTCTCTTCACTTTTGGATTCAGTATCCGCCCTACCATTGTTAACGTTACTGGACACCATAAAGATATAAGACCACATATTTCTGCATTCCCCACATTGACGGTTCTGTTCTCAGTGTTCTTCGTCCCACTGGCACTATACTTTCATTTTTGTGAGGCTCAAGTTGTAGACCTCTATTTGCCATCCAGTTTTCCACCCTTGCCACTGACCAATTGATATTATTTTCTAGGTCACCCTTATTTCCTCCGCTTACAATCACCGCCAAAGGATCTGCATACCCTATAATAACCGTATTGTTTACGGACTCGAGACTAAAGATCTTATCGTAAAACATGTTCCACAGTGTTGGTCCTAGGACTGACCCCTGACGCACGCCACATGTAGCATGCATTCGATATTTCTGTGCAAACAGTATCTAACTGTTCTCCACATACTATTTTCAGCAAATATGGCTCAACTTGCTTCTTTCTTAACACTTAGTATATGCCTCTCCATGGTGCTGTATTGAATACATTTTTTACGTCCAGTGTTACCAAGTCCAGAAACCTTTCGCACTGAAATCCACGTCCAATTAATATCTTCCTCTTATGTTGCCTAACGTCTCTGTTGAAGAAGGTTAGAAATTTCTGGAAGTCTTCTTCTCCAGTTGCAGTTGATACATAGCAGGAGTACAGAACTATGTCAATCATTTCAGTGATCAAAATCGGGAAGATTTTCCTGGACAATGAGCCAGGAAAATCGGCCCATTCCAGATAGATTAAACATTGCGGAGGTAGTAACTTTCTTAAAGGTAAGTAAATTTTTGTCCAGACTTGAATTAGAGCAAATGTAACTGAGTTTGTCGAGTATTGGTTTGAGTTTTTCTAAGACGCGGATTTGCGCCGACCGCATATATATAAGAATTTATGCAATAATTCGGAATGCGCGCATGTGCGTCCTCTTTTTTGAAGATAATAATCCCTTTACTCGCATAAAACATTAATGTAATTGCATAAAATATTTATATAAAACAGAAATATTCTAAAAACTAACAAAAAAAAATGCCTTTTCTTTATTTATAAAATCTTACTACAGTATGTCTTATAAAATCTCCTTATGGTAATTTAGAAAACATGTGCCTTAACACAGTCCTGGATTCCCAGGGCACGCTACAAAATGGTACGTTGTGTCTTTTCTGCCTTTTTTTGGACGCATGAGCGACATTGTTTTCGCAGTGTTTTGCCCTTTTGCTTTGTCCCCTGGGTTTTGGTTGGCATTTGTTCCATACTAATTGTATTTTTTCTTATTTGGTGTGACGCCGACGGTTCTGGTAACCTTTTTTTCTAATACTGCCAGTCTGAACTATTGCAATGTCATTTTTCTGCTAGAATATTTCTTATACAATGAATGGGAATTCAGTAACACAAGTTGAAGAATATAGATGGCAAGTTTCATGGCTAATTTTCCTGGCTCAGGAAAATCTGTACGGTCCAAATAGATTAAACATTGTTTTGTTTTAATTAGATAGTCGGATTCCCACGTCTATGTCAGGTCTGAACTGACTTTTAAGTAAAAGCCAGCTCCAAACTGTATGGGCGGGGGACTCCGACAGTTTAATTAAAACAAAGCAATGCTTAATCTATTTGGGATGGGCAGATGATCCTCGCCAATTTTCCAAGAAAATCTGCAAAGAAATTTAACATTGCTTTGTTTTATTTAGATAGTCGGATTCCCACGTCCATGCCAGTTCTGAGATAACTTTTAATTAAAAGCCAGCTCAGAACTGGCACGGACGGGCGAATCTGACTGTCTAATTAAAACAAAGCAATGTTTAATCTATTTGGAATGGATATATTTTCCTGGCAAATTTTCCAGGAAAATCTGATCGTCCGAATAGATTCAACATTGCTTTGTTTTAATTAGATAGGTTAAACAATGCTTTGTTTTAGACAGTCGAATTCCCCCGTACATACCAGTTCTGAGCTGGCTTTTTATTAAAAGCCGGCTAAGAACTGGCATGGACGTGGGAATCCGACTATCTAATTAAAACAAAGCAATGTTTAATCTATTTGGACCGGGCAGATTTTTCTGGAAAATTAGCCAAGAAAATCTGCCCATTCCAAAAAGATTAAACATTGCTTTGTTTTAATTAGATAGTCGGATTCCCCCATCCATGCGAGTACCACGCTGACTTTTAATTAAAAGCCAGCTCAGAACTGTTATGGACGGACGAATCCGACTATCTAATTAAAACAAAGCAATGTTTAAACATTGCTCCAAATAGATTAATCTATTTGGACCGGCAGCTTTTCATGCTGACTTATTAATTAATTAAAAGCCAGCTCAGAACTGGTATGGAAATCTGACAGGAAAATCTGCCCATAGATTAAACATTGCTTTGTTTTAATTAAATAGTCGGATTCCTCCAACCATACCAGTTCTTAGCTGGTTTTTAATTAGAAGTCAGCGCAGAACTGAGATGGACGTGGGAATTCGACTATCTAATTAAAACAAAGCAATGTTTAATCTATTTAGACTGACCAGAATTTTCTGGAAAATTAGCCAGGAAAATCTGCCCATTCCAAGTAGATTAAACATTGCTTTGTTTCAATCAGACAGTTGGATTCCCGCGTCCATACCAGTTCTGAGCTGGCTTTAAATTAGATGTCCGCTTAGAACTGTCCAATTAAAACAAAGCAATGTTTAATCTATTTGGACCAGGCAGATTTTCCTGGAAAATTAGCCAAGAAAATCTGCTCATTTCAAAAAGATTAAACATTAATTTGACAGTCGGAGTTCCCCGTCCATACCAGTTCTGAGCAGGCTTTTAATTAAAAGTCAGCTCAGAACTGACATGGGCGTGGGAACAACCCTGATATCTCATTAAAACAAAGCAATGTTTAATTAGATAGTAAGATTCCCACGTCCATGCCAGTTCTGAGCTAACTTATAATTAAAAGCCAGCTCAGAACTGGTATAGACGGGGGAATCCGACTGTCTAATTAAAACAAAGCAATGTTTAATCTATTTGTACCGGGCAGATTTTCCTGGAAAATTAGCCAGGAAAATCAGCCTATTCCAAATAGATTAATCGTTAATTAGACAGTCGGATTCCCCCGTCCATAACAGTTCTGAGCTGACTTTAAATTAAAAGTCTGCACAGAAGTGGCATGGACGTGGAAATCCGACTATCTCATTGAAACAAACAATGTTTAATCTATTTGGACCGGGCAGATTTTCTTGGAAAATTAGCCAAGAATATCTGCCCATTCCAAAGAGATTAAACATTAATTACACAGTCGAATTCCCCCGTCCATACCAGTTCTGAGCTGGCTTTTATTTAAAAGTCAGCGTAGAACTGACATGGGCGTGGGAATCCTAATATCTAATTAAAACAAAGCAATGTTTAATCTGTTTGGGCGGTCAGATTTTCCTGGAAAATTAGCCAGGAAAATCTGTCCATCCCAAATAGATTAAACATTGCTTTGTTTCAATTAGACAGTCGGGTACCTCCGTCCATACCAGGCTTTTAATTAAATGTCAGCTCAGAACTATTAGACTATCTAATTAAAACAAATAAATGTTTAATCTATTTGTACCATGTAGATTTTCCTAGAAAATCTGCCTATTCCAAATAGGTTAAACAATGCTTTGTTTTAATTGGACAGTGGAATTTCCCCGTCCATACCAGTTCTGAGCTGGCTTTTTATTAAAATCCGGCTAATAACTGGCATGGACGTGGGAATTCGACTATCTAATTAAAACAAAGCAATGTTTGATGCATTTGGACCGGGCAGATTTTCCTGGAAAATTAGCCAAGAAAATCTGCCGATTCCAAAAAGATTAAACATTGCTTTGTATTAATTAGATAGTCGTATTCCCACGTCCATGCCAGTTCTGAGCTGATTTTTAATTTAAAGCCAGCTCAGAACAGGTATGACTGGGGGAATTCGACTGTCTAATTAAAACAAAGCAATATCTAACACTTTCGCTGCGGGTTTAATTAGCATAATTCCACCGTGTACGGAGGTAGTAACTTTCCATCCCAGTTCTAAGTTGGCTTTAAATTAAATGTCCGCTCAGAACTGACATGGACGTGGGAATCCGACTATCCAATTAAAACAAAGCAATGTTTAATCTATTTGGACCGGGCAGATTTTCCTGGAAAATTAGCCAAGAAAATTTGCCCATTCCAAAAAGATTAAACATTAATTAGACAGTCGAATTCCCCAGTCCATACCAGTTTTGCGCTGGCTTTAGTTAAAAGTCAGCTCAGAACTGGCATGGGCGTGGAAATCCTAATACCTAATTAAAACATAGCAAACATTGCTTTGTTTTAATTAGAAAGTCGGATTCCCACGTCTATGTCAGGTGTGAATTGACTTTTAATTCAAAGCGAGCTCCAAACTGTATGGACGGGGGACTCCGACAGTCTAGTTAAAACAAAGCAATGTTTAATCTATTTGGGATGGGCAGATTTTCCTGGCTAATTTTCCAGGAAAATCTGCAACGAAATTTAACATTGCTTTGTTTTATTTAGATAGTCGAATTCCCACGTTCATGCCAGTTATGAGATAACTTTTAATTAAAATCCAGCTCAGAACTGGCACGGACGAGGGAATCCGACTGTCTAATTACAATAAAGCAATGTTTAATCTATTTGGAATCGGCAGATTTTCTTGGCTGATTTTCCAGGGAAATTTGCCCGGTCCAAATAGATTAAAGAAAGATTGCTTTGTCTTAATTAGATAGTCGGAACCCCACATGCATGCCAGTTCTGGGCTGACTTTTAAATAAAAGCTGTCTCAGAACTGGTATGAACGGGGGAATCCGACTGTCTAATTAATTTTTAATCTATTTGGAATGGGCAGACTTTCCTATCTAATTTTCCAGAAAAATCTGCCCGGTCCAAATAGATTAAACATTGCTTTGCTTTAAATAGATAGTCGGATTCCCCCGTCCATGCCAGTTCTGAGCTGACTTTTAATTTAAAGCCAGCACAGAATTATTATGGACGGGGGAATCCGACTGTCTAATTAATGTTTAATCAATTTGGAATGGGCTGATTTTCCTGGCTAATTTTCCAGGAAAACCTGCCCGGTACAAATAGATTAAACATTGCTTTGTTTTAATTAGACAGTCGGATTCCCCCGTCCATACCAGTTCATAGCTGGCTTTTAATTATAAGTCAGCACAGAACTCTCATGGACGTGGGAATCCGACTATCTAATTAAAACAAAGTAATGTTTAACCTATTGGGACCGGGCAGATTTTGCTGGCTAATTTTCCAGGAAAATATGCCCGGTCCAAATAAATTAAACATTGCTTTGTTTTAATTAGAGAGTCGGATTCCCACGTCCATGCCAGTGCTGAGCTGACATTTAATTTAGAGCCAGCTCAGAAAGGGATTGACGGGGGAATCCGACTGCTTAACTAAAACAAAGCAATGTTTAATCTACTTGGAATGGGCAGATTTTCCTAACTTATTTTCCAGGAAAATCTGCCCGGTTTAAATAGATTAAACATTGCTTTGTTTTAATTAGATAGTCGGATTCCCACGTCCATGTCAGTTCTGCGCTGACTTTCAATTAAAAGCCAGCTCACAACTTGTATGGATAGGAGAATCTGACTATTTAATTAAAACAAAGCAATGTTTAATCTACTTGGACCGGGCAGATTTTCCTGGAAAATTAGCCAAGAATACTTTCAATTATGGGCAGATTTTCCTGGTAGATTTCCAGGAAAAGCTGCCCATAGGTTAAACATTGCTTTGTTTTAAATAGACAGTCGTATTTCCCCGTCCATACCAGTTCTGAGCTGGCTTTTATTTAATTAGTCAGCATGAAAATTTGCCGGTCCAAATAAATTAATCTATTTGGAGCAATGTTTAAACATTGCTTTGTTTTAATTAGGTAGTCGGATTCCCCCGTCCATACCAGTTCTGGGCTGGCTTTTAATTAAAAGTCAGCTCAGAACTGGCATGGGCTTGGGAATCCGATTATCTGATTAAAACAAAGCAATGTTGAATCTATTCGGACGATCAGATTTTCCTGGAAAATTGGCCAGGAAAATATGTCCAGTCCAAATAGATTAAACATTGTTTTGTTTTAATTAGACAGTCAGATTTGCCCGTCCATACCAGTTCTGAGCTGGATTTTAATTAAAAGTCAGCTCAGAACTGGCATGAATGGGGAAATCTGACTAGCTAATTAAAGCAAAGCAATGTTTAATCTATTTGGACCGTACAGATTTTCCTGAAAAATTAGCCAGGAAAATTAGCCAGGAAACTTGCTATCCATATTCTTCAACTTGTGTTACCGATTTCTTATTCATTGTATAAGAAACATTCTGGCAGAAAAATGACATTTTAATAGTTCAGACTGCCAGTATTAGAAAAAATGTTACCAGAACCGTCGGCGTCACACCAAATAAGAAAAAATACAATTAGTATGGAACAAATGCCTACCAAAATCCAGGGAACAAACGAAAAGGGCAAAGCTCTCCGAAAATAATGTCGCGCATGCGCCTAAAAAAGGCAGAAAAGACACAACGTACCATTTTGTAGCGTGCCCTGGGAATCCAGGACTGTGTTGACACATGTTTTCTAAATTACCATAAGGAGATTTTATAAGACATACTGTAATAAGATTTTATAAATAAAGAAAAGTTTTTTTTTTCTAGTTTTTAGAAAAAAAATAATTATATATATTTTATGCAATTAAATTAATGTTTTATGTGAGTAAAGTGATTATTATCTTCAAAAAAGAGGACGCACATGCGCGCATTCCGCATTATTGCATACATTCTTATAGATATGCGGACGGCGCAAATGCGCGTATTAGAAAAACTCAAACCAATACTCGAGAAACTCAGTTATATTTGTACTAATTTAAGTCACTGGACAAAAATTTACTTACCTTTAAGAATGTCACTACCTCCGCAATGTTTAATCTCTCTGGAATGTGCAGATTTTCCTGGCTCATTGTCCAGAAAAATCTTCCCGGTTTTGATCACTGAAATGATAGACATAGTTCTGTACTCCTGCTATGTATCAACTGCAACTGGAGAAGAAGACTTCCAGAAATTTCTAACCTTCTTCAACAGAGACGTTAGGCAATAGGAAGATATTGGACAGGGATTTCAGTGCGCAAAGTTTCTGGACTTGGTAACACTGGCCGTAAAAAATGTAATCAATGTAGCACCCTGGAGAGGCGTATACTAAGTGTTAAGAAAGAAGCAAGTTGAGCCATATTTCCTGAAAATAGTATGTGGAGAACAGATAGATACTGTTTGGACAGAAATATCGAATTCATGCTACATGTGGCGTGCGTCAGGGGTCAGTCCTAGAACCAACACTGTGGAACATGTTTTACGATAAGATCTTTAGTCTTGAGTCCGTAAACAATACGGCTATTATAGGGTATGCAGATCCTTTGGTGGTGATTGTAAGCGGAGGAAATATTGGTGACCTAGAAAATGATATTAACTGGTCAGTGGCAAGGGTGGAAAACTGGATGGCAAATAGAGGTCTACAACTTGAGCCTCACAAAACCGGTCCCAACCCGGGAGAAAGCACAAAGAGGTGGAGTAACCACATCAAAAAACCAGGGTCCGGACGGTACCTCCCTGTGAGGGCCCCTGGCTAGGGCCTCAGGTCTGCCTGGCCGGTGGGTGTACTGCATCCAGCAGTATGCGCACCGATACTCGCAGAGACGTGGACAGTACAGCCATCACTGCCAGCTGTCCGCTGTCGAATTTACCCTCTTTTTCCTTAACCATATTACCTTACTCCTTTTTTTATCCCTACCTGGGCCACCAGAAGTAATTGGTGGCAAACTCATGGTAATGGAGCAAAACCAAAGCCTCGGAAAAATGTCGCTGCATGGGCTTCTCCAGAGCGTGGTCGGAGTCGGCACTGCACATGCATGCGGGATGTTGTGGCGGGGTGCTGATGAGGCGTGCCCCTGTCAAACGATTGGCTTTGGCGACAGAATCTATAGCGGAGATAACGGAAGTAACAATAAGTGGGTCCTCAAAAGCAGGACAAGAGAAGGGGTAGAGGACTCGTGTGAACACACAAATGGCGGATAAACGAGAGTAAACGAAGGAAATGGTAGAGAAATTAGAATAGGAACTGGAGATAGAATCTTATGAAGCAAGTTTTCTAGAACTTATAAATACTAATTGGCCGGAGGAAGTCTACAACAGATGTCAGATAAATAGGGATCAAAGGAAACCAAGAGAATTTGACCAAATATGTAATCACTTTTAAATATACAAGTGTATAAACAAATAAAGTTATTTGTTTGCTTTACGGTTGTGATTTCCTATTGGTTTTCCTGGACTGCAGTTTCGAAGCGTGCTGATGATGAACCGGGACGGTACAAAACTACAGTCCACGCAAACCAATAGGAAATCACAAACGTACAGCAAACAAATAAAGTTTAATATATATAATATATATATATATATATATATATATATATATATATATATATATATATATATATATATATATATATATATATATATATATATATATATATATATATATATATATATATATATATATATATATATTCATATATATATATATATATATATATATATATATATATATATATATATATATATATATATATATATATATATATATATATATTATAAGGTCCTGGTATGTTAGTCAGTAAACATTTATTTTTGACCCCTCAACACTTATTTTGCAAGTTTTCGTGATTTCATTGGCATCTAAATTTTTTATAAATTATTTCAATAAATAATTCTTATACCACAAGTGCAATGCTGATTGAAAGTTTATATCTTTGTATTTGCTACGCCCTGTATAAAATAGAAATTAAGCTACAGCTGGTGCTCGATCTGGACGAAGTAATTTAAAGAAAAGAGCTTGTTTCACGTAAACTCATATTGAGAATGTCACGCTTAAGTCACACGGTCCTCTCCTACAAATACAATAATTTATTAGTCTGGGTCTTGAAAGAGCATGACAAAGCGAGTGTCGATGTGTATATTTGTACTTATATCTCAAGAGTTTGAAAGGTTTAGACCATTAAGCAGAAACAGACACCCCAATATCGTGAGAAATTCTTATTCCTGTGTCATCTAGATCGAGCATCGTTACATAAAAACAAAACAGATAAGAAACTGACAATGAAATGTAAACCTTCATGCCACCAATATGCAATAATCAATGCAAGTTATGAATATTATAATTATATACACTATTCCTTGTGAAGTAACGTAATTAATTAGAAATAGATGTCAGGCGACTCGCAAAAAAATATGTATTTGCACATTCTCGTCTTATTTTAACTGCAGTCGTTTTTGTTTTAACTAGTGTAATTATTACACATGCTTTGCATAGAGAATCTCGTGGCTGATTAAATTTTAAGTAAACTTAATATGTTGTAAAGTAAAAATCAAGTTTCCACCTTTCAAACGGTATTGAGAATTAATTGTCGGCTGTATATGCGAATTTTTAAACTGGCAGACATAAATACATTTTATTTGCAGCTTCGTGGCAAGCAGGTATATAAAAGATGCACACAATATTTCGTATGCAATTTGAAACGGAATTGCCAGAATAATTCGGCACTGTTTTAAAAAAAAATGTAATGTTTTACGTAATATCGCGTACCCGGCACAAATAAATATTTTTGTAATATTTCTAAATTGTATTTAGATTACCACTACTGTTCGGTGACTAACAAGTACCTGTAGTAATGCAACTTGTGTACATGTACCGATAACAATAAAAGGGCAACTAACAAAGCAGTGATGCACAGGTACAGTCACAGAATAATTGTCATAAATGGAGTAATTGATTAGTAAAGTTAAGTTTTAATTAAAACAGAACATATTACAATGTACTGCAGTATCCATAAAGTTTTTCTTGTGTGGGGTATGTGATCAGGCCGTGTAAACTGGCACGTACGCAGCGTTAGGTCGATAATTGTGTACATAGTTGATGTCTCGTCAACCATAACGACTATGTCTGTTTTTCATTATTCCACGCGGAGGTGGAGCGAATTCATATAAAAGAAACGTGGATTTGTACAGACGGGGCAGATCTAGTTTGAGCTTTCAAACGGTCTGATCTCCCAAATCTTCCCTGACCAGCTAAATGAACTTGTAGTAAGCATTAAGCGCCAGACTTGCGAGCGCGAATGCCGAAACAAGGGAAATCTGCTGGTCACATCGCGGTTTCTCCTCCCTGACCAACTGAAAGAACTTGTAGTAAGCATTAAGCGCCAGACTTGCGAGCGCGAATGCCGAAACAAGGGAAATCTGCTGGTAACATCGCGGTTTCTCCTCCCTGACCAACTGAAAGAACTTGTAGTAAGCATTAAGCGCCAGACTTGCGAGCGCGAATGCCGAAACAAGGGAAATCTGCTGGTCACATCGCGGTTTCTCCTCCCTGACCAACTGAAAGAACTTGTAGTAAGCATTAAGCGCCAGACTTGCGAGCGCGAATGCCGAAACAAGGGAAATCTGCTGGTGATATCGCGGTCCAAACATCCTCCACAACTAACGGAGAAGATCTGTACCAAGCACTGAACGCCATAATCTCGCGCGCAAACGGGGACCTTCCCCCGGAAATTTTCACGGTTCCCCAGAGCGGAAAAACCCCGCACGCGGGCTCATTTCGAACTCGCCCCGCTTTGCCAGGAAATCCAAGATGTGGGAACCGTCCACACACCTAGATGAGACCCCGGAGCAGCAGCCGGTCATGACGGGAGGCAGTTCAACAAACGGTGAGTGTACCTTTAAACTGACATATGCTATCGGGTGTCTCAAAATTGCACGGCCAAGTAAATGCTTTGCGTGCCTCAACAGTGCTATTCAAGAATAGGGGTAGTATAAGTAGCCATCCGTAATATGTTGCCAAATTTAATATATTTAAACAGAAACTTGAACCCTTGAAGTTTATTTGTCTGCATATTATTTAAAGAAATTATTTGTGCATTTGAATGTTGCTCAATTTGATATTTATAAACTAGACTTGAAACTGGAAATTTTATGTTGTTAAAGAGATTGTTTGTGCATTCAAATGTTGCCGCATTTTATATACTTGAACAAAACTTGAACCGCGGAAGTTTAATTGTCTGCGTATTATTCAGAGAATTTATTTTAAATGTTGCCAAATTTGTTATATTTAAACTGAACTTGAAATCTAGAATTTTAGTTGTTTATAGATCATGTAGAGATATTATTTGGGCATATAAGGTTGTCAAATTCGATATGCTTAAGAACTTGAGAGCTGGGACTTTGTTTATCTGCATACTGTTGTAGGGAAATCATTCGTGCGTTTAAATGTTGCCAAATTCTTTTATTTGAACTAAACTCGAAGGCTGGAATTTTATTTTTGTTTGCATATAGTGTAGAGAAAATACCTGAGCATTTAGGCGTTGCCAAAATTAATATATTTAAACTAAACTTGAATTTGGAATTTTGTTTGTTTATATTGTATAAATAAATTATTTTGTGCAGTAAAGTGTTGCGAAATTTGATATATTTAAACTGAAACTAGAAGCCTGGAATCTTAATTTATTTGTGTATTATTTTGAGAATTGCTTTCGCCTCTGAAAGTTGCCAAATTTAATGATACTTAGACTGAGACTTGAAATTAGAAACGTTACTAGCTCATTCAGTACTTAATGAAAGTCCGTTGCATTTGAAAATGAAATCTTGTTCCCATTTAATAATATTTAAACTGAAACTTGGAGTCGGGAATATTGCTAGCTTTTGTATTATTTAGTGAAATTATTTTTGAATCTGAAACTTGAAGACAGAATTTTGTTGCTCCTAATAGTACAATTTAAGTCTAAATCGTGAAACCAGAATTGCGTAGCTCCTTATGATATAGTTTAAACATTAATCATGAAACCAGAATTATGTAGCTCTTTATAATATAATTTAAATGTGAATTGTGAAACCAGAAGTATGCAGCTTTTTATAATATAATTTAAATCTAAATCGTGAAACCAGAATTGCGTAGTTCCTTATGATATAGTTTAAATATTTATCGTGAAACTATGATTGCGTAGCTCTGTATAATATAATTTAAAGTTGAATTGTGAAACCAGAAGTATGTAGCTTTTTATAATATAATTTAAATCTAAATCGTGAAACCTGAATTACGTAGCCCCTCATAATATAATTTAATTCTTGATCATGAAACCAGAAGTATGTAGCTTTTTATAATGCAATTTAAGTCTAAATCGTAAAACCAGAATTACGTAGCTCTTTATAATTTAGTATTGAATTGTCAAACCAGAAGTATGTAGCTTTTTATAATATAATTTAAATCTAAATCGTGAAACCAGAATTATGTAGCCCCTCATAATACAATTTAAATCTGAATCATGAAACCAGAAGTATGGAGCTTTGCCCAATTTAAATCTGAATGGCCAAACCAGAACTATGTAGTTCTTTATAACATAATGCTAAATTTGAATCATGAAACCAGAAACATGTAGCTCATTTATACTATGATTTAAATCTTAATCGTGAAGCCAGAATTATGTAGTTCATTATAATATAACTTAAATCTGAACCATGAAAACATAAGTATCTAGCTCTTTATAATATAATTTAAATTCGGACAGTGAAACCAGTAACATGTGGCTCTTTATAGCTTAATGCTAAATTTGAATCGCCAGCCAGAAACGTGCAGTTCGTTATAAAATAATTTTGAATCTGAAATTTGAAGACAAAAGGTCCCTAGCTCTATATAAGATAATTTTAACCTGAAACTTGAAATCGGAAGTAACTAGCTCTACATAATGTAACTTTAAACCTGAAACCTACAACTGAAAGTATGTAATTCCATTTTTGTGTAAATATTGAAAATGAAACTTGAAGTCAAAACAATGTGGCACCATTCTAATGCACTTTGAAACTGAAACTTGAAGTTCTCATTGTTTTGTATGTAACCGGATGAAATTATTTTGTACCTGAAACAGACATCTTGGCTCCCCTTTGTGTATTAAACTGAAACTTGAAATGTGAGTGTATGTGGTGTGCACTGGACGGTTCGGAAAAGGAAGGAAAGGGACATTAAGTAAATGAAGTACTTCCCCCGGTGTTCTGACAAATTTATGTAATTATTCTCTTGATGTCTAGAATGACATTCAGGTGAAGTCTCGCTCCATGAAGTGCCAATTTCCGAAATAAAAGACCTGAGATGTCAGGCCAGCCCTGAAGGCTTCGCGATATATATATAAATTCGGCATGAGTGCTGTGAGAGGGCAACCTGAATGTCAGTAGTTAGTTTAAAGCCTTGCGATATACGTCATAATGTTGGGTGAAGTAATAGTAGGTTTGTTTTCGTTTCCGCTTAGTCAGTAAACAGTAATCTGGCCTAAATGACAATGATACCTTTCCCTTGCGTCTCGTACAGCCTACAGGTCATAAACAAGATAATTTGCAAGCGGTATTTGGGTGAACCTTCTACTTCTTGACATGCCAAACCTCCGAAAATCAAAGACCTCCAATTGAGGCTATAGTCCAAGAAGGGCTCGCGAAAACCTTAACTATGGCACAATGGTTGTAGAAAAGGCAACCCAAATGCGCAATGCGTCATTTCCTAGTGATCAATAACCATATGAGAGACGTAGAGGAAAGTGTCGGTAAGCCTCAAATATATGCCTGGGTGTGGTGTCCTGTTCTGCGGTGTTGCTCAATCAGTCCCACAGTAATAAAGCAAAGACAAACCAAAACTAAAATATGAACCATGAAACCAGAAAAATCTAAACAATGAATATTGCATTGAAAATATCAATCTTTTAGTCTACGCCACTGTGGAAACTGAGAGTGACATCGGAGACCTTGATCCACACCAGGTCATCACCCCTCCAAGCGATCCAAATCTTTTATGCTAGTGCATTCCCCATATGTGTAATATTAGGCCCAGCCGTGTGATTTCTCGTAGCAATAGGGCGCCTAGATGTCTGTGCTTTCATGTCCGTTTCACTGTATTGGTCAAATGGGAAACTTTGTTAAATAAATTAAGTGTTTGCGAATTATAGCGTTTCTCTCACAATGTTCCAACCCATAGTCTGAACAAACACAACCTGGTCCTAACCCTAGATTTTCACGCCTTAATCCATCCTGGTAGCCCAGAAAATTATTCATTCTTAGTAAGCAAATGTAGAGGCCTTTAAAGTAAGGTAAGTGAATACATTTCAGGTCAGGTCAGGTCAGGTCAGGTCAGGTCAGGTCAGGTCAGGTCAGGTCAGGTCACCCGTAATAATTTAATGTAGTCAGGGATTTAATTGAATAAAATTTAACATTGCAAACCAGACTAATATGCCTTTTTCTTTGAAATACAAAGTGTTTAAGTTGGGCATTACAATATATAATGTAGCCTTTGTATACCATAAGTCTGTCAATAGGTATTTGATTTTGTTTAAAAATAAAAAAAAGGGGGGGGGGATATTACACTATATATATATATATATATATATATATATATATATATATATATATATATATATATATATATATATATATATATATATATATACTTAGGAAAGGAGAAGATCAAGACGACGATATTGTGAAGAAGATTGCGGAACGTAATCGACAGGTGGAAAATGCTTATAAGTAAGGGTAAACTTGAAGCAGGGAAAATGATATGTTGTGTAGAAACAAATCGAGTCCTTCTTCACGATGCGGGCAGTTGCTCAACTGACATGGACGTGGTAATCCGACTAACTAATTAAAACTCCATTTTCATGAGTTTGCTTCCAATTACTTTGGTGGCCCAGGTAGGGATAAAAAAAGGGGTAAGGTAATATAGTTAAGGAAAAAGAGGGTTAATTCGACAGCGGACAACTGGCAGTGATGGCTGTACTGTCCACGTCTGGCACTAGCCAGAGGGGTACCGTGGGGGCCAGACGGACCTCTTCGTCCTTTCTCCTGGGTTGGGACCGGCAATGACGGAGTTTTATTGATAGTATTTAGTATTGTTGGTGGTATTTTATGTTTTTTCTGAATAAAATATGTTGGGCAACCGTCCGAGGCTCCGACACACTCTGATGTCCACCCAAACTTATTACACCCGTGCCCTTGGCCCACTCCAGCGTTGGTGGCACGGGGCCGGAAATTATTAATCCAGGTTCAGAGATTGTAGGAGACGTAAAGACTCAAGGTTGCCAGATTTCTGCACCCTGCAAGCTAGTAAATATGCAGCGGCGTGGCATGCGGAAATTTGGTTGAGTTCCAGCAGAAGCGTATTGGGTACACCCCCTAGACAGTCAATAATCAGAACGACGAGTCGTAGATTTTGTCCCGGATAAAGCTGCCTAAGCTCAAACAGTGGAGACCGAGAAACTACAGTATATACGGCATTCCTTGTTCTCCACCACGGACTGAATATCCCCCCCTTGGTGAGGCAGCACTGGTGTTTGGTCTATCCTGTACGAATGTCGAAGATGGTAATACAACAGTATTATTATTATTATTATTATTATTATTATTATTATTATTATTATTATTATTATTATTATTATTATTATTATTATTATTATTATTATTATTATTATTATTATTATTATTATTATTATTATTATTATTATTATTATTATTATTATTATTATTATTATTATTATTATTATTATTATTATTATTATTATTATTATTATTTTCGACTTTAGCCTGAAGGGCTTTCACACTCTCTCAAAGGGGAACATTCACTCATACCGGGTATCTTAGATACCAGATGGAGCCCTTTCCATGTTATCGGGCCCTCAACGACAACGCAACACATCCTCATTTCCCAGGAATCTCCGCACGGTGTGGGCAGTTGCAACTGAATTGCACTGTGAAAACGAAGGTAGCAGACACCCGCCCATTCTATATCAGAATCAAACAACTATGTAAGTTACTTCATTTTATCAATTATCTCAGCAATTGGGAAATCACAATTTATACCTCCTCAACTTCTGACAACGAGAACATAAAAGAGGAACATCGCAACAGCATTATCGAATTTTCCGCATTCTGCCCAAAAAAGATAGAACTAAAAAGATATTCGTCAAAGCAGCAACCGACCCCAAACAGACGAAGTTGAGGCATGCCTAAGGCCAAGCCGCTTCTATAAGCGGCTTGGCCTTATGCATGATTATGCATAATCATGCATAAAACTCAAAGGCAGGAACGGAACCTCGTCATCGTTTTTAGTGGCCACCAGAAGACCCTCACCAAGGACTTGCAAGATCGTGATATGGAAATCCACTGATGTAACTGCCTGGGTCTTCATGCAGATAACTACCGCAAGTGTCCAGTATACACCAAGTATATGGATCAGTTGGTGAAAACAAATCAATATAACACACAAAACCATATCACACCTTTCCCAAGTCAAACACGCAACTCACACATAATCTGATACATCCATCCAACCTAAGACAAATGCTCCAACATTTCACATGTGGCAATTTGGCACATTACTCAACGAACCAAAAATCCTCAGTAACATATGCGACCTGAGCCAAATCATCACTATGTTTCGTGTAAAACTAAGTATTATCCATCAAGTCGCTAAAATTTATCCCCAAAAACAGTAAAATTTAATCTTGGAATGCCTGTGTCATTGAGAACAAATTCAACGAACTCGAAATCTTAACCGAAAAAATTGAACCAGATATAATCTGCATACAGGAAACACACCTAACACAAAGAACACCAAAACTCCGATACTACGATCATGAAAATTTCCGTCATTTGTATGGTAAACAGCATCTTTCGGTAGCAAAAATTAACTCCATCACAAACGCCTTGTTCGAAAGACCCACCATACAAAAACATAACACAGCAGTAATCTATTATTACAACAAAAACGTACGCCATCCTAACATCGACAATCGAGAATAACAATACGATCTAATCTCACAACACAAAACACTCATAGAGGGGACTTTAATGCCAAACACAAATTGAACTGTCTATAACGAAGGTAACGGCCTTAAACTAAACAGGTGTTTCGTTTAAGGCCGTTACCTTCGTTATAGACACATTTGAGTCTGAGTAAGCAACATGGTTATATGAATTATTTAGATAGTGGAGTGTGTATGTATTGTGTAAAATACAGTTATATTTTACACAATACATACAAACTCCACTATCCAAATAATTCATATAACCATTTTGCTTACCCAGACAACACACCTTCAACAATAGACGTCTGCATCTCAAATAATGTAAATATAAGAGACGTAAAACGCTCAATTAACTAGACTCAGATCACCTCCCCATCCTTGTAGAAATCAGCACGCAAAATCACACACCCGCACCCATACAAAAAACACAATTTAAACCAACTGGTAACAGTCTAAAAAAAATCATAATAAACCTGTAAATACAACACGAGACATAAGTGACAATATCTGAATTCTCCACCGTCATACAATACAGCTACAAAGATGCATCACACAAAATACATCCAAAAATTACAAACTCTAATTCGCACCCGAAACCTTAGAGCTCATTACAAAAAAACCACAAAAACGAACACAATTCTTTCGGGAGAGGCGGGAATGCCGATACAGTAGAGATGCCAAGCCTATGTGTGTATTTCTTTCCCTTCGTCGTGCACAGGGTCTGCGAATATATGTGGTTTGCTTAAGATCGTAACCCAATGAATCTAGATACTGCATGTGCTCCCAGGATAGAATCGTCTTCGATGCAGGTACCGAAGATACTGAAGCTGGAGCGGCTTGATTACTAGAATTTGTAATCAACATAATATGGTGGTCTCTGTCTCAATTCCAATATCACAATAATCTCCTCACATCGAAACGACACAGGTACTGAATTCTGATCGACAATGTTTACATTTATATGCGAAATAAGGCGCGTCGCAAGAGGCATAAAAACCTTACTATATGGTTTTATATCAACTGCATAACCTGGATCTACCATAGGAGTAAACTAATATACAGCAATAAGTAAAAAATCACCAGGAATTCTGTGTGGTGGTTCATGTGGGCGCTACTATCATGCAAACGGGCGATGTTCCGAGTTATTGAAAGACCAGCTGATACAAATAAAGAATGCTGCTGGTTTAGCCTGGCTGTGTTCGAACTGCAGAGCTGGTGCCGGTGCCGCTGCTGCTACAAAATCAACAAATCGCCCCGTTGCTGCTGGAGACGGAGGATCACGGCGTTCGTTAACTACCGTGGCCGTAGTCGACGAGGACGCTGCGGGTCCACCAGCTGTACCTGGGGTTGCGCAGCTTACTCTTCCTTTAGGCTCTGACATGCGTTCTGAAGATACGAGTCTTACCGGAATTCTTAGAGAGATTTGGGCGGAACTGAGGACTCTGCGGGAGTCTGTTATGTTTTGTTCAAATAAGATTTCCGTTTTGAAGTTGTGATGAAGGACTTTAAGACCTATACAAAAAAGGTGAATAATCTGCAAGTTCAGGCTGAAAAATTTTCATCGGAGTTTATGGCACTTAATACGAGAATTGATGAAATGGGACAGTTTTCTCGAAGCAACAATGTTGAAGTATTTGGCATTCCACAGAAGAATGGGGAAAATCTAATTGAGCTGGTACAGAAAATAGGAGAATTTACAAATTTCCCAGTAGAGCGTAGTCATATTGACACTGTATACAGGGTGCGTACGAGAATCCCAGATAAACCTAAAACTGTCGTGGTCAGATTTAATTCACGGAACATTAGAGATAATTTTCTCGCAGCTTGGAAGGTCGGAAGAACTTTGGGAGATGCTGGGCGTTCTGGTGTAAATATTCAAGGAGTTGGTGACGTACTTTCCATTAGCGAACATCTGACTCCTTCGAATAAGCTATTGTTGGCAGATGCAAGAAGGGTTGCAAGAGAGAAGAGCTACCAGTTTATTTGGGTAAAAAACGGCCAAATATTTACGCGAAAGACAGAGCGGTCTCGAGTTATACATATTCGAGGTCGGGATGTTTTTGACAAGCTGTAAGTTTTACTTTGCTTTTGATACTTTACAATTGTTTATTTTTTTTAAAATTTTAAATGGCTCTTAGTTTTTTTTATCAAAACGCCCGCGGTTTAAGAACTACATTTTTAAACTTTAGACTAAATTTTGCTGCAAATAACTTTTATATTGTTTGTGTGACGGAATCTTGGCTTCTAGAGGGAGTTTTGGACAGTGAATTAATAAACGGGAATGACTACACTGTGTATCGTAGGGATCGCGCATCTTCAGCTTCACAAAAATCTGGGGGAGGCGGCGTGTTAATCATGGTGAAAAATACTTTTAACTCATCGTCGATTCTGCAATTACAAACATACGTTGAGGATCTTTGGGTATTGGTGACGCTTGGAAATGGTATAAAGCTTTATGTAGGATGTGTATATATTCCTCCACAGTCAGAAGACTCATTGCAATGCTTTGCTAGTGGTCTGGGTGATCTCATTGGAACAGTTGGCGATTCACCACTTCTTTTGTGCGGTGACTTCAATCGTCCTACAATAGAGTGGAAACGACTGGCAGATACAGCAGCTTTAATTCCAGCTAAATTTGACAATAGCTCTGTGCCTTTGCTTGAAGCTTTTTCATTATGTAATTTTAAGCAGTTTAATTATGTTACTAATGTAAACCATATAATACTTGATCTTGTTATGTGTAATGAAGAGATTGTTGAGAGTTTATTACACTGTTGTTGTCCTCTCGTAGATGAGGGAGTTCACCACCCTGCTGTTAATCATGCTCTCTGTGAAAGATGTACATTGTTTAAAAAGGGCTGATAATAGCTCTTTTAATTTTAAAAAAGCAAATTACCCTATGATAAATCATATTCTGAAAAATATTCCTTGGCGTGCCCTGATGGAAGGTTTGGAGATTGATCGTATGGTTGAAAAGTTATACTCTGTTATCTTTGATTGCATTAAATATCACGTCCCAGTGATCCGAATAAAGAAAAAATATCCTCCATATTTTTCTCCATCAACAATTAAGAGTATCAATAAAAAAAAATAAGTATCACAAAAAGTGGAAACTTTATAAAAACACGACCGATTATAGTTCCTTTAAAATGTTACGGGCTCGTTGCAAGCGGCAAATTGCTAATGATCACGACCACTATATCAGACTGATCGAGAACTCAATTGCTTCGGATTCCAGCCGTTTTTGGCGTTATATCTCATTAAAAAGGGGCAATCACGGTATACCGTCTACAATGACATTAGATAAAGTTTCTGCTTCATCGGGAGGGGGTATTTGTGATCTTTTTGCCCACTTTTTTAGAAGCGTTTATGAAAATGGAGATGACGCACCGTATACGGATGATGCAGATGTGGGTATTGATTCACGCTCTCTATCCAGCATTATATTACTGCAGACGAGATACTGGATTCTTTGGCAAGGCTTGATGATAAAAAGGGTGCTGGACCTGACGGATTGTCGCCATATTTTGTAAAGAGATGTGGCGATTCTCTGTTAGAACCCCTGATGTTGATTTTCAATAGATCCCTGCATTCTGGAATTTATCCCATAAAATGGAAGACTGCCTCTGGTATTCCTATACATAAGGGTGGTCCTAGGAAATGTATTAAAAATTATCGTCTGATCAGTATCTTAGATGTATTTGGAAAATTGTTTGAATCCCTGGTAAAGCTTTTTGAATTTGTCAAACAAAAAATTATTCCAGACCACCAACTTAACTTTATATACAGAATTTCTATTGAGATCTTTGGAAACAGAAAAGCAGGTGGATGCTGTGTACACCGATTTTTCCAAGGCCTTTGATAAAATTAATCATAGCCTTTTGTTGAGAAAGCTGGAGATGATCGGTGTGCATGGAGTTCTTCTGCGTTGGGTTAGTTCGTATATTAGAAACAGATCTCAATTTATATCCGTGTTAGGTTACGAATCTATCCCTTACGAATTACCATCAGGTGTACCTTAAGGATCCCACCTTGAACCACTATTATTTCTTGTATACGTTAATGATATAAATACATGTTTTCAATTCTGTAAATTTTTGATGTATGCCGACGACCTCAAATTATTTATTCCTATTAATTGTGAACAAGACTGTTTGCATTTACAGGCCGACCTTAACAACTTGACTAATTATTGTAGCATAAATCAGCTTTACCTTAATTTAGATAAGTGTAGTGTTATAACTTTTACCCGTGGGAAACTATGGCAAGAGTTTCCGTATCTCTTAGATAATGATATTATTACACGGGTCATTTATGTAAAAGATCTAGGCGTTACCTTTGACAGCAAGCTACTGTTCTACAGACATATTGGCAATCTTGCTAGTGACAGTTATCGTATGCTGGGGCTTATCATGCGGCAGGGTGCAGTTTTTTAGAAAAAAAATGTTTTATCTCATTATACAATGCGTATGTTGCTAGCAAATTAAAATTTGCGTCTTCTGTATGGAATCCCCAGTATCTTATTTACAAGGCGCGTCTAGAAAAGATACAAAATAGATTTTTAAGGTTTTTGTGCTTTAAACTTAAGTTAGATATTAATAATGATTACAAAATTATGCGATATTGTTTTGAAATTATATTATTGGAAGAAGGCCGGCTTGTCTCAGATTGTCTTTTCGT
Organism: Tillus elongatus; assembly: GCA_964006375.1. Lineage (NCBI taxonomy): Eukaryota > Metazoa > Arthropoda > Insecta > Coleoptera > Cleridae > Tillus > Tillus elongatus. Next base: position 43,485,228 of record OZ023270.1, on the reverse strand, counting down.
TTTTAAAATAGTAAACGGTTTAATAGACTCTCCGGAACTTCTAAGTGATATACGTTTCAATGTTCCAAATCGACTTCTCAGGGTGGCTGAACCTTTTTCCTTGCCCTTTAGCAGAACTAACGCTGCTCTAAATTCTCCGCTGCCAAGAATGTTGGAAGCGGGTAATGAGTTCTCAGCCATCGACATGTTCAGTGGCTCATTGCTCAGGCATAAAAAAGCTCTGAAAGTCCAACTATTGTTGTTGACTTTATTTTTTTTGATTCTTTATTTCCCTCCAAATTATAAGTGTGTGCACAAGTATGTGCATATTGTGTTTATAACTTAAATTAAATATTGCTTTGATTTGTTTTTAGAATAATGAATGATGTTTTTGTTATCACTGCTATATTTGTATTTGTATACTCTGTATGTGATCCTATTTTGGAGGCAACCTCGTTGGTATCAAAATAAATAAATAAAATACTGTATGCGTAGGGTTGCCGTCGTGGCTACATCCACAATACTACATTTTAAACGAATCGTCTTTACTCTCACAATTTCCAGCGCTAAATCGGAAACAGCGGTAAGACGTTGTTTAGAAAACCCCAATATTGGTGCTATTGAAGCATGTATAGAAAAGTCTGTGTCATACTGACATGTTATCTCACATTTTAAAGTGTTGCTGCTGGCTTTTAGCGAAAACAGCTTTACCACGTCGATGTTGTTCTCTACTGCAGGGTACTGATGTTTATCTTTAATATAAGGACGCAATGCATTCTGAATGTATTTATCAAGATCACTGATTTCATACGAACCATCAGGAATAATTATTTCTAGTGGACTCTTTTCACCACTCACAGCAGAAAAGTAGTGAACCCCCGCTCTATGTCTGGTATAGTGTTATATCTGTGAAAGTTTGCAAGCGGAGAGATTAATCAAAATGTGGTTTTAACACTAACGGTGGAAATATTCCAATTGACGTAGAGTCGTTGAAAGCAAACGTACGCGCAATGACTGAAACACAGATACTACTGTTCAAGTCTTTTATTTAAAAACTTTCAACATAAGTGACCACATTATAAGAATTATACTTTTGGTATACATCATGATGATACAATATCAATCCTCTAGATCGTGCTTTTCGAGAGACAATCACGATCTAGATTATTGATGCCTTGATCACCTCTCGTGAAACGTTCTTTAACTTTAGTGCCTGGACCTCTGGCCTGATCTGACCTGACCGATAACCAGGTACGTCCAGCCCAACAGGTCAACTGCGTCAACAAGACATTGATACTGTTAATGAGGTATGATATATATCATACAGATATCTGCGTATTTATATAGGATGTAGAGGTCGTACAAAGTTTTAGTTTAGTTAACGATGTGTATTGTAAAACACGCATAAGCCAACAGTCACAAACATAGATGATGTTGTTACATCATCATCACCCAAACAGCAAAGACATGGACTTATTTTTCCAACCTCAGTTTGATATGTGGTCCAAGTGGTTATGGTAAACAAATATCATGTTAAGTTTGTTGTTTGGTCCACACCACTTAAAATTTGAAAACATATACGTATACTCAAAGCCTTTATATATCAGCCTAAATATAGCATGTTAAAGGAGGTGTTGGGTGCTACAAATGGTGTTGGATACTATCTATACAGTGAAAACAAAGATATATCAGACCCAGCAAATGCAAAGGGCAATTCAATTTTTATATTAGACGATGTAGCCTGTGATAAGCAAGATAAAATAAAATCGTATTTTTGTATGGGTAGACATATTGACAGTTTCTATTTGTGTGCGAAACAATTGATGCGTGATAATGCTAACACAGTTTTATTTAAACAAGATGAAATTACTACATACAGACTAGAGATAATTTCTCTGGCTTCAATGTGAACAACGATTGAATATTAAATTAGTCATGTGTATGATGATCATGTAACTACCGATATGAGTTTTGGAAAGTTGAAATTCCTTTGTGGTGGATTTTGCCAAAACAAACATTTTATGTTAAAGATACTGAACACAAGGGGTTTGATCACTTTATATATCTCGGTTAACTGTAAAAGGTTGGTATTGAGTTGTTCAGTTCACGAACGAATGTTAAGTTCATATCCTATTTGTGTTAAATACTATGTAGATAAATATTTCACAGAGAAACATTAACGTGATACAACATATAGTGTTATTTATGATTAAACCACCAACACTTGGATGCTTGGCAACAAACCTATTAAATTTGTTGTTAAACATAGATGATAAAAATGGACATAGCTTTCAAGTTATGGTTGGTAACAATTGGTACTAATCATCTGTGGGAATTAATATGTTTGAGAAAACCTGTTACGGCTGTTATGGAAAATTAGCAACCTGATTATACAGTTATTATGAGAGCTACTAGTTTTCACAGAAAAGAGAACGATCATGAAGAAGACATTTTAAGAAACAGTTCTCCCAAATATCAACAAGTAGTAATACCAATTCTAAAAAAATAAGCAGGCGCTGCCACGTCCTACTTTCATAACTTCAGGTTATGGTATAAGACTTTGAAAGAGTATGTGCACTGGGATGATATAAACGTGGTGGATGATAGACTGCGGCTTTTAGTGTATTCTCAAGCCGCTGGTAATATCACACACAACAACTAAATTCAACCGATTAGTTTGACACGACAGCTGTTGGACAGCTGTTAGACAGTAGTCTGTCCTGATACTGTATACCTATGTAATATTTTCAATGTCTATATAAGAGAGCTTTTGGCAATTCGTTAATACCGATAGCTAGAAACTGCTCCAATTTGGTTGCCTCAGCAGATGCAGATAAAGCTTTAAATGTTTAACATTGAATGCATGGTACTACATATTCACCCTAACGATGTTATACAACAGCAATTATTAAAGTAGATTACTATGAATAAAGCGGTCCTTATACCATATAGGAAATGGAAAATGTATGTATTACCGAATCTCAATAATTCAACTTAAGGCTTGTGGTCCATTAAGACTTCCTCAAACACTGATCCAACTAGATTTGGTATTGTAAGATTTGAAACGGATTGATACAATAACGTTAGAAAATACATTCGAGATTCAAGCTTTCACTTAAATTATAAGCAAATCCCCACAGAAGGTATGAATCTGAACATTAACCAAGTAAATTACATCGAGCGTTCGTATGTTAGTAGAGAATCAACACCTACCTTGAATTACAACGATTTTAAAAATATTCCATGTTTGTATTTAATTGCTCCAGATACAGCAATTCCATAAAGCCAGCTTCGGTGGATATCAAATTGGAAATGAAAAGTACTAAGATCTTTCTCGATCACACGAAATGTTATTGTGTAATTCCCGTGAGAGCGACGTCCAGTACGCCCCAGTCTCCAACATCGTGCGTTATATAATGTAAATCTTAATTGCCATACATAGTTTTTAGATGAGGTTTATCGTTGTAGATACACAAGGCTTCTATGTTACAGAGTAGGCAACCAAAGAATTAGTAATTTATAATAGTTATCAATCTGCACACTATATGTTTAAGACACCAAAACCGCAGATTTAGTTAAATATATATAAAGTTGCTACAAAGAACACAGAAGTGTTTGGGTTATGATTGTGGTAACGTTGCTTTACAAGAATTACCCAACATAATAGAAAAACATATTATTGAAGAGCGGGTAGATTAAGTTTACGCGAAAGGTGTTATCATGAAAAGGTATATTAAAGAAGTGTTATTGCAATGTGATTACAGCGGGCATGTTATCAATTTGAAAAACGATGACGATTGCCGAAACTTGTAGCAGACCATCCAATGTGTATGTATCACGCTCTTAAATTTGATAAAAGAAAATGTATTTGTGGTATTAGAAATTGTATAGTATTATTTACTTAAATTGTAAACTTGTTACATAAATAAAAGAACCATTGTAAAAGTAAATGTATTTATTAGTTTTGTTTTAAAATACATTTGCAGCCCAGTATCCAATCACAAAAGTCATAAATCCACTCAAGCCTTCTGCAAACTTTAATTGTGCAACTCTAAATTTACTCGATGTATTCCTGATAGATATTGTCATAATTAGTTGAAACTGTAACATTTTTCTATTGAATAATTACATGTTTTCGTTCTTTATATTCTCACATTTGGTGGTCGATGTTATCTAAAATCAGGACCGTTGTTTTTATTCACATGACACATCATGTTGATACAAACACAATCAACTTTCATGTTTTACCAACTAATAAGAAACTGAAAGAGTATGTGCACTGGGATGATATAAACGGGTTGTTTGATAGACTGCGGCATTTAGTGGCTTCTCAAGCCGCTGGTAATAACGCACACAATAACGAAATTCCACCGATTTTCCAAGAACTGAAGGCAGTATCTGTTATATAAACAGACAGAGTTGCGTGTTTTTAATCACATTCAACATGCCGATCGAAAAATTCTGAGGTTCTGCAAATAATTTAAAACATCTAAACAGAATTGTTGAAAGAGAGACATTTCCGAAAACTACAAGTGGCGATTTTTATTCACTAAACCATCAATTGTGTAAATATAGCGAGCCTGTTCAACCTACAGATGCTCTATATAAAAAATTTGTTGATGAATGGATAGACGACTATCAAGAAACCAAAGACGACTACCAGAAAACTAAGGATAACTATAAGATGAACAAAGATGCTGTGAGACTTCAAATTGCCATACTACATGATGCTGTACATAAGCCAGAGTTGGAAAACCGAATATGAATATAGATTTTAAAATATGCTGATTTTAAACATGAAGCTTACAGCTTATTTCCACTTAAAACTAGTGTGGATCAATCATTACTTAGACTTGGAAAGGACATGAAGGAGTTGATACATCAAACAACGTCTACCCGTAGTAATACGTTTGCTACCATGGTTGATACCTGGATATCTAAGCTCCAAAAAGACTATATAGAATTGCCACTTTCAAAACTTGAAGCTAACCTGAAAAATGCGTTTGCTACTAAAGATGATTTAAATCAAGCTGTGATCACGATTGAAAATAAACTTAATACTCAAAACATGTTTGCAACTAAAGAGTATATCAATGGTGCAATCTAAAGGATAAATAGAAGTCTGCTTAGGAAGCAGTGACTGCAGTTTGAGTTATGGTGGATAATCACATAGCGCAAATGGAATTTAGTTGAAGTTAAATAAAATAAGTTGAGTGTAGGAATGTCTATCGAAAAGTTCAGACTTTCTGCAAAAGCTTAATGCCTCTTAAACAAAATTGTACAATGAGAGTCATTTCCGGAAACTGTAATTGGCGCTTTTGATGTGCAAAATCACAAATTATCTAACGTTGGTGATGCTACCAAACCTAAGATACTGAATCAGCCGGACACAAAATCTCAGCTGTACAAGCTAAGTGGAAACTTTATATTCAACACCTTGAAACGTATTTTGGTTGAATAGGTTCGCCATTCTTACACAATTGACGGTTTTGTGAATAAAAATCCCCACTTGTAGTTTACGGAAATGTCTCTTTTTAAACAATTCTGTTTAGATGTATTAAATTATTTGCAGAACCTCAGAATTTTTCGCTCGGCATGTTGAAAGTGATTAAAAACACGCAACTCTGTCTGTTTATATAACACCTACTTCCTTCAGTTCTTCGACAATCGGTTGAATTTCGTTGTTGTGTGCGTTATTACCAGCGGCTTGAGAAGCCACTAAAAGCCGCAGCATATCAAACAACACGTTTATATCATCCCAGTGCACATACTATTTCAGTTTCTTATTATGCATTATGTGTAGCATACCATAACCTGAAGTTATGGAAGTAGGAAGTGACTTAGCGCCTGCTTATTTTTCTAGAATTGGTTTTACTATTTGTTGATATTTGAGAGAACTTTTTTATGAGAAATAATGTGGGTCGTAAGAGGCATGAAAACCTTACTATATGGTTTTGTATCAACCGCATATCTTAAATCTACCATAGGAAAAGACTCATATACTGTATGCGTAGGTGTGCCGTCGTGGTAAGAACCATCCACATATTTACCCTCTCACGATTTCCACCGGTAATTCGGAAACATGGAGTTTATCAGCGGTAAGACGTTGTTTAGAAAACCCCAATATTGGTGCTATTGCAGCATCGGTAGAAAAGTCTATATGATACTGACATAATATCTTACATTTTAAAGTGTTGTTGTTGGCTTTTAGCGAAAACAGCTTTACCACGTCGATGTTCTTCTCTACTGCAGGGTACTGATGCTTATCTTTAATATAAGACGCAATGCTCATTCTGAATGTATTTCTCGATATCACTGATTTCATACGAACCATCATGAATAATTATTTCTGTCGACTCTTTTCACCACTCACATCAGAAAAGCTGTAAAACTTTTTACACCCACGCTCTATGTCTGGTATAGTGTTAATTAATAAACAGAGCAGTATAGAAACAAACCCCATAAAAATCAAAAAATTCAATACAACCAATAATTGTGAAGCAAAAATACCCAATTTAGGAGAATTAAAAACAGTATCAGAGATTAGAGACCAAATCATGTTTTCTCATAAAACTAGAAAGCGACATCGAACTTTAGATGAGACCTATGCAGAGATGAAAGACAAATTCTCTTTTGCAAAGATGAGAAAGGAAATTAAAGATTATATTAGGACTTGTGAATATTGCAACAAAAAAGAATACAATCTGTTTGCATTAAACAAATTAAATAAACAATCGAATTACATTACCTAAATAAATTAAAAACTCGAAAATCGGATCATCAAACGTGGCTGATGTTGCAATCACTATCAAGATTCAATGATAGAGAAGAAGATATACCACACACTAAGGCAGTTCATGTCCAAACTGAACCAATGTCTGGAATCTATTACCAACATGAAGCTTTGGTACAAAGCAGTAGATAAGAATTCATTAAAGATTCACATATTGATCGATTTCTAGATGAACTTATTCATGATTATATAAGCTTGCTAAACATACATGTGAAACAAGCCAATATTTACGACCTTCTTTCACCGACACACATTGATCAAATCATGAGGACAGCAACGAGAAATTACGACAGCATCTGGAGATTATTTCATACCCGATACTTCATTCAGAAATTGGTCACAGTGAGAAATATATTCATCTGTACAGCTACTTCACAATGACAGAGGTAACGCAATTTATGCTAATAAAAGTCACACCGATTCCGTATAATGTCGAAAACGACACCTATTGGTGTATGGAAGTACCCAACCAAATCCTAGGAGTGGATTATAACACGCAACGATAATGATAAACTCACAAGTAGCATTCCATTCCTCAAGAATCTATATGTGTGTTTTCCAGCCATGCTAATAAGCAGTGAAATAGATATTATAAAGTTAATCAATACAGTTAAGAAACATTAAAGTAAAGCAATGTCAAGTAGGTAATATGTCAAGCCCGTCACGTAATTATTGACATTGAATTGATATCATTACTTGGTGTATTTACAAACAAATACACCAGTGTGTTGATATTTACAGATTGAAATGTTATAAGTTGCAAATTCCGTTGTGAACTGCTGACAATGTTTATTTATTGTTGAGGGTTATGTAAATATAGATATATAAATGTTTGTAAATATGATAAGAGACACTTGGGGTATAATTAGTAAAGGTTAAACATTGTTATAATATGGTTCTTTAGTTTAAGTTTAAATTCAGTGCTCACCAGCACCCCACGAAACGACTCCTCCCCTCCCACATTAATGTGCTTAAATTAGAGCGAAACTAGTATATGTTTCCAGTAAGCATTATGCTACATACAATACAATGCTGAAGGATGGCCCTTTTTGCTACTGCATACCTCCTTGCTACTTGTGTAATATTTTCAAATATTATAGAAGCGTGTTTTTCCAGTTAATAACTAAAGCCCAGAGCGAAAAAAATGCTTTATTTTGATTGGAGCAGTCGAAGCAAATAAATCATTAGAGTTACATTGAACACATGGCGCTGCAGGTGAAACTTATCCACCTAAGCGAAGTTATACAGAAACAATTATTACAGGCGATTGCCCTAAATAAAAACATCCTGGTACCATAAAAAAATGGGAAACGTATGAATTACCAAATCTAAATAATTCAACGAAAGACTTGTGGTCGATCAAAACATCCTCAAACACTGAACGACCCAGCTTTTTTATTGTCATATTGCAAACAGATCGATCGAATAACGTTAGAAAAACATCAACAACTTTGATCATGTAGGCATTCGATATATAAGAATCCCCTTAAATTCTCAACGAATCCCCACAGAAGGCATATAGAAACATGACTGAATTTGAACGGTCATATGTTGGTAGAGAACCCCAACCTTTTGATTACAAAACTTTCAAAAAATATCCCATGTATTTATTTGATTGCTCCAAGTACAGGGAATCCAAAAATCAATCTACGGTAGATATCAAATTGGAAATGGAAAGCACCAGCAACTTTCCAATCACAGAAAATATTATTTTTTAATTATACATGATTGCATCATCTAGTATGCCCCACTCTCCAACATCGTGCGCTATATAATGTAGCTATAAGGGTACTGCAATCACTCTCAAGATGAGGTTCGTAGTCTTCGATACTCAGGGTTTTAGACTGCCTAAATTTACACCTAAATAATTTGTGATTTATCCTGGTTTCCAAACTGAGCATTGTGTGTTTAAACCACATACACCGTTATATACTACCTACAGTCGTAATCAGGCAATTGTATCGGAGTTTTGTTATATGCCTGACACACGTAGAAACTGTTATTATTTTTATGTCTACCGATACAAAAATACGATTTTATTTTGTCATGCTTATCACAGGCTACATCATCAAAAATTAAATTGCTCTTTGCATCTGGTGGATCTAATATCTCTTCGTTTTAACTTTTGTAGCATACAACATCTCCTTTAACATGCTACATTAAGTGAATATCTGCTTTGAATGTTACAAACATAATGAAAGTTAAAAGAAACTTTGTATGGGTGTGAAATCAAAGACAATCACCAAAAGTAAACGTAGCAGTAAAAAAGTAAAGTGCGATGGTAAAATACCATGTAAAAACATACTAAATTTATTGCGAGGCGCTATAAAAGTTGGTAAGGAAGTTCCTTTTGTGAAAAATTTAGTGCATCTAGTGAGAAAAGTGATCAAAAATTTGGTGGTCGTTAGAAAGTCAAAACACCTCGAGTTATTTCCATACCGAAAAGTGAAGGTTTTCTTCCACTACGACCTCTAATTTTTTGTGTTCTGCCAGCACTACGCTCTTCTTGTCTGTTATTGTATTTGCCAATTTGAGTAGCTCGAAATATCGTGAAGAGCCAGCGTAGTTCACAGTGCAGCTGCAGCCAAGTCAGCGCCCAGGTGAGACTCCGCCTACTTTGTTGTCCCTAAAAGGTCCTATACGCGGTACTCGAAACGAACGTTCGTACGATTTACTGGTAATTTCACACAGACGTTACTACGGTTCTCACGGCGGAGCGTCTATTACAGGTATCCGACCACAGACTTCACGCTCGTTTTATTCTATCGTCACTTTTGGATCCAGTATACGCCCAACCCTTGTTAACGTTGCTGGACACCATAAAGAGTTAAGACCACAAATTTCTGCATTCTCCAAATTGACGGTTTCTGTTCTCAGTGTTCTTCATCGCACTAGCACTATACTTTCAGTTTTGTGAGGCTCAAGTCGTAGACCACTATTTCGCATCCAGTTTTCCACCCTTGCCACTGACCAGTTGATATTATTTCCTAGGTCACCCTTTTTTCCTCCGTTTACAATCACCGCCTAATGATCTGCATACCCTATAATAGCCATGTTGTTGACGGACTCCAGGATCCTGACTAAAATTCCTGCGCTATCTTATTTTGTGCGTCTTCACTTATTGTCATAAGTGTTCTTGTACCAATTTTACTTGTGACAATCTTGTACTCTAGTCCCCAAATATCATCATCTATTTCTTTACAAAGAGAGTCCCAACCTGTTTCTTTGCCTTTATTATTGCTGTCTTTAATTTCTTTCTGCTTTCCCTGTTTTAATCATGTGCCTTCCTCTCTATCACTACTTGTGATGTTTTTTCCTATTACTTCTAGTGGCCTTTCTTCTCGCATTCGTAGAATCAATTCTGATTTTGGCTATGTATTCATTCCACCATTACACACCTTTTCGTCTGCCGCAATTCTGTTTCCTTTTCAAGCACACCTCACACGCTCTTTCTACTGCTCTATTCAGGTATTTGACCTACCTTCGTGGCTTTTCTGCTTTGTTTGTATATCTATTTTTTTCTAGAAGTTTCCCTTTTTTTCATCATTTTAGGTCCACTCTTTGATTGTTTCGGTTTTCTGGGCACTACTTAACGGCGAAGGTCCTCCTTGTTCTCCACATGCCATCCTCTCTCGCATCTCTGCAGACCTGATTAGCACATGGTTACGTCGTTATATGACGATCCTCCATTCTTTTCGAACGTTGCAAGTCTACCATCGTTCAGTATAATATAGTCCGCCTGGCACATCCATTCTATTAACACTTGTCCCTTTTTGTCTTCTCTTGCCGAGCCCCAACTATAGACTTTCGCACGGAAATCCCCCCAGTTAATATCTTCTCCAATTGCAGTTGATACATAGCAGGTATACAGTACTATGTCAATCATTTCAATTCATACATAGCCTTTACCCTCTCTCGTTGTGTATACTTGTGATTTGATAATCGTATTATATATCCCTACATCTACATTTTCGCCTGTTACCCATTTGGCGTTTGCCCCAGCCATGCGCTTGTTGGGTTCAGCTGTTATTGTTAACATAAGGTCTTCCTTATTGCGTTAGTTTATTAATAAATCAATCGCCCTTTCCCTCCTATCCACATTCACTTGGAGCACCTTCATTTTAATTTTATTAATCTTTCCGTATTCTCCTTCTCTAGCGCCTCTACATGTTCACTGTAATTTGCACAGCTTACAGACTCTGCACTGTGTCCCTCAGCATCGCATAAATAGCATCGCTTTTTATCGCAATTTTATCTTCCGAGGTTTTTCCTTAATCTATTGTCAAAATTATATATGTGTCTTTCAGAACTGCTTGTGTCATCAAATACAGGGCAACTGCCCGCATCGTGAAGAAAAACTCGATTTTATTCTACACAACATATCATTTTCCCTGCTTCCAGTTTACCCTTACTTATATGCATTTTCCACCTGTCGATTACGTTCCGCAATTTTCTTCACAATATCGTCGTCTTGTTCTTCTCCTTTCCTAAGTATATATATCTCCTTTCCTATATATATATATATATATATATATATATATATATATATATATATATATATATATATATATATATATATATATATATATAGGTTCTGATGTCCTATTGGTTTGCCTGGACTGCAGTTTAGAAACGTGCTGATGATGAACTGCCACGGTTTAAAACTGCTGTCCACGGAAACCACAAACGTAGAGCAAACAAATAAAGTATATTAATAATAGTATCTTTCGTTATCTTAACAAAAGGGGAAGCCAAAAAATACAATTCTGTAGAAACAAGAGAGCCAGTAAGAAAACGATTAGATGGGAAGGTGTTATGAAAATCAGAAAAAACAAACAATAATTCTGAAACCACTAGCCGGAAAGTCCTATGCGGACATCATCAGGAGTCTTAAAAGGAATGTAAACACCGAGGGAATAACAGTTGACACAATAAACAAAATAGACAGCAATAACGTGCAGATAAAGATACAAAGGAAGGATAAAGCACAGAAGCAGGTGTTTAAAAAACAACATATTAAAAAGCTGGAAAGAGTGGGGGATTTCAGTGCCAAAGCCTATAATTGGGGCTCGGCAAGAGAAGACAAAAAGGGACAAGTGTTGATAGAATGGATGTGCCAGGCGGACTATATTATACTGAATGATGGTAGACTTGCAACGTTCGAAAAGAATAGAGGATCGTCATATAACGACGTAACCATGTGCTAATCAGGTCTGCAGAGGTACGTGAGAGGATGGCATGTGGAGATCGAGGAGGACCTGAGCCGTTAAGTAGTGCCCAGAAAACCGAAACAATCAAAGAGTGGACCTAAAATGATGAAAAAAAGGGAAACTTCTAGAAAAAAATAGATATACAAACAAAGCAGAAAAGCCACGAAGGTAGGTCAAAGACCTGAATGGAGCATTAGAAAGAGCGTGTGAGGTGTGCTTGAAGAGGAAACAGAATTGCGGCAGACGAAAAGGTGCGTATTAGTAGAATGAATACATCGCCAAAATCAGAATTGAATCTACGAATGCGAGAAGGAAGGCCACTAGAAGTAACAGGAAAAAACATCACATGTAGTGATAGAGAGAAAGGCACAGGATTAATACAGGGAAAGCAGAAAGAAATTAAAGACAGCAATAACAAAGGCAATGAAACAGGTTGGGACTCTCTTTGTAAAGTAATAGATGATGATATTTGGGGACCAGAGTACAAGATTGTCACAAGTAAAATTGGCACAAGAACACTAATGACAATAAGTGAAGACGTACAAAACAAGATAGCGCAGGAATTTTAGTCAGGATCTTTAGTCTGGAGTCCGTAAACAACATGGCTATTATATGGTATGCAGATCATTAGTCGGTGATTGTAAACGGAGGAAAAAAGGGTGACCTAGAAAATAATATCAACTGGTCAGTGGCAAGGGTGGAAAACTGGATGCGAAATAGTGGTCTACGACTTGAGCCTCACAAAACTGAAAGTATAGTGCTAGTGGGACGAAGAACACTGATAACAGTAACCGTCAATTTGGAGAATGCAGAAATTTGTGGTCTTAACTCTTTATGGTGTCCAGCAACGTTAACAAGGGTTGGGCGGATACTGGATCCAAAAGTGACGAGAGAATAAAACGAGCGTGAAGTCTATAGTCGGATACCTGTAATAGACGCTCCGCCGTGAACTACGCAGGCTCTTCACCATATTTCGAACTACTCAAATTGGCAAATACAATAACAGACAAGATGGACGTGGTGTCATTTCGATCGACACACTTCAGCGGGCAAAATAATAATGGAGAAGAAAAAAAAGGTTCTGATGAGTGAAATGTGGCGTCGGTCAAACAATAGCTAATTGCGATTAGGTTACGGATCGTGAGACTCTGAAAAGCGCCGACTTTTTTCTCTCCAATTTTTCCGTCTAATGTGACACAATTGAAAGGCACACGTTTATTTATTTACTTCGAGCTGGTGTACTTGATAACCTGCTTAGTACCTTCGCTGACTGAGTGTTTGGCGAGTTCACCGGGCAGGAGTTGCCTGACGGCAGTCGCGATCTACCGGCTGGTTGTTGTAATGAGCGAGCCTGGAGGCGTCGGCGGTGATGCGCTCCAATATGTCGTTGACGAAGCTGTCCATTATGCTTATGGCGATGATCGATATACGGGGTCGGCATGTACTTGCTTCAGTATTTGGTAAATATAAATTGCGTATCTCTCCTTCATCCTTCGCTTTTTTTTGTCGCCCTCGGAGATGTTCTTCTGGGCCTTGCAAGCCTTCTTGATAACTTTACCTCTAGCCTTCGGTGGCGTCTTGTCGTACAGTATACAGAACACACGTCGGAATGATAGTGACCGTCCGCTTTTCTTCTTCTTTGGTCTTTAATTATATTTTTCGGTTGTTGCTTGCGTAACCTTACCCTTGTAGTCATGTTTTCGGATTTTATGTTGCCCTTTAAATATGTGTCGATTGTTATGACGGTCCGCACCGAAATCGACTTCGTTTTTGTTACGCGGTGTTGTGGACGTAGGTCACTCTCAACGAATCTGTCCCCGTCATTAGTGCCGGTCAACATCTATCTATAAAGGCATACCACAATGACCACAACACTTCCAGAAGTGGCACGGCAGTGTATGTTTAAACAAATATTGACCACCTTCTTCTCAGTTCGTAGTTCAGCGTAGTTCACATGGCAGCCGCAGCTAAGTCAGCGCCGAGGTGAGAGTCCACCTACTTTGTTGTCCCTAAAACATCCTATAGGCGGCACTCGCAACGAACGTTCATACGTTATTTCTTCTCAATTATCATTTTGCGCTTAAACTATCGATTGAAATGACATTCTGCCCTTCTTGTCTGTTATTGTATTTGATAATTTGAGTAGTTCGAAATATCGTGAAGAGCCAGCGTAGTTTACAGTGCAGCCGCAGTCAAGTCAGCTCCCACCTATTTTGTAGGCCCTAAAACATCGTATAGGCGAAACTCCCTACGAATGTTTACGATTTAGTGGTCATTTCGCACAGACGTTACTCCGGTTCTCACGGCGAAGCGTCTATTACAGGTCAGGTCAGGTCACTACCCACTAAACTCCCCCTTGAAACCTAGAGGTGGCGTAAACCACTCGCTGGCATTGTTTTACCGCGTCCCTAACTCTTGTGGTTTTAAAAACTTCTACATCCTGTCTTTATCTTCCTTTGACTTCGTAATTTCTATGACTTCTATCCCCACAGTATTCCACACCCTTTCACTTCCCAGCATATGCTCCACCACATTATCTGCTGTTACATTTCTGCCAATTTATGTGGAATGAGCCTCTTTGTCCACTGGGATGTTCACATCTCCTCTTCCCATCCTCGCTGCCACTTCAGCAATGTTTCGGTGCTTGCTCCGTTTTTTCTTTTCTTCTATTTTCGTCTCTTTCGTAAGTTACCTCTATTGCCAAAAATTAATTAAGCAAGCGCCACCATTGAAAATAAATTTAAGAACATGTTTGTTACTAAACATTAGAGGTAAAAAGAAGTTTAGTGAAGAAGCAGTGGCAGCAGTTTTGGTTACGGTGGAGATACGCATAGTGGAGTGTAGTTGGAATCAAATAAAATAGTTACTTGCATAAAAGCCAATTCTAGCAAACCTTCTATTTTAGTATTTTAGTTGAATTTCATCATTATTGAAGTCTAAGTATTTGTATAAATGATGCAACTCTTCATAATTGTGAGCTCTATTAGGTTTAAGCATTAAGTGATTCTTTCGATTGTTCTCAGCAAGTTTTGTTTTGTGCTGTACTATCTTTTTGTTATCGTGCTAAGAGAGTCAAACAGTTTGGCGTTTTACGGTATATTAGCTATGAGTGGGTTGTCTCTCTACCTATCTATTGTTGGTTGCTTATCACCACAGCTGTGTGTCTAATACTACTGTTGATGGACAGCTACCAGTTTCACACGACAGCTGTTGGACAGCTGTTAGACAGCGGTCTGTCGTGATACTGTATATCTATGTAATATTTTCATAGACTATATAAGAGAGCTTTTGGCAGTTCGTTAATAGGGATAACTAGAAATTGCTCCAATTTGGTTGTCGCAGTAGATGCAAATTAAGCTTTAATGTTTAACATTGAATGCATGGTACTCCATATTCACCCCAACGATGTTATACAACAGCAATTATTAAAGTCGACTACATATAGAAAATGGGAAATGTATGAATACCGAATCTCAAAAATTCAACTTAAGGCTTGTGGTCCATTAAGACTTCCTCAAACGCTGACCGGCCAAGATTTGGTATTGTAAGATTTGAAACGGATTTATACATTAACGTTGGAAAATACATTCGAGATTTAAGACTTCACTCAAATTATAAGCAAATCCCCACAAACGGTATTAATCTGAACTTTAAGCAAGTAAATTACATCGAGCGTTTGTATGTTGGTAGAGAAACAACACCTACCTTGAATTCCAACGCTTCTATAAAATATTTCATGTTTGTATTACCTCGGATTAGAAGCTCTTTACAAAATATTCCATGTTTGTATTTGTTTGCTCCAGGTACAGCGATTCCATAAAGCCAGCTCCGGTGGATATCAAATTGGAAATGAAAATTACTAACAACTTTCTCGATCACACGAAATGTTATTGTGAGTGCGTCGTCCAGTACGCCCCAGTCTTCACCATTGTGCGTTATATAATGTAAATCTTTATTGCAATAATTATCGGCATTAGTCTAAGATGTTTTACAACACTTTTAAAATGTATCAATGCGTCAGTGATGGAGGAAGAAAACTAACATCTAGCTCTAGAGGATAGCAGTATTACGATTTTCTGGATAATAACGTGTACTGTCTTCCAAGTATTTTACAAGTGACAACCAAATCAGTCTTCTGTTCATCATCTGGATTAGCCTCGAATAACCATCACACCTATTCTAAGTGAAAAGGTTTAAATCTCGTTTCACACCTATGCGTTTATATCTGAATCCAGTGGCTGTGTAAAAGCTGATGGTGTTTGAAACAATTTGTAAAGAGAGAATAGAATATTTGAGGAAGACACATTTTGCATAGACGTATGTTTCTTTCGTTCATGATATCGTCCAAACGTTTAGAGATTTTAGATGTTTTTTTAGATGTTAGTACAGCACTAACTATTCAAGTGACAAAAACTCTACTCAACACCACCCGCATATAAATATTAAATCCATGTGCGGGTGTTTACACTACGCCAAAAACCAAGAGCTAACAGATATCAAAAACCTCAACAATGGCTCCTCCTCCTAAAAATGTTTCATCATCCTGGTAGCCCCATGTCAAAATATGTTTCATGTCCACAAACCACCAAATGTGAGAGAAGTGAGAAACTGTTTCGATAGCGGCGACTCCATGAAATAGTTTTGCTTAGCAAGAATACCTCTACACAACGATGACCTAGTTGAAACTTCAACTTACAACATGACCATAATCAAGGCTGATATGATTCGTTATAAACTTAGGTTTCTGTTTGATAATAGACCTACGGTGACTCATCTGATTGGAGAAGGCTCTTACTAATTCCCATCTGTGCACATCAAATTTTATTTATATCAAATAGTTCTCTTATATGTCTAACCGAATAATAACAAATATGTAATATACTTTTGTGTAACAGTTCATTGAAAAATAATTATCTCAAATATGTCGGTTAATAAATGTATATAGAGGAAACTGTTTTATTTTTATTTTAGTCGCTATACAAACTTTATTGCGACAAGATGTCTAGCAAAGAAAATCATATGAGGTATTGTAAATCGTGTTTGTTACAAATGTAAAGCAGTGTCTTCTCTGGACATCATAGTAGTGAAGCCCACAAATTAAAAGTATGTGAATCGTGGGAATTTGAAAAAGTGCAGGCGTTCAATATAGAATGGGTACTTATCGTATTAATACGAATCGCAGTAACATAAAAGAAATCCCTGGAAACTATAAACATGTATTGTTTCAGCTACTGGAGGCTGCTTCAGCTAAAGATGATGCAATTAAAAATAAATTAAAATTAAATATAAACTCGGAATTGTTTGGGTTGTATATGCTTCCAAATAAAGAAATAAAACAAATGAAATCATTCAATGCAAAAACAAAAATGCTAGAGTTTCAACTAATTATTAAAATATCAGTAATTCAGAAATTCAGAGTTGCAGAATTGGAGTTTCCAGAAGGCATGAGTGGAATAGTGTTGGAACGTCTTTTATGGCTGGAGATTAATAACTGTATTTTAAAATGAAACTGTAGTAAATAACAAAACATTCTACTTTTACAATGATTGTTTTATTTAAATAATAGGATACAATTTCTAATAGCACAAATACATTGTCTTTTATTAAATTGAACAGCGTGACACCTACATATGGAGTGTCTGCTACAAGCGTCGGCAAGCTTCATCGTTTTTCAAATTGATAACTAATTGTAACTACATTTCAATAAAACGTTGGTTAATTCTTCTAAAATAACATTACCACAATCCTAATCCATAAAGGGTTTTTTTCCTTGTAGAAACTTGATTTATTTTATCTACATTCAATAAATACAACCTATCGCTTTCGGTGTCTTAAACATATAATGTGCAGTTTGATAACGATTATCAATTACTAATTCTGTGGGTGCCTACTATGTCACACAGAAGCCTTGTGTACCTACGACGACAAACTTCATCTTAAAACTATGTATGGCAATGAACATTTACTTTATACAACGCACGATGTTGGAGAGTGGGGCGTACTCGACGACGCAATATTGTGTAATTACACAATAACATTTCGTGTGATCGAGGAAGTTGTTAGTACTTTTCATTTTCAATTTGATATCTATCGGAGCTGGCTTTATGGAATCTCTGTACCTGGAGCAATCAAATACAAACATGAAATATTTTGTAAAAGTATAAGGTAGGTGTAGGTTCTATACCAACATACGAACGCTTGATGTAATTTACTGGGTTAAAATTCAAATTCAGACCTCCTGTGGGGATATCTTTAGAATTTAAGCGAAGTCTTATATCCCGAATATATTTTATAACGTTGATGTATTTTCTAACGTAATTGTATCGATCAGTTTGCAATCTCACAATAACAAATCTAGTTCGTTCAGTGTTTGAGGAGGTCTTATTGGACCACAAGCCTTTAGTCGAATTATTGGGATTCGGTAATTCATACATTTCCCATTTTTTATATGGTATATGAACCTTTTTATCCATAGTAATCGACGTTAATAATTGCTGTTGTATAACATTGTTTGGGGTGAATATATTTGACCTGCAGTACCATGCATTCAACGGTAAACATTAAAGCTTTATTTGCATCTGCTGCATCAATCAAATTGGAACAATTTCTAGTTATGCGTATTAACAAACTGCTGAAAAGCTCTCTTATATAGCCTTTGAAATTAGATGTATAAAGTATCAGGAGACAGCTGTCTAACAGCTGTTGTGTCAAACACAGAGCTGGCCAACAGCTGTCGCGATAGACGACTAACAATAGATAGTTTGTATCTCTTAGCACGGGAACCAACTAGCAAGTGGTTTACATCAGACCAACAACCAACTTGTTTGAAACAAAAAAGTTTAGCGAGATGGACGTGAAAAGAGAAAAATATCAAGTAAAAGATTTTAGTAAAGCAAAACTTGCTGAAAACATTCGAAATGCTTTAATCTGATAGACATTACAATGATGGAGATTTGCATCCTATATACAAACATTAATCATGGAATTAAACTAGATAAAATACAAGTTTTGCTAGAATTGACTTTTATGTAAAGGCCTAAGGCATATACTTATGACGATCTTCGACACTATAAAGATATTCTAGGATCAAACAGTGTTTATAAAGGTAAATACAATCCGAATGGGTAAACTAATTTTTCTCAGAAAAGTATCTAACTCTAACAAAACCAATGTTCTCTTTTATTTCCAACAGCAACTGTCTTAAGTCAGACTCGCTCACTTCGTTAGTTCTTGTTTGATGAGTTTGTTTGCGTCTCGTTTGTCGGTGGAGTTTTTTATGCGTAGAGCTGGTATACGCATTCAATTTTTTTCAAGTATCATTTCTTTGATACTGGACGGAATTGGGTGGTAGATTCCTTGGGGCGGGGTTTGTTTTTGATGCATGTCCAACAAAACATTGGATTTTGGTGTAGATTAACCACCGCATCCACACCGTCTGGGATGCCGCGGATAACCGGAATATTGGTAATAGTGCCCATAACAATGAAATTAAATGAATTATTGAAGAAATGAAGGAGGTAAAATAAAAAAGCAGATTAATGTTTTTAGTCACTTTTATCATCCCCAACGACAAATTCAGACGTTCTAGAAATTTAAAACATCTATAGGTTAAGACCTATGTTCTTGTAAATCAACATCATAATGGACTTTTCGGAACCATTTGTCTTTGAACAACCCTGTTTAGATGTTTATATTACTTATAAGAACCTATTGAACTTTCAGATTGTGTGAATGAAAAAATGTTTGATTATTGAAAAATTGCATTTAGTCTGCAAATCATTTTCTGTTAACTAGTGTTACGTAAACATCAATTACTCTCGGAAAGCATATCAAGGAGTAGATACACATCAAATAGCGTATACTCGTAACGCAAATAGAAAAAAACTTTTGCTGACATGGCAAAGCAATGTTTAATCTATTTGGACCGGGCAGATTTTCCTGGAAAATTAGCCAGGAAACTTGTCATCCATATTCTTCAACTTGTGTTACTGATTTCCCATTCATTGTATAAGAAATATTCTGGCAGAAAAATGACATTGCAATAGTTCAGACTGACAGTATTAGAAAAAATGTTACCAGAACCGTCGGCGTCACACCAAATAAGAAAAAATACAATTAGTATGGAACAAATCTCTACCAAAATCCAGGGGACAAACGAAAAGGGCAAAACTCTCCGAAAAGAATTTCACGCATGCGCCCAAAAAATGGCAGAAAAGACACAACGTACCATTGTGTAGCGTGCCCTGGAAATCCAGGACTGTGTTTAGGCACATGTTTTCTAAATTACCATAAGATTTTATAACTAAAGAAAAGACATTTTTTTGTTAGTTTTTAGAATATTCCTTTATATATATATATATATATATATATATATATATATATATATATATATATATATATATATATATATATATATATATATATATATATATATATATATATATATATATATATAATGCAATTAAAAGCATGTTTTATATGAGTAAAGTGATTATTATCTTCAAAAAAGAGGACGCACATGCGCGCTTTCCGCATTATTGCATAAAATCTTATAGATATGCGGACAGCCCAAATGCGCGTGTTAGAAAAAATCAAACCAATACTCGACAAACTCAGTTTAATTTGTTCTAATTTAAGTCACTGGACAAAAATTTCGTTACCTTCGTACACGGTGGAATTATGCTAATTAATTCCCGCAGCGAAAGTGTTAAACATTGCTTGGTTTTAATTAGACAGTCGAATTCCCCCGTCCATACCAGTTCTGAGCTGGCTTTAAATTAAAAGGCAGCTCAGAACGGGCATGGACGTGGGAATACGACTATCTAATTAAATCAAAGCAATGTTTAATCTTATTGGAATGGGCAGATTTTCTCGGCTAATTTTACAGGAAAATCTGTCCGGTCCAAATGGATCAAACATTACTTTGTTTTAATTACATTCCCACGGCAAGCCGGTTTTTAATAAAAACTGGTATGGACGGGGGAATTCGACTGTCTAATTAAAACAAAGCAATGTTTAACCTATTTGGAATGGGCAGATTTTCCTTGCAAATTTTCTAGGAAAATCTGCATGGTCCAAATAGATTAAACATTTCTTTGTTTTAATTAGATAGTCTGATTCTCACGTCCATGCCAGTTCTGATCTAACATTTAATTTAAAGCCAGCTCAGAACTGGTATGGACGGGGGAATCCGACTGTCGAATTAATGTTTAATCTATTTGGAATGGGCTGATTTTCCTGGCTAATTTTCCAGCATAATCTGCCCGGTACAAATAGATTAAACATTGCTTTGTTTTAATTAGACAGTCGGATTCCCCCGTCTATACCAGTTCTAAGCTGACTTTTAATTATAAGTCAGCTCAGAACTGACATGGACGTGGAAATCTGACAATCTAATTAAACATTGCTTTGTTTTAGTTAGATAGTCGGATTCCGACGTCCATGCCAGTTCTGAGCTGACATTTTATTTAAAGTCAGCTCAGAAGTGGTATGGATGGGGAAATCCGACTGTCTAATTACAACAAAGAAATGTTTAATCTACTTGGAATGGGCAGATTTTCCTGGCTAATTTTCCAGGAAATTCTGCCCGGTCCAAATAGATAAACATTGCTTTGTCTTAATTAGATAGTCGGATTCTCCCGTCCATGCCAGTTCTGAGCTGACTTTTAATTAAAATCCAGCTCAGAACTGGTAAGGACAGAGGAACCCGACTGTCTAATTGAAACAAAGCAATGTTTAATCTATTTGGAATGGACAGATTTTCCTAGCTTATTTTCCAGGAACCGTCCAAACAGATTAAACATTGCTTTGCTTTAATTAGATATTAGGATTCCCACGCACATGCCAGTTCTGGGCTGACTTTTAAATAAAAGCCAGCTGAGAACTGTTATGGACGGAGGAATCTGACTGTCTAATTAATGATTAATCTCTTTGGAATGAGCTGTTTTTTCTGGCCTATTTTCCAGGACAATCTGCCTGGTACAAATAGATTAAACATTGCTTTGTTTTAATTAGACAGTCGGATTCCTCCGTCCATACCAGTTCTGAGCTGGCTTTTAATTATAAGTCAGCTCAGAACTGGCATGGACGTGGGAATCTAACTATCTAATTAAAACAAAGCAATGTTTCATCTATTTGGACATTTAAACATTGCTTTGTTTTAATTGGGTAGTCGGATTCCCACGTCCATGCCACTTCTGACCTGACTTTTAATTAAAAGCCAGCTCAAATCTGTAACGGACGGTGGAATCCGACTGTCTAATTAATTCTTTATCTATTTGGAATGGGCTGATTTTCCTGGCTACTCTTCCAGGAAAATCTGCCCTGTACAAATAGAATAAACATTGCTTTGTTTTAATTAGACAGTCGGATTCCCCGTCCATACCAGTACTGAGCTGGCTTTTAACTATCAGTCAGCTCAGAACTGGCATGGACGTGGGAATCCGACTATCTAATTAAAACAAAGCAATGTTTAATCTATTTGGACCGGGCAGATTTTCCTGGTAAATTAGCCAGGAAAATCTGCACGGTCTAAATAGATTAAACCTTAATTTGACAGTCGGGGTTCCCCGTCCATACCAGTTTTGAGCAGGCTTTCAATTAAAAGTCAGCTCAGACCCGGCATGGGCATGGGAAAACCCTAATATCTAATTAAAACAAAGCAATGTTTAATGTGTTTGGACGGACAAATTTTCCTGGAAAATTAGCCAGCAAAAGCTGCTCATTCCAAATAGATTAAACATTGCTTTGTTTTAATTAGGCAGTAGGATTCCCCCGCCCATGCCAGTGCTGAGCTATCTTTTAATTAAAGTCAGCTCAGAACTCGTATGGACGGGGAAATCGGACTATCTAATTAAAACAAAGCATTGTTTGGACCGCGCAGATTTTCCTAGAAAATTAGTCAGGAAAATCTACATATTCCAAATAGATTAAACATTGCTTTGTTTCAATTAGACAGTCGGATTCCGCCGTCCTTACCAGTTCTGAGCTGGATTTTAATTAAAAGTCAGCTCAGAACTGGCATGGACGGGGGAATCCGACTATCTAATTAAAACAAAGCAAGGTTTAATCTATTTAGACCGGGCAGATATTCCTGGAAAATTAGCCAGGAAAATCTTCCCGGTCTAAATAGATTAAACATTGATTTGTTTTAATTAGATAGTCTGACTCTCACGTCCATGCCAGTTCTGAGCCGACATTTAATTTAAAGCCAGCTCAGAACTGGTATGGACGTGGGAATCCGACTGTCTAATTAATGTTTAATCTATTTGAAATGAGCTGATTTTCCTGGCTAATTTTCCAGCATAATCTGCCCGGTACAAATAGATTAAACATTGATTTGTTTTAATTAGACAGTCGGATTCCCCCGTCTATACCAGTTCCGAGCTGGCTTTTAATTATAAGTCAGCTCAGAACTGGCATGGACGTGGAAATCTGACTATCTAATTAAACATTGCTTTGTTTTAATTAGATAGTCGGATTCCGACGTCCATGCCAGTTCTGAGCTGACATTTAATTTAAAGCCTTAGAACTGGTATGGATGGGGGAATCCGACTGTCTAATTACAACAAAGCAATGTTTAATCTACTTGGAATGGGCAGATTTTCCTAGCTAATTTTCCAGGAAAATCTGCCCGGTCCAAATAGATTAAACATTGCTTTGTTTTAATTAGACAGTCGGATTCCCCCGTCTATACAAGTTCTGAGCTGGCTTTTAATTATAAGTCAGCTGAGAACTGGCATGGACGTGGGAATCTGACTATCTAATTAAACATTGCTTTGTTTCAATTAGATAGTCGGATTCTATTTGGAATATGCATATTTTCCTGACTAATTTTCTAGGAAAATCTGCGCGGTCCAAACATTGCTTTATTTTGATTAGATAGTCGGATTTCCCCGTCCATGCGAGTTATGAGCAGACATTTAATTAAAAGATAGCTCCGCACTGGTATGGACGGGGGAATCCGACTGTCTAATTAAATGTTTAATCTTTTTGGAATGGGCTGATTTTCCTGGCTAATTTTCCAACATAATCTGGATATTCCAAATAGATTAAACATTGCTTTGTTACAATTAGACAGTCGGATTCCGCCGTCCTTACCAGTTCTGAGCTGGATTTTAATTAAAAGTCATCTCAGAACTGGCATGGACGGGGGAATCCGACTATCTAATTAAAACAAAGCAATGTTTAATTAGATAGTCAGATTCACACGTCCATGCCAGTTCTGAGCTGACTTATAATTAAAAGCCAGCTCAGAACTGTATGGACGTGTGAATCTGACTATCTAATTACAACAATGCAATGTTTAACCTATTTGGAATGGGCAGAGTTTCCTAGCTAATTTTCTAGGAAAATATGCACGGTCCAAATAGATTAAACATTGCTTTGTTTTAATTAGATAGTCGGTTTCCCCCTCCATGCGAGTTCTGAGCTGACATTTAATTAAAAGCCAGCTCAGCACTGGTATGGACGGAGGACTCCGACTGTCTGATTAAAACAAAGCAATGTTTAATCTATTTGGAATGAACCGATTTTCCTGGCTAATTTTCCAGGAAAATACTACCGTCCAAACAGATTAAACATTACTTTGTTTTAATTAGATATTAGGATTCTCACGCCCATGCCAGTTCCGAGCTGACTTTTAATTAAAAGCCAGCTGAGAACTGGCATGGACGTGGGAATCAGACTATCTAGTTAAAACAAAGCAATGTTTAATCTATTTGGACTGGGCAGATTTTCCTGGCTAATTTTCCAGGAAAATCTGCCCGGTCTAAATAGATTAAACGTTGCTTTGTTTTAATTAGATACTCGGATTCCCAAGTCCATATCAGTTCTGCGCTGACTTTTAATTAAAAGTCAGCTTAAAACTGATATGGACAAGGAAATCCGACTATTTAATTAAAACAAAGCGCTGTTTAATCTATGGGCAGATTTTCCTGGCAGATTTCCAGGAAAATCTGCCCATAGATTAAATATTGCTTTGTTTTATTAGACACTAGGATTCCCTTGTCCATATCAGTTCTGAGCTGGCTTTTAATTAATTAATAAGTCAGCATGAAAATCTGCCGGTCCAAATAGATTAATCTATTTGGAACAATGTTTAAACATTGCTTTGTTTTAATTAGATAGTCGGATGCCCCCGTCCATACCGGTTCTGAGCTGGCTTTTAATTAGAGGCCAGCGCGGAACTGACATGGAAGTGGGAATCCGACTATCTAATTCCAACAAAGCAATGTTTTATCTATTTGGACCGGCCAGATTTTCCTGGAAAATTAGTCAGGAAAGTTAGCTCATTCCAAATAGATTAAACATTAAAGAAGAAGTCGGATTCCCCCGCCCATAACAGTTCTGAGCTGGCTTTTAATTAAAAGTCAGCTCAGAAGTGGCATGGACGTGGGAATCCGACTATCTAATTAAAACAAAGCAATGTTTAATCCATTTCGACCAGGCAGATATTCCCGGAAAATTAGCCAAGAAAATCTGCCCATTCCAAAGATATTAAACATTAATTAGCCAGTCGAATTCCCCGTCCATACCAGTTCTGAGCTGACATGGGCGTGTGAATCCGAATATCTAATTAAAACAAAGCAATGTTTAATCTATTTGGATGGTCAGATTTTCCTGGAGAATTAGCCAGGAAAATCCGTTCATTCCAAACAGATTAAACATTGCTTTGTTTTAATTAGGCAGTCGGATTCCCCCGTCCATACGAGTTCTGTGCTGGCTTTTAATTAAAAGTCAGCTCAGAACGCAGTTTTGAACCGTCCCGGTTCATGATCAGCACGCTTCGAAACTACAGTCCAGGCAAACCAATAGGAAATCACAAACGTACAGCAAACAAATAAAGTGTATATTTAAAAGTGATTACAGTGTAGTGCAATATTGCAATATATTATTTTATATTAGTTTATTAATAAATCCATCGCCCTTTCCCTCCTATCCACATTTACTTGGAGCACCTTCATTTTAATCTTGTTAATCTTTCCGTATTCCCCTTCTCTAGCGCCTGTACATGTTCACTGTAATTAGCACAGTTCACAGAACTCTGCCCTGTGTCCCTCAACATCGCATAAATAGCATCGCTGCACATTTTCGGATTCCCTTCCGTTGTGACCTTTCCCACAACATTTGTATCATACTTCTTCTGCGTCTTTTGTTACGCATTCTTATACTATATGTCTATTCTATAGCATCTATGGCACTTAGGAACTATATTAATTTCTTTGCACGCCATCTATGCCATCCTTTTCCCAGTTTTTTACTCTCCAGCGACTGCTTGGCTGCATCCTTTGCAAAGTAACAAACGCTATTTATATGCATTTTTGTTAGCCTTATCTGATAATCTATTTCCAATTGTCCTTGCTTCACGGCCCTTTTTAGCACTTCTTGAAGTTAATTTTCCTCAACTGTCTCATCTATACCGAGTAACATTGACTGTCTTCCTTTTCTCTTTTATTTGCACTTTCACCACTCCTTCCAGCTTTGTAAAATGTTGTTTTTAAACACCTGCTTCTGTGCTTTATCTTTCCATCGTATCTTCATCTGGACGTTATTGCTGTCTATTTTGTTTCTTTTATCAACTGTCATTCCCTCGGTGTTTACATTCCTTTTAAGACTCCTGATGATGTCCGCATAGTACTTTCCGGCTAGTGGTTTCAGAATTATTGTTTGTTTTTTCTGATTTTTATACCACCTTCCCATCTAATCGTTTTCTTACTGGCTCCCTTGTTTCTACAGAATTGTATTTTTTGGCTTTCCCACTCGTTAAGATAACGAAAGATACTAGAATATGTATTCTAGAATCTTTTTTACATTTGGATGTAAGAAAGATACCAAACCTGAGGTCTGGTACGCCATTTGCACTGTTGCAGGTTATGTTTCCCCTCTTGTTTTTCTTTATCTTTCGCAGTGTTTTCAGCAGACTACCTTTCAGCTTAATTTTATCTTTCTCCTTAATAGATTAATATTGTCAAAATTATATATGTGCGCTTTTCAGAACTGCTTGTGTCATCAAATACAGGGCAACTGCCCGCATCGTGATCGATTTGTTTCTACACAACATATCATTTTCCCTGCTTCCAGCTTACCCTTACTTATGAGCATTTTCCACCTGTCGATTACGTTCCGCAATCTTCTTCACAATATCGTCGTCTTGATCTTCTCCTTTCCTATATATATATATATATATATATATATATATATATATATATATATATATATATATATATATATATATATATATATATATATATATATATATATATATATATATATATATATATATATATATATATATATATATATATATATATATACTTTATTTGTTTGCTCTACGTTTGTGGTTTCCGTGGACAGCAGTTTTAAACCGTCGCAGTTCAGCATCAGCACGTTTCTAAACTGCAGTCCAGGCAAACCAATAGGACATCACAACCGTATAGCAAACAAATGGAGTGTATTATTAAAAGTGAATACAGTGTAGTGCAATATTCCAATATATATTGTGGCGGTGGTTCCGACCGCTCTATGTTTCTGCATAAATACTCGTGACAGTTAAACGTTGCGTTACGTTATGCGACAGCCAGCTGTCAAGAACTACGGCATATAAGAGACACCAGGCGATCTCTCTCTCTCCTCTCTACCAACGCTACAGTGAACACACGTCCTCCACGCTCGGTCAATTATCTGCTATGTACTCGTGTACTGTTGTAATTGTTCTTATATCATAAAGTGTATTATAGTTAAATGTATCATATAGTTTATTCAGTTAGTGAAGTAATAAAGTTATATTAAATGTTTACGTATGGATTTAATATCAACAAGTGCAATTAACATCCATATATATATATATATATATATATATATATATATATATATATATATATATATATATATATATATATATATATATATATATATATATATATATATATATATGGTCAAATTCTCTTGATTTCCTTTGATCCCTGTTTATTTGTTGTAGACTTCTTCCGGCCAATCAGTATTTATAAGTTCTAGAAAACTAGCTTCATCAAGTTCTATCTCCAGTTCCTTTTCTAAGTTCTCTACCATTTCCTTCGTTTACTACCGTCGTTTATCCGCTCTTTGTGTGCTCACATGAGTCCTCTGTCTCTCTTTTGGCCTGCTTTTGAGGACTTATTGTTACTTCCGTTATCTCTGCTATAGACTCTGTCGCCAAAGCCAATCGCTTGACAGGGGCACGCTTCATCGGCACCCCGCCACCAACATCCCACATGCATGTGCAGTGCCGACTCAGACCATGCTCTGGCGAAGTCCATGCAGCGACATTTTTCCGAGGCTTTGGTTTTGCTCCATTTCCATGAGTTTGCCACCAATTACTTCTGGTGGCCCAGGTAGCGATAAAAAAGGAGTAAGGTAATATGGTTAAGGAAAAAGAGGGGTAATTATACACACTACACAGCCAATAGTCAGAACGACGAGTCGTAGATTGTGTCCCGGATAACGCTGCCTAAGCTCAAAGATATACTCTATACTTGGATTGTTTTTACGTCTCCTTTATGCTGACGTTAGCCTCAGCTGGAGCCGAGAACTATACAACAAACAGGATTTTATTTTGTTTGTCGAGAAGGATAATGTCAGGCCTATTAGCGGCTACTGTCCTGACAGTGGAGAGCGAGAAACTCCAGTATATACGACATCCCTTGTTCTCCACCGGTTGGTGAGGCAGCACTGGTGTTTAGTCTATCATGTACGAATGTCGAAGATTGGAATGCAACAATATTATTATTATTATTATTATTATTATTATTATTATTATTATTATTATTATTATTATTATTATTATTATTATTATTATTATTATTATTATTATTATTATTATTATTATTATTATTATTATTATTATTATTATTATTATTATTATTAATAATAATAATATTGTCGACTTTATCCTAAAGGGCTTTCAACCCCCTCAAAGGGGAACATTTACTCATGCCATGTATCTCAAATACCAGGTGGAGCCCTTTCCGAGTTATCGGGCCCTGAACGACAACGCAACACATCCTCATTTCCCAGTAACCTCCTCACGGTGTGGGCAGTTGCAACTCAAAGCACAGTGTGAAAATGAATCAAGCAACTATGTAAGTTACTTCATTTTATCACATATCTCAGCAATAGGGAAATCAGAATTTATACCTACTCAACCTCTGACAACGAGAACATAAAAGAGGAACACCGCAACAGCATTATCGAATTTTCCACATTCCGCCCAAAAAAAAGTAGAACTAAAAATATCGTCCTCAAAGCAGCACCAGACCACAAGCAGACGTAGTTACATGCCTAAGGACAAACCGCTTATAGAATCATGCATAAAACTCAAAGGCAAGAACGGAACCTCCTCATCGTTTTTAGTGGCCACCAGAAGAACCCAAAGCTTCAACGAATTAAGGTAGGTAAAAGACCTTCACAGTATTAGAATAAAATGGGAACCCCTAATGAAGAAACAACAAGTCACGTAATTGTCAAAAATTTTGGCCATGCATCAAGTCAATGCAAACCTAAATCAGGATGCGCAAATGAGGAAGCACCAGACCGAGGACTGCAAGAAGGTGACATGGAAGTCCAGTGTTGTAACTGCCTGTGTCTTCATGCAGATAACTACCGCGAGTGCCGAGTATACACCAAGTATATGGATCAATTGGTGAAAACATATCAATATAACACACAAAACCATCTCACACATTTCTCAAGTCAAACACACAACTCACACATAATCTGATACATCTATCCAACCTAAGACAAATGCTCCAACATCCCATATGTGGCAATTTGGCACATTACTCAACGAACCGAAAATCCTCAGTAACATATGCGACCTGAGCCAAATTCTCACTATGTTTCGTAACAGTACCATGTTAAACTTAGGAAAACTAATTATTATCCATCAACTCGCTCAAATTTATCCGTAAAAACAGTAATTCAATCTTGGAACATTTACTCATGCCATGTATCTCAAATACCAGGTGGAGCCCTTTCCGAGTTATCGGGCCCTGAACGACAACGCAACACATCCTCATTTCCCAGTAACCTCCTCACGGTGTGGGCAGTTGCAACTCAAAGTGCAGTGTGAAAATGAATCAAGCAACTATGTAAGTTACTTCATTTTATCACATATCTCAGCAATGGGGAAATCAGAATTTATACCTACTCAACCCCTGACAACGAGAACATAAAAGAGGAACACCGCAACAGCATTATCGAATTTTCCACATTCCGCCCCAAAAAAGGTAGAACTAAAAATATCGTCCTCAAAGCAGCACCCGACCACAAGCAGACGTAGTTACATGCCTAAGGACAAACCGCTTATAGAATCATGCATAAAACTCAAAGGCAAGAACGGAACCTCCTCATCGTTTTTAGTGGCCACCAGAAGAACCCAAAACTTCAACGAATTAAGGTAGGTAAAAGACCTTCACAGTATTAGAATAAAATGGGAACTCCTAATGAAGAAACAACAAGTCACGTAATTGTCAAAAATTTTGGCCATGCATCAAGTCAATGCAAACCTAAATCAGGATGCGCAAATGAGGAAGCACCAGACCGAGGACTGCAAGAAGGTGACATGGAAGTCCAGTGTTGTAACTGCCTGTGTCTTCATGCAGATAACTACCGCGAGTGCCGAGTATACACCAAGTATATGGATCAATTGGTGAAAACATATCAATATAACACACAAAACCATCTCACACATTTCTCAAGTCAAACACACAACTCACACATAATCTGATACATCTATCCAACCTAAGACAAATGCTCCAACATCCCATATGTGGCAATTTAACACATTACTCAACGAACCAAAAATCCTCAGTAACATATGCGACCTGAGCCAAATTCTCACTATGTTTCGTGACAGTACCATGTTAAACTTAGGAAAAACTAATTATTATCCATCAACTCGCTCAAATTTATCCGTAAAAACAGTAATTCAATCTTGGAATGCCTGTGCCATTGAGAACAAACAAATTCAACGAACTCGAAATCTTAACCGAAAGAATTCAACCAGATATAATCTGCATACAGGAAACACACCTAACACGAAGAACACCAAAACTCCGATGCATGATAGTTTCCGTAACACCCCATTTGTAATGTAAACAGCATATTTCGGTAGCAAAAATTAACTCCATCACAAACGCCTTGTTCGAAACACCCACCATACAAAAACATAACACAGCAGTAATCAATTATTACAACAAAAACGTACGCCATCCTAACATCGACAATCGAGAATAACATTACGATCTAAACTCACAAAACAAAACACTCATAATAGGGGATTTTCGTCCCAAACACAAATTAGAACTGTGTCTATATGGAAGGTAACGGCCTTAAACTAAACAACTGCATTTTACACAATACATACACACTCCACTATCCAAATAATTCATTCAACCATTTTGCTTACTTAGACAACACACCTTCAACACTAGACGTCTGCATCTCAAATAATGTAAATATAAGAGACGTAAAACGCTCAATGAACTAGAGTCAGGTCACCTCCCCATCCTTGTAGAAACCAACACGCAAAATCACACCCCCACACCCATACAAACACACAATTTAAAATCAACTGTAAACAGTATATATATTTTTTAAATAATAAAGCCGTAAATACAACACGAGACATAGTTGACAATATCCGCATTCCCCACCGTCATACAAGACAGTTACAAAGATGCATCACACAAAATACATCCCAAAACTCATGAACTCTAATTCGCACCCGAAACCTGATTACACAAAAACCACAAAAACGAACACAATTCTTTCGCGAGAGGCGGAAATGCCGATACAATAGCAACCCTATGTGTGTATTTCTTTCCCTTTGATTGACTCGTCGTGCACAGGGTCTGCGAATATGTGTAGTTTGCTTAACATCGTAACCCAATTAATCTAGATACTGCATGTGCTCCCAAGATAGATTCGTCTTCGATGCAGGTACCGAAGATACTGAAGCTGGAGCGGCTTGATTACTAGTATCTATAATCAGCATAATATGGTGGTCTCTGTCTCAATTCCAATATCATAATGATCTCCTCGCATTGAAACGTCACAGGTACTGAATTCTGATCGATAATGTTTACATTTATATGCGAAATAATGCGCGTCGTAAGAGGCATAAAAACCTTACTATATGGTTTTATATCAACTGCATAACCTGGACCTACCATAGGAGTAAACTCATAAACTGTATGCGTAGGGTTGCCGTCCAGTCATCTAAGTATTTTAGATGTTAGTATAGCACAAACTATCCAAGTGATAAAAACTCTACTCAACACCACACGCATTTACATATTACATGTCCGGGTGTTTACACCACGCCCAAAACAAAGTGCTGACATATATCAGTAAACTCAACAGTGGCTCCTCCTCGTAAAAACGTTTCATCATCCTGGTAGCCCTATGTCAAAATATGATTTATGTCCACAAACCACCAAATGAGAAAGACGTGAGAAGCTATTTCGGTGGCGACGACTGCGTCAAATGGTCTGGCTTACCAAGAACACCTCTACGATTATCTAGTAGAAACTTCTACTTACAACATGACCCAGATTAAGGCTGATATGGTTCGTTATAAACTTATGTTTCCGTTTGATCCTGGTCCCACGGTGAGACACCTTACTGGTGAAGGCTCATACTAACTGATTCTCATGTGTGCAGATCAAAGTACATTTTGATATTTATATCAACTGGTTCTCTTATATGTCTAACCGTATTTATGTTAATATTCTTTTGTGTTAACTGTATCAGTTCATTGGGCAATAATTATCTGAATTATATCTGTTAATAGACGTTTGCTTTTTATTTTAGTGGTTAAGAAACCTTCATTGTGACAAGATGTCAGCAAAGAAAATCATATGAGGTATTGTGAGTCGTGCTCGTTACAAGTGAAAAGCAGTGTTCTATGGACATCTGCGCAGTGAAGCCACAAATTAAAGGTATGTGGATCGTGGAAGTTGAAAAAGTGCCTATGTTAAATCAAGCTTTCAAAATAGAACGGCTACTTATCGTATTAATACGAAAGGCACTAACATAGAAGAACTCCGTGGAAACAGTGAAACATGTATTGTTTCAGCTAAACATGATGCAATTAAAATCACTTGGCATTGATTGGTTTGTATATGTTTCAAAATAACGAAAGAAAATAAATGAAATCCTTCAATGATAAAAACAAAAATGTTACAGTGTCAAATAGTTATGAAAATACCTCTCAGGAGTAAATTTAGAGTTGCAGAATTGGAGTTTGCTGAAGATAAATATTAATAAAGGTATTTTAAAATAAAACTGTAGTAAATAAAAAACATTTTACTTTTACAACGGTTGTTTTATTTAGGTACAAAGTATAGATTCTTGGAGATTGGGATGCTGCTTTTGAGTTCATCATCATCGTTGCGTGTTATATCCACTCCTAGGATTTGGTTGGGTACTTCCGTATATATATATATATATATATATATATATATATATATATATATATATATATATATATATATATATATATATATATATATATATATATATATATATATATATATATATATATATATTTGTGTGTGTGTGTGTGTTTCTGCGTGTGGTGGAATTTGTCTTTAACTGCGTGGAGAGGGTAGATGGTGGTTTGTATACTACCCAAATCCAAAGTTTCGCATTTGTCTTCAGACAACATTTTAAATTCCTCTGATTTTAAATCAAATCTGATGTATATCAGATATGTAAAGTCTAACATGGTCAGGTATCTGAATATCATCCTGCTGGGTTGTCGAAGATTCGACAAGTAGTATAATCGATGCTTTTAAATATCACTCATCTGCAATAATATCCTTCAAATGTGCCTTTAAAGACTGAACGTTTTCGAAAATCATAGTCAAATAAGATGGATAATATTGTGTAAAAATCAGCGTTATTTTTACTTTTCACAACGTCTTCACTCTTCTGCTTTGGAAGATCTTTAGAGATTCCTTTATCCTTCCTAAATCCAGATATTGTAGATGGACTTTGCATTTATATTTTTGTCCGAAAGGAGCACCGAAAGAAGGGTCTTATTTACAAGAAAGATCGGCAGCAGCACGTTCGTTGGATAATGCGATAATTTAGGTATTTCCGCCGAACGAAATATGTTAATTTTTGTGTTGTTGAACCACCCTTAATCGTTAGTGACCGACCACCTTACACAAGAATATAAGCAGAGTTGCAAATATAAGATATTTAAAGTTATACATCCTCTGATGGTGGTAACTTGGTTGGTGCAAGTGAGGTTTTTTAAAATATATTTTAGTCATTTGAGTTGTCCAAGTACACTTGTCTTCATAATAGCATCTGGTTCTTCATTATTTTAGTCTTATAGCTTTCTAGCTTATCTACATTTAAGCCACCTAGTTTGTGTCATTTATTAGGTTCACATTCAATTTTGATGATATTTTGAGAGCCGGACACTATGACTTTGACTTCATTTGGTATATTTTAAATTAAGGTATCGAACATATTTGATGGATAAAGATTTTTATACTAAGCAATAGACAGGCATGTATGGTATGTTTACTAGGCGATAACGTAAGCTTCTTTCAGTTCTGCAATGATTAACTGAATTTCGTTGTCATGAGCATTGTTACCAGCAACTTTATAAGCAACTAAAAGTATAAGTCGATCAACCATCTCATTTGTCATCCCATATGTATGTATATACATATT
The DNA here is from genome assembly GCA_964006375.1 of Tillus elongatus. NCBI lineage: Eukaryota > Metazoa > Arthropoda > Insecta > Coleoptera > Cleridae > Tillus > Tillus elongatus. The sequence continues at coordinate 43,450,518 of OZ023270.1, read as the reverse complement.
TTGTTTGTTTGTTATTTTGTCTCATCGAGTTGTTGGTGCTGATTTTTCTATTATTTACATTCTGAAGTCTCGGTTCGATCTATTGTTTTTCGGTTAGAGGTGTATCGTAACCAAAACGGTGCGGAGTTGAGGACGTTCCGCTCAAGGATTTGTCATTCGTTTTATTAGAGATCGATACTTTTCCGAGGAAGCGTTAGTTCTCCCATTGGCATCGTATTTAACTTTATGAACACTGTTTGACTCTAGAATATCTCTATAGTGTTGAAAATTGTCATAAGTATATGCCTTAAGTCTTTACATAAAAACTAATTTTAGCAAACCTTCTATTTGTGGATATCTCATTTTATCTGGTTAAATTTCATCATTAATGAAGTCTGGGTGTTTGTATAAGTAATACAAAGCTTCATCATATTTAGGTCTATCAGGTTTAAGCATTAAGTGTTTCTTTCGAATGTTTTCAGCAGGATTTGTTGTGTGCTGTACTAATTTTTTTTTCTTAATATTTTTCTCTTGTCCATGACATCAATTTGTTTATGTCAAACAAGTTGTTTGTTTCAAACATGTCGGTTGTTGGTCTGATGTAAACCACTTATTAGTTGGTTACTGTGCTAAGAGATACAAACTTTTGGTTGTCCGTCTACCTACCTATTGTTAGTTGTCTATAACGACAGCTGTTGCACAGCTGTGTGTCTAACACTACAGATGTTAGACATATACTAGTTTGATAGAACAGCTGTTAGACAGCTGTTAGGCAGCTGTTAGATAGCTGTCTGTCTGGATACCGTACCTATGCAATATTTTCAAAGAGTATATAAGAGAGCTTTTCAGCAATTCGATAATACGTTTAACTAGAAATTACCCCAATTTGGTTGACGCAGCAGATGCAGATTAAGCACTAATGTTTAACATTTACTGCATTTTCACCCCAACGATGTTATACAACAGCAATTATTAGGGTCGATTACTATGGATAAAAAGGTTCTTATATCATATAGAGAATGGGAAATGTATGAATTACCGAATCTCAATAATTCAGCTAAAGGCTCGTGGTCAATTAAGACTTCCTCAAACACTGAACGAGATGAGATTTCAAACGGTTCGATACAATAACGTTAGAAAATACATCAACGTTAGAAAATACATTCCAGATATCACTTCACTTAAATTCTAAACAAATCCCCACAGAAGGTATGAATTTGAACTTTAACCAAGTAAATTAAATCGAACGTTTGCATGTTGGTAGCAAACCTAAACTACCTAGAATTAGAAGCTCTTTACAAAATATTCCATGTTTGTATTTAATTGCTCCAGGTACATCGATTCTATAAAGCCAGCTCTGGTGGATATCAAATTGAAAATAAAAAGTACTAACAACTTTCTTGATCACACGAAATGTTTAGGCTTCTGTGTGAGAGAGTAGGCACCCAGAGAATTAGTAATTTATAATGTGCAGATGCACATCATATGTTAAGGACACCGAATACGTTAGGTTTATTGAGGGTAGATATTGTTAAACAAATCAAGTTTCTACAAGAAACATAGCACTGTATGGATTATGTTTGTGGTACCGTTATTTTAGACGAATTACCCAACATCATAGAAAAAAACATATTATCGAAGAGCGGGTAGATAGAGGTTACGTGAAAGGTGTTATCATAAAAAGTTATATTAAAGAGGTGTTATTGTAATGTGGTTACAGCGAGGATGTTATCAATTTGAAAAACGATGAAGGTTGCCGAAGCTGGTAGCAGACACTCGAATATGTATGTATCGCGCTGTTAAATTTAATAAAAGAAAATGTATTTGTGGTATTAGAAATTGTAAACTTGTTACCTAAATAAAACAACCGTTGTAAAAGTAAAATTTTTATTTACTAAAGTTTTATTGTAAAATACCTTTATTAATATTTATCTTCAGCCATAAAAGACGTTCCAACATCCATTCACTCACCCTTCGGAAAACTCCAATTATGCAACTCTAAATTTACTCGATGAATTCCTGAGAGGTATTTTTATAATTATTTGACACTAACATTTTTGTTTTTAGTATTGAATGATTTCATATATTTTCTTTTTTTATTTTGAAATATACAAACCAATCAATGCCAAGTGATTTTAATTGCATCATGTTTAGCTGAAACAATACATGTTTCATTGTTTCCACGGAGTTGTTTTATGTTAGTGCCTTTCGTATTAATACGATAAGTAGCCGTTCTATTTTGAAAGCTTGATTTAACATAGGCACTTTTTCAACTTCCACGATCCACATACTTTTAATTTGTGGCTTCACTGCGCAGATGTCCATAGAACACTGCTTTTGACTTGTAACGAGCATGACTCACAATACTTCATATGATTTTCTTTGCTGACATCTTGTCACAATGAAGGTTTCTTAACCACTAAAATAAAAAGCAAACGTCTATTAACAGATATATTTGAGATAATTATTGTCCAATGAACTGCTACAGTTAACACAAAAGAATATTAACATAGATACGGTTAGACATATAAGAGAACCAGTTGATATAAATATTAAAATGTAATTTGATCTGCACAGATGAGAATCAGTTAGTATGAGCCTTCACCAGTAAGGTGTCTCACCAAGGGACCACGATCAAACAGAAACATAAGTTTATAACGAAACATATCAGCCTTGATCTTGGTCATGTTGTAAGTAGAAGTTTCAACTAGATAATCGTAGAGGTGTTCTTGGTAAGCCAGGCCATTTCATGCAGTCGTCGCCATCGAAATAGTTTCTCACGTCTTTCTCATTTGGTGGTTTGTGGACATAAATCATATTTTGACATAGGGCTACCAGGATGATGAAACGTTTTAAGAGGAGCCACTGTGTTGAGTTTACTGATATCTGAGCACTTTGTTTTGGGCGTAGTGCGAACACCTGGACACGTAATATGTAAATGCGTGTGGTGTTGAGTAGAGTTTTTAGCACTTGGATAGTTTGTGCTATACTAACATCTAAAATACTTAGATGACTGGACGGCAACCCTACGTATACAGTTTATGAGTTTACTCCTATGGTAGGTCTAGGTTATGCAGTTGATATAAAACCATATAGTAAAGTTTTTATGCCTCTTGCATTATTTCGCATATAAATGAAAACATTATCGATCAGAATTCAGTACCTGTGACGTTTCAATGCGAGGAGATCATTATGATATTGGAATTAAGACAGACACCACCATATTATGTTAATTATAAATACTAGTAATCAAGCCGCTCCAGCTTCAGTATCTTCGGTACTTGCATCGAAGACGATTCTATCTTGGGAGCACATGCAGTATCTAGATTAATTGGGTTACGATGTTAAGCAAACTACACATTTTATGTGCACGACGAGTCATTCAAAGGGAAAGAAATACACACATAAGGTTGGCATCTCTATTGTATCGGCATTTCCGCCTCTCGCGAAAGAATTGTGTTCGTTTTTGTGTTTTTTTTGTAATCAGGTTTCGGGTGCGAATTAGAGTTCATGAGTTTTTGGATGTATTTTGTGTGATGCATCTTTGTAACTGTCTTGTATGACGGTGGGGAATGCGGATATTGTCATCTATGTCTCGTGTTGTATGTACGGGTTTATTATTAAAAAAAAATTATACTGTTTCCAGTTGGTTTTAAATTGTGTGTTGGTATGGTTGCAGGGGTGTGATTTTGCGTGTTAGTTTCTACAAGGATGGGGAGGTGACCTGAGTCTAGTTCATTGAGCGTTTTACGTGTCTTATATTTACATTATTTGAGATGCAGACGTTTAGTGTTGAAGGTGTGTTGTTTGAGTAAGCAAAATGGTTGTATGAATTATTTGGATAGTGGAGTGTGTATGTATTGTGTAAAATGCAGTTGTTTAGTTTAAGGCCGTTACCTTCCATATAGACACAGTTCCGATTTGTGTTTGGGATTAAAATCCCCTACTGTGAATGTTTTGTTTTGTGAGTTTAGATCGTAATGTTATTCTCGATTGTCGAGGTTAGGTGGGCGTACGTTTTTGTTGTAACAATTGATTACTGTTGTGTTATGTTTTTGTATGGCGCGTGTTTCGAACAAGGCGTTTGTGATGGTGTTAATTTTTGGCCCAAATTTTTGACAATTACGTGACTTGTTTCTTCATTAGGGGTTCCCATTTTATTCTAATACTGTGAAGGTCTTTTAACTACGTTAATTCGTTTTGAAGTTTTGGGTTCTTCTGGTGGCCACTAAAAACGATGACGAGGTTCCGTTCTTGCCTTTGAGTTTTATGCATGATTCTATAAGCGGCTTGGCCTTAGGCATGCAACTTCGTCTGCTTGTGGTCGGGTGCTGCTTTCAGGATTATATTTTTAGTTCTACCTTTTTTTGGGCGGAATGTAGAATATTCGACAATGCTGTTGCGGTGTTCCTCTTTTATGTTCTCGTTGTCAGGGGTTAAGTAGGTAGAAATTCTGATTTCCTCATTGCTGAGATATGTGATAAAGTGAAATAACTTACATAGTTGCTTGATTCATTTTCACACTGCAATTTGAGTTGCAACTGCCCACACCGTCCGGAGGTTACTGGGAAATGAGGATGCGTTGCGTTGTCGTTCAGGGCCGGATAACTCGGAAAGGGCTCCATCTGGTATTTGAGACACATGGCATGAGTGAATGTTCCCCTTTGAGAGGGTTTGAAAGCCTTTCAGGCTAAAGTCGACAATAATAATAATAATAGAAATAATAATAATAATAATAATATTAATAATAATATTGTTGTATTACCATCTTCGACATTCGTATATGATAGACTAAACACCAGTGCTGCCTCACCAACCGGTGGAGAACAAGGGATGTCGTATATACTGGAGTTTCTCGGTCTCCACTGTCAGGCCAGTAGCCGCTAATATGCCTGACATTATCGTTCTCGACAAACAAAATAAAATCCTGTTTCTTGTATAGTTCTCGGCTCCAGCTGAGGCTAACGTCAGTATAAAGGAGAGGTAAAAACGGACCAAGTATATAGACCTTATGTTTGAGCTTGGGCAGCGTTATCCGGGACACAATCTACGACTCGTCGTTCTGATTATTGACTGTGTAGGGGGCGTACCCAATACGCTGCTGCGAGGATCAAGCAAATTGTCACATGCCACGCCGCAGTATATTTACTAGCTTGCAGGATGCCAACCTTGGGTCTTTACGTCTCCTGCGTTTTCTGAACATGGATTGATGATTTCCGGCCCCGTGCTCTCTTACCACCGCTGGAGCGGGTGGAGGGCACGGGTGTAATAACGTTGGGTGGAAATCAGAGTGTGTCGGAGCCTCAGACGGTTGCCCAACTTATTTTATTTAAAAGAAAAACAGAAAATACCATCGACACAATACAAAATACCACCAACAAAACTCCGTCATTGCCGGCCCCAGCCCGGGAGAAAGCACGAAAAGGTGGAGTAACAACCACGTCAAAAAACCAGGGTCTGTCTGGCACGGACGGTACCTCCCTGTGAGGGCCACTGGCTAGGGCCTCAGGTCTGTCTAGCCGGTGGGTGTACTGCATCCAGCAATATGCTCACCGCTACTCGTAAAGACGTGGACAGTACAGCCATCACTGCCAGCTGTCCGCTGTCGAATTACCCCTCTTTTTCCTTAACCATATTACCTTACTTCTTTTTTATCCCTACCTGGGCCACCAGAAGTAATTGGTGGCAAACTCATGGAAATGGAGCAAAACCAAAGCCTCGGAAAAATGTCGCTGCATGGGCTTCGCCAGAGCATGGTCTGAGTTGGCACTGCACATGCATGCGGGATGTTGGTGGCGGGGTGCCTATGAGGCCTGCCGCTGTCAAACGATTGGTTTAGGAGAGAGAGTCTATAGCGGAGATAACGGAAGTAACAATAGGTCCTCAAAAGCAGGACAAAAGAAGGGGCATTGGACTCATGTGAACACAAACAGAGGATAAACGACGAGAGTAAACGAAGGAAATGGTAGTGAAATTAGAAAAGGAACTGGAGATAGAACTTGATGAAGCAAGTTTTCTAGAACTTATAAATACTGATTCGCCGGAGGAAGTCTACAACAGATGTCAGATAAACAGGGATCCAAGGAAATCAAAAGAATTTTACCATATATATATATATATATATATATATATATATATATATATATATATATATATATATATATATATATATATATATATATATATATATATATATATATATATATATATATATATATATATATATATATATATATATATATATATATATATATATATATATATATATATATATATATATATATGAAAAAACTAAGATTCCGGGACCGAAATTACACAAAACGCTAGATACCGGGACCAGTCGAAGATTCCGGGACCGGGGTCGAAGATTCGAGGACCATCTGAATTTACACACTCTGCAGTTTCGGGGACCGGTCCTCAAATCTGTCGAATCTTATTAAAATTCGTAAATGTGGTGGGAAAATAGTAATATGAGGGGAGGTAAATACATAATACTGCATAAATTCTATATTATAGTGACTGTAGGACTGCATAAAGAAAGGAAGTAAATTAAGATAGATAAACAAATTTTATTTGCATTAAATTAAGATGTTCTATACCGCTAAACAATAAATTACTAAAATTAAAATAATTATCCCTTATACATATAAAAAATTGGTATTAAATAAAGTAAAGACTAAGGAAATATTTATTTAATAACAATATCATCCCCACTGATTAAAATATAAAGGTGGTACGTGTATATGTAACCAAATATAATATCTCTCCGAGTAAAAATTATAATACAAATTTTGTATTTTAATATTTCCATAATTTTTATGGGACTAAGCACCAAATATTTCCGCTATACATGCTAATTCGCGAAAACTTGTCTATATATGACTTTTTTTAACAGAACAGCCTCTATATTGCTATACACGAAACTTTTACGCTTTAATGGATTGTTTCAAAGTCATTCAATAACTAAAACTTTTAATATTTTCGTGTCACCAGAATGTAAATAATATATCACTGCTTTCATAATACATGACCATTTCATTGTTAATTAAATAAAAATCCTGCTAACTTTCTGAATGGAGATAGTTGAAAAATACTATTGTGTGTGTGAGTTTAGATGCTCTCGAAAAGAACGAGAATTTATAGCGAATTGTTTGACATGTGGCTAATTAGCCAGTGAAGACGTGCGCTTTCTTGCTAAGATGAGTTTGCCGAGTAAAGGTTGCAAGTAAAGGTACCCAAGAAGCAATCTCTGAGAGGCCATGTTGATAGAGGAGCAGAGATCTCCAACATTTCTTCTGAAATATAGAGAAGTGAGAGTGATCGTAATAGATGAATCTTCTATAAGACGCATAGTTAATTTATGAGTGTAATTATTATTAAATCTAAGAGAGACAAGGTGATCTTTGGGCAGCACCTCAGATATGAGAACAATATTTCAACTGTGGACGTTTCTGTGCTTTCTACAACGTAAGAAGCCGCAGCGTGAAAATATGCATTTTTAATCCAAAAGAGAAACTTAAGTTCTGTTTGCTGCTGCTTTTGCAGTACTGGAAATAAGTAAGTTGGTTTTGAGAATTCTCATTAATAAGGAGCTGGAAGTAAATACTGAGCCAGTGAATCAGAACGTATTGTTAATAGTGCTACAATAGCGAAGTTGTTAATCGAATAGTTGGGTGTTGATAGGAAGTCATTAATATACAAAAGAAAACGTTTGAAGCCAAGACCGAACCCAGTGGAACACCCGCATCAAGTTGTTGTTTAGTCGATAAAAGTTAAAACAATTTGTTTTATTAATAATCATGCTTTGACATGCTTTGCGCAAGAACTTAATACTTGTTGCATGACCGGTGGATCAAAAGACTACTTGGGCAAAATTAAAACAGGTATATTCTAAAAAAGTTTACATTCCTAAGCAGCAAAAATTTCACACAATATGAAACGTTTCTTCTGTTTGGAAATCTTATAAAAAAAACAGTGTTTGTATGTACGTTTTTTTTGTTGTCTACTGAAAGTCGGTCTATTTCCGCGTCTATGGCCTGTCACGACGCCAGCGACCAGTTTAACCTTACTATGCTTGAAATATTGCCAAACCCCTACCTTTCTCCATATGGATATTTAACGTGCCCATCATCACATGCTACACGAAATTGAGATAGCTTTTAACCCCTGGTCCTCAGAATATACTGCAAAAGTTAATCGATATCATACTAGTAATTGAACCTAGTAATAGTATTAAGATAGAAAGCCTTCATTAATAACATCGAAAGCCTTCAGTGGCTCTCCACACTTTTGTCGCTTTTTTGACTGAAGATTTTCTTGAGACAAAAATAAAAAGCGAAGAATACAAAAAATTAAAATTGTGTACATACATACAATTATAATACACAATATGTTAACCGCTTAACTGCGATGATTTTTGTTTCCTGGAATGCCGGACGTAAACAAAAACGTAGTACCTATATATATGTATGTATATTTATTATATCAGTATATAACCATTTTTCTTAGGTGATAATTAATTAGTATCAGATAAGCAGGCTAGGTGAGTGTATTTACAAGAATCTACACATAGCTATGTAATCTTAGTTGCTGTGAAAGATTTTTAGTGAAGAACGATGTTTTCATCATGTTGAAGCATCACTTAATATATCACGTGCGCTTATGGACTTTTTTAATATCTTACCGCGGTGATCTACCCGTGGTCTCAACAAATGCGACATTTTAATCTACCCGAGTATTATTTATAAAACCTTTCAAACCAGAATTATTGAAAAATGAAAATATACTAAATATAAGCTAGAAGATTATAAAATATTGCCATTATGCGAAAATACTTACTCTAGATGTGATTTAGAAAATCATCTTTCAGGTCAAAAAAAAAAAATAAATAAAATAAACTGAACCTACAAAATCCTGTAGTTTTAATTTTACATAATTTGCTTTGCACCTTGAAGTAAACAATTCGTGTTGCCTTTGACGTTTCCGAATGCTAAATATCTATTTGATCTGAATTGATGTGTAATGATTGTGGTCTAAAAACATACATTCTTTTATTTTAAATTAAATGGGTTCACAAACATAGGTATATTATCTATTTTGTCATATTCAAAAATATTAAATAATTTTGAGTTTTGCACCTACTACACTTGGGAAAGTGTTACTAAAAATAAAATCTGCCTTTTCAATAATCAATAATTGATGTTTCGTTTTTCTTGAATTTGTAGGAAATAGTAACCAATAAAATACTATTATTGTATTTAAATCCAAAACAGAAACAAGTCTGGCTCATATAAAGTACAAAAAACACCTGATCTATAATCCAATAGTAAATTGTATATACTTGTCTACATATGTTTGCAATATTCTGACAATAATATTCTTACAAAAAAAAGTTGTCTTACGGTAATAAATGTTTTTTAATTAGAGAATCCCAAAACTCTAATAGACATAAAACCATTCAATGTAAAGACTTAAAAATAGGCGGATTGAGTTAAATTATTTATTTAAGAAATATCTCACAAAGCAAAATCACTTAGCAAGTTAATAAATTTTATATTATAGCTTCAATATATATAGTGATATAGTATTTACTCATATTTATAATTTCACATTGTTAGAACTGCCAAATAAATATTTTTTACTGTTACATTCTATATTTTTTCAACGATTTTTTGTCATTGGCATTAAAAAAGAACAGAAATGACGAAGTGGGGAAAAATAATAGGTTGGTACTTAAAGTAGTACACTTTGGAGAACCCAATTCACCACAACACATTTTTAAGATCTGACCATCGTTTTACTAGCTACTGAACGCTTTCACACCTTCTGATGACGCCATATTTGTCAGCCAAATGATCGTCAGGACTTATAAATATGTTGTGGTAATTGGGTTTTTCAAAATGTACTTATCAGTGCTTATCACACATCTCCAGTTAGGTAGGTACTTATCACATAATAAGTACACTTGAGAGAGAATAATTCACTCTCCTCTAATGACGCTAACTTGGTAAGTGAAGCGATCGTCAGGTTTTCTAAAATGTGTTGTGGTGATTTGGGTTCTCCAAGTGTACTTATCAGTGATCATCACAAGTTCCACTCTTCTTTCAGTCACTTATCGCATATGTTTGCTGCACGCTGGCATGTCTCCCCTATTTTTTTCTTACTAATTTTAACCGGAAAAAAACAATTAAAAAGTCGCGGTCTCCCTATAACGAATTTTTTCTACGAACATTCGCTAAAAGTTATAGACTATTAAAGCATCAAAAAAGGGTCTGTCTAAAATGAATTTTCTGCGAATATTTTAATAAAACGGACAATGGTGGTTAAAGCTGATACTTTGTCAAATTAACTACTTACATTTCCTCTACATAACCAGTTTTCGCTTCAGGTTCTTTGTTTAAAAATTGTCAGTTTTGACGTTTCAAATCGCGAGTTTGAAATTTTACAAAGAAAATGTATGAAATTTTCAAAGGAATTTTTTTTTATGTTTCTTGGCCTTTTTGCATTTCTCTAGTCATCACTGGCACCTAAATTTGTTTTTTAAATGACTATAACTTTTTTTGTTTTAACTTACAAATCCAAATTTTTGTATATATTATATGTTATACTTTGCGTAATATAAATTTGCATACCAAATTTGGGTCTAGAGCTTTGTTATTCTCGGAGATAAAATTTTTTTTCGAAGGAAACTCAACATTTTCCTGGAAAAACTCGGCCGATTTTTCTGGATACCAAACTTATCAAAGCCACTTACAAAAGGAAGGTACCTACCAAATTTCATCAGAATCGGCCCATTATTTTTTGAGTTATAGGTGTGATAAAAGACAAACATATCTTGAATATAAATTCTAGACACTTGTGCCTTCATTTGAAAAAAGTATTGGATAGCCTTACAATTGAAATCTTGTCAATAGTTAATTTTTTCACAAAAACTTGCTTTAAAACAAGATATATGCTGTGGATATAGCCTCAAATGAAAAACATTGATCTTTTTAATTTAAACAAAGGAAAGGAGGGAATCTGGTCCGCTCTTTTTACAGCTTTAGTTTTCGTCAGGTAGGTACCAAATTTTATAATACAGTTTTGCTGTCTTTGTCAAAGGTCTGGTTGTAAATTATCTAAAGATAAGAAGGCCCTTGGATACCCCTATAGACTTTAGCCGAAGGAAGGCGGAGCATATTTTTATTACATTGACAATGCAGTCGGCACTTTGCTTGTAAATTATGTCAGATGTTTATGACACCTTACGCCACTTGCATTTTGAACTGAGCTACTTAGTTTATGATAATTAGATTATTAGAAAATAAAATCGCCTTCCGTGTAAAAATATTTAATATCTGTCTTATACTTCTCATACAAGCCGTCTTGCAAGTTTTCTACAATACATGTCTTTTGACCTTAAACGACCAATTGTGAAATTAAGCTATTCTAGAAGTTTTAATAACTACACTTGGAGACCTAACGATCGTTGCGCTAACAATTTTAGCTTCATCGGATGATGAATTTTCAGAATATTCAACGATGTTATCGTTAGGTCTTTAAAAAGATGTGTTGTGGTGATTTGGGTTTCTCCAAGTGTACTTATGTGTGCTCATTACAGAGTCCAATCCACATCTAGAAGTTTTAACAAATCGGTGGGTCCATTTCGTGGAAAAAGTCAGTGTTTTACTTAATATACTACGTCATGTAACCATTTTGTAATTTTTAAAAGTATTTTTATTTTTTTATGTATCACAAAGATAAAAAAAGATTTATTTCGTATCTATGTGTACATAGCTTTAATCGGTTATTAAAAAAGCACTCTGTCTATTGCTTTTTATTTTTTTATGTCAGTATATTGTATGATTTACTGTAAATGACACTGTCAAATGAATAAATAAATGATTCACAACACCTGATTAGAATTTTATTTGCCGTTTTGGCTCTATACGTTATAATACTTCATTCGTATGACTTGATGAACCCTTTCTGGAGATTCAGGTTAAATAGCTAATTTTGTTTACTAAATGTTACTTTGCTATCGCGATCCTTTTTATAACTTCTTGGCTACATTGACCACCTTCTATAATAAAACTCATTGTCTGATTCGCAATTTGTCATCAAAAATTACATTTATCAAAAATAAAATGGTAAGTGTTCGTTTCAATTTTTAGGTATCATCCTATAAAATAATTCTGTCAAAGTTTGCCCGAGAAGTCTTCTCGACAAGTGTTTACATGAAAGCTGACCTCTGTTTCCAAATTACATCAAGTAGCACACTAATTAAAGAAATAGTTTTTGATCATGTCTATTTTGTGCTGTATAGTAAAATCATAATCCTAACATCACCCGAACTTAAAAATGTATTAACAAAAATGATTTGACATAAATGCAGAATACTAGCTTAGACAGTCGTTTTATTATGGATGACCAAGATTGACAGAGTTATTTTTATCTTTCAGTATAAAATGCTGTTTTACAATTATTATACGAAAACTAAAAAGAAGTTCCTACTTATCATACCTATGCCTAATTATATTCGAGTTACGATTAAAAAAAAATTAAAATTTTACTTCAATATTAACAAAAAGTTAAAGGAGGTAGACTCTAATGTGGACACCTGTCGGTATATTCACATAGACTTATTCAGATATTTTTTTCAAAATGTCTTGTACTTCATTGTTATTAATAGTTGCAGAACATAATATAATATATCATGGTTTTATACATAATGGCAAAGTTTTACGTTTAGGAGTTATTGTGAGTTGTTGCATTCTCTGTAAGTTGCCACTAGTCTTTGAAGTTGTGTCTGATGATGTCTGCTAAATATATTTTTAACCACTGTTTAAAAATACAGCAGCAGCTATAACATAAGTTGATTATATTAGAAGGATTAATTTTGCATCGAACTAAAGCTACACAACACTTAAATCTAAAAAATGTAATTTAAAGGCTGCAACAATGTTAACGGATAATTAGTTGAAAATAAAACTTTACCAAAGCAAACTGCTAGGGGACACCCCGAAAACCATTTTGTTGTTTGATCAAATAGTTAATCCGAAATGAGAAAAATGAAATAGAAACTAAACACATAAGTTTTCATATAACCCCGAATATTAAAAGTGCTAGAAAATTAAATTAATTAACCTGATTTACAAAAATGTTTATTCTGCCGGAAAATATTTTAAAAAATTGAAATTTAGGTAGATGTCCACTTTTGCGAGAATTTAAATCAAGAAACTATGTTTAAAGCTGTAAAATTTTGAAAGCATTACAACAAATGAGAAGCTACTTATAGCTACACTAATGTTTATATAAACACCAAGTGTCATAAACAAATTAATTTTACTTACCAGTTAACAATGTTATTTCATACTTTTAAGCAAAATATTTTGACAGTTTAGTTTGGAACGCGACCCCTAAAAAATGATGTTGATTGCAAGCACAAGGTTATGCTTATTTGTATAACACACTTTGAAAGTTGATTTAATAAAATTTACTATAAAATATATACTCCTCTACTTTTCCTGAAAATAAGCTTAAACTAAATTTTCCTTTTCACCACAGATAAAACCTTGTTGGGTTTCGGAGGCAGATGCCCCTCTAAAATTTACATACCCAACAGGACAGACAAGTATGATCTAAAATTGGTTACTATGTTTGATGCAAAAATATTAAATCTGTGATCAGCTAAGTCTTTTATTGGGAGTGAAGAACGAGAAAAACAATATTTCAATTCTACACAATAGATGATCTATTTGGCGACTGCCAATCAGGTTTTTTTTGTACTTTAACGTCGGCCTATTTCCGCGACTATGGCCAATCACCGAGCAGGTTCACCTCACTATCTTGGAAATTTTGCAAAACCGCCGATTTTCTGTAAGGACGGTATGGATCTTGAACTTGCCCTCGCATGGACATGGGACCGACGGATTTACGCCTTGTCCGAAGGGCGGAACGGGTAGACATTCAACTTGCTCAAATAAAATGTCACAACCTCGGTTGATGTTAATTTTACATGCAGTATGCACTGAAAAAGTGAAAGGAGAACCCTGGGATCGAACCCAGTACCCTTCGTTTCAGAGGCACATGTTCTTACCATTGGACCAACGAGGCCTTGCTATTCAGGATTCAAACACAAATTTTACCATGAATCATTAGTTTAGTTCTTACGATGTCGCGGAAAAATTGTTAGAAAAGAAGCCAACCATTGTATGAACAATGAGGAAGAACAAGCGTGATATACCGAAGCAATGACTGCAACCAAAAAGATGTCGATTCATCTATGTTCGTGTTTGATGAAATCAGTACGATATCCTTCTACGTGCCGAAAAAACTATAAACTTGTTATTTTATTATCGACGCCAGGGAGTACAGGTGGGTATCAAATACATTATATCACTAAAAAGGACTGTCACAAATAAAAATGCTGTGAAGCAAAAGAAGTATGGACGCAAAGAAATAGGGAAGAAATCGAAACGAGCGTAAAGAAGGCACGGCTGGATCAAGCATACTAACAGGTTAGAAAACTATAATATTGACCAGGGAAAAAAAGTCAAAAAAAAAACAACGATGGAAATTCATCACTAGACAATGAAGCCATTGGACACTGGTAAGCCTATTAAAAAAGTGTTGACACGGGGAGAAAATGAAATATGGAAAAGTGTATATGGAGGAAATGACAGATAAACCCAAATGAGATGTTCCCTATTTCAACACAAGATTTCAAAAAGGGCCCTAAATAACTTAGACAAGGGAAAAGTTATTGTGTAGATGAATTAACAGCGGAACATTTAAAAAATCTGGTGAAAAGAATTAAACCAAAACTATGTCAACTGTTTGAGAAAAAGTATACATCAGGAAAACTGTCCAGTTAGTTTATACAGAGTACAAGTATCACTATATCAAAAACACTGAACACATAAAAATGCAACCAGTATAGGACAATAAATGTAGAGAGACATGTGGAGAATATTCTGCTAATCATAACAAAAAATAGAATAAAGAGCAAAATTAGAAGTTTTAAGGATCAGTATCAATTCGTGTTTGGAGTTGGGCAAGGAACTAGAGAAGCCACTTTTGAAACGTTATATTACTTGAGTTTTATTCAAAAAATGTAAATTTTCACCAAATCACCCTATTTATCCCCTACGCCCTGAAGCGATCTTACCCAAAAACAATTCGAAGCGCTCCTTTGTCAGGTGCCAACTGGATACCAAATTTTAAGATAAGATCTGAATTCTATCGAAAGTTATTGCGCCTATTAGCAGACAGACGTACAGGCAGACCCACCGACCGACAGATCGACAGACAAAAATATACTTAGTTCAGAATCATGTTTTATATATGTTCTGAGACCTTTTATGCCGTTTTAGCAAAAAAAATCGAAATTTTTTTCAACAATATTCCACCCCCACACATTCAACCTCTAATTTAATTTCAGAACAGAATACCAGATGTTTGATGAAATTAAAAGTTTTCTAATCAATGAACCGTAAAACGTTATATTACTCGAATTTTAACCAAAAAAAGGTCAATTTTTACCAAATCACCCCCCATTCATCCCCTACCCACTAAAGCGATTTTACCCAAAAACAATCAGAACCGTTCGTTTCTCGAGTGCTAACTGTGTATCAAATTTGAAGATGATATCTTAACTCGTCAACGGTCAACAACTTGAAAAGTGTAAATGTTCTCCCACATTGAAAGTATTTTTATAAATGTTAGTAAATGCAACAAAGACCCGAGCAAGATGATTGCGATTGTAAAGCAAGCATTCAATAAACACAATAGTCTTCTCACTAAAACATTTTAACTTGTATCTGAAGAAGGGGTTCATTAAGTCCTGCGTATCGAGTGTAGTAATGTATGTGGAAGAAACTTGGATGTCCACTTAGCATGATATAAAGAGAATATAGGATTTTGAACTATGGCTATAAATAAAAATCACAGAGGCACGATACAACGATAGAGAGGCGAATGAAAGTGTGCTGGAAAAGGTGAAAGAAGAAAGATGCATGCTGGAAGTAATTGAAAAAGGAAAGGCAAAATTTACTGGTTCATATTCTGACATAATAAAATTCTAGCGACATTATTTGGAAAAATGAGAAAACGTACACCTAGGGTAAAACATCAGGGAAAATGGCACAACTTATGAAGTGTGGAAGCTATGAAATGAAGAAAGCTGCTGGAGACAGATAATCATGGTTGCGACAACAGTGCGACTTCCTCTGTAGACAGTGATGATGATTTGAAACGAAATAGTATGAAAAAAATTATGGAAGGAACACAAGTACCATTCTTAAATAAGTAGGTTCAGAAAAGAAAAACAAAAGAGGGGTTATGCTAATTGTTTTTAAGTTGCAATTGTTAAGATATTGTAAAGAAAGATTTTCTTAATTAAAAGCAAATATGTTTTAGGGTTTGGAAAAAAAAACAAAAAGCATCTTAAAATTTGCCGGTCAGGCTAGTTTTTTTATTTACTTTATTCTATAATTACGAAGACTGCAGTAAATGAGAATGAAATGATTAGTTTAAGGCTTTTTAGCGTCATTGTCTTAACACACAATAGCTGCTATTTTGAAATGCATCAGTTTAGTAAAAAGCAACTAGACTATAAATTTGATATTTTTCATGTCAAATGTTTTACGCTATTTATCCTTACTCACCTTAAAACAGAGGCAAATTAAAATATTCACCAAAAAATCTCCCTCATTTAAAATAAGTCTTATTACCTATCTTTGAGGTTTTTCAAGCTCATCATTGATTAAAGGGATATGCTAGACTAATATTATAGCAATTTTTTATCGCCGTACTTCAATCTAGTTAGGTTTCTTATTAGTTTGGCTCCCTTCTTAATAAATTGCATACTTACCTACACAAAATACACACACAAACATGCAGAGAGCGTACACTCGCAATTATGTTGTTAAATAGGTAAAATAATATCTGTTTCTAATTATCTTTTTGCTACCAGATATGTCTCAAAGTAACTAAGAATGATTATTATAATAAATACGTTAAATTATTTAAAAATATGACATGGTCCTCAAATCTTGCGAGTTATGGTTACCCCTCCATATCCCCCCACTACAACTAAGCACGGTCCTGGAATCTGTCGAAATATGAAAGTTTATAGATCTATGCTAGTGGTCCCGGAATCTTAGGTTTTTTATATATATATATATATATATATATATATATATATATATATATATATATATATATATATATATATATATATATATATATATATATATATATATATATATATATATATATATATATATATATATATATATATATATATATATATATATATATATATATATATAGGAAGAATCAACGATATTGTGAAGAAGATTGCGGAACGTAATCGACAGGTGGAAAATGCTTATGAGTAAGGGTAAACTGGAAGCAGGGAAAATGATATGTTGTGTAGAAACAAATCGATCACGATGCGGGCAGTTGCCGTGTATTTGATGACACAAGCAGTTCTGAAAAGCACACATATATAATTTTGACAACAGATTAAGGAGAAACCTCGGAAGATAAAATTAAGCTAAGTGTTGATAGAATGGATGTGCCAGGCGGACTATATTATACTGAATTATGGTAGACTTGCAACGTTCGAAAAGAATGGAGGATCGTCATATAACGACGTAACCATGTGCTAACCAGGTCTGCAGAGATACGTGAGAGATGGCATGTGGAGAACAAGGAGGACCTGAGCCGTTAAGTAGTGCCCAGCAAACGGAAACAATCAAAGAGTGGACCTAAAATGATGAAAAAAGGGGAAACTTCTAGAAAGAATAGATATACAAGCAAAGCTGAAAAGCCACGAAGGTAGGTCAATGACCTAAATAGAGCAGTAGAAAGAGCGTGTGAGGTGTGCTTGAAGAGGAAACAGAATTGCGGCAGACGAAAAGGTGCGTATTGGTGAAATGAATACATCGCCAAAATCAGAATTGAGTCTACGACTGCGAGAAGAAAGGCCACTAGAAGTAATAGAAAAAACATCACGAGTAGTAATAGAGAGGAAGGCACAGGCACATTAATACAGGGAAAGCAAAAAGAAATTAAAGACAGCAATAACAAAGGCATTGAAACAGGTTGGGCATCTCTTTGTAAAGAAATAGATGATGATATTTGGGGACTGGAGTACAAGATTGTCACAAGTCATATTGGCACAAGAACACTAATGACAATAAGTGAAGACGTACAAAATAAGATAGCGCAGGAATTTTAGTCAGGATCTTTAGTCTGGAGTCCGTAAACAACATGGCTATTATAGGGTATGCAGTTCATTAGGCGGTGATTGTAAATGAAGGAAAAAGGGTCACATAGAAAATAATATCAACTGGTCAGTGGCAAGGGTGGAAAACTGGATGCGAAATAGTGGTCTACGACTTGAGCCTCACAAAACTGAAAGGATAGTGCTGGTGGGACGAAGAACACTGAGAACAGTAACCGTCAATTCGGAGAATGCAGAAATTTGTGGTCTGAACTCTTTATGGTGTCCAGCAGTTAACAAGGGTTGGGCGGATACTGGATCCAAAAGTGACAAGAGAATTAAACGAGCGTGAAGTCTATGGTCGGATACCTGTAATAGACGCTCCGCCGTGAGAACCGTAGTAACGTCTCTGCGAAATTACCAGTAAATCGTAGAAACGTTCGTTGAGAGTGCCGCGTATAGGACCTTTTAGGGACAACAAAGTAGGCGGAGTCTCACCTGGGCGCTGACTTGGCTGCAGCTGCACTGTGAACTACGCTGGCTCTTCACGATATTTCGAACTACTCAAATTGGCAAATATAGACAAGAAGGGCGTGGTGTCATTTCGATCGACACACTTCAGCGGGCAAGATAATAATGGAGAAGAAAAAAAAGGCTCTGATGAGTGAAATGTGGCGTCGGTCAAACAATAGCTAATTGCGACTAGGTTACTGATCGAGCGTACTTATCACGAAATGTATGTAAATATGAGACTCTGAAAAGCGCCGACTTTTTTCTCTCAAATTTTTCCGTTTAATGTGACACAATTGAAAGGCACACATTTATTTATTCACTTCGAGCTAGTGTACTTGATAACCTGCTTAGTACCTTCGCTGACTGAGTGTTTGGCGAGTTCACCGGGCAGATGTTGCCTGGCGGCGGTCTCGATCTACCGGCTGGTTATCGTGGATCTGTTGTTGTAATAAGCGAGCCTGGAGGCTTCGGCGGTGATGCGCTCCAATATGTCGTTGACGAAGCTGTCCATTATGCTTATGGCCTTGCTCGAGATACGGGGTCGGCATGTACTTGCTTCAGCATTTGGTAAATATAAATTGCGTAGCTCTCCTTCATCCTGCGCTTTTTTTGTCGCCCTCGGAGATGTTCTTCTGGGCCTTGCAGGCCTTCTTAATAACTTAACCTCTAGCCTTCGGTGGCATCTTGTCGTACAGTATACAGAACAAACGTCGGAATGATAGTGCCGGCCGCTTTTCTTCTTCTTTGGTCTTTAGTTATATTTTTCGGTTGTTGCTTCCGTAACCTTACCCTTGTAGTCATGTTTTCGGATTTGCTGTTGCCCTTTAAATGTGTGTCGATTGTTATGACGGTCCGCACCGAAATCGACTTCGTTTTTGTTACGCGGCGCTGTGGACGTAGGTCACTCTCAACGAATCAGTCGCCGTCATTAGTGCTGGCCAACTCTATCTATAAATGCATACCACAATGACCACAACACTTCTAGAGGTGGCACGGCAGTGTATGTGTAAACAAATATTGACCACCTTCTTCTCAGTTCGTAGTTCAGCGTAGTTCACAGGGCAGCCACAGCCAAGTCAGCGTCCAGGTGAGAGTCCACCTACTTTGTTGTCCCTAAAACATCATATAGGCGGCACTCGCAACAAACGTTCATACATTCTTTCTTCTCAATTATCATTTTGCGCTCTAAACTATTGATTGAAATGACACTATGCCCTTCTTGTCTGTTATTGTATTTGCCAATTTCAGTAGTTCGAAATATCGTGAAGAGCCAGCGTAGTTCACAGTACAGCCGCAGTCAAGTCAGCGCCCACCTAGTTTGTAGACCCTAAAACATCGTATAGGCGAAACTCCCAACGAAAGTTTACGATTTAATGGTAATTTTGCACAGACGTTACTCCGGTTCTCACGGCGGAGCGTCTATTACAGGTAACCAACCGTAGACTTCAGGCTTGTTTTTTCTCTCGTCACTTATGGATCCAGTATCCGCCCTACCCTTGTTAACGTTGCTGAAAACCAGACTCCCCTTCCCTCCAGGTCGAGACTACCCACTAAACACCCCCTTGAAACCTAGAGAGGTGGCGTAAACCACTCGCTGGCATTGTCCCTAACTCTTGTTGTTTTAAAAACTTCTACATCCTGTCTTTATCCTCCTTTGACTTCGTAATTTCTACGACTTCTATCCCCACACTATTCCACACCCTTTCACTTCCCAGCATATGCTCCACCACATTATCTGCTGTTACATTTCTGCCAATTTATTTACATTTGTTCTCTTATTTGCGGCCATCTTGCGCACTCAAAAACGGTGTGTTCTGACTTATCTCTATCACCACAATACGAACATTCCTATTTGTCAACTATTTTCGTTTTACTCAGGTAAGACCTGAAACGCCCATGACCTGACACAAATTGGGTAAAATAATAACCCACCTCCCAATGCTGTCTCAATATCTATGTCTGTATATGTGGAATGAGCCTCTTTGTCCACTGGGATGTTGACATTTCCTCTTACCATCCTCGCTGCCACTTCAGCAATGTTTCGGTGCTTGCTCCGTTTTTTCTTTTCTTCTATTTTCGTCTCTTTCGTAAGTTACCTCTATTGCCAAAAATTAATTAAGCAAGCGCCACCATTGAAAATAAATTTAAGAACATGTTTGTTACTAAACATTAGAGGTAAAATAAAGTTTAGTGAAGAAGCAGTGGCAGCAGTTTTGGTTATGGTGGAGATACGCATAGTGGAGTGTAGTTGGAATCAAATAAAATAGTTACTTGCATAAAAGCCAATTCTAGCAAACCCTCTATTTTAGTATTTTAGTTGAATTTCATCATTATTGAAGTCTAAGTGTTTGTATAAATGATGCAACTCTTCATAATTGTGAGCTCTATCAGGTTTAAGCATTAAGTGATTCTTTCGATTGTTTTTAGCAAGTTTTGTTTTGTGCTGTACGAAAATAATATCTTTTTGTTATCGTGCTAAGAGAGACAAACAGTTTGGCCTTTTAAGGTATATTGGCTATGAGTGGGTTGTCTCTCTACCTATCTATTGTTGGTTGCCTATCACCACAGCTGTTGGACAGCTGTGTGTCTAACAATACTGTTGTTAGACAGCTACTAATTTCACACGACAGGTGTTGGGACAGCTGTTAGACAACGTTCTGTCGTGATACTGTATACCTATGTTATATTTTCATAGACTATATAAAAGAGCTTTTGGAATTCGTTAATAAGGATAACTAGAAATTGCTCCAATTTTTTTGTCGCAGTAGATGCAGATAAAGCTTTAATGTTTAACATTGAATGCATGGTACTACATATTCACCCCAACGATGTTATACAACCGCAATTATTAAAGTCGGCTACATATAGAAAATGGGAAATGTATGAATACCGAATCTCAAAAATTCAACTTAGGGCTTGTGGTCCATTAAGACTTCCTCAAACGCTGACCGGCAAAGATTTGGTATTGTAAGATTTGAAACGGATTGATACAATAATGTTGGAAAATACATTCGAGCTTTAAGACTTCACTAAAATTATAAGCAAATTCCCACATAAGGTATTAATCTGAACTTTAAGCAAGTAAATTACATCGAGCGTTCGTATGTTGGTAGAGAAACAACACCTACCTTGAATTACAACGCTTTTATAAAATATTTCATGTTTGTATTACCTCGGATTAGAAGCACTTTACAAAATATTCCATGTTTGTATTTGATTGCTCCAGGTACAGCAATTCCATAAAGCCAGCTCCGGTGGATATCAAATTGGAAATGAAAATTACTAACAACTTTCTCGATCACACGAAATGTTATTGTGTAATTCACGTGAGTGCGTCGTCCAGTACGCCCCAGTCTTCAACATCGCGCGTTATATAATGTAAATCTTTATTGCAATAATTATCGGCATTAGTCTAAGATGTTTTACAACACTTTTAAAATGTATCAATGCGTCAGTAATGGAGGAAGAAAACTAACATCTAGCTCTAGATGATGGCAGTATTACGATTTTCTGGATAATAACGTGTATTGTCTTCAAAGTATTTTAGAAGTGTCAACCAAATCAGTCTTCTGTTCATCATCTGGATTAGCCTCGAATAACCATCACACCTATTTTAAGTGAAAAGGTTTAAATCTCGTTTCACACCTATGCGTTTATATCTGAATCCCTTGGCTGTGTAAAAGCTGATGGCGTTTGAAACAATTTTAAAGAGAGAATAGAATATTTGAGGAAGACACATTTTGCGTAGACGTATGTTTCTTTCCTTCATGATATCGTCCAAACGTTTAGAGATCTAAATATTTTAGATGTTAGTACAGCACTAACTATTCAAGTGACAAAAACTCTACTCAACACCACCCGCATGTAAATATTAAATCCATGTGCGGGTGTTTACACTACGCCCAAAACCAAGAGCTAACAAATATCAATAACCTCAACAATGGCTCCTCCTCTTAAAAATGTTTCATCATCCTGGCAGCCCTATGTCAAAATATGTTTTATGTCCACAAACCACCAAATGTGAGAGAAGTGAGAAACTGTTTCGATAGCGACGACTCCATAAAATAGTTTTTCTTAGCAAGAATACCTCTACATAACGATGACCTAGTTGAAACTTCAACTTACAACATGACCATAATCAAGGCTGATATGGTTCGTTATAAACTTAGGTTTCTGTTTGATAATAGACCTACGGTGACTCATCTGACTGGAGATGGCTCATATACTGATTCCCATCTGTGCACATCAAATTTTATTTATATCAACTGGTTCTCTTATATGTCTAACCGAATAATAACAAATATGTTAATATACTTTTTTTTTTTTAATTTCAACAACACACCACGAGGGCTTACAGCCTAAGTACTATCGTACCGTGGGTGTTGACAAGGAGGAAAGAGGCAGCTTGTTAATTCTGGACTTGAAGGTTTGGAGGTTCGGAGGAAAAGGAAAAACATGTGCTGGCAAGGAATTCCACAGCTTGGAAGTCCTCGGGACAAAAGAGCGGACATAACAAGATGTTCTATGTCTGGTGACCTGGACAGTAAAAGGGTGCATTCGCTCTGTTCCCCTGGTAGATCTGTTGGGGGCAGCAGGTGTCGGAACTATGGATGAAAGCTACTCTGAGCAGTGCCCGTGCAGATATCTATAAAAGAGAGAGAGGTCACCAACTGCACGTCGGTGGGCAAGGGATGGCAGCCTTTGGGTAACGGTAGGGTCACCTATGAGACGTATAGCTCTCTTTTGAATGGAGTCCAGGAGTCCAAGGTGTAGAAGCGGCAGCGGCATTCCAGATGTGGGAGCAGTATTCGAGGTTTGGCCTTATTTGTGAAGTATATAAGGTATAGAGATTAGCTGGTGAAAAGTATTTGCGAGCCCGGAAGAGGAAACCTAATTTCTTAGCAGCCGCTTCTGCAATTGATGTGACATGTTGGTGCCAATTAAGATTTCGATCCACAGAAATGCCAACAAGAGAAAAGGACTCATTGCTTTGAATAACTTGGTTGTTCATTGTAATGGGTCTAGGGCTGGTGTATCTCTTGTGAGAAAGAAAGCAAGACTTAGTTTTGGTGGGGTTGAATTGTACAAAATTTCTACTTCCCCAGTCTAATATTTTTTGGAGATCCACGGAGACAGAACCCTCCATGAGTCTGCGATCCTCATCTAATTGGGCTAAAGAAACAGGCTTAGAATATTGTATATTTGAATGGAGGGTGCTGTCGTCCGCGTAGCTGTGAACTGGGTTGTATGTGCTAGAGAGGAGGTCATTGATGTAGAGTAGAAACAAAGTAGGGGCTAAAGCTGAACCTTGAGGAACTCCTGCATTAATTGGATACAGTTTAGAGGAATGGCCATCCACAACAACAGATATGCTCCTGTTGGAGAGAAAATTTGCTGTCCACATACAGAGTTTTGGTGGTAGGCCAAAGGCCGGAAGTTTATTAAGCAGCGCTGCGTGCCAGACCTGGTCGAATGCTTTGGATATGTCTAGAGCAACAATTTGGAATTCACCGTGTTGTTCCATGGACTTGTTCCAAGAATGGGTGACAAAGGAAAGGAGATCGGCAGTCGATCTGCGCTGACGGAATCCATACTGCCTGTCGTGGATTAGACTGTGTTTTTCAAAAAAATTTAGTAATTCGGTGTTTATATACTTTTCCATCACTTTAGAGACGACTGAAAGGAGAGAAATAGGCCTGTAGTTGCTAGGAAGCGCTTTGGATCCTTTCTTGGGGATGGGTTGTACTCGAGCAGTTTTCCAGTTACTAGGAAATATACCTTTATTATAAGATATCTGAAACAGACGAGTCAGGACAGGAGCAAGTTCTGGTGCGCATTTTTTGAGAACAATTGCTGGGATCTCGTCAAGGCCAGAGGCTTTCCTGGTATTAAGAGAAGAGAGCATCTTTCGTACCTTTTTAGTTTTGAAAATTATATCCGTCATTTTATGCGCAACATCGGGGACTGTTGGTGGTTGAACATTTGGAGGTGGGTTGAGAGTAGAATTGCCGGCGAACACTGAAGCAAAAAGTTCAGCCTTGCCCAGGGCGGTAGAAACAATTTCATCCCCTGAGACAAGAGGTGGGAACGTTTTGCAGAAATTATTTCCAATAGATTTAGCAAGAGTCCAGAAGGGTTTGCCGCCGTTGGAGCTTAAAAGGACTTTGTTTTTGATGTGGTTATTAAACGAGTTTTTTTGCCTCAGAAAGAATGCGGACATAGCGGTTTCTTGCGTCGTTAAATGCTTGACGATTTTCTTGACTAGGATTGTGTAGAAGCGTTTTGTGAGCTTTGACCTTTTCAAGTCTGGCCTTGTCACAGGATTTAGAGAACCAGGGCTTTTGAGTGGCTTAAGAGGTTTTCTGTGTACGTGGGATAAATAATTCGATGCCAGCTTGGATAATTTCGGTGACGTTTTGTGAGATATCAGAGGGGTCAGGATGAGAGAAGCAGAGAGACGCCCATGGAAATGAGGAAAAGTAATCCCGCATTTCGTCCCAGTTGAGAGGAGTTGTTAGCCTGGAGGAAATGGTGGACGGAGTTCAGGTTAGAATTTAGGCCACATATATTCGAAAAGGACATGTTAAATCTTGATGTTGGCGCCCCCTGTACACCCCTCTCCCGGAGATCCGAATGGAGGGGTATTTTGCCTCCGGAATATTTTGTGTTAAGTGTAACAGTTCATTGAAAAATAATTATCTCAAATATGTCGGTTAATAACTGTATATAGAGGAAAATGTTTTATTTTTATTTTAGTCGCTATACAAACTTTATTGCGACAAGATGTCTAGCAAAGAAAATCAAATGAGGTATTGTAAATCGTGTTCGTTATTAAATGTAAAGCAGTGTCTTCTCTGGACATCTGCGTAGTGAAGCCCACAAATTAAAAGTATGTGAATCGTGGGAATTTGAACAGGTGCTGATGTTAAATCAAGCTTCCAATATAGAATGGCTACTTATCGTATTAATAAGAATGGCAGTAACATAACAGAAATCCATGGAAACTATAAAACATGTATTGTTGCAGCTAATTGAGGCTGCTTCAGCTAAAGATGATGCAATTAAAAATAAATTAACATTAAAAATAAACTCGGAATTGTTTGGGTTTTATATACTTCAAAATAAAGAAATAAAACAATCATTCAATGCAAAAACAAAAATGGTAGAGTTTCAACTAATTATTAAAATATCTATCAGTAATTCATAGAGAAAATTCAGAGTTGCAGAATTTGAGTTGCAGAATTGGAGTTTGCAGAAGGCATGAGTGGAATAATGTTGGAACGTCTTTTATGGCTGGTAACTGTATTTTAAAATGAGACTGTAGTAAATAAAAAACATTCTACTTTTACAATGGTTGTTTTATTCAAATAATAGCATACAATTTCTAATAGCACAAATACATTGTCTTTTATTAAATTGAACAGCGTGACACCTACATATGGAGTATCTGCTACAAGCTGCGGCAACCTTCATCGTTTTTCAAATTGATAACAAATTGTAACTACATTTCAATAACACCTTTTTTCATGATAACATATTTCCCGTAAACTCTATCTACTCGCACCTTGGTAAAATGTTTCTCTATTATGTTGGTTAATTCTTCTAAAATAACATTTACACAATCATAATCCATAAACTGTTTTTTTTCCTTGTAGAAACTTGATTTATTTTATCTGCATTCAATAAACACAACCCAGCGCTTTCGGTGTCTTAATCATATAATGTGCAGTTTGATAACAATTATGAATTACTAATTCTTTGGGTGCCTACTATGTTACACAGAAGCCTTGTGTACCTACGACGACAAACTTCATCTTAAAACTATGTAAGGCAATGAACATTTACTTTATAAAACGCACGATGTTGGAGAGTGGGGCGTACTCGACGACGCAATATTGTGTAATTACATTTTGTGTGATCGAGGAAGTTGTTAGTACTTTTCATTTTCATTTGGATATCTATCAGAGCTGGCTTTATGAAATCGCTGTACCTGGAGCAATCAAATACAAACATGGGATATTTTGTAAAAGGAGGTGTAGGTTCAATACCAACATACGAACGCTTGATGTAATTTACTGGGTTAAAGTTCAAATTCAAACCTCCTGTGGGGATTTCTTCAGAATTTAAGTGAAGTCTTATATCCCGAATATAATTTATAACGTTGATGTATTTTCTAACGTAATTGTATCGATCAGTTTGCAATCTCACAATAACAAATCTAGTTCGTTCAGTGTTTGAGGAAGTGTTAATGGACCACAAGCCTTTAGTCGAATTATTGGGATTCGGTAATTCATACATTTCCCATTTCCTATATGGTATATAAACCTTTTTATCCATTGTAATTTACGTTAATAATTGCTGTTGTAAAACATTGTTTGGGGTGAATATATTTGACCTGCGGTACCATGCATTCCATGGTAAACATTAAATCTTAATTTGCATCTGCTGTGCCAATCAAATTGGAGCAATTTCTAGTTATGCGTATTAACAAACTGCTGAAAAGCTCTCTTATATAGCCTTTGAAATTAGAGGTATACAGTATCAGGAGACAGCTGTCTAACAGCTGTTGTGTCAAACTAGTAGCTGTCTAACAGCTGTAGTTTTAGACACAGAGCTGGCCAACAGCTGTCGCGATAGACGACTAACAATAAATAGGTAGACAGAAAATCAACTCAATGCTAGTATACCTTAAACCGCCAAAGAGTTTGTATCTCTTAGCACGGGAACCATTTAGCAAGTGCTTTACATGAGACCAACAACCAACTTGTTTGAAACAAAAAAGTTTAGCGAGATGGACGTGAGAAGAGAAAAATATCAAGTAAAAGATTTTAGTACAGCAAAACTTGCTGAAAACATTCGAAATGATTTAATTTGATAGACCTGACAATGATGAAGATTTGCATCCTTTATACAAACATTAATGATGAAATTAAACTAGATAAAATAGAAGGTTTGCTAGAATTGGCTTTTATGTAAAGGCCTAAGGCATATACTTATGACGATCTTCGACACTATGAAGATATTCTAGAATCAAACAGTGTTTATAAACTTAAATACAATCCGAATGGGTGAACTAATTTTTCTCAGAGAAGTATCTAACTCTAACACAAACCAATGACAAATCCTTGAGCGGAACATCCTCAACTCTTCACAGTTTTGGTGACGACACACATCTGAACTTAAAACAAAAACCCAACCTAGAATTCACAATGTAAATGATAGAAAAATCATCACTAACAAGTGGATGATACAAAATAACAAGCAAATAAAATATGTGAATGGGGATGACATCAATGAGTCAGTTGATAGACTTAGAGTTCTAGTGCCTTCTCAAGTAGCTGATGATAATGCTCATAACAACTAAATTCAATCAATCATTGAAGAAGTGAAAGAAGCAGATGTTATCGCCTAGTAAAGCTACATATATCATACATGCCTGCCTACTGCTTAGTATAGAGATGTCTTTCGAACAAATACATTCAATAGCTTAGTTAAAAATATACCAAATGAAGTCAAAGTCATAGTGACTGGCACTCAAAATATGAACAAAGCTGAATGTAACCGTCATCTTATTTATTAATGACGCAAGGTAGATTGTTTAATTGTTGATATGGTAGAAACCTAAAGGACTTACTAAAATAATGAAGAAACAGGTAGTATTATAAAGACACGTACACTTGGAAAACTCAAATAACTACAATTTATTTAAAGAAACCTGACGATCGTTTTCCTAACCGAGTTAACGTCATCAGAGTTATAAATGACCTAAATATCTTACATCTACACCTCTGTATATATTCTTGTGCAGGTAGTTGGTCACTAACGTTAAGGGTGGCTTAACAACAAAAAATTAACATATCTGGATCGGCGGAAATACCGAAATCATTTTATTATCTATCGGACTTGCTCCTGCCGATCTTTCTTGTAAATAAGGCCCTCTTTTCGGTCTTCCTTTCAGACAAAAAATATTAATGGTAAGCCCATCTACAATATCTGAATTTAGAAAGGATAAAGGATAAAGTTCCTTTAAAGCAGAATAATAAAGACGTTGTGAAAAGTGAAATTATTTAATACATTTGCTTAGAGGCCTATAAAAATGACTGCACTTTATACAAGATTTTTCATCTTACTTGACTGTAATTTTCCAAAACGTTCAGTCTTTAAAAGCACATATGAAGGATATTATTGCAGATGAATGCCATTTGTAAGCACCGATTATACTACTTGTTGAATCTTCGACAACTCAGCAGGATGATATTCAGATACCTGGCCATCTTAGAATTAACACATCTTATGTAAAGAGCAAGATATATCGATGTGGTGCTACGATATACATCAGGACTAATTTAAAATTTTGTTTGCGGACGATTGCGAAACTTTGGATTTTGTGTAGTATACAAACCACCATCTACCCCATCCACGCAATTAAAGAAAAATTCAACAACACGTATGTATATATATATATATATATATATATATATATATATATATATATATATATATATATATATATATATATATATATATATATATATATATATATATATATATATATATATATATATATATATATATATACTAAGCGGATGCTAGAATACGTTGATTTTTGGTGATTTCAATGTAAACATTACAAAGAAACAAAGCAGTTCATTCGTAAATTATTTCACAAATAAAAAGGTAAATATTTTAATATCACAATCGTCTACAGATGGCAACACACAGAGTGATGTGGGTTTTTCAAACAACATAAAACTCAGGCTACTCACTCGGGCTCACTATTCCAATTCATATTTCAGCTTTTGTAAGCCTGTAGTTTGTATTTTGAAAGAATATGATAAGCTAGTGACACTTAAAAAAGCTTCTTCGTCAAAACTGAATCATGGGTCATCGCTAATAGGGTCATCAAACATTGTAGCAACTGTTTTATCTAGGGAATGTGACTCCCAAGTCCATTTTACACAAAAAGTAGACGTAAAAAACCGATAAATAAACCTGGTAGCTGACTTGTCTGCGGCTGCACTGTGAACTACGCTGAACTACGAACTGAGAAGAAGGTGGTCAATATTTGTTTAAACATACACTGCCGTGCCACCTCTGGAAGTGGTGCGGTCATTGCGGTATGCCTTTATAGATACATGTTGGCCGGCACGAATGACGGGGCCGGATTCGTTGAGAGCGACCTACGTCCACAGCGCCGCGTAACAAAAACGAAGTCGATTTCAGTGCGGAGAGTCATAACAATCGACACCCATTTAAAGGGCAACACAAGATGCTAAAACAAGCCATGTAAATTACGGCAGCAACAACCGAAAAATATAGTTAAACATCAAAGAAAAAGAAAAGCGGACCGTCACTATCGTTCCGACATTTGTTATGTATACTGTACGACAAGAGACCACCGAAGCCTAGAGTTAAAGTTATCAAGAAGGACTGCAACGCCCAGAAGAACATCTCTAAGGGCGACAAAAAGAAGCGTGGGATGAAGGAGAGCTACGCAATTTATATTCACAAAATGCTGAAGCAAGTATATCCCGACCCCGTATCTCGAGCAAGGCCATAAGCATAATGGGACAGCTTCGTCAACGACATATTGGAGCGCATCACCGCCGAAGCCTCCAGGCTCGCTCAGATCCACGATAACCAGCCGGGAGATCGAGACCACCTTCTTCCCGGTAAAGTCGCCAAAAACGCAGTCAGCGAAGGCACCAAGCCGGTTATCAAATACACCAGCTCGAAGTAAATAAATAAACGTGTGCCTTTGAATTGTGTCACATTAGACGAAAAACTTGGAGAGAAAAAATCTCGGCTCTTTTCCGAGTCACAAATTTACAAACGTTTCGATGATAAGTACGCTCGATCCGTAACCTAATCGCAATTAGCTATTGTTTGAGCGACGCCACATTTCACTCATCAGAACCTTCTTTTTTTCTTCTCTATTATTATTTTGCCCTCTGAAGTGTGTCGATCGAAATGACACCACGCCCTTCTTTTTTGCTATTGTATTTGCCAATTTGAGAAATATCGTAAAGAGGAAGCGTAGTTCACAGTGCAGCCGCAGCCAAGTCAACGACCAGGTGAGACTCCGCCTACTTTGTTGTCCCAAAAACGTCCTATACACGGCACTCGCAAGGAACGTTCATACGATTTACTGGTAATTTCGACAGACGTTACTATGGTTCTCACGGCGGAACGTCTATTACAAGTTACCGACCGTTCTTTTTTTCTCTCGTCACTTTTGGATCCAGTATCCGCCCTACCCTTGTTAACGTTCCTGGACACCATAAAGTGATAAGACCACAAATCTCTGCATTCCCCAACTTGACGGCTACTGTTATCAGTGTTCTTCGTCGCACTAGCACTATACTTTCAGTTATGTGAGGCTCAAGTCGGAGACCACTATTTTCCAACCAGTTTTGCACCCTTGCCACTGACCAATTGATATTATTCTCTAGGTCACCCTTATTTACTCCGCTAACAATCACCGCCAAATGATATGCATACCCTATAATAGCCGTGTTATTTACGGACTCCAGACTAAAGAACTTATCGTAATACAGATTCCACACTGTCGGCCCTAGGACTGACTCCTGACGTACGCCAAATGTAGCATGCCTCCAATATTTCTGTCCAATCAGTATCTATCTGCAAACTGGGACAAGCCTTTTCAGAGAACGATTAATAGAGAATAATTCATATACATACTTGAGTCGACTTTAACGGACTAAAAATTTACTTCGACAACATACTAAGCGTAATGAATGCAGAGTACAAGTTGGAATATATTTTTTTTATTTTAATCATTATTTTCACCAATAGCAATATTGATGACACATTTTATCGAATATTTACAATAACAATTAGGAACAAAAGAGGTATAAGGACTAGGATCTATATTCAAATCAATAACTGGGAACTTGAATGTGGATGACGGCGGGAGAATATATAAAGCTCTCGAAATTTTGAGAAAAGATCAAAATCAAGTACATCAACTTTTAGTTCACAAACATCACTAATGATAGATGGTATAGCAGGGTTTAATAAAACAATAGACAACCTAAACCATAACCAAGAAGCCATAGTAGCGAGAATAAATGATTTGGAATATACAATAGATAGTCTAAAAAGCGACCAACTAACGAATTTGGACATTTGGAATTACTCACACATATCAGTTATGTTGCGGTAGATGGTGATTCTCTTTCAATTAGAAACGAGGTTAATCACCTTGGGATGTACTTTTGGATACACACGCAATGTGTTGAGGATGGTAATACTTTTATAAACACGCAATGTGTTGAATGATGACACGCAATGTGTTGAACGATAAGTATATTTACATCTTATGTTACAAGCTTGCACACCAGCGACCGAGCTTTAGCAGAGAAGTTATATCTACGGGATCGCAATTGACAATGATCAGTGCATAGCGGACTGAGAGCTACCTACCCTTGAAGGTTAGAGGGACTGTCTCGGTCGGCTACCTGATACTTCAAAGCATCGATTGGCTACCTGATATTTTAAAAGTTCAATCATAAACATACCGCCGCCCTTGAAACAACACAGTTTCAACAATCCAAACCAAAAATAAACAGCACAATTCTGCGGTTCGAATCGCATGGTGGCTAATACAATATAAACCAATACGTCTTAAATCTAATACTTATGAACGCTACACATATTTGATTTACATATCAATTAAACAAATTGGAAAGAAAGAAAAAAAATAAACTAAAGAAACATACATAATTTCATGATAAATTAATGCAGGCAAGCAAAAAAGTGTGTAAATTAATTGTGGCTTATTCAACACAAACATTGTCATGTGAGATATCACTTATAGGCAATAAGCAAATACGGGAAACAGCTCGTTTAGTTTCACCACTACGAGTTTTCACCGACACTACTCGTACAACACCATCACGTCCTGTATGCACCTTGAAGACCCTTCCCATAGGCCACCGGGCAGGTGGAGTTGCATCCTCCTTGAGCACCACTAGAGCTCCCTCAAGCCTCGAGAGATCCCGTTTGAAACGCCACCTTGACCTTTGCTGGAGACAGTGAAGATACTCTCGCGACCACCTGGAACAGAAATGACGCTGCATTTGTTGCAGATGTTGGTACCGTGAAACGTGGCTTATATTTAAACTGCACCAACTAGCGTCTGGGACGGCAACCATCGCCTCTCCGATTAAGAAATGACCTGGTGTAGGGGCTCCAAATCGTTTGGTGAATCCGACAAGGGAGTTAGTGGCCGCGAATTTTATACCGCCTCCACTTGAGTTAAGAGGGTGTAAAATTCCTCAAATGTAAAATTAAAATGGTTTGCTACGCGCTTAAGGTGGTACTTCGCAGACTTTATCCCCGCCTCCCACAAGCCGCCCATATGAGGTGACCCGGGAGGTATAAATTTCAATTCAACACTATGTTGTGATAAATAATCTTGAAATGGATGGTCACTTAATAACCGTCTAATAGCCTTCATTTCATTGTAAGCGCCTCTGCAGTTTGTGGCGTTATCAGAGTATAAAGTTTTGCAAAAACCGCGCCTAGATACAAAACGCTTTAAAGCATTTAAAAATGACGCACTTGTCAAGTCCGGCGCAAGTTCGAGGTGAATGGCCTTACTAAACATGCACACAAAAACACACACATAACCCTTTACTGATTTCCGGTTTCTTGTTTTACCATCTTTAATGTTAAACGGTCCTGCATAGTCTACGCCGCAGCATGAAAAAGCTCTAGTTGGGATGACCCGGTCCGCCGGCAAATCGCCCATTTTTTGTGAAACTACCTTAGGATTAGCTCTAAATCAGGTCACGCAATTGTGCAAAATACACCTTGTCGTTGATTTGCCATTTAACGGCCAATATTTTTCTCGCACTATTGACAACGTAGTTTGCGGACCAGGATGTAAGTTTTGTATATAAACCTGCTCAATTATTAATTTGGTGACATGATGTTTGTCTGGTAAAACAATTTGAAATTTCTTATCAAAGCTTAGGTTAGAATTAATTAGCCGACCCCTTACACGTATAATATCATTTTGTAAAAAGGGGGATAAAGTAGCGAGTTTACTAGCGGGAAGTTTAGTTTGCTTAAGTGAATAAATTTCCTGCGGAAAACTCTGTTTTTGCACTGCCTTTATTATGACTTCTGTACTTTGTGTTATCTCGGCACTGGATAACGGTCCAATTTTCCTAGAAGCCTTAGTACACTTAGAATTATTTGCAAATCTCAAACAAAATGCAATCACCCGTTGTAATTTAGAGAAGTTAGAAAATCTTTCGAAGAATGTGCAATCTGTTTGAGTGGCTAATAAAAGGCATGGAAAACTTACAGTACGCCTTTCTTCTGAGATATTGCTAATATTTATTGAATAATTTGATATATGGCTCCTGTTTACAAGATTGTCGTCTAATGTTTCATTTAGTTCGTTTAAATTTGCATTGTTTTGCGTAAAGAAACAATTTTGTTTAGGTTCTTGATACCTCGACATGAACATAGGACCCGAAACTACCCATCCTCATTTAGTTTTTTGTAATATGGGCTGGTTGCGACCTAATTTCATCTGTCCCACACACATCAGTTCGTAAAAGATTCCAGCGCCCAATAACAAGTCAATTTGAAGCGGTTTGTTGAAATCTGGATCCGCGAGAGGTAAATTCGCGGGTATTGAGAGTTTTGAAACGTCAATTGTTTGCTGTGGTATGCAGTCGGTGATTTTTTCAATTACTAAACAAGGTATTTCAGTATTATACCATGTTTGTTCTGAGTAAACATTTATTATGCATTTATTTGAGATATTAACCACCATTGATACCGGAAACTGGCATCTGAATGTTCGAAGAACGGAACCCTAACATATTCATAAACTGTCTGCTGACGAAGTTCGATTGGCTACCGTTGTCCAGCAAACAACGGCATTTAACTAATTCTCCTTTACAATTTCTTACATATACAATGGCAGTAGAAAGAAAGACGAAGGAGTTGGCTTGAGCATACGCACAATGCGTATTATTTACAAGGGTCGGAATATCAGGCGCCTCGCGGCTCACTTCAAAGTAAGGTTCCTGGGATGAACGTCTATTTACAATGGGGTTATTTACAAACATATTTTGTTCAGGTATATTTACCTTCGGAGTAGTTACCTCGAAATGTAAAATTGTATTGTGTCGTTTATGGCATAATCTGCACAAAGACGATCGACAAGCAGCAACAGAATGACCCGGCCGTAAACAATTTGTACAAAGCCGTAATCCCTTAATCTCGTCGACCCTCTTTTCAACCGGCAATTCTAAAAGTCTTTTACAAAGTCATCAATGACGAATTGCTGATAATTAATTATAAATAACCTTATCTAGCAATTCCTAAGAAATTTATGACTTTAACCTCTGTTATCTATTATGCAAATGTAGTAGGAAGTAAGAGACTATAAATATGAGTTCTTTTGGATTGTAACACTTGTTGTGTAGCTATCGTGTAATAAACATCGTCAATTAACGCACATAGTGTATTATTGAAGGGATAGTTCCAACCCCTTTACTCCCGGGAATAAAGGAAAGCCTTTTTTAAAAAGGTACTTCACGGGATAAGGTCTTTGTCTGGCGCAGTTGGTGACGGATGATTTCCCGCCCTTTTGGCACCCTTAGCTCAAAAAGTCGAGAAAAGTAACGCTCGTGAGTCTAGTGTCGCGTGGAAGGTCCGTACGAATCAAGCTCTCAACTATATGAGCATACAAGGAGCAACCCCAGGAAAACAGTAGCGTATACAGCGCCCACTGAGGTCTCCAGAAAGAACTAGAAGCAACCCCAGAACAACAGTAGCGTCTACACGCCCGCTGAGGTCTTCAAACAATTACGAAGCAACCACAGGAACAACAGTAACGTCCAAGCAGTCGAGAGCCATCCACTGAGGTCTTCCGTACAACCCGAGAAGCAACCCCAGGACAACAGAGATACTCTACCCGACGACGACGTCCACTGAGGTCTTCAATACCAGTAACGTAAGAAATAAACAATTTGTTACATGCATTTTTATATGTTTTTGAAATTTTAAAGTATTCCATTGTGAATATATATATGTATTTATTGATATTTTTTCGATATATTGCAATTTTTGTGGTAATCCCAGTGTAACTAATTTTATATGTCGATTCTTTTAATTTTTAGTGAATGTTTATGTTATGAACGTATTTTCCTATAATTTTATGCATTTATAAGTAATTTATGAATTCACCTAACTCTCTTGACGAAAATAGAGTACAGATAATTGATCTAGAAGATCTAAACAATTCATTTAATTCCCTGTCAATTTCGGAATTTTTCGATACTCAAAGTATTACAAAAGGTGTCAGTAGCATTACAATGAGCACTCCTGTTCACACACAAACCAGCTCGCAGTCGTTAACCACTGAACAATGGATTTCGACAGCGAAAACTTATGGTGAAATAATCCCAAAATTCGATGGTAGACCCATCGCTCTAGAATCATTTATAGTAAAGGTAGATAATTTTCATCAGAAATATGGTAACTCAACAGACCTTACTTTAAATAATTATGTATATTGTTTAATTTGTAGCAAACTTATTGGCGAAGCCGAAAACTTTGTTATTTGCCGACCTGATCTAACAGATTGGCCTTCCTTGAAGGAAGCATTACGCAATAAATTCGGAGACTTAACTGACAGAAAAATTCTAGCCCATCAATTTAAAAATTTAAAGTTACGACAAAATGAAAATCTTAGCGATTTCATAGAACGACTGAAAACATTACTAACCCAGTTAAATATTAAAATTATTAGTGATGATCACCTAAGTGTCTCACAAAAGGCTGTACATGAGGAAATTAACGAACAGACGGCGATTGAAGTAATTTATAATAATTGTCCCCCTATGTTACAAACTATTTTAGACGTTAAGGATCACCAAACATTACCTGCTACTACCAGTACCGTACTCAACTATATTTCTAAGCATCCATTAGAAAAACCTAAATTTATAAATCCAAGACCGGTTTCGACCCCAGTTTTTACTCCGAAACCAAATTTTAACAGGCAATATACAGCCAATCGTCCGGCACAATTCTTCCAACAAAATATGGCCAATCGTCCGGCACAATTTTTCCCAAATTTTAGAAATTTGCCTAGATTTAATCCAGGTCCCCGACCTACTATGTCTGCACCCCAGCAGACAAATCCAAATCAAAACTATAATAACAATAATTTTAATGACTCTAGACCATCACATAATTTCAGAACAAATAATAATAATAATAATAATAATCCTGCTAATAAGTCTGGACAGACTAATTATCAGAGAACTGCTTTTCGCAATTGGCGACAACCAAATATAAATTTGTCTGAATTAAATCCACCTATAGATATTCCTGAAAATACACCTGAATCCGACGACTATCGGGAAAATTGGTACGAAAATAACCCTCTAGAAGAGGAAGTCGCTTCCAATATCAACAATCTATCACTAGATCCAATTAACTACCCTTCAGACCAAGATGAGAACGACGGTCCTACATACGACCAAACAGAATTCGATCCGTATCATGCAGTAGAAAATTTTCGTCTACCTGCCTCGGACGAAACGACAGAGAAAGTACACTACCCTGTCTAGTCATTTCAGACCCCCCAATGAAAATATTGATAGACACCGGAGCCACTAATTCCTTAATAAATTCCAACATAGCTCATAAATATTTTTCTGATTATTTACAAGACGAGACTTTTGTGTTAAAAACCATAACGACTCAAACACAACATACAGAAAGCGTACAAGTTGATTTATTTGCAGAAAATCAATTCTTAAAATTCTTTGTGGTAGATTTTCACGAACATTTTGACGCATTGCTAGGAGCTGATAGCTTAGAAACTATGAACGCTCTACTAAATTTTAGCAATGGCATCTTGTTTTTAAATAACCTGCCTTATGAATTAATTAAATATGATAGCCTGGCAGTAAACCATGCTGAGGTCAAGACTAAAGCAATTTTTCCTATCAAGATTAAGAAAGGACCTATATTAATTCCAAAGCAATCAATTCAAGGTATACATATTCCGGAAACTATAACAGTAGCTAATAATTACCATTGCGAAGTTCCTATAGTGACCCGCAAGGGCAACACCTTAATAAATAACCCAATTATCAAGGCAAAACACATTAATAAGGCGGAAATAGACTTGTGTAATTTATCCATTAGACAAAATAATAATCAACCTAACATTGACCTTAGTCATCTTGACGCAATAAAACGCAACGCATTACTTAACACGTTTAATGAGTATAGTGACGTATTCTATAAGGAAGGAGACATTCTCACCTTCACGAATACTAGTAAACATCACATTCCTTTAAATTCTGATATACCGATATTTTCGAAGCCATATCGCTTCCCCCAAATACAACGAGAGGAAATCGACCGACAAGTCGAGGAACTCAGGAGACAAAACATAATTGAGGAAAACGAGAGTCCATATAACGCCCCCGTATTCCTTGTACCCAAAAAACCTGATAAATTTGGCAATAAGTCATGGCGCATGGTAGTTGATTTTCGTAAGTTAAACGAAAAAACTATCGAAGACAAATATCCAATACCTAATATAGCTAATATCTTAGATTTATTAGGCGACTCTCAATACTTTTCGAAATTGGACTTAAAAAGTGGTTACCACCAGATAGAAATTAAACCAGAAGACAGACATAAGACTGCCTTTTCAACACAGCAAAATCATTACCAGTTCCTCCGTATGCCCTTTGGTTTACGAAGTGCTCCCGCTTGCTTTGTCCGAACCATGAATAACGTCTTAAAGGGCCTATTAAATAAAATATGTCTTGTATACCTAGATGACATAATCATCTTAGGAAAAAATTTCGAGGATCATTTGAACAACTTAAGAACAGTTTTACAAAGACTTCGGGATCATAGGTTTAAAATCCAAACCGATAAATCAGAATTTTGCCTCACTGAGATTGAATATCTTGGGCATCTGATAACGATAGACGGCGTAAAGCCCAATCCGAAGCTAGTAGCTAAAATCAAAGGTATTCCATTACCTACAACACCTAAACAAATAAAAGCATTCCTCGGATTATCTGGATATTACCGTAAATTTATAAAAAACTATGCGACAATCACGAAACCACTAACCATTTGCCTAAAAAAGAATAGTAAAATCATACACACACCAGAGTTCATTAACGCCTTTAATTCTGTAAAACGCATAATCTCTAATCCACCCGTATTAGCCTACCCTGACTTCAATAAAACATTTAACGTAACTACAGACGCCTCAAACGTAGGTGTAGGAGCAGTCTTGTCACAAGGTCCCATTGGTAAGGACAACCCTATAATGTTTGTCAGTAGAACACTAAATAAAAATGAATTAAACTATTCCACCATTG
Source organism: Tillus elongatus (assembly GCA_964006375.1). Classification (NCBI taxonomy): domain Eukaryota; kingdom Metazoa; phylum Arthropoda; class Insecta; order Coleoptera; family Cleridae; genus Tillus; species Tillus elongatus. Next base: position 43,411,404 of record OZ023270.1, on the reverse strand, counting down.
AAAAAGAATATCTTGCCATTATATGGGCAACGAAGATGTTTCGTCCCTATATTTACGGTAGACAGTTTAATATTATTAGCGATCACAAACCCTTACAATGGTTATTTAATTTAAAGGAACCGAATGCCAAACTTATTCGCTGGCGACTCAAGCTAGAAGAATTTGACTATAAAATCATATACAAGAAAGGCAAAAATAATCTAAATGCAGATTTTCTTTCACGTTTGGAAGCCTACCCTTTAGAAACCGCAGACGATCTCTTATCTATGTTTAACAACCCTGGAGACATTTGTCAGAGAGATCCGCTGGAAATAACTGACATTGATGCCATTCTTAATATCCCTCAGACAGAAATTCAGGTTACTAGAACTGAATCACCCAAAATTAAAATTTTATCGGATATAAGAGTAGATCAGCTAAAAGCACCACCTTCAGTTACTCAGCATTCACAAGCTGAAAACACCAGTGCATCCCTGCCTATAACAGATAAACCATTAAATATGTTCAAAAATCAATTCGTTTTCACATTTTACAGCAAACCTACGGTCAATACAACTAACCCTTTTGGTAGACGTAAATACCTGGTTAACATAACAGAAGGTAACTACGAAAATGAAATACTAAATATCCTTAGGGAATATGCAAACCCAAATTTATGTAACGCTATTTTCATTAAAAGACCAGAGTTTTATGAAACAATGGCTACCTTGATTAATAACACCTTCGACAATTCAATTAAATTTGTATATACAAGTAAAATGCTAGAAGACGTGACAGACGTAACGACGCAACAACATTTATTGCGACACTTGCATTATCCTGACCATCGAGGAGCGCAAGAATTAAACGCGCAAATCAGTAGAAAATATTATTGGCCTAACAGTACACTAGATTGCCAAAAATTTGTCGATGACTGTTCAATTTGTCAACAGGCAAAATATGAACGACACCCCGTAAAATATAAATTAAATCTAACCCCTACAGCTAAAGAACCCTTTAACACAGTGTTTATGGACATTTTCTCACTCGCAAAACAAAAGTACTTAACGGCAGTCGATTCATTTTCAAAGTATGTCATGTATCAACCCTTAGTGTCAATGAATATTCCTGATATAGTAGAAGCATATATAAATCTTTTCTCCAAATATAAAATGCCAAAATTACTAATTACCGACAATCAGTTTGATCACCCACTATTTAAAGAAATGCTAAAAATGCACCGGGTAGAACATCACCTGACTACCCCGACTCATCCTAATAGTAATGGTCCTATTGAACGTGTGCATGGTACACTTTTGGAAATCGTTAAAACAATAACGGTATCGAAAAATAAGATTCTGTTAATGAACCTTTTTGAAAATGCTATTATAATTTATAATAGAAGTATACATTCACAAACAGGTTTCAAACCCATAGAATTGTTATTTGGACACCTAGAATCGAACGACATGTTAGATGTCTTTGACATAAATCATTACCATGAATGCACTAGCGAATTATATGACCGAATTAAAGCATTATACGAGTTAGTAAAGACACGACAAACAGAAAATAAAGAAAAACATACAACATACCAAAACACTAAAAGAACAGAATTTCCCTCTATACCACCTGATACTCCTGTTTATCGAGATCAGAGACCTCGAGACAAGAGAGCACCTAGATACAAACAAGAAACGGTAGCTCAAGACTTAAAAGATAAAATCGCTACCCAAAGACGAGCAATTTACCATAAACAAGAAATTAAACCGTTAAGGAAATCACAAGTAACTAAAACCTTTGTTACAGATGAGACTACACACCTTAACATTGATTCTTTACCTAGTACTAGTAAATAACAGTGAAGTCAACCCGCAGAGAGTAGAAATAAAGGACTTACATAACAACCCGGGAATATTACCATTTAAACTTGGAACAGTGCGTATACAAAAGACACACCACACATTCCTACATAATTTTAATCTAGAACCCTTAGGTATACATTTTAGAAAATTAGAACAAAATATTGAGACAATTAGCAACTTATCTAATTTTAAGAAATTCAGTAAAGCAATAGAATTAGGTTTTATTACACTACAAGCGGAACGTCTAAAACAGCAACTCCTAACAATACACCCCGATATTTTAGAGACAAATAAAAGGCCAAAGAGAGGTTTAGTTAATGCTTTAGGATCAATCTTCAAATTTGTATCCGGTACCCTAGACGCAGATGATGGCGTAAGGTATGATAATGCTCTAAGAGAGTTACAAGGCAACCAGGAAAACATTATAAACCATTTTAATAAACAATTATCCATTAATAAACAATTAATTGTTAGTTACGAACACACCATCCAAAACATTACGGAAAACTTTAAGGAAGTAGCAAAATTACTACTTAACATACAAAACGAACAAATAGCTAATAATGCCATTAATCTAGTCAGATTAGCCATTTTGGACTTAGAATATCTAGTCAGCAATTTGCAAACAGCCATAGGCTTTGCTACAATGAACTTACTTCATTTAAATATAATTACTGAAAACCAGATTACTGAAATGAAACAAATGCTGTTGAAATATCATGATGCTGATTCTTTTTATAGTACGGATAATATCCTATTCACTCAAACAATTCAGGTAGAATATTATGTTACACCAGAACATATAGTTTTTCTTTTACACGTCCCTATTTTGGATAAAATCAATTTTAATTTGTATCATTTATATTCCATACCCACAGTACAAAATACGGTAATTATTGCACCTACCTCGTACGTTGCAATGTACGAAGACAACATTTACTACTTGAAAAGAAAATGCAAATATTTGCAGCAGCAATATTTCTGTTCACTTACTGAGATCGAAAAGAACTATCAACAGGACACCTGTATTAAAAATTTATTGCAAGTAAAGAAAAATCCAGAATGTAGACATGTGCCTGTAAATGTAACTGACTCTTTAGTAGAAATGATCAATGACGAAAAGTATCTTCTGGTAATGCCAAAAGAGACTCTAGTTCACGAAAAGTGCAGTAGCGAAGAGGTACACCGTTTAAAAGGAGTTTACCTATTTACTGTACCATATTCTTGTTCATTTATAACAAAAGATTTTCTATACGAAAACTTGGTAGACACACTCAGAGAAGAGCCTGTTCACCTACCACCTTTAAACATAAATATAGCTGATATTAAACCACTTCAATTAAATTTAAAATCAATAAATCTTGATCAATTATCTAAGCTAACCTTAGACAGCAACCCTTTGTCATATATAAGAACCCCTAACCATTGGACTCATGGTCACACCTTCTTAATTTGTATAATTGTAGTAATAATAATAATTTTAATTTTATGTAACTTCAAAAGACTTAATGCAGTTTGTACTAACAAAAATAATAAGAAAAATCATACTCCTATAGACGCGGCTGAAATGCAAGCTTTTCCCTTGCCTGAAACTAAATCTTAATGTAATTCTAAATTTGTAATAATGATGTATTATCCATTCTTTATATGTTTCTTTTAAATATGTTACCTTTATAAGTTTTACCTTTTGTAAATGAAAATTTATGCTACCCCATAAATTTCCATCTGATAGGGGAGGAGTCATCAATGACGAATTGCTGATAATTAATTATAAATAACCTTATCTAGCAATTCCTAAGAAATTTATGACTTTAACCTCTGTTATCTATTATGCAAATGTAGTAGGAAGTAAGAGACTATAAATATGAGTTCTTTTGGATTGTAACACTTGTTGTGTAGCTATCGTGTAATAAACATCGTCAATTAACGCACATAGTGTATTATTGAAGGGATAGTTCCAACCCCTTTACTCCCGGGAATAAAGGAAAGCCTTTTTTAAAAAGGTACTTCACGGGATAAGGTCTTTGTCTACAAGCGGTAATAAAATGAGACCCTTTGCAATACAAACAAGAAACACTATTCATTGATATACAGCTCTGTTGCTTAAGCCGACGCCTTTGAAATGGAGGCGGCCTAGATATACCTGGCGCCTTACATTCAAAATTTTCAAGGAAATTACATCTCTCAGTAACGAATTTTATGAATTGCACAATTTTTGGATTTTGTACATTTTTTATTTTGTCTTCCCACTCTCGTCTAGCGCTAATGTCTAATTTAGGGTTATTATGTAAAATAGCAATGTGTCCCAAAATTCTACGGTTTCATCAAAATTTTGCAAACAACGGTAGTGTTTAAGAAAGGTATCTAAAAATGAACGCAATGAATCATGTGAATCCCTTTGAAAGTTAACTAATTCAAATATGCCCTTAATATGTGAAGTAATAATAGCTCTCTTATTTTCGTATCTTTCAACAAGAAGTTGCCATGCTGCAGCGTAATTGACTTCAGAAACGGCAATAGAACTTATTACCTGAGTCGCTTCGCCCTTGAGGCATCCTTGTAAATAATAAAATTTCTGAATAGCGCTTAGTGCTCTATTAGTATGAATTAACGCAGTAAAGGTGTCATGAAATTGTGTCCATTTATCATAAGACCCGGAAAATTCTGGCAGTTTTAGTTGAGGTAATTTAGTGTTCAAAATGCTACTCGTTAAGTCTATAGGATCAGAGGGACCGCTATTAGAACATGAAGCTACAGTTTGATTGTTGGCTAATTGCCGCTTTAAGTATTTTTTTGCTACACCTACACATTTCAAATGCCTGTCCTCAAAATCTTGTCTATCTGTTTCGTGTTCTTCACAATTATCTAATTCAAGCTCCTCTATTTTGTCTTGCACGTTATTAAATTCGGCAAAGTAGCCTTGCATAATTTCAACCCGTTCTGTAAGCTCTTCAAAATCCTCGAACTCGATTTCATTAACAGCACTTACGTCTTTTTCGAAGCGACTAAGATGACCACGCAGAATACCTCTGCGGGATTTTAGAGATTTTAACTCTGCCATTTTTTTTAACGAATGAAAATATTAGATTTATTTAATTTTCAATTGATGACCAGGAATCGCGTGATATAAATGATTTTTTTATTATTATTACGTAATGTAAGAAAATGCAACGAATAATAATATTAAATGTAATTCAATGTTTCACTAATAAAGTATTACAATAATGATTAATAGATTACGCAGTGTAATACGAAATAATGTGCAAAAAAATATAATAAAAAATGTAAATATGGGGGTTGTCTGCCAAGCACACCGCTGTGAGAATAATTAACTAAACGAACAATTACAAGTTTACATCAAGTGGAAACGCATATAAAAACGGTGCACCTTACCCTTACTTTAGATCCTTGGCTTGCTTGTGGAGACTGCTGCTTTGTTGCCGCCGCCCTTGGAAGAATCTGATTGATGTGGACTTCTCTGCCTGGAGACACTGGCGGTTTTTTGTTTCTTGATATAATTTCTCTGCGGATGCACTATCCGAATGAAAAAACCGTCACTTTCGCACTTTATATCCGGTTCTAGAAAGACCAATGTGTTTTGGTAGATGGTGATTCTCTTTCAATTAGAAACGAGGTTAATACCTTGGGTTGCACTTTGGATACACACGCAATGTGTTGAGGATGGTAATACTTTTATAAACACGCAATGTGTTAAATGATGACACGCAATGTGTTGAACGATAAGTATATTTACATCTTATGTTACAAGCTTGCACACCAGCGACCGAGCTTTAGCAGAAGTTATATCTACGGGATCGCAATTGACAATGTCCAGTGCATAGCGGACTGAGAGCTACCTACCCTTGAAGGTTAGAGGGACTGTCTCGGTCGGCTACCTGATACTTCAAAGCACCGATTGGCTACCTGATATTTTAAAGGTTCAATCATAAACAAGTTATTTGTTAAACAATGTACTAAATATGATATTAACAACAGAAAATGCAATTACCTTTTCAAAATTAAACACGTATCATACGTCAATACTGAAACCAAAGTTTATATCAAAAAATTAGAAACCATTTAAACCTTATCTTGAAATCAAGATTAATAACATAATCCGACATTTCACTTTACCAAAAAAATATGTAAAATAAAAACAGTTCAAATTGACTTTAAAATTATATTCCATATAGTAGACAAATCAGACTATATTTATTATCAATTCTATGCATTATGAGTGCCTAAATATCCGTATACCTTTAAAACGATTGTCCCTAGAAACAAGTACCCAATCCTTAGCGTAAACACTACGCTTACAGAAACGAAAAGTGTAGGAATCTACAAGACCAAACATACTTTTGTAAAAGTGACAACCCGACCGCACTAAACGACAACAACCCATGCGAAATTAAATTAAGCAACTTCCAGAAACCAATAAACAATTGCAAACAAGAAGTGGTTAAAATAACAAAAACAACAGTCTCTAAATATGGCAATACACAATACATAACAGTGGCACCAGAAGAAACGAAGATCAAACTTAGCTGCGAAGAAAACGAAGAAACCAAAATAATCAGCGGAACAAAACTGGCGACTCTAAAACCCAAATGCCAACTTATCATCAATAACGAAAGATTCAGCTCAGTACAAATTGCATCGGAAACAACCATCATTCAATCTCCCAACCATAGAATTGGTAACAAATAAAGCACCCATCTTCACAGACAAATTACCAGAATTAAAATTAGAAAATATATATATATATATATATATATATATATATATATATATATATATATATATATATATATATATATATATATATATATATATATCCAAATCCCAGTTACAATCAATCAATGGCAGAATTCCAGGAACCATCAATTTGCCCATATACCACCCTAGTGTATGGACAATTATATTATACATCGTGATAGTAATAACAATAATCACAATAACTTCAAGATACATATTGCAAAAGTAAAAAAAAAACTGCTGACTACAAACCAACCACTTGATTCCCGATGACTATTCGGAACGAACCATAGGCTTCGTGTTCTAAAGGATGGAGGAGATAACGATGGCGACCTCATACAATGTATATAAGAAGTACAAATCCCGATTCAACACCCAAGGTCGCTGACGAATGGATTAATTAATAGCAGCGCAATTAGAATAGACTATTCATGGATGGGTAAACAACTAGACCCAACTCAGCAAACGGCTACCTGCCAAGATCACCTTCAACTCAGCAACCAGCAACATTCAAAACAGCAACCTAGTGCGGAAACCGCCTCTCGGTCCACGCCACACCAGAGACTATATATGGAAGTTACCAGACCACGGACGGACATTCCTACATTGTTATTGCTAGAGTGTCTTTTAGGTTTTCAGAATTTTTCTTTATCGTTTTTATTATTATTCATAAGTATTGTGTGTAACTATAATCAATAAATTCTTTTAAAAATTCAAGAAAGTTAATTCGCGGAAGGTGTTATCATAAAAAGGTATATTAAAGAGGTGTTATTGAAATGTGATTACAGCGGGAATGTTATCAATTTGAAAAACTTGTAGGAGACCATCCAATATGTATGTATCACGCTGTTAAATTTGATAAAAGAAAATGTATTTGTGGTACTAGAAATTGTATGCTATTATTTACTTAAATTGTATACTTGTTACATAAATAAAAGAACCATTGTAAAAGTAAAATGTATTTGTTAGTTTTGTTTTAAAATACATTTATTAATATTCATCTCCAGTCACAAAAGACGTTCCAACATCAATCCACTCAAGCCTTCTGCAAACTCTAATTCTGCACTCTAAATTTCCTCGATGAATTCCTGATAGATATTAGTTGAAACTGCAAGAGTTTTTTTATTGAATGATTTCATTTGTTTTCTTTCTTTATTTTGAAGCTTATACAACCCAAACAATTCAAAGTTTATTTCAATTGCATCATGTTTAGCTGAAGCAGCTTCAATGAGCTGAAACAATACATGTTTCATAGTTTCAATGGATTTCTTCTATATTACTGTTATTCGTATTAATACGATAAGTAGCCATTCTATTTTGAAAGCTTCATTTATCATAAGCACTTTTTCAACTACCCACGATTCACATACTTTTAATTTTTGGGCTTCACTGCGCAGATGTCCAGAGCACACACTGCTTTTCACTTCTAACGAGCACGATTCGCAATACTTATTACGATTTCCTTTGTGACAACTTAGCTACTAAAATAAAAAACAACATTTTGCGTTATATACATTTATTAACAGATATATTTAAGATAATTATTTTACAATAAACTGTTACACTTAACACAAATGTATATTAACATATTTGTTATTATTATGTGGTTACACATATGAGAGAACCAGTTGATATAAATATCAAAATGTACTTTGATGTGCACAGATGGAAATCAGTTAGTATGCGCCTTCACCAGTCAGGTGTCTCTCAAACAGAAAGATAAGTTAATAACAAACCATATCAGCATTGATTTTGGTCACGTTGTAAGTGGAAGATTCAAGTAGGCGATCATTGTGTAGAGGTGTTGTTGTTAAGCCTGATCGTTTCATGCAGTCGTCGCTATCGAAATGGCTTCTCACTTCTCTCACATTTGGTGGTCGATCTTCTCTAAAATCAGGACCGTTGTTTTCATTCACATAACACATCATGTTGATACAATCACAATCAACTTTCATGTTTAAACCAACCATCTTTTAGGTTTAGACTTTGACCGAGCATACCGATGTTACATTGGCTGTTAAGTAGATTTTCTTGTTCCACTTCCTCCTCTTTCCACCAACCGCTCTCACTGGTTTAATTTCTCTGCTCGTTGCTGTGTCGACTTTCAAAAACTATTATGATCATTTTAAGACTCCATTAATATATATCTCCATTTGTTCATCAATTTCTGTAGTGATATTTTGCTACCTCTGGTAAATATTTAAAGAATGGCTTAGTTAAAGAGAATCCTGAAGCGTACTGAGTGTAAGATAAAGCAAAGAACTTGGTGGAGCAGTAGCCGGCCAAGTATACAACACACAATTCAACTATATTTTTACTGTAGAGTCTTCACCTTCAGATTGACGTTCATCTATATAAGCGTTCTCTTTTATTTCCAACAGCAACTGTCTTAAGTCAGACTCGCTTTTCTTTTAACTAGTGTTATGTAAACATCAATTACTCTCGAAAAATATATCAAGGAGTAGATACACATCAAATAGCGTATACTCGTAACGCAAATACAAAAAAACTTTTGCTCTATGCATCTGCTGGATCTAAGATCTCTTCGTTTTCACTTGTGTAGCATACAACATCTCCTTTAACATGCTACATTTAGTGAATAGCTGCTTGGGGTGTTACAAACATAATGAAAGTTAAAAGAAACTTTGTATGCGTGTGAAATCAAAGACAATCGTCAAAAGTAAACGTAGCAGTAAAAAACTAAAGTGCGATGGAAAAATACCATTTAAAAACATACTAAATTTATTGCGAGGCGCTATAAAAGTGGGCAAGGAAGTTCCATTTGTGAAAAATTTGGTGCATCTAGCGAGAAAAGTGATTAAAAGATTTTGTGGTCGTTAGAAAGTCAAGACACCTCGAGTTATTCCCATACCGAAAAGTGGAGGTTTCCTTCCACTACTACCAATAATTTTTTGTGTTCTGTCAGCACTGGGTGCTCTGGGTGTCGGTGCTGAAGATATTGCTAAAGCTGAGATCGATGCTAAATCAGCCAAACAAAATTGGAAGAATCAAAACCTCATAACCAAACGATGGAGGCTATTGCTGTTGATCAGCGAGGTAGTGGTTTGTATATGAAGACACAACAAAGCGGTTATGGGTTGTATTTACATTAACAAAAAAACGTATAGGTTGTTTACCAGCAAGTCCTCTAACAAATGTAGATCTTGTGAAATTTGCTGATAAAATGAAAATTGAATATTTTAGAGGTGTATACATGCGAGATACTCTACCATCAGCTGGACCATGTAAAATGAATTGTTCGTCATGAATTTGCAAAACAAAGAGCCTGGCAGTCATTGGGTTCCAGTTAGGAAAGGCGGTGATACAACTGTGTACTTTGACTCATATGGAAATTGGAAGCCACCAATTGAACTGTTGTTTTATCTTAAAAACTCTACTATATTGAACAATCATGATGTATACCAAAAGTATAATACTTATGATTGTGGTCACTTATCACCACTTCTGAGCCGGCTTTTAATCAAAAGTCAGCTCAGAACTGGCATGCATGTGGGAATCCGACTATCTAATTAAAACAAAGCAATGTTTAATCTATTTGGACCGTGCAGATTTTCCTGGAAAATTAGTCAGGAAAATTAGCGAGGAAACTTACCATCCATATTATTCAACTTGTGTTACTGAATTCCCATTCATTGTATAAGAAATATTATATATATATATATATATATATATATATATATATATATATATATATATATATATATATATATATATATATATATATATATATATATATATATATATATATATGCAAATAAACAAATGTTTTATATGGGTAAAGTGATTATTATCTTCAAAATATAGGACGCACATGCGCGCATTCCCCATTATTGCATTAATTCTCATAAATATGCGGACGTCGCAAATGCGTGGCTTAGAAAAAATCAAACCAATACTCGACAAACTCAGTTATATTTGTTCATTAGACTGTCTAATTAAAACAACGCAATGTTTAATACTTTCGCTGCGGGAATTAATTATCATAATTCCACAGTGTGCGGAGGTAGTAACTTTCTTAAAGGTAAGTAAATTTTTGTCCAGTGACTTAAATTATTAAGTCACTGGACAAAAATTTACTTACCTTTAAGAAAGTTACTACCTCCGCACACTGTGGAATTATGATAATTAATTCCCGCAGCGAAAGTATTAAACATTGCGTTGTTTTAATTAGACAGTCGAATTCCCACGGCCATAACAGTTCTGAGCTGGCTTTTAATTAAATTCAGCTCAGCACTGGCATGGACGTGGACCGGCTTTTGATAAAAAGCCAGCTCAGAACTGGTATGGACGGGGGAATTCGACTGCCTAATTAATCTTTAATCTCGTTCGCATGGGCAGATTTTCCGCTGCGGATTCCGCCTTCCTTACCAATTCAGAGCTGGATTTTAATTAAAAGTCAGCTCAGAACTGACACGGGCGGTGGAATCCGACTAGCTAATTAAAACAAAGCAATGTTTAATCTATTTGAACCGGGCGGATTTTTCCGGAAAATTAGATATTAAAATCTGACCATTCCAAATAGATTAAACATTAATTACACAATCGGATTCCCCCTTCCATACCAGTTCTGAGCCGGCTTTTAATTAAAAGTCAGCTCAGCAACTGGTGTGCATGTGGGAATCCGACTATCTAATTAAAACAAAGCATTGTTTAATCTATTTGGACAGGGCAGATTTTCCTGGAAAATTAGCCAGGAAACTTGTCATCCATATTCTTCAAGTTGTGTTACTGATTTCTCATTCATTGTATAAGAAATATTCTGGCAGAAAAATGACAGTGCAATAGTTCAGACTGGCAGTATTAGAAAAAATGTTACCAGAACTGTCGGCGTCACGCCAAATAAGAAAAAATACAATTAGTATGGAACAAATGCCTACCAAAATCCAGGGGACAAACGAAAAGGGCAAAACTCTCCGAAAACAATGTCGCACATGCGCCCAAAAAATGGCAGAAAAGACACAAAGTACCATTGTGTAGCGTGCCCTGGAAATCCAGGACTGTGTTTAGGCACATGTTTTCTAAATTACCATAAGGAGATTTTATAAGACATACCTTAATAAGATTTTATAAATAAAGAAAAGACATTTTTTTGTTAGTTTTTTGAATATTTCTTTTTTTATATATATTTTATGCAATTAAAAGCATGTTTTATATAAGTAAAGTAATTATTATCTTCAAAAAAGAGGACGCACATGCGCGTTTCCCATTATTGCATTAATTCTTATAGATATGCGGACAGCGCAAATGCGCGTGTTAGAAAAAATCAAACCAATACTCTACAAACTCAGTTTAATTTGTTCTAATTTGTCAAAAGTCACTGGACAAAAATTTACTTACCTTAAGAAAGTTACTACCTCCGTACACGGTGGAATTATGCTAATTAATTCCCGCAGCGAAAGTGTTAAACATTGCTTTGTTTTAATTAGACAGTCGAATTAACGGTGTATGTGATTTAAACACACAATGCTCAGTTTGGAAACCACTACAAATCACAAATTCTTTAGGTGTAAATTTAGGCAGTCAAAAACCCTGAGAATTGACGACTACGAACCGCATCTTGAGAGTGATTGCAGTACCCTTATAGCTACATTATATAGCGCATACTAGATGATGCAATCATGTATAATTAAAAAATAACATTTTGTGTGATTGGAAAGTTGATGGTGCTTTCCATTTCCAATTTGATATCTACCGTAGATGGATTATTACATTCCCTGTACTTGGAGCAATCAAATAAAAACATGGGATATTTTTCGAAAATTTTGTAATCCAAAGGTTGGCGTTCTCTACCAACATATGAGCGTTCAAATTCAGTCATGCCTTCTGTGGGGATTCGTTGAGAATTTAAGTGGAGTCTTATATATCGAATGCCTACATGATCAAAGTTGTTGATGTTTTTTTAACGTTATTTGATCGATCTGTTTGCAATATCACAATATAAAAGCTAGGTCTTCAGTGTTTGAGAATGTTTTGATGGACCACAAGTCTTTCGTTGAATTATTCAGATTTGGTAATTCATACGTTTCCCATTTTCTATATGGGACCAGGATCTTTTTATTTAGGGCAATCGACTGTAATAATTGTTTCTGTATAACTTCGCTGAGATGGATAAGTTTCACCTGCAGCGCCATGTAATCAATGTAACTTTAATGCTTTATCTGCGTCGACAGCTCCAATCAAAATAAAGCATTTTTTCGCTCTGGGCTTTAGTTATTAACTGGAGAAACACGCTTCTATAGTATTTGAAAATATTACACAAGTAGCAAGGAGGTATGCAGTAGCAAGAACGGACATCCTTCAGCATTGTGTTGTATGTAGCATGATGCTTACTGGAAACATATACTAGTTTCGCTCTTATTTGAGCACATTAATGTGGGACGGAAGGAGTCGTTTCGTGGGGTGCTGGTGAGCACTGAATTTAAACTGAAACTAGAGAACCATATTATAACAATGTTTAACCTTTACTAATTATACCCCAAGTCTCTCTTCTCATATTTACAAACATGTATATATCTAGATTTACTTAATTGTCAACAATAAATAAACATTGTCAGCAGTTCACAACGGAATTTGCAACTTATAACATTTCAATCTGTAAATATCAACACACTGGTGTATTTGTTTGTAAATACACCAAGTGATGATATCAATTCAATGTCAATAATTACGTGACGGGCTAGACCTATTACCTACTTGACAGTGCTTTACTTAATGTTTCTTAACTGTATTGATTAAGATTATAATATCTATTTCACTGCTTATTAGCATGGCTGGAAAACACACATATAGATTCTTGAGGAATGGAATGCTACTTGTGAGTTTATCATTATCGTTGCGTGTTATAATCCACTCCTAGGATTTGGTTGGGTACTTCCATAGACCAATAGGTTTCGTTTTCGACATTATACGGAATCGGGGTGACTTTTATTAGCATAAATTGCGTTACCTCTGTCATTGTGGAGTAGCTGTACAGATGAATATATTTCTCACTGTGACCAATTTCTGATCGAAATATCGGGTATGAAATAATCTCCAGATGCTCCAGATGCTGCTCCAGTTATCTCGTTGCTGTCCTCATGATTTGATCAATGTGTGTCGGTGAAAGAAGGTCGTAAATATTGGCTTAGTTCACATGTATGTTTAGCAAGCTTATATAATGATGAGTAAGTTCATCTACAAATCGATCAATATGTGAATCTTTAATGAATTCTTTTCTACTGCTTTGTACCAATGTTTCATGTTGTTAATGACTTCCAGATCTTGGTTCACTTTGGACTTGAACTGCCTTAGTGTGTGGTATATCCTCTTCTCTGTATCATTGAATCTTGATAGTGATCAGTCACGTTTGATGATCCGATTTTCGAGTTTTTAATTTATTTAGGTAATGTAATTCGATTGTTTATTTAATTTGTTTAATGTAAACAGATTGTATTCTTTTTTGTTGCAATATTCACAAGTCCTAATATAATGTTTAATTTCCTTTCTCATCTTTGGAAAAGAGAATTTGTCTTTCATATCTGCATGGTCTCATCTAAAGTTCGATGTCGGTTTTCAGTTTCATGAGAAAACATGATTGGTTTCTAATCTCTGATGCTGTTTTTAATTCTCCCAAATTGGGTATTTTTGCTTCACAATTATTAATTTTATTGGAATTTTTGATTTTTATGGGGTTTGTTTATATACTGCTCTGTTTATTAATTGCGAAATTTTGTTTATTATTAAAATTAGATGTTTCTACTTTAAGTTTTGTTTTGCTTATTATATGTTTTTTCCTATTTAACCCGGTTTTTCCCGTGTTATCGTATTGGGCTAACAGAGCTAGCTGCTCTTAAAAGTGAATTTGATGACAAATTTAAAAATTTAACTAAGGATATAACTTCTCAAGTGCTGCATGATATTGATATACCAAAAAATCTAAGATACTGAATCAGCTGGACACTATGATGTCAGCTCTACAAGCTAAGTGGAAACTTTACATTCAACACCATGAAACGTATAACATTTGAACCATCTGAGACTAAAAAGCAAATTTTTGATGAATTATATACACCTACAAGAATAAGTTTTAAACGTAGCCGTACAATAATCAATGGTTTAAATGATTTGTAGTTGATTGATTTAGCTGAATTTACAGACAACTACAAAGAAACCTCTGGTTACAAGTACAGCTTAGTGGTTATCAATTGTTTTTCAAAGTATGTGTGGACTCGCCCTCTTAACTCTAAAAATGATGAATAGGTGACTAAAGCTATGGCTGATATTTAAGCTAATAGTACAGCACCCTCTAACATTCATTCTGATCTTGGGTTAGAACTCTAAATTTAACGCACTAATGAAAAAATACAATAAGCACTGATAGTGATTAATTATTACATATATTCCACTTATGGTGGTATAGGTATCTTAAAAGAGATGATATATAAAAATTTTAACTTGGTTTGTTCCTACAAGTGGCTTAATACACTACCTGACGTCACTGCTGCTTACAACTCTACTGTTCATCGAACAGCTGGTGCCTTAATAAATAACAACATACGTTACATTAATTTTTGAGTCGGTGACGTTTTCTGGAATATATCAGTAATGACGAAAATTCCACAGAAATTGTTGACGAATACCAAACTTATGAGAGAATCATCTTTAAAAGTGAAACTGAAGTAAAAATGAATAAAACTCAGGATCATAGTATTATGCATACTTAGGATTTAGAGTTAAACTTAATCGATATAAACATTTTTGATGAAGTTAAAGTTTATTTGACACTTGACATTAGTGACAGGTAAACAAACACACCGTTCACTTGAACACATAATTTGTAAAACTGTTAGCTAACACCAACGTAAACTGTTTAATTGGGTGAACGCAGCCTGAAACAATTTTCAAATACTAGTAGATTTATGAAACGTTGCATACTAGTTTTCTAATGATGTTTCAAAATGGCGTATAGTATTTTTACGGAAATTTTTTGACAGTTCTGACATCCATTTAAATTTTGTTATTTGTTTGTCATGTGACACAAATCACCCAATCATTTAACTTTTAATGATTTTCGCACAGACGTTACTCCGGTTGTCACGGCCGAACGTCTATTACAGGTAACCAGCCGTAAACTTCACGCTTGTTTTTTCTCTCGTCACTTATGGATCCAGTATCAGCCCTACCCTTGTTAACGTTTCTAGACACCAGACCCCCTTCCCTCCAGGTTGAGACTACCCACTAAACACTCCCTTGAAAACTAGAGAGGTGGCGGAAACCACTTGCTGGCATTGGTTCACCACGTCCCTAACTCTTCTTGTTTTAAAAACTTGTACGTCCTACTTCCTGTCTTCATCCTCCTTTGACATATGTAATGAGATTTGTTTTAAACTTGCACATGTTGTATAATATCATGTTGAAAATTACCATCCAATATATTTTGTGACAAAAAGCTATTTACAAATTAAAAATGTGTAAATTTTTCAGATAACCGGAACAAAGAGCCATCCATGATGCTAACTGTTAACCCGACATCCACTGAATGATGTCCTAGTTTGATTAGTTTCTTTTTTTGATCTGGAGCTACTTGTAACTTTAAAGGAACCAATAGCCGATAGCCTTATCAGAGGCTACATCAGATGATAGATAATATCTCTTCGCTTTCACCGAACACCTTTTGTAGCACACAACACCTCCTTTAACATGCTATATTTAGGCTGTGAGTATACGCATACTTTTTCAAATTTTAAGCTGTTTGGGCCAAACAACAAACTTAACATAATATTTGTTAACAATAACCACTTGGACCACATATCAAACATCTAACTGAGGTTGGTAAAATAAGTCCATGTCTTTGCTGTTTGGATGATGATGATGTGGTAACAACATCATCTATGTTTGTGAATGTTGGCTTTTCCGTGTTTTACAATACGCATCGTTAACTAAACAAAAACTTTGTACGACAGCTACATCCTATATAAATACGCATATATATCATACCTCATTAACAGTATAAATGTTGGTGTGTCAAGATGAAGGTCTTGTTGACACAGTCATCAAAAATTACCCGTTGAGCTGCACGTACCTGGTTATCAGTTTTGTGGTCTAGACACTTACTTAAAGAACGTTTGACGAGACGTAATCAAGGGATTAATAATCTAGATCGTGCTTGTCTCTCGATCTAGAGGTTTGATATTGTATAATCATGATGTATACCAAAACTATAATACTTATAATGTGGTCACTTATGTTTAAATTTTTAAATAAAAGACTTAAACAGTAGTATCTGTGTGTTTGCGCGTACGCTTGCTTTCAATGGCTCTACGTCGATGGGAATATTTTCACCGTTAATGTTAAAACCACACTTTGATTAATCGCTCGCGCTTGCAAACTTTCACAGATATAACACTATACCAGACATAGAGCGTGGGTGTAATAAGTTTCACGGCTTTTCTGATGTGAGTGGTGAAAAGAGTCGACAGAAATAATTATTCCTGATGGTTCGTATGAAATCAGTGATATCGAGAAATACATTCAGAATGAGCATTGCGTCTTATATTAAAGATCGCATCAGTACCCTGCAGTAGAGAAGAACATCGACGTGGTAAAGCTGTTTTAGCTAAAAGCCAACAACACTTTAAAATGTGAGAATTCATGTCAGTATCATATATACTTTTCTACCGATGCCTCAATAGCACCAATATTGAAGTTTTCTAAACAACGTCTTACCGCTGATAAACTCCATGTTTCCGAATTACCGGTGGAAATTGTGAGAGTGTAAATATGTGGATGGTTCTTACCACGACGGCAAACCTACGCATACAGTATATGAGTTTTTTCCTATGGTAGATCCAGGATATGCGGTTAATATAAAACCCTATAGTAAGGTTTTCATGCCTCTTACGACCCACATTATTTCTCATAAAAACAGTTCTCTCAAATATCAACAAGTAGTACAACCAATTCTAGAAAAATAAGCAGGCGCTAAGTCACGTCCTACTTCCATAACTTCAGGTTATGGTATGCTACACATGAGCATAATAAGAAACTGAAAGAGTATGTGCACTGGGATGATATAAACGTGTTGTTTGATAGACTGCGGCATTTAGTAGCTTCTCAAGCCGCTGGTAATAATGCACACAACAAGGAAATTCAACCGATTTTCGAAGAACTGAAGGAAGTAGGTGTTATATAAACAGACAGAGTTGCGTGTTTTTAATCACTTTCAACATGCCGATCGAAAAATTCTGAGGTTCTGCAAATAATTTAAAACATCTAAACAGAATTGTTCAAAAAGAGACATTTCCGAAAACTACAAGGGGGATTTTTATTCACAAAACCATCAATTGTGTAACAATGACGAACTTATTCAACAAAATATGTTTCACGGTGTTGAATGTAAGGTTTTCACTTAGGTTGTACAGCTGAGATTTTGTGTCCAGCTGATTCAGTATCTTACTTAGATCTTTATTCTTTGGTATATCCATATCATGCAGCACTTGAGAAATTATATCCTTAGTTAAATTTTTCAATTTGTCTTCAAACTCACTTTTAAGAGCAGCTAGATCTGTTTTATGCACAGCTTCAAGGGTTATGGTGATTAGACTTTGTATTACATCATCTTTATTCTTCTTATAATAATCTGCTCATCAATCTACAGATCTTCTCTTCACACCATCAGCAGGTTTGGTAGCATCACCAAAGTTACACAATTTGTGGTTTTGCACATCAAAATCGCCAATTACAGTTTCCGGAAATCACTCTCATTGTACAATTTTGTTTAAGAAGCTGGGAGCTTTTGCAGAAAGTCTGAACTTTTCGATAGACATTCCTACACTCAACTTATTTTATTTAACTTCAACTAAATTCCATTTGTGCTATGCGATTATCCACCATAACTCAAACTGCAGTCACTGCTTCCTAAGCTAGACTTCTATTTATCCTTTAGATTGCACCATCGATATACTCTTTAGTTGCAAACATGTTCCAAGTATTAAGTTTATTTTCAATCGTGATCACTGCTTGATTTAAATCATCTTTAGTAGCAAACGTATTTTTCAGGACAGCTTCAAGTTTGGAAATTGTCAGTTCTATATAGTCTTTTTGGAGCTTAGATATCCAGGTATCAACCATGGTAGCAAACGTATTACTGCGGGTAGGCGTTGTTTGATGTATGAACTCCTTCATGTCCTTTCCAAGTCTAAGTAATGATTGATCCACACTAGTTTTAAGTGGAAATAAGCTGTAAGCTTCATGTTTAAAACCAGCATATTTTAAAATCTATATTTATATTCGTTTTTCCAACTCTGGCTTATGTACAGCGTCAACTAGTATGGCAATTTGAAGTGTCACAGCATCTTTGTTCATCTTATAGTTATCCTTAGTTTTCTGATAGTCGTCTTTGGTTTTTTGATAGTCGTCTATCCATTCATCAACAAATTTTTTGTATAGAGCATCTGTAGGTTGAACAGGATCGCCATTGTTACACAATTGATGGTTTTGTGAATAAAAATCGCCAATTGTAGTTTTCGGAAATGTCTCTCTTTCAACAATTCTGTTTAGATGTTTTAAATTATTTGCAGAACCTCAGAATTTTTCGATCGGCATGTTGAATGTGACTAAAAACACGCAACTCTGTCTGTTTATATAACACATACTTCCTTCAGTTCTTCGAAAATAGGTTGAAATTCGTTGTTGTGTGCATTATTACCAGTGGCTTGAGAAGCCACTAAATGCCGCAGTCTATCAAACAACACGTTTATATCATCCCAGTGCACATACTATTTCAGTTTCTTATTATGCATCATGTGTAGCATACCACAACCTGAAGTTATGGAAGTAGGACGTGACTTGGCCCCTGCTTATTTTTCTAGAATTGGTTTTACTACTTGTTGATATTTGAGATAACTGTTTCTTATAATGTCTTCTAGAGGATCGTTCTCTTTTCTGTGAAGACTAGTAGCTTTCATAATATTTGCATAATCAGGTAAAGCTTGCGAATTTTCCATAGCAGCCGTAACAGGTTTTCTCAAAAATATTAATTCCAACAGATGATTAATACCAATAATTACCAACCATAATTTGAAAGCTATCTCTATTTTTATCATCTATGTTTAACAACAAATTTAATAGGTTTGTGGACAAGCATCTAAGTGTTGGTGGTTTTATCATAAATAACACTATATGTTGTATCACGTGAATGTTTCTCTGTGAAATATTTAACAACATAGTATTTAACACAAATAGGATATGAACTTAACATTCGTTCGTGAACTGAACAATTCAATACCAACGTTTTTCAGTTAACCGATATATATAAAGTGACTAAACCTCTTGTGTTAAATCGTCCAGAGAGCATAGAACAAGCATTAAAATTCGTATTTGCGGAAGAAAACTTTAATTATAGAAATAAAACAATAAATAAAAATTTTATTAATAAAAGACAAGAAGGGCAAAACCGAACATACTTTTAAAAGCGAAGTAACCCCCTTTTTATAACGTCCAAATTCAGAGATCATTTTAACCAAATTCAACAGAATAATAATAATCAATTTAATTATACAAACTTCCAACCCCGACAAAACCAACAATTTACGCTTAGACAAAATTTCTCGAACCAATTCAGAAGACCCAACTTAAATAATCAATTAAATCAAAACATACGAGCTCATACAGATCAAAACATAAACCAAAGCTATCCAGAGCCCATGGAATTAGGCAGGTCTAATTAAAGTCTGTCACAGCAGCCACAAAGGCACACAGCTAACCTAAATAACACAATGTTTATTTACTGTTGACAATTAGTTAAGTAAATCTAGATATATAAATATTTGTAAATATAAGAAGAGAGACTTGGTGTATAATTATTAAAGGTTAAACATTCTTATAAAATGATTCTCTAGTTTCAGTTTAAATTCAGTGCTCCCCAGCACGCTACGAGACGACTCCTCCGTTACCACATTAATCTGCTCAAATAAGATCGAAACTAGTATATTGTTCCAGTAATAAAATAATCTTGATATATATTTTTATATATATATATATATATATATATATATATATATATATATATATATATATATATATATATATATATATATATATATATATATATATATTATACTATTAGCAGAGCTATGAGTTCTTAATGCTCAGGGGTGCTTCAAGTTACTTACTTTTTAAATTTATCAAAGTGAAATCAAAACAAAATAATTTTAAAAAGCAATTATAATTTCTTATAAATAACAATTTCTTTTTTTTATATATTCCAACAACTTTACTTTACACTATATTATTTACACATCCACCCTACAAAGTGCACTTTTTCTAACTCGATATAAATTTAAATAATTAAATACTACTTACTTAATGATGGTACCCTTATTTTATTTCAATATTTCTCTTCTTAATCTGCTTTACCATTGACCTTTTTAATTGTTTTCTGCTTCTATAAGGCTTCCTAATCCTCGTGATTAGAAACCTTTTGTATCAACTGTGGCACCAAGAAAAACCTTTATAGACGTCGGACCTATTTTTCAAAACGGTACTAAACGCTGTTTGACACTGGCTTCACTAACAAAACTTGAAAATGTTCCTATCAAATTTCACTTCCTGTTCAAAACTGTCTAGATAACTTTGCTTTCAACTTTACAAACTCTCGAATACTGGTTAATATTCTTATGTTTTCCTTTAAAACTTCCTCCAATCTATCTTCATAAACAAAACCAAACACTTATATTTGCAACGTTCCAATTTCCTTCAATATATCTTTATAAAAAAAAACCAAAAACTTATATTTGCAATGTTCCCAATTCCTTCAATCTATCTTCATAAACAAAACCAAACACTTTATCTTTGAAATCTTCTCAAAATTCCTTCTATCTATCTTAATAAAGAAAACCAAACACTTATATTTGCAATCTTCCTAAAAATTCCTTGACATCTCCTTTTTCCCCTGACACCTCTGTCAAATCTCCTTTTTTGTTGACTTTTTTCCTTGACAACATGGTGCCTGGATTATCTCGCTTATAATAAAACTATTTTTTCTATTAATTGCTCTATTTTTTGGCACAGTACTGACTGTTTTGAAGTATCTATTATTTTAACTTCACTTTGTCTGTTTACATGTAAATGGTCAATTATCTGAATATACCTTTTTTTATATAATTTTAGTAATAGAAAATTATCGATGAATAGATTTTCAAACATTATGTGTTTTAAACAATAATTATTGAACTAACATAGTTATTGGCCTACCGCATTCCATAGCAACATCTCCAAATTCTGTTATGAGATAATTTTCTATCAGATAAGTTCTAAAATGTTCTGGTTTAAATAATATGTGTGTCTAATATATTTTGCTTTTAAGGTTGTTGCCTGTTCACATTGCTGTGGCTGATTGAAATTAAATAAAAATACTGACTTTATTTACCGAAAAACTAATCTAGTAACCCTAATACTAATTAAATCTTGGTAAATCTAACAGAATGTGTAAAATTAAACTTAAAACTACAAATAATGATCTACCTAACTATTTACACCTATTCTATATATTATGGGTAAATTTTATGCATGTTTTTATTATTTCTGCTAGACAATTGTTATGTATTTTCCCCAATGTTTTTATTTGACTGAGGAATATATTTGAAAATATGGCTTATATTGAAAATTCCACGAATGTTTTCGTTCTCAATGTGTCCTAATATATAACTATTTGTGCCTTGTTCATTTAATATTCTATAAGGTCCTTCAAATGACGGTTGAAGTTTTGCACATTTGTCTTCTCGGCGATTTGCTACTTGTATGTTGCGAGATAAATGGAGCCCAAACAATGGCCCGTTATGCTACAATGTCGCCTTCCCACGGTAAGAACCGCTGAGTCAGCCGTCGTCATACAGGAGCCAAGAACTATGCAGGTTCAAAGTGCAAATAGAACGGAATATCACTGTGAGAATCTACATCAGCAGATTCCCTGTTTATCCAGAGACATAGTGCCACGCCTGGAGGGAAGACTATAAAGAGGCTGCTCACAGAGGTAGAACCGTTCATTCTTGTTCCGAGTTAGTCATTGGCACACCGAGTGCATAGACATTAGATCACATGTAGGTTGATCGTCTTATTTTTAGTATATTATATTATTCATTTTTCTTGTAACTAAGTAATTAAGTATTGATTGTTCAAAGTATTAAATAAATTGTTTTAAAAATTCAAACGTCTTAACCGTAAAGTTAAGTGGCGCAGTAGTTAGTATTGGTTAGAAAACCGAAAGCATATCGATTTTTAAGCGTATCGACGCCTAATAACCAATTAGAGCCAAGCAGAGCCAAGTTAAAGCAAAAATAGTGGCCAAGCAGAGCCAAATGGAAGCAGCAACCATCGTATTATGGTAAGTTTACTGCTATCCCATTTTACATTTCCAATTTTTTATATGTGTTGTATTGAAACGTTATATGTCTGATTCAGAGGAAGAATCACAAAGTTTATGTAACATAGAGTATAGATTTAGATCAATCAGCATTAGCGACAATAGCACAACAGTAAATCGTTCAAATATTAATAAGAGTAGTAATAGTAGCAACATGACAGATCAATTCAAAGAATTTTTCCTGAAAGCTATTCCTGAGTTCGACGGGCAACCAGCCAACGTAGGCAACTTTTTAAAAGCATGTGACTTGGTCATGAACCAGTTCTACGTGCCCAACGAGAATCTGTATAGGAATCACTTCTTGCTAAATTATTTTCAAACTAAATTAACGGGAACAGCCCGGCTTATAGTAAATTCAAAGATAATCAACACGTGGGCAGACCTGAGAGAGGCCATTGTTCAAAATTTCAGTGATCAACGAGATGATCACAGTTTATTAGCTGAGATGTTAACCTTGAAACAGCGTAATGCTGAAGACGCACTGTCGTTCGCGAACAGATGCCGTCATATAGAGCAATTGCTCATCTCGAGTTTAATAGCTAACGAGCAAAATGAAGGCGTGAGATTAATTAAGAAAGACATATACCAGAATCAAACATTAAAAGTGTTCTTAGGAGGGTTACGCAATCCGATAGGCCTTGTCTTGCGTAGTCAATCACCTGGAAGCATAGAACAAGCTTTGAAATTCGTGTCGGCAGAAGAAAATTTCGATTATAGAGATAAAACAATAAATAAGAATTTCAGTAATAATAATAAATTAGAAGGACAGAACCGTACTTTCTTTCAGAGACAAAATAACCCACCTTTTCAGAATATACAATTTCAGAGACCTTTCCAAACAAACTTTAGACCATTTAAACAACATAATAATCAAAACAATCACACAAATTCCCAGCCTAGACAAAATCAACACTTTGTGCCAAGGCAAAATTTTTCGAGTCAATTTAGGCGACCCAACTTCAGTAATCAACCGGGTCGACCCAATGTAAATCATAATGCTAACAGAAATTATCACGAACCAATGGAAGTAGAGAGTTCTAACACGAGACTGTCGCTACCAAGGAGAGCAGCTCATGTAAATAATATAGAATTTAATGATAATGATATAAACGAAACAAGTTACGATTTAAATTATTTAAATGAAGAATTGAATTACGAAAATTCGCCAGCCGAGGAATACGATATCCAACAGCGAAATTTTCCCACTGCAGGTCCCTCAACGAGAGAACCGTGATAGATATAAATAATATGAATACATTATGTAAGTTACCGTATATAGAATTAAACGAAATATCAGGTAAATTTTTGTTAGATTCGGGATCTTCAAAAAATCTTTTGATTCCTACTGTAGCATATTATAAGTTCCCAAAAAACATATTTACGCATGATTTTTACCATACGCACCGCGCATGGCATTTCTAAGCACTGTAAACGTGCACGTATTAAATTTAAATCGATTTCAGAGGAGATACAAGAGTTTTGCCTATTTAACTTTAACAATTTTTTTCGGGATTAATTGGGATGGAGTTTCTCAAACGAAACGAACCTAAAATAGATTTTAAGGATCACAAACTGTATATAGGCAAGAATATTATACCAATAAAATTCACAGATCTTAGCGAGAGTCAATCGGGACAGACAGAAACCAAAGCAGATGGTTTACTGTTACCCGAGACTCATTTAAATTTAAACACTATAATAACTCAGCAGTATTTCGTACGTAATGAAGAACTTGAGACAATTAATCACATACTAAATAATAACCAAGCTTATAATGTAAGAGATAGGCCATTCAGCAGATTAAATAAACAATATGCATCTGAAACCAGATACAGCCAGAGGCGAAATCCATTTGCACCAGTAGTTATACAAAATAACAATTCTAGTACAACTCATATTAATAATTTAAACACTTACAATACGGGGGGTAATCAAAAACGAATCAATAATAAAGATGCATTAATGGAACAAATAGATACAGGCGAATTAAATGACGAGGAAAAACAATTGTTATTTAGTTTATTATCAGAATATCAGGACATCTTTTTAAATAAAAACGAACCATTGACGCACACAAATGCGATAAAACATAGAATCAGGACAACAGACGACATACCAGTCCATTCTAAATTATATAGATACCCGTACGTACATAAACCGGAAGTAGACAGACAAATAAATGACATTTTAAGACAAAAAATCTTTAGGAAAAGCCACAGCCCATATAGCTCACCTATTTGGGTTATATCAAAGAAAATGGACAAGTCAAATAAACAAAAATTGAGAATTGTGGTGGACTATAGGAAACTAAATGAAAAAACAATTGGGTGAGACCAATATTTCTCGACGATCGATTCAATCTCTGGGTATCACTAAATTGAAATGGACCCCAGGGACATAGAAAAAACAGCGTTTACCACGAATACAGGCCATTGGGAGTCACCAGAATGCCGTTCGGGTTATCTGGGGCTCCAGCGACCTTTTCTAGGCTCATGCAGAACGTATTAGAAGGCCTAATTGGACAAAGATGCCTTGTATATATGGATGACGTCATAGTTTTCTCCACATCGTTACAGGAACACCTTGAGAAACTAAAACTAGTATTCGAGCGCTTCAGGCAAAGCAATTTAAAGATCCAGCTAGACAAAAGCGATTTCCTAAGGAAGGAAGCCGAGTTTTTAGGACACGTGGTCAGCCCAGACGGGATCCGTCCGAATCCAAAGAAACTGGACGCAATAAGTAAATTCCCGATATCTAAAACCCCAAAGAAAATAAAATCATTCCTGGGATTAGTTGGATACTATCGTAAATTCATAGAAAACTTCGCACACGTTACGAAACCACTAACAAAATGTTTAAGGAAAAACTCGAAGGTAAACGTGAACGACGAAGAATACATTGCTGCCTTTAACTCATGTAAAGACATATTAATGAATTCACCTGTACTTATACCACCGGATTTTTCTAAAGACTTTATATTAACAACCGACGCTTCAAACGTAGCGATAGCCGGAATATTAAGCCAGGGCGAACCCAATGCGGATCACCCGATAGCTTACGCCAGCCGGACATTAAACGACACCGAATCCAGGTACAGCACAATCGAGAAAGAATTATTAGCCATCGTGTGGGCAACTAATTATTTTAGGCCATACCTATACGGAAGGAAATTCACTACATATACGGACCATAAACCTTTAAAATAGTTATTTTCGTTGAAACAACCAAATTCAAAATTGCTCCGTTGGAGATTAAAATTGGAAGAATATGAATTTAAAATTGAATACAAAAAAGGAAAGCTAAACTGCGCAGCAGATGCACTGTCCAGAGTAGAAATAAACCCACTAGACATAGATAATCAGTCAATGGCGAATAATATCGACGAAAAGGAAGATATCATAGAAATTGACGATGACGACACAGCAAATTCGAATGCGGACTTGTATTCAGCACCAGGCATACCAATACTCGAGGAAGAAATCGTTAACAGCAAAACCAATCAGATAGTTTTTAAAAATACGGATAAACCAGACATATTCTCAGTCAGCAGAGACAAAAGAAATTTCATATATGCAAACTTCAATTTAAATAAACCAGATCAGATAGAGAAATTTATAAAAGAATACTGTTTACCACAAAGGAAATATTATTGCATTTTTGTAAATGAACAAGATTACGAACTAGTAAGTTCGGCAATCAATAAAAACTTTAATAACGTAGAATCACCCAAATTTTATAGATGTCTGGAAATTAGGAATGAAATTAACGAGGACGAATTAACCGAGACTATAATGAAATATCATGAGGGGAAGAGTAACCATCGCGGGGCTGATGAGACTTACCTAAGAATGAAAAAAATATAATACTATTCCAACTTAAAGAAACATATAGAGGAATATGTACGAAATTGCGAATTATGCAAAACGTGCAAATACAATAGGAACCCGGTACAAATAGCATTGGAGCACACCCCCACAGCTTCTAAACCGTTAGAGATATTACACATTGACACATTACAAATTGAACAAGCTATCTTCCTAACTATTATAGATCCATTTAGTAAATTTGGCCAAGCATTTCCAATAAAAAGTAAAAGTGCTTCTGAAATTGCAAAAAACTTGATCAAGTACTTTTCACAGTATGGAGCGTGTAAAATAATAATTGCAGACCCAGGTACGGAGTTTTCAAGCCAGGTAATTAAAGAACTATTAGAAACATATCAGATAAAGTTACATATAACAACACCGCAAAATTCAACATCCAATGGACCCAACGAAAGATTTCACAGCACGATTATTGAACATTATCGATTATTCAAAATGAAATTTAAAAATATGAAACCCATGGACTTAATACCATACTGTATATTCGCTTACAACTCGACAATACATTCACAGACACTAAAACCACCTTTTGGTTTAATATTTGGCTACATACCAGAAATGTTTAACCATGACCCGGAAGTCATAATTACACAGAAATACAATGTACAACATAAAGATTTAATGCAAATTATTGACGAGATAGTCAGAAGCAGGATAGAGAATTCAAAAATAAAAACCTTACAACGGACAAATAAACACACGAACCAACCGTTCAAGGAAGGTGATATTGTCTACAAAAAGATACCACCAGGCTTTCATAAAAAACAGAAACCCATTTTCAGGACCGTACTCAATAATATCCCTATTAGAACATAACAAAGCTATTTTAATAAATCATAAAAATGACGAACAGACGATAGCACATTTAAGAAATTTACGTATTGCAGGTTCCTTGCCACGGGAATAACAGCCCAAATACAAGACTTGACAGACAACCCAGGCATGTTACCAAAGAAATTAGGCACAGCATACACTGAGACTAGCAACTGGAATCTGATACACATACATGACTTGACACAATTACATAGAGACTACAACCAAATAAAAAGACACTACGCAAATAGAGTTACCTTCATGACAACAGATTACCATTCTGAATATCATAATTTCATATTGACATTGAATTTCACCATAGATAATGTAGACGATATGTTTTATAGGATTTTTCCAAATAACAATATTATTAATAGACGAAAACGTGGCATAATAAACGGACTAGGTTCTATATTTAAGTCAATCACAGGGAAACTCGATTCACAGGATGGGGAACGCATTCAGCAAGCATTAGAAGTCTTAACGACAGATCAAAATAAAATTCACGAACTTTTTAGGTCCCAAAATTCAGTCATGCTCGAGGCAATTGTCGAATTTAATAGAACGATAGTAGGATTGAGTCATAACCAAGGCACGATAGTAAATAGGATATTTATCCTATTTATTTATTTACTGTATTACCTAATTCATTTGAATTAGGTAATACAGTAGAAAGCTTGCGAAGTGAACAAATCTCACTCACTACCATCGCATTAAGATCCTAGAGTTACTCATGCAGCTAGGACAATTATTAAACAATATTCAAGAAATAGCATTAACAACAGAAAATGCCATAACTTTTGCAAAATTAGGAATATTTCATACATCAATATTAAAACCAAAATTTATAGTAAAAGAAATCAATAAGATAAACAATTATGCAACTAATGCTAAAGTAATAACAACCACTGATCTAAATCTATACGAAAAAGTATTTAAAATAAAAGCAGTCCAAAACAATTTCAAAATTATATTTCAAATAGAAATACCTCTGGTAGATGAATCAGAATATGATTATTATCAATTATATACATTACCTGTCCCTAGAGAGACACACCTTTTTACCATGATAATTCCTAGAACCAAATACCTTATCATAAGCAGTAAACAATATGCGTATCGTAATGAAGAATGTCAAAATTTAAAGAACCAAATATATTTTTGCAAAGACGACAATCCAACAACCATGAATGATCAAAACCCATGTGAAATAAAGCTAATAAAATTTCAAAAACCTATTAACAATTGTAATCAAGAATTAGTCAAAATTAATAGAACCACAGTTTCGAGATATGGAACCAGTCAGTATATAGTTATAACACCCGAAGAAACTAACGCCAGAATAACTTGCCAGGAACAGGAGTGGACCAACATCATCAAGGGTACAAATTTAATCAACCTGCAACCAAATTGCCAATTAACCATAGGCAACAAAATATACAAGACCGGCCCAGCAACAGCAGAAACACAACAACTATTCAACCTGCCTACACTAGAAACCCCCATTTCAGATGATCAAACAAATCCAGGACCAGTACCCGAAATATCATTAGAAAACGTACAGCTACACAACATCAATCAAATCCAACACCAACTTCAAAAAATTAAACAAAATATACCAGGACCTATAACAATACCAATCCATCACCTGAGTATATGGACAATATTACTGTACCTAGCTGTCTTAATAACCATCACAACCATAGCCGTCCGAATAGGGTTGAAGAAACGAAGAACCAGCAAAGAAGATAAAAGAACAAAAACAGGAACCACCGAGTCCGGATTTCCATTGAAAATTCGGAACGAACCATAGCTTCGTCTTTAAAAAGGGGAGAAGATAAATGGAGCCCAAACAATGGCCCGTTATGCTACAATGTCGCCTTCCCACGGTAAGAACCGCTGAGTCAGCCGTCGTCATACAGGAGCCAAGAACTATGCAGGTTCAAAGTGCAAGTAGAACGGAATATCACTGTGAGAATCTACATCGGCAGATTCCTTGTTTATCCAGAGACATAGTGCCACGCCTGGAGGGAAGACTATAAAGAGGCTGCTCACAGAGGTAGAACCGTTCATTCTTGTTCCGAGTTAGTCATTGGCACACCGAGTGCATAGACATTAGATCACATGTAGGTTGATCGTCTTATTTTTAGTATATTGTATTATTCATTTTTCTTGTAACTAAGTAATTAAGTATTGATTGTTCAAAGTATTAAATAAATTGTTTTAAAAATTCAAACGTCTTAACCGTAAAGTTTAGTTGCGTGTCACTACTAAGTCACCTTTTCAAACCTAGTCCTTTTCTTCACCTTCTTTTGTTCTTGGTGCAGCCATTTTCTTCTGTTCCTGTCTACTTTCTGTCTCACTCTTTCCAAAATGTCTTCCCATTTTTGTCTATTTGTTATTTCCCATCTACGTTCTGGTCTCTCTCCTTTTAATAAAAACACTGGTGTTTGCTCTGTTGTTGTGTTTGGTGTGCTGTTTAAAAACAGTTCTATTAAGGGAATTTGTTCTTCCCACGATCTGTGGTCATTTATGCACAATATTTTTAGGAACTTAATTACTTCTTGAATATAACGCACTGCTGGGTTGGCACATGGATGTCTGATACTGGTGTAATTTAATACAACATTGTTATGTTGGCAAAAATTCTGCAACCTGGTACTTTGGAAATATGTTGCATTGTCGATGATACATTTTTTTGGAGTCCCAACTTCTTGAAAATATTCTGTCAAGCTGTTTATTACACTTGAACAATTGGTTTTTTTACTCGGATACAATTTACTGAAAATGTCAACAACTACCAATATATGTTTATTTCCCTTTTTGCTTTCTACTAATTAACTAATATAATCTATTGCGATGATGTCCATGCTATTTTCAGCTATTATTGTCTTGATTATGTTTTCATTTTTAACATTTTTGTTCTTGGTAAGTTGACATACATGGCAACTCCTTGTGAGTTCTTTGGCAATGGATGTGTCTGATTTTGAGATGCAATTTTCTCTAAACAGTAGCCATGTTTTACGAGAACCTGTATGTCATGATCCTCATGTAGAGTTCTTAATATCTTCTTTGCCATCTCTTCCGTGATAACATAGACTTCGCGATCCCTCATATTCTTATACCATATCTGATTTTCAAAATTACTACCTTCTTTTTCCTTTTGGTTGAGCTTGAGTTGGTATTGTTTAATTTCTTGTAAAGAAAATATTCCTGTTTGTTCTTTCATGACATTGACACCAATTTACAAAGTTCTGGGGTCTTTTATAGCTTTACCATCCTCTCTGGATACAGAATAACATAATACATTTTCTTTCCCATGTTCTATTTGGAATTTATACTCCTGCAATATTAGTAGCCAACGATGAACTCTGCTGTTGCCATATAGATTGTGCATTATGGTTGTTAAAGCGGCATGATCAGTTCTTATTACAAATTCAGCACCCATTAAGTAAAATCTAAGTTTCTGTATGCTAAATATTATGCTTGCCAGTTCTAATTCTGTTGCACTGTAGTTTCGTTCGTATGGTTTCGTGATTCTCGACACGAAACATATGGGTACCTCTATGTCATCTTGTTTCTGTACCAGTACACCAGCAAATCTATATTTAGATGCATCAGTCAATAGTATAAATGGTTGACTATACCTAGGATGGTATATTTTCAATCCTTTTTGAAAATCGTCTTTGATATTTTGAAATGCCTGTTCGTGTTCCTGTGTCCATTTCCATCGAACTCCCTTACGTAGTAATTCCAATAACTTGTGCGTTTTCTTACATTAATCGCATTAATCGCTTAAAATAATTGATAAGGCCTAAAAATCCCCTCAGCGTTTTTAAGTTTGTTGGATGTTGAAAATCTTTTATTACATGTATGCGTTCTTCATCCATTTCTAATCCTTCTGGAGTCAGTTTGTATCCTAAAAATATCACTTGTTTTTGGAAAAATTGACATTTTTCTGGATTTATCGTGAGTCCAGCTTGTTCCAATGTTCCTAAGATTATGTCCAAATGTTTCATGTGATCTTCACTGTTATTGGAGTATATATATATATATATATATATATATATAAATATATATATATATATATATATATATATATATATATATATATATATATATATATATATATATATATATATATATATATATATATATATATATATCGTCTATATAATGAAGTGTTCTGGTGTAAAGCCCTTACAAGCGCTGAACTGGCACTCTGTAAGCCAAATGGGACTACTTTAAATCTGTACACAACACCTTCTACGCTGAATCCAGTGTAATCTCTCCAGTTTATATGAAGTGGTATTAACCAAAAACTGTGTTTTAAATATATTTTAGAAAAAATTGTGGCTTCTGATATATTTCCAAAAATGGCATCTATACTCATGGGTGCCTCATATTGAGGTACGCTGTATTTATTTAGGTTTCTTGCATCTAGACATAGGCGAAGTTCTCCATTCTTTTTCTTGACAACAACTAGTGGGTTTATGAATCTTGTATTGCTTCTCTCTATTATTTCATTGTGTAGCATATTTTGTAACTCTTGGTTTACCTCTTGACGATAACGGTATGGAATGGGATATGTTCTAGCTTTAAAACTTTCTATACCTTTGATTTCAATCTTGTGGATATAGTTGCTTGCTACCCTATTTTCGCTAATGACCAGGTTTTTGTTCTTGTACATGAGCCTATATATATATATATATATATATATATATATATATATATATATATATATATATATATATATATATATATATATATATATATATATATATATATATATAATTTTCAAAATTTTCTTCGCATTTGATTCTTGCAAATGCTTCATTTAATTTTTCTACTTTGTCATCTTCATCTTTGTAATTAATATGATTCTGTAATTGATTTGTAATGAAGTGACATTTATTCTCTTCCTCCTCCCCATATTTGCAACTGTATATCCCTAAGCTTATTTTTTTTTCTGGTATGATGAAAGTTTTTTCTTCATAATTTATAATTGCCTTTAAACGATCCATCTCGTCTGTCCCCAATACCATGCCATTGTTGAGATTATCTACAATAAGTAGTTGTAGTTGTATTTTTGCTGATCCATTAATAACTTCTACTGCTACTGATTCTTTAGTTTCGAATATTTTTCTTCCGTTCGCTGCTACTAGGGTTGTCTTTGGAACTTTTACTATATTTTGCTGTAGCTTACACTTTTCTATTAAACTTCGTGTGATGCTTCTGAACCTGTGTCTATTAATATTTGCATTTGTTGTTGGTTTATTATGCCATTAAAAAAAATTAAACCGCTGCCATTCTCCATGTTCTTTGCGTCGTCTTCCATTATAAACTTTAGAGGGTGTTCATACTTGGATATAATTACATTTGTGCCGTTCTGAAAATCTGGAGCATGTGCCATGTTCATTTCCGGTCTAATTGCTATAGTCTGATATCTTCTTTCTCTTTGCGGCGATGATGCTCTTGTTGGTTCTCCTGGATGTGGTGGTGCTGATGGTTCAGGTGTTCTATGTTCTATACGTCTTTGGTACTGATAGTGCCGTCTATTTTGCTCTGTCCTTAGGTTACCATTGTTCCAGCGTTCTCTGTCTTGCATGTTATTTTGATATCCATTTCTATTTCGATATTCGTTGTTTTGATATCGTTGTCCTTCTTGTCTTGGTACTTGATTGTAATTTGGCCTGGGTGCAGTCCTGTTGTCTAAATATCTTTGTTGTTGTTCGTTCTCTCTCTTGTGTCTTGCCACGTTGATATATATTTTTGTCAGGAACTCATTCATTCTTTTAAATGTGGATATATCCTGCATTGTCACTGCATTTTCTATTTCATGTGTGAAATGTCTTGCTATACACATTATTATCTCTTTCTCCTCTAGTGGTGGTTCTAAATGTTGTGCTTGGTTATAATGCTGTAGAGCGTATGCACTACGGCTGATTCCCCAACTGTTATACTTTCCGAAATACAGGCGTTCCCTGCACATTGATTGTTGGTTCTGTCCCCAAAATTGATCTAAAATTTCTTGTTTAAACGTCTCCATGTCATTTATTACCATTTCTCGTGCAGCAAACCAAATAGCAGCTGTACCTGTTAAATTTTTTTATACTTCTTTCGCATCCTCGAAATTTGTGTTGTTTTTAATCCGATTCTCTATGATTTTGATAAATACCTTGGGGTGTACTCTCTTTACGTCCCCATCGAAAGTTATGCCTATCTCTTGTTGTGGAGTTACTATGTATTTAATAGATCTATCTGAATTTCCCATCGATCTTCTGTATTGTTCTAATATTTGTTCTACTGTATTTACCTTCTGATTAAGTCTGTTGTCTGTTTCTCGCAAATTTTCATTAATATTTTCCAAACTTCCCGTGACTCTGCCTATACCTTATTAATTTTGTCTATTATTTCTGTTTTCTCTCTTCTGTCTTCTTGTTGGTGAAATCGAGCTTATTTTCAATTACCTGGATATTTTCTTTTATATCTTCCCATTTATTGTCCAGTGTTTCGTAAACATTTTGCTCCACCAACTTGATATTTCCATCTAGCATTTTCATTTTTTCTTGTAAAATGTTGCTCTTTCTGTCTGCAGTTTCTATCTGTTTCTCAACCATTACATATATTTCCTGTTTCAAATCTTCTAATTTTTCTTGACTTAGTTTTACAGCTGATATATATATATATATATATATATATATATATATTATATATATATATATATATATATATATATATATATATATATATATATATATATATATATATGTATATATATATATATATATATATATATATATATATATATATATATATATATATATATATATATATATAGTATTTGCATCATAATCGAGTGATCCATTTCTGCCTCTGTTTTTGGTTGTTCTTTTGTGCTAATGGCACTATCTCCTACAGTCAGATGCTGTTCTTGTTCCGGTATTACCATTTCATTAGCACTCCTCAATGTCATCGGCGTGGTTTCTGTAGCTTCCGACATCTTAGCTTCTTCAGTTTCTTTTTGTGTTGGTAAGGTAAATTTTTCTTTCATAGGCCCCATTTTTGTTTTCTTGTCTGGCATAATTTTAGTTTTATTTGTCCAGCAATTTATATTTTATACAGCTAAATGACCTACTTTGAATATTACCTGTAAACGCAGTGTATTTACAGATCTTCTGCCCTATAAATTTTATATGAGTTCTTAATGCTCAGGGGTGCTTCAAGGTACTTACTTTTTAAATTTATCAAGGTGAAATCAAAACAAAAGAATATTCAAAATCAATTATAATTACTTATAAAATTTAACAATTTTTTTATATATACAAACAACTTTACTTTACACTATATTATTTACACATCCACCCTACAAAGTGCACTTTTTCTAACTCGATATAAATTTAAATAATTAAATACTACTTACTTAATGATGGTAACCT
This sequence comes from Tillus elongatus, assembly GCA_964006375.1. NCBI lineage: Eukaryota > Metazoa > Arthropoda > Insecta > Coleoptera > Cleridae > Tillus > Tillus elongatus. The sequence continues at coordinate 43,376,249 of OZ023270.1, read as the reverse complement.
TATTTTATTTCAATATTTCTCTTCTTAATCTGCTTACCATTGACCTTTTTAATTGTCTTCTGCTTCTATAAGGCTTCCTAATCCTTGTGATTAGAAACCTTTTGTATCAACTGTGGCACCAAGAAAAACCTTTATAGACGTCGGACCTATTTTTCAAAACTGTACTAAACGCTGTTTGTGACACTGGCTTCACTAACAAAACTTGAAAATGTTCCTATCAAATTTCACTTCTTGTTCAAAACTGTCTAGATAACTTTGCTTTCAAATTTACAAACTCTCGAATACTGGTTAAAATTCTTATGTTTTCCTTTAAAACTTCCTCCAATTTATCTTCATAAAGAAAACCAAACACTTATATTTGCAACGTTCCAAATTTCTTCAACATATCTTTATAAAAAAACCAAAAACTTATATTTGCAATGTTCCCAATTCCTTCAATCTTTCTTCATAAACAAAACCAAACCTTTATCTTTGCAGTCTTCTCAAAATTCCTTCTATCTATCTTCATAAAGAAAACCAAACACTTATATTTGCAATCTTCCTAAAAATTCCTTGACATCTCCTTTTTCCCCTGATACCTCTCTCAAGTCTCCTTTTTGTTGATTTTTTCCTTGACAACATGGTGCCTGGATTATCTCGCTTTTTTTTTGGCACAGTACATATATACTGACTGTTTTGAAGTATCTATTATTTTAACTTCACTTTGTCAGTTTACATGTAAATGGTAAATTATCTGAATATACCTTTTTTCATATAATTTTAGTAATAGAAAATTATCGATGAATACATTTTTAAACATTATGTGTTTTAAACAATAATTATTGAACTAACATAGTTATTGGCCTATCGCATTCCATAGCAAATAGCGTATACTCTTAACGCAAATACAAAAAATAATTTAGGGATTTCCGCCGATTGAAATATGTTAATTTTTGTGTTGTTGAACAACCCTTAATCGTTAGTGACCGACCACTTGCACAAGAATATAAGCAGAGTTGTAGATGTAAGATATTTAAAATAATATATCCTCTGATGACGGTATCTTGGTTAGTGCAAGTCAGGTTTTTTTAAATAAATTATAGTCATTTGAGTTCTCCAAGTGCACTTGTCCTCATAATAACATCTTGTTCCTCATTATTTTAGTCTTTTACGTTTCTAGCTTATCTACAACTAAACCACCTAGTTTGTGTCATTTACCAGGTTCACATTCACTTTTGGTGATATTTTGAGTGCCCGGTACCATGATTTTGACTTCATTTGGTATATTTTTATTTAAGGTATCGAATATATTTGATGGATAGATATTTTTATATTAAGCAATAGGCAGGCATACTAGGCGATAACATAAGCTTCTTTCAGCCAAAAAGGCGAGGAGTTGAGGACGTTCTGCTCAAGGATTTGTCATTCGTTTTATTAGAGATCGATACTTTTCCGAGGAAGCTTTAGTTCGCCCATTGGGATCGTATTTAACTTTATGAGCACTGTTTGACTCTAGAATATCTCTATAGTATTGAAGATTGTTATATGTATATGCCTTAAGTCTCTACATAAAAACTAATTTTAGCAAACCTTCTATTTGTGGATATCTCATTTTATCTAGTTAAAGTTCATCATTAATGAAGTCTAGGTTTTTGTATAAGTAATAAAAAGCTTCATCATTGTCAGGTCTAACAAGTTTAAGCAGTAGGTGTTTCTTTCGAATGTTTTCAGCAAGATTTGTTGTGTGCTGTACTAAAATCATTTTCTTAATATTTTTCTCCTGTCCATCACGTCATAATTTTGCTATTGCGCCTTCCAGGCATAAAGTTCTTTATGACTTCTTTCCTCCAGTTTTCTGTGGAAACTGAAATAACATCAATCTGTTCTGACAAATATTGGCATTATGTAATCAGATTTGTTTTGAACATGCACATGTTGTATAATATAATGTTGAAAATTGCCATTAAATATATTTTGTGACACAAAGGTAGTTACAAATTAATAATGAGTAAATTTCTCAGATAACCTGAATAAAGAGTCATCCATGATGCTATCTGTTAACCCGACATCCACTGCATGATGTCCTAGTTTGATTAGTTTATTTTTTTGATCAGGAGCTACTTGTAACTTTAAAGGAACCAAATCGTGCTTGTAGATTAAAATTTACCTACACCTAATCTGAAATCGGGATGGTAATAATGTGTACTATGGGCCTATAGCATCATTCATCTCACTAAGTAACTTCACTGGGTCTGATTACTTGCAACAATGTTGGTAATAACAGCTGCACTAAGAAGTATCAAGTTTTCCTGAGAATCTTCGGAGGAAATACTAATTACATCTTTTGATTTATATCATCTTTATTAGCAAACGTATGTTTCATGTTAGCCTCGAGTTTAAAGAATGGCAGGTCTGTATAGTCTTTTTGGACTTTAGATATTGTGGTATCAACAAAATCCAAGTCAGCAAAAGTATTTTTTTGTATTTGCGTTAAGAGTATACGCTATTTGATGTGTATCTACTCCTTGATATATTTTTCGAGAGTAATTGATGTTTACGTAACACTAGTTAAAAGAAAATGATTTGCAGACTTAATGCAATTGTTCAATAATCTAGATTTTTTTTATTCACAAAATCTGAAGGTTCAATAGGTTCTTACTTGACCTATGTTCTTGCAAATCAACATCACCATGGACTTTTCGGAAACATTTGTCTTTGAGCAACTCTGTTTAGAGGTTTTAAATTTGTGATTAACAAAACAAATCTGCTTCTTTATATAACACTTACATCCTTCATTTCTTCAATAATTCATTTAATTTCAATGTTATGCGCGTTATTACCAGCTACCTAAGAAGCCACAACATTCCGGTTATCCGCGGCATCCCAGCCCTAGAGGGAGCGGTGGTTAATCTACAGTCCAAAATAGATTTTGGACATTAGAAACATTAGAATGTCCTGTGGACATGCATCAAGTATGAACCCCACGCCAAGGAATCTGCCTCAATTTCCGTCCAGTATCAAAGAAATGATACTTGAAAAAATCGAATGCGTATACTAGCTCTACGAATCGGAACCCCATCGACAAACGAGACGAAAAAAACTCAACAAACAAGAACTAACGAAGTGAGCGAGTCTGACTTAACACAGTTGCTGTTGGAAATAAAAGAGCACGCTTATATAGATGAACGCCAAAAGGTGAAGGCTTTTACAGTAAAAATATAGTTGAATTGTGTGCTGTATACTTGACCGGCTACTGCTCCACCTAGTTTGCTTTATCTTACACTCTGTACGCTTCTCTTTAACTAAGCCATTCTTCGAATATTTACCAAAAGTAGCAAAATATCACTACAGAAACTTATGAACCAATCGAGATATATATTTATCGAGTCTTAAAATGATCATAATAGATTTTGAAAGATGACACAGCAACCGAGCAGAAAAATACAATCAGTGAGAGCGGCTGGTGGAAGAGGAAGGGGAAGTGGAACAACAGAATCTACTTAACATCCAATGTAACACCGGTAAGCTCGGTCAAAGTCTAAACGTAAAATATAGTTGGTTGAAACATGTAAGTTGATAGTGTTTGTATCAACATGATGTGTCATGTAAATAAAAACAACGGTCCTGATTTTGGATAACATCGACCACCAAATGTGAGAAGGTAAAGAACGAAAACAAATGTAATCATTCAATACAAAAATGTTACAGTTTCAAGTATTTATGAAAATATCTATCAGGAATACATCGAGTAAATTTAGAGTTGCAGAATTGAAGTTTGCAGAAGGCTTGAGTGGATTGATGACTTTTGTGAATGGAGATTACTGGGCTGGAAATTTATTTTAAAACAAAACTAATAAATACATTTACTTTTACAATGGTTCTTTTATTTATGTAACAGGTTTACAATTTAAGTCAATAATAATATACAATTTCTAATACCACAAATACATTTTCTTTTATAAAATTTAACAGCGTGATACATACACATTGGATGGTCTGCTACAAGTTTCGGCAATCGTCATCGTTATTCAAATTGATAACATCCCCGCTGTAATCACATTTCAATAACACTTCTTTAATATACCTTTTCATGATAACACCTTTCGCGTAAACTTAATCTACCCGCTCTTCAATAATATGTTTTTCTATTATGTTGGGTAATTCTTCTAAAGCAACGTTACCACAATCAGAACCCAAACACTTCAGTGTTCTTTGTGGCAACTTTATATATTTAACTAAATCTGCGCTTTCGGTGTCTTAAACATATAGTGTGCAGATTGATAACTATTATTAATTACTAATTCTTTGGTTGCCTACTCTGTTACACAGAAGCCTTTTGTATCTACAACGATTAACCTCATCTAAAAACTATGTATGGCAATTAAGATTTACATTATATAACGCACGATGTTGGAGACTGGGGCGTACTGGACCTCGCTCTCACGGGAATTACACAATAACATTTCGTGTGATTGAGAAAGTTGTTAGTACTTTTCATTTCCAATTTTATATCCACCGGAGCTGGCTTTATGGAATCGCTGTATCTGGAGCAATCAAATACAAACATGGGATATTTTTAAAATCATTGTAATTCAAGGTAGGTGTTCTCTACCAACATACGAACGCTCGATGTAATTTACTTGGTTAAAGTTCAGATTCATACCTTCTGTGGGGATTTGCTTATAATTTAAGTGGAGTCTTGAATCTCGAATGTATTTTCTAACGTTATTGTATCGATCTGTTTCAAATCTTACAATACCAAATCTAGTTAGGTCAGTGTTTGAGGAGGTCTTAATGGACCACAAGCCTTAAGCTGAATTATTGAGATTCGGTAATACATACATTTTCTATTTCCTATATGGTATAAGGACCGCTTTATTCATAGTAATCGACTTTAATAATTGCTGTTGTATAACATCGTTAGGGTGAATATGTAGTACCATGCATTCAATGATAAACATTTAAAGCTTTATCTGCATCTGCTGCGCCAACCAAATTGGAGCAATTTCTAGCTATCGGTATTTACGAATTGCCAAAAGCTCTCTTATATAGTCTTTGAAAATATTACATAGGTATACAGTATCAGGACAGACCACTGTCTAACAGCTGTCCAACAGCTGTCGTGTCAAACTAATCGGTTGAATTTAGTTGTTGTGTGTGATATTACCAGCGGCTTAAGAAGACACTAAAAGCCACAGTCTATTACCCACCACGTTTATATCATCCCAGTGCACATACTCCTTCAGAGTCTTATACCATAACCTGAAGTTATGAATGTAGGCAGCGCCTGCTTATTTTTTGAGAATTGGTATTACTACTTGTTGATATTTGGGAGAACTGTTTCGTATAATGTCTTCTTCATGATCGTTGTCTTTTCTGTGAAAACTAGTAGCTCTCATAATAACTGCATAATCAGGTAAAGCTTGCGAATTTTCCATATCAGTCGTAACAGGTTTTCTCAAACATATTAATTCCCACAGATGATTAGTACCAATTATTACCAACTATAACTTGAAAGCTATGTCGATTTTTATCATCTATGTTTAACAACAAATTTAATAGGTTTGTTGACAAGCATCCAAGTGTTGGTGCTTTTATCATAAATATCACTATATGTTGTATCACCTTAATGTTTCTCTGTGAAATATTTATCAACATAGTATTTAACACCAATAGGATATGAACTTAACATTCGTTCGTGAACTGAACAACTCAATACCAAAGTTTTACAGTTAACCGAGATATATAAAGTGATCAAACCCCTTGTGTTCAGTATCTTTAAAATAAAATGTTTGTTTTGGCAAAATCCACCACAAAGGAATTTCAACTTTTCAAAACTCATATCGGTAGTTACATGATCATCATACGCAGGACTAATTTCATATTCAATTCATTGATCGTTGTTCACATTGAAGCCAGAGAAATTATCTCCAGTCTGTATGTAGTAATTTCACCTTGTTTAAATAAAACTCTGTTAGCATTATCACGCACCAATTGTTTTGGACACAAATAGAAACTGTCAATATGTCTACCCATACAAAAATACGATTATATTTTATCTTGCTTATCACAGGCTACATCGTCTAATATAAAAATTGAATTGCCCTTTGCATCTGCTGGGTCTAATATATCTTTGTTTTCACTGTATAGATAGTATCCAACACCATTTGTAGCAGCCAACACCTCCTTTAACATGCTATATTTAGGCTGATATATAAAGGCTTTGAGTATACGTATATGTTTTCAAATTTTAAGTGGTGTGGACCAAACAACAAACTTAACATGATATTTGTTTACCATAACCACTTGGACCACATATCAAACTGAGGTTGGTAAAAGAAGTCCATGTCTTTGCTGTTTGGGTGATGATGATGTGGTAACAACATCATCTATGTTTGTAACTGTTGGCTTTTGCGTGTTTTACAATACACATCGTTAACTAAACTAAAGCTTTGTACGCCTCTACATCCTATATAAATACGCAGATATATCATACCTCATTAACAGTATAAATGTCTTGTTGACGCAGTTGAACTGTTGGGCTGGACGTACCTAGTTATCAGGTCAGGTCAGGTCAGGCCAGAGCTCCAGTAACTAAAGTTAAAGAACGTTTCACGAGAGGTGATCAAGGCATCAATAATCTAGATCGTGCTTGTCTCTCGAAAAGCACGATCTAGATGATTGATATTGTATAATCATGATGTATACCAAAAGTATAATACTTATAATGTGGTCACTTATGTTTAAAGTTTTTAAATAAAATACTTGAACAGTAGTATCTGTGTTTCAGTCATTGCGCGTACGTTTGCTTTCAACGGCTCTACTTCGATTGGAATATTTCCACCGTTAATGTTTAAACCACATTTTGATTAATCTCTCCGCTTGCAAACTTTCACAGATATAATACTATACCAGACATAGAGCGGGGGTATAATAAGTTTCACTACTTTTCTGCTGTGAGTGGTGAAAAGAGTCGACTAGAAATAAGTATTCCTGATGGTTCCTATGAAATCAGTGATCTCGATAAATACATTCGGAATGCATTGCGTCATTATATTAAAGATAAACATCAGTACCCTGCAGTAGATAACAACATCGACGTGGTAAAGCTGTTTTCGCTAAAAGCCATCAGCAACAGTTTAAAATGTGAGATAACATGTCAGTATGACACAGACTTTTCTATAGATGCTTCAATAGTACCAATATTGGGTTTTTCGAAACAACGTCTTACCGCTAGTAAACTCCATGTTTCCAATTTAGCGGTGGAAATTGTGAGAGTAAAGACGATTCGTTAAGAATGTAGTATTGTGGATGTGGCCACGACGGCAACCCTACGCATACAGTATATTAGTTTACTCCTATGGTAGATCCAGGTTATGCAGTTGATATAAAACCATATAGTAAGGTTTTTATGCCTCTTACGACGCGCATTATTTCGCATATAAATGTAAACATTGTCGATCAGAATTCAGTACCTGTGTCGTTTCGATGTGAGGAGATTATTGTGATATTGGAATTGAGACAGAGACCACCATATTATGTTGATTACAAATTCTAGTAATCAAGCCGCTCCAGCTTCAGTATCTTCGGTACCTGCATCGAATACGATTCTATCCTGGATGCAGTATCTAGATTCATTGGGGTACGATCTTAAGCAAACCACATATATTCGCAGACCCTGTGCACGACGAAGTGAAAGAAATACACACATAGGCTTGGCATCTCTACTGTATCGGCATTCCCGCCTCTCTCGAAGGAATGGTGTTCTTTTTTGGGGTTTTTGTGTAATCAGCTCTAAGGTTTCGGGTGCGAATTAGAGTTTGTGAGTTTTTGGATGTATTTTGTGTGATGCATCTTTGTAGCTGTCTTGTATGACGGTGGAGAATTCAGATATTGTCATTTATGTCTCGTGTTGTATTTACGGGTTTATTATGATTTTTTTAGACTGTTACCAGTTGGTTTAAATTGTGTTTTTTGTATGGGTGCGGGGGTGTGATTTTGCGTGCTGATTTCTACAAGGATGGGGCGGTGATCTGAGTCTGGTTAATTGAGCGTTTTACGTATCTTATATTTACATTATTTGAGATGCAGACGTCTATTGTTGAAGGTGTGTTGTCTGGGTCAGCAAAATGGTGATATGAATTATTTGGATAGTGGAGTGTGTATGTATTGTGTAAAATAGAACTGTATTTTACACAATACATACACACTCCACTATCCAAATAATTCATATAACCATTTTGCTTACTCAGACTCAAATGTGTCTATAACGAAGGTAACGGCCTTAAACTAAACAACTGTTTAGTTTAAGGCCGTTACCTTCGTTATAGACAGTTCAATTTGTGTTTGGCATTAAAGTCCCCTATTATGAGTGTTTTCTTTTGTGAGTTTAGATCGTATTGTTATTCTCGATTGTCGATGTAAGGATGGCGTACGTTTTTGTTGTAATAATTGATTACTGCTGTGTTATGTTATTGTATGGTGGGTGTTTCGAACAAGGCGTTTGTGATGGAGTTAATTTTTGTTACCGAAAGATGCTGTTTACCATACAAATGGGGTGTTACGGAAATTATAATGATCGTAGTATCGGAGTTTTGGTGTTCTTTGTGTTAGGTGTGTTTCCTGTATGCAGATTATATCTGGTTGAATTTTTTCGGTTAAGATTTCGAGTTCGTTGAATTTGTTCTCAATGGCACAGGCATTCCAAGATTAAATTTTACTATTTTTGGGGATACATTTTAGCGACTTGATGGATAATACTTAGTTTTCCACGAAACATGGTGAGGATTTGGCTTAGGTCGCATATGTTACTGAGGATTTTTGGTTCGTTGAGTAATGTGCCAAATTGCCACATGTGAAATGTTGGAGCATTTGTCGTAGGTTGGATAGATGTATCAGATTATGTGTGAGTTGCGTGTTTGACTTGGAAAAGGTGCGAGATGGTTTTGTGTGTTATATTGATTTGTTTTCACCAACTGATCCATATACTTGGTGTATACTGGGCACTTGCGGTAGTTATCTGCATGAAGACCCAGGCAAATACTGGATTTCCATATCACGTATTTGCAAGTCCTTGGTGAGGTGGTTCTTGATGCATTTGCGCATCTTGATTTAGGTTTGCATTGACTTGATCCATGGCCAAAATTTTGGACACGTGACTGGTTGTTTCTTCATTAGGGGTTCCCATTTTATTCTAATGCTTTGAAGGTCTTTTACCTTCCTTAATTCTTTGCGGTTTTGGGTTCTTCTGGTGGGCACTAAAAACAATGACGAGGTTCCGTGCTTGCCTTTGAGTTTTATGCATTATTCTATAAGCGGCTTGGCCTTAGGCATGCCTCAACTTCGTCTGTTTGGGGTCGGTTGCTGTTTTGAGGACTATCTTTTTAGATCTATCTTTTTTTGGGCGAAATGTGGAAAATTCGATAATGCTGTTGCGATGTTCCTCTTTTATGTTCTCGTTGTTAGAGGTTGAATAGGTATAAATTCTGATTTCCCAATTGCTGAGATAATTGATAAAATGAAGTAACTTACATAGTTGTTTGATTCTGATATAGAATGGATGGGTGTCTGCCACCTTCGTTTTCACAGTGCAATTTCAGTTGAAACAGCCCACACCGTGCGGAGATTGCTGGGAAATGAGGATGTGTTGCGTTTTCGTTGGGCCCGACAACATGGAAAGGGCTCCATCTGGTATCTAAGATACCTGGCATGAGTGAATGTTCCCCTTTGAGAGAGTGTGAAAGCCCTTCAGGCTAAAGTCGACAATAATAATAATAATAATAATAATAATAATAATAATAATAATAATAATAATAATAATAATAATAATAATAATAATAATAATAATAATAATAATAATAATAATAATAATAATAATAATAATAATAATAATAATAATAATAATAATAATAATAATAATAATAATAATAATAATAATAATAATAATAATAATAATAATACTGTTGTATTACCATCTTCGACATTCGTATAGGATAGACCAAACACCAGTGCTGCCTCACCAACCGGGGGATATTCAGTCCGTCGTGGAGAACAATAATGCCGTATATACTCGAGTTTCTCGGTCTCGACTGTCAGGCCAGTAGCAGCGAATATGCCTGACATTATCCTTCTTGACAAACAAAATAAAATTCTGTTTGTTATATAGTTCTCGGCTCCAGCTGAGGCTAGTATAAAGGAGAGAGGAAAACAGACCAAGTATAGAGACCTTATGTTTGAACTTAGGCAGCTTTATCCGGGACACAATCTACAACTCATCGTTCTGATTATTGGCTGTCTAGGGGGTGTACCCAATACGCTTCTGCAGGAACTCAACCAAATTTCCGCATGCCACGCCGCTGCATATTGCAGGGTGCAGAAATCTGCCAACCTTGGGTCTTTACGTCTCCTCCGTTCTCTGAACCTGGATTAATTATTTCCGGCCCCGTGCCACCAACGCTGGAGCGGGCCAAGGGCACGGGTGTAATAAGGTTGGGTGGACATCAGAGTGTGTGGGAGCCTCCCAACCCGGGAGAAAGGGCGAAGGGATCCGTCTGGCCCTGACGGTACCCCTCTGGCTAGTGCCAGCCGTGGACAGTACAGCCATCACTGTTGTACGCTGTCGAATTAACCCTCTTTTTCCTTAACTATATTACCCTACCCTTTATCCCTCGCTGGGCCACCAAAAGTAATTGGTAGCAAACTGATGAAAATGGAGTTTTAATTAATTAGTCGGATTACCACGTCCATGTCAGTTGGGCAACTGCCCGCATCGTGAAGAAAGACTCGATTTGTTTCTACACAACATATCATTTTCCCTGCTTCCAGTCTACCCTTACTTATAAGCATTTTCTACCTGTCGATTACGTTCCGCAATCTTCTTCACAATATCGTCGTCTTGATCTCCTTTCCTAAGTATATATATATATATATATATATATATATATATATATATATATATATATATATATATATATATATATATATATATATATATATATATATATATATATATATATATATATATATATATATATATATATATATATATATATATATATATATATATATATATATATATATATATATATATATATATATATATATGAAAAACCTAAGATTCCGGGACCGAAATTACATAAAACGCTAGATACCGGGACCAGCCGAAGATTCCGGGACCGGGGTCGAAGATTCGAGGACCATCTGAATTTACACACTCTGCAGTTTCGGGGACCGGTCCTCAAATCTGTCGAATCTTATTAAAATTCGTAAATGTGGTGGGGATATAGTAATATGAGGGGAGGTAAATACAGTATACTGCATAAATTCTATATTATAGTGACTGTATGACTGCATAAAGAAAGGAAGTAAATTAAGATAGGTAAACAAATTTTATTTGCATTAAATTAAGATGTTCTTTACCGCTAAACAATAAACTACTAAAATCAAAATAATTATCCCTTATACATATAAAAAAAAGGTATTCCCAGGCAAAGTATTTTCACCTTTGTTTTGAAAACCTAAAGTAAAGAGTAAGGAAATATTTATTTAATAACAATATCATCCCCATTGATTAAAACATAAAGGTGGTACGTTTATATATAATCAAATATAATATCTCTCCGAGTAAAAATTATAATACAAATTTTGTATTTTAATATTTCCATAATTTTTATGGGACTAAGCACCAAATGTTTCCGCTATACATGCTAATTCGCAAAAACTTGTCTATATATGACTTTTTTTTAACAGAACAGCCTCTATATTGCTATACACGAAACTTTTACGCTTTAATGGATTGTTTCGAAGTTATTCAAAAAGTAAAACTTTCAATATTTTCGTGTCACCAGAAAGTAAATAATATATCACTTCTTTCATAATACATGACCATTTCATTGTTAATTAAATAAAAATCTTGCTAACTTTCTGAATGGAGATAATTGAAAAATACTATTGTGTGTGTGAGTTTAGATGCTCTCGAAAAGAACGAGAATTTATAGCGAATTGTTTGACATGTGGCTAATTGGCCAGTGAAGACGTGCGCTTTCTTGCTAAGATGAGTTTGTCGAGTGAAGGTTGCAAGTAAAGGGAGCCAAGAAGCAATCTCTGAGAGGCCATGTCGATAGAAGAGCATATATCTCCAACATTTCTTCTGAAATAGAGAGAAGTGGGAGTGACCGTAATAGATTAATCTTCTATAAGGCACATAGTTAATTTATGAGTGTAATTATTATTAAATCTAAGAGAGACAAGGTGATCTTTGGGCAGCACCTCAGATATGAGAACAATATTTCAACTGTGAACGTTTCTGTGCTTTTTACAACGTAAGAAGCCGCAGCGTGAAAATATGCGTTTTTAATCCAAAAGAGAAACTTAAGTTTGTTTGCTGCTGCTTTTGTAGTACTGGAAATAAGTAAGTTGGTTTTGAGAATTCTCATTAATAAGGAGCTGGAACTAAATACTGAGCCAGTGAATCAGAACGTATTGTTAATAGTGCTACAATAGCGAAGTTGTTAATCGAATAATTGGCTGTTGATAGGAAGTCATTAATATACAAAACAAAACTTTTGAAGCCAAAACGGAACCCAGTGGAACACCCGCATCAATTTGTTGTTTAGTCGATAAAAGTTAAAACAATTTGTTTTATTAATAATCATGCTTTGACATGCTTTGCGCAAGAACTTAATACTTGTTGTATGATCGGTGGATCAAAAGACTACTTGGGCAAAATTAAAACCCAGGTACATGTTAAAAAAGTTTACATTCCCTAGCAGCAAAAATTTCACGCAATATGAAACGTTTTTTCTGTTTGGAAATCTTAAAAAAAATGTTTGTATGTATGTTTTTTTTGTCTACTGAACGTCGGTATATTTCCGCGTCTATGGCCTGTCACGACGCCAGCGAGCAGTTTAACCTTACTATGTTTGAAATATTGCCAAACCTCTACCTTTCTCCATATGGATATTTAACGTGCCCATCATCACATGCTACACGAAATTTAGATAGCTTTTAACCCCTGCTCCTCAGAATATACTGAAAAAGTTAATTAATATCATACTAGTATTTGAACCTAGTAATAGTATTAAGATAGAAAGCCTTCAGTGGCTTCCACACTTTTGTAGATTTTTTGACTGAAGATGTTCTTGAGACAAAAATAAAAAGCGAAGAATACAAAAAATTAAAATTGTGTACATACATAAAATTATAATAAACAATATGTTAACCGCTTAACTGCGATGCTTTTTGTTTACTGGAATGCCGGACGTAAACAAAAACGTAGTATATATGTATGTATATTTATTTATATCAGTATATAACCATTTTTCTTAAGTGATAATTAATTAGTATCAAATAAGCAGGTTAGGTGAGTATTTACAAGAATCTACACATATCTATGAAATCTTAGTTGCTGCGAAACATTTTTAGTGAAGAATGATGTTTTCATCATGTTGAAGCATCACTTGATTTATCACGTGCGATTATGGATTTTTTAAATATCTTACCTCGGTGATCTACGCACCCGTGGTCTCTACAATCGCGACATTTTATTCTACCCGAGTATTATTTATAAAACCTTTCAAATACAGAATTATTTAAAAATGAAAAAGCACTAAATATAAGCTAGAAGATTATAAAATATTGCCATTATGCGAAAATACTAACTCTAGATGTGATTTAGAAAATCATCTTTCAGGTCAAAAAAAAAAAAAAACTGAACCTACAAAATCCTGTAGTTTTAATTTTACCTAATTTGCTTTGCACTTTGAAGTAAACAATTCGTGTTACCTTTGACGTTTCCGAATGCTAAATATCTATTTGATCTGAATTGATGTGTAATGATTGTGGTCGAAAAACATACATTCTTTTATCTTAAATTAAATGGGTTAACAAACATAGGTATATCTATTTTGTCATATTCAAAAATATTAAATAATTTTGAGTTTTTACACCTACTACACTTGGGAAAATGTTACTAAAAATAAAATCTGTCTTTTCAATAATCAATAATTGATATGTTTCGTTTTTATTGAATTTGTAGGAAATAGTAACCAATAAAATACTATTATTGTGTTTAAATCCAAAACAGAAACAAGTCTGGCTCATATAAAGTAAAAAAACACTTGATCTATATATAATCCAATAGTAAATTGTATATACTTGTCTACATATGTTTGCAATATTCTGACAATAATATTCTTACAAAAAAAGTTGTCTTACGGTAATAAATGTTTTTAAATTATAGAATCCCAAAGCTCTGATAGAAAGAAAAACGATTCAATGTAAAGACTTAAAAAAAAGGCGGATTGAGTTAAATTATTTATTTAAGAAATATCTAACAAAGCAAAATCACTTAGCAGGTTAATAAATTTTATATTATAGCTTCAATATATATAGTGATATAGTATTTACTCATATTTATAATTTCACATTGTTTTAAGAACTGCCAAATAAATATTTTTTACTGTTACATTCTATATTTTTTCAACGATTTTTTTGTCACTGGCATTAAAAAAGAACAGAAATGACGAAGTGGGGAAAAATAATAGGTTGGTACTTAAAGTAGTATACTTTGGAGAACCCAACACATTTTTAAGATCTGACCATCGTTTACTAGCTACTGAACGCTTTTACACCCTCTGATGACGCCATATTTGTTAGCCAAATGATCGTCAGGACTTATAAATATGTTGTGGTAATTGGGTTTTTTAAAATGTACTTATCAGTGCTCCTCACACATCTCCACTTAGGTAGGTACTTATCACATAATAATTACACTTGAGAGAGAATAATTATCTCTCCTCTAATGACGCTAACTTGGTTAGTAAAGCAATTGTCAGGTTTTCTAAAATGTGTTGTGGTGATTTGGGTTCTCCAAGTGTACTTATCAGTGCTCATCACAAGTTCCACTCTTCACTCAGTCACTTATCGCATATGTTTGCTACACGCGGACATGTCTCCTCTATTTTTTTTTACTAATTTTAACCGGAAAAAAAAATCAATTAAAAAGTCGCGGTCTCCCTATAACGAATTTTTTCTACGAACATTCGCTAAAAGTTATAGACTATTAAAGCATCAAAAAAGGGTCTTTCTAAAATGAATTTTTTGCGAATATTTTAATAAAACGGACAATGGCGGTTAAAGCTGATACTTAAGGCTTTGTCAAATTAACTATTTACAACATTTCCTCTACATAACCAGTATTCGCTTCAGGTTCTTTGTCTAAAAATTGTCAGTTTTGACGTTTCAAATCGCGAGTTTGAAATTTTACAAAGAAAATGTATGAAATTTTCAAAGTATTTTTTTTTGCTGTTTCTTGACCTTTTTGCATTTCTCTAGTCATCATCACTGGCAGCTAAATTTGTTTTTTAAATGCCTATAACTTTTTTTGTTTTAACTTATAAATCCAAATTTTTGTATATATTATATGTTATACTTTGCGTAATATAAATTTGCATACCAAATTTGGGTAAAAAGCGTTGTTATTCTCGGAGATAATTTTTTTTTCGAAGGAAACCCAAAATTTTCCTAGAAAAACTCGGCCGATTTTTCTAGATACCCAACTATTCAAAGCCACTTACAAAAGAAAGCTACCTACCAAATTTCATCAGAATCGGCTATTATTTTTTGAGTTATCTGTGTGATAAAAGACAAACATATCTTGAATATAAATTCTAGACACTTGTGCCTTCATTTGAAAAAAGTATTGAATAGCCTTACAATTGAAATCTCGTCAATAGTTACTTTTTTCACAAAAACTCGCTTTAAAACAAGATATAGCATGATGTGGATATAGCCTCAAATGAAAAACATTGATCTGTTTAATTTAAACAAAGAAAAGGAGGGAATAAGATCCACATTTTTTGCAGCTTTAGTTTTCGTCAGCTGGGTATCAAATTTTATAATACAGTTTTGCTGTCTTTGTCAAAGGTCTGGTTGTAAATTATCTAAAGATAAGAAAGCCCTTGGATACCCCTATAGACTTTAGCCGAAAGAAGGCGGAGCATATTTTTATTACATTGACAATGCAGTCGGCACTTTGCTTGTGAATTATGTCAGATATTTATGATACCTTACGCCACTTGCATTTTTTGAACTGAGCTACTTAGTTTATGATAATTGGATTATTAGAAAATAAAATCGCCTTCCATGTAAAAATATTTAATGTGTCTTATACTTCTCATACAAGCCTTCTTGCAAGTTTTATACAATACATGTCTTTTGACCTTAAACGACCAATTGTGAAATTAAGCTATTCTAGAAGTTTTAATAACTACACTTGGAGACCTAACGATTATTTCGCTAACAATATTAGCTTCATCAGATGATGAATTTTCAGAATATTCATCATCTGGTGAAGCTAACGATGTTATCGTTAGGTCTTTAAAAAAATGTGTTGTGGTGATTTGGGTTTCTCCAAATATACTTATGTGTGCTCATTACAGCTTCCAGTCCACATCTAGAAGTTTTACAAATCGGTAGGTCCATTTCGTGGAAAAAATTCAGTGTTTTACTTAATATACTATGTCATGTAAACATTTTGTAATTTTTAAAAGTATTTTTATTTTTTTAGGTATCACAAATATAAAAAAATATTTATTTGGTATCTATGTGTACATTTAATCGATTATTAAAAAACACTGTCTATTGCTTTTTATTTTTTTGTCAGTATATTGTATGATTTACTGTAAATGACACTGTCGTTAAATGAATAAATAAATGATTCACAACACCTGATTGGAACTTTATTGGCCTTTTGGCTCTATACGTTATAATACTTCATTCGCATGACTTGATGAACCCCTTCTGGATATTCAGGTTAAATAGCTAATTTTGTCTACTAAATGTTACTTTGCTATCGCGATCCTTTTTCTAACTTATTTGCTACATTGACCACCTTCTATAATAAAACTCATTGTCTGATTTGCAATTTGTCATCAAAAATTACATTTATCAAACTTAGAAATAAAATGGTAAGTGTTCGTTTCAATTTTTAGGTATCATCCTATAAAATAATTCTGTCAAAGTTTGCCCGAGAAGTGTTCTCGACAAGTGTTTACATGAAAGCTGACCTCTGTTTCCAAATGACATCAAGTAGCACACTAATTAAAAAATAGCTTTTGACCATGTCTATTTTGTGCTGTATAGTAAAATCATAATCCTAACATCACCCGAACTTAAAAATTTATTAACAAAAATGATTTGACATAAATGCAGAATACTAGCTTAGACAGTCGTTTTATTATGAATGACCAAGATTGACAAATTTAATTTTTTATCCCTCAGTATAAAATGCTGTTTTACAATTATTATACGAAAACTAAAAATAAGTTCTTACTAATCATACCTATGCCTAATTATATTCGAGTTACGATTAAAAAAAAATTTAAAATTTTGCTTCAATATTAACAAAAAGTTAAAGGAGGTAGACTCTAATGTGGACACCTGTCGGTATATTCACATAGACTTATTCAGATATTTTTTTCAAAATGTCTTGTACTTCATTGTTATTAATAGTTGCAGAACATAATATAATATATCATGGTTTTATACATAATGGCAAAGTTTTACGTTTAGGAGTTATTGTGAGTTGTTGCATTATCTGTAAGTTGCCACTAGTCTTTGAAGTCGTGTCTGATAATGTCTGCTAGATATATTTTTAACCACTGTTTAAAAATACAGCAGCAGCTATAACATAAGTTATTATTATAAATATTAGAAGGATTAATTTTGCATCGAACTAAAGCTGCACAACACTTAAATCTAAAAAATGTAATTTAAAGGCTGCAACAATGTTAATAGATAATTAGTTGAAAATAAAACTTTACCAAAGCAAACTGCTAGAGGACACCCCAAAAACCCCGAAAACTATTTTGTTGTTTGATCAAATAGTTAATCCGAATTGAAAAAAACAAAATAGAAATTAAACACATAAGTTTTCATATAACCCCGAATATTAAAAGTGCTAGAAAATTAACTGAATTAACCTGATTTACAAAAATGCTTATTCTGCCCGAAAATATTTTTAAAAATTGAAATTTAGGTAGATGTCTACTTTTGCGATAATTTAAATCAAGAAACTATGTTTAAAGCTAATAAATTTTGAAATGAAGAGTTAAAAGCATTACAACAAATGAGAAGCTACTTATAGATACACTAATGTTTATATAAACACCAAGTGTCATAAACAAGTTAATTTTACTTACATTTAACAATGTTATTTCATACTTTTAAGCAAAATATTTTGACAGTTTAGTTTGGAACGCGACCCCTAAAAATGGTGTTGACTGCAAGCACAAGGTTATGCTTATTTGTATAAGACACTTTGAAAGTTGATTTCATAAAATTTACTATAAAATATGTACTCCTCTACTTTTCCTCAAAATAAACTTTAAATAATTTTTCCTTTGTCAATAAAGTAGGTACCTACATATATTTGAGGGAAAATTTATCTCACGCACTTTTTTTTCTAGGCCTTACAAAATTTTAATTATCAGGTTATAACAAAGAAAATAGAACTGTCAACGATTACGACATTTTTCTCACAAACCATCAATGTAAGGTGAAAATAAATACTCTAAGTCAACCTTAGTGACGCTTTTTCACAAAGAAAATTTTAGTGGCAAATATACTCAGTGGTTTGCCATTGCCTTCCGAGGGCATTCATCAGCACACACTGTTCCTAGGTGATCACCCATGCAAGTACTGACCACACCTTACGTTGCTTAACTTCGGTGATTGCATCGATATGTTCAACGAGGTGTGGTCGTTAAATGTATAATAATGTACATACGAGTACCTATAACGTATTCGGCGGTTAAATATGAAAATTTAATTGTGTGGGTATTCTTCGCATATTAAACATACTTAGCATTTATAGCTACTTTTCAATAATCCAGCACTGAAAAAATATTTCGCATGTTACTGGACTTTCTTACACATATTATCACATTATGTGCTTAAAACAGCACACTTTTTATGATAAATGTCCTTTATGACCATGACAAGAAATTATATACTACTATATAAGTAATACTATATGCAAGTGGTGTTATGAAAAAAGGTTCATATTACTGATACATGGTCAACCCAATTTGCACCACCCATTTTTAGAGCAACTATGTCAAAAATCTATTTGAGTTTTTGATCAACTGCTTGAGATATAACGATAAAGCCACAAGAGAGTAGCGAACTAAAAGCAGACAAATTTGCGGCTATCAGACAAATTTGGAATATTTTAGAGAATGTTGTAGACAAAATTATACACCTTTAGAATGCGCAACCACAGATAAAACCTTGTTGGGTTTCGGAGGCAGATGTCCCTCTAAAATTTACATACCCAACAGGACAGACAAGTATGATCTAAAATTGGTTACTATGTTTGATGCGAAAATATTAAATCTGTGATCAGCTAAGTCTTTTATTGGTAGTGGAGAACGAGAAAAACAATATTCTATTTCTACACAATAGATGATCTATTTGGCGACTGCCAATCAGGGTTTTTTTTGTACTTTAACGTCGGCCTATTTCCGCGACTATGGCAAATCACCGAGCAGGTTCACCTCACTCTCTTGGAAATGTTGCAAAACCTCCGATTATCTGTAAGGACGGTAGGGATCTTGAACGTGCCCAACATTGCATGGACACGGGACCGACGGCTTTACGCCCTGTCCGAAGGGCGGAAGGTAGGCATTCTACTTGCTCAAATAAAATGTCACAACCTCGGTTTGTGTTAATTTTACATGCAGTATGCACTGAAAAAGTGAAAGCAGAACCCTGGGATCGATCCCATTACCCTTCGTTTCAGAGGCACATGTTCTTACTATTGGACGAACGAGGCCTTGCTATTCAGGGTTCAAACAGAAATTGTACCATGAATCATTAGTTTAGTTCTTACGATGTCGCGGAAAAATTGTTAGAAAAGAAGCTAACCATTGTATGAACAACGAGGAAGAACAAACGTGATATACCGAAGCAATGACTGCAACCAAAACGATGTCGATTCATCTATGTTCGTGTTTGATGAAATCAGTACTATATCCTTCTATGTGCCGAAAAAGCTATAAGCTCGTTATTTTATTATCGACTATGCATACACAGGGTGATATAGAGAAATAACGAAGGAACCCAAAATACTATACATACAATAACACTAAAAGAGGTGTTGGCGCCTTTGATCAGCTGTATGTTTTGACGGCTGTCAAAGAAAAACTCGCAGATGGCTACTTCGGATATTATATTCTATGGTTTACGCTGTAGTAATAAACTCATTTGTAATTTATAAGTTGAATCTCTAATAATTAAGCGCATAAACGAGCAAAATTTTTAAATAACTTCCATTCGCTCTAGTTAAGGATTAACTGAAAGAAAGAATGTTCAGTGGTGAGTCCTGCGAGAAATTAGGAGTACTATTCGGCTCTAGGAATGCGATGAAGAAATTTTACAAAAAGCTAAAGGTCTTGTTGGTTGTTGTGATTTTTGCCTATAAAAAAAAACAGACATGCACGTAATAAATGCGAACGTTTTAATAAACAAGTATGAACCGAACACCGCTTTAGCATTTGCATTGACTGCAAATAAGAGATTTTTTTGCAATGATGAGTCATGAGCTTCGAAGATCAGGACCCAGGTAACACACACGTTATCATGCGAAGCCCTGTTCTATCAGCTAGAGCGTTACGTAAAGAAATTATTACAAAATATGTAAAGAAAAAGATCAAGAACTCATTTAATGTGAGAAAATGAAATGTTAGAAGCTTTCTGAAGACAGAAAAACTGGAAGTAGCAAAGAACATAATCAAAAAAAAATGGATATGAACTACTTGGCATGTCGGAAATAAGGTGGTTGAACAATAGAGACTTCAAGAGTGATAATATTATAATTAGATATATAGTGAAAGGGAAGATTCAAAGAGCAATGGAGTCGCAATCTAATTATGGAACGAATGGACCAATAAAGTGAGGCATACATACCGTGTCAACGATAAGGTGGTGATGGTGATAATTTAAGCAAAGCTCTGACATAGCACAGTGAAAAGAAGGATGTGTAATAGAAAAGAAATATGTAAGAAAAGTGAGAAAACAGGCTCAGATGTTGGGGATAATGGGGATTTTAATGCGGTAGTGGAAGGAGCTTTAGCTGGAAAGTTTGATTTATGAGAAATGAAGAAAAAATAAAGTA
The DNA here is from genome assembly GCA_964006375.1 of Tillus elongatus. Taxonomy (NCBI): domain Eukaryota; kingdom Metazoa; phylum Arthropoda; class Insecta; order Coleoptera; family Cleridae; genus Tillus; species Tillus elongatus. The sequence continues at coordinate 43,355,095 of OZ023270.1, read as the reverse complement.
GTTAATTAATGACTATGGAAAATGGTCTAACTATGACACACACAATGTTTGAAGTACCCAAAAGGGGACGATATAAGTATATGAAAAACACCAGGGAGTACAGGTGGGTATCAAATACATTATATCACTAAAAATACTGTCACAAATAAAAATGCTGTGAAGCAAAAGAAGTATGGACGCAAAGAAATAGGGAAGAAATCGAAAATAGCGTAAAGAAGGCACGGCTGGATCAAGCATACTAACAGGTTAGAAGACTATAATATTGACCAGGGACAAAAAGTCAAAAGAACAACGGTGGAAATTCAGCACTAGACAATGAAACCATTGGACACTGGTAAGCCTATTAGAAACGTTTTGACACGGGGAGAAAATGAAATATGAAAAAGTGTATATGGGGGAAATGACAGATCAACCCAAATGAGATGTTCCCTATTTCAACACAAGATTTCAAAAAGGGCCCCAAATAACTTAGACAAGGAAAAAGTTATTGTGTAGATGAATTAACAGCGGAACATTTAAAAAATCTAGTGAAAAAATTCTAACCAAAACTATGTCAACTGTTTGAGAAAAAGTATACATCAGGAAAACTGCCCGGTTAGTTTATACAGAGTACAAGTATCACTATATCAAAAACACTGAACACATAAAAATGCAACCAGCATAGGACAATAAATGTACAGAGACATGTGGAGAATATTCTGCTAATCATAATAGAAAATAGAATAAGGAGCAAAATTAGAAGTTTCAATCAATTCGTGTTTGGAGTTGGGCAAGGAACTAGAGAAGCAACTTTTGAAACGTTATATTACTTGAGTTTTATTCAATCTTACCCAAAAACAATTCGAAGCGCTCCTTTGTCAGGTGCCAACTGGATACCAAATTTGAAGATAAGATCTCAATTCGTTCGACAGTTATTGCGCCTATTAACAGACAGACGTACAGGCAGACCCACCGACCGACAGATAGACAGACAAAAATATACTTAGTTCAGAATCAAGTTTTCTATGTTCTGAGACTTTTTATGCCGTTTTAGCAACAAAAAATCGAAATTTTTGTCAACAATATTCCACCCCCACACATTCAACCTCTAATTTAATTTAGGTACAGAATACCAGATGTTTGATAAAATTAAAAGTTTTCTAATCAATAAACCGTAAAACGTTATATTACTCGAATTTTAACCAAAAAAGGTCAATTTTTACCAAATCACCCCGCATTCATCCCCTACCCACTAAAGCGATTTTACCCAAAAACAATCAGAACCGTTCGTTTCTCGAGTGCTAACTGTGTATCAAATTTGAAGATGATATCTCAATTCGTCAACGGTCAACAACTTGAAAAGTGTAAATGTTCTCCCACATTGAAAGTATTTTTATAAATGTTAGTAAATGCAACAAAGACTCGAGCAAGAGGATTGCGATTGTAAAGCAAGCATTCAATAAACACAATAGTCTTCTCACTAAAACATTTTAACTTGGATCTTAAGAAGAGGTTTATTAAGTCCTGCGTATCGAGTGCAGTAATGTATGTGGAAGAAACTTCATGTCCACTTAGCATGATATGAAGAGAATATAGGATCTTGAACTATGGCTATAGATAAAATCACAGAGACACGATACAACGATAGAGAGGCGAATAAAAGTATGCTGGAAAAAGTGAAAAAAGAAAGATGTATGCTGGAAGTAATTGAAAAAGGAAAGGCAAAATTTACTGGTTCATATTCTGACATAATAAAATTCTAGCGACATTATTTGGAAAAATTAGAAAAGGTAGACCTAGGGTAAAACATCTGGGAAAACTGGCACAACTTATGAAGTGTGGAAGCTATGAAATGAAGAAAGCTGTTGGAGACAGATAATCATGGTTGCGACAACAGGGCGACTTCCCCTGTAGACAGTGATGATGATTTGAAACGCAATAGTATGAAAAAAAAATGTGGAAGGAACACAAGTACCATTCTTAAATAAGTAGGTTCAGAAAAGAAAAACAAAAGAGGGGTTATGCTAATTGTTTTTAAGTTGCAATTGTTAATATATTGTAAAGAAAGATTTTCTTAATTAAAAGCAAATATGTTTTAGGGTTTGGAAAAAAAAGCATCTTAAAATTTGCCGGTCTGGCTAGTTTTTTTATTTACTTTATTCTATAATTACGAAGATTGCAGTAAATGAGAATGAAATGATTAGTTCAAGGCTTTTTAGCGTAATTGTCTTAACCAGGTGGTTCTACATAATACACACAATAGCCTCTATTTTGAAATGCATAAGTTTAGTAAAAAGCAACTAGACTATAAATTTGATATTTTTCATGTCAAATTTTTTACGCTGTTTATCGTTACTGACTTTACAACAGAGGCAAATTAAAATATTCACCAAAAAATCGCCCCCATTTAAAATAAGCAAGTTTATTTAAAAGTCTTATTACCTATCTTTGAGGTTTTTCAAGCTCATCATTTGTTAAAGGGATTTGCTAGACTAATATTATAGCATTTTTTTTTATCGCCCTACTTCAATCTAGCTAGGTTTTTTATTAGTTTGGCTCCCTTCTTAATAAATTTCATACACCAATATGCATGCATATACACACGCCCGCACGCACCTATGCAATCTTACCTACACAAAATACACACACAAACATGCAGAGAGCGCACACTCACATTTATTTTGTTAAATAGGTACATAATATTCTAATTATCTTTTTGCTACCAAAAATGTCTCAGAGTAGGTTAGGTTAGGTTAGGTTAGTTTGTGAGTGGTCCATATCGGTCCCTCCACCGCGACCATAAGGTCTATTGTGGCTCACGCCTAATGTCTATATTTCGCCCAACAAATCCAGCCTCCTACAGAGGTCGATAACCTTTGCGGGCGAAAGTTGATCCAGATCCTCTGGAGCAAGCTTTACCTTGCCAAAGAGCAGGTGTCTAGCCCTATCCGCTGCCGGACAGGAACACAGCACGTGCTCTGCTGTTTCGTCATCCTCCATACACAGCCGGCACTCGGTCTCCTGACCGATCCCAATACGGTGCATGTGATGCCGCAAGCGACAGTGTCCTGTATACAGGCCGACTAGAGTACTCAGTTGTTGTCTGTTCAACTCTAGAAGTTTCTTAGCCCTTGACTCAGACAGGCCATTTATGAAGGCCTTAGAGTGAGCTAATCCTGGAAGATTTTGCCAATATTGAATTGTCCTTCTATCTATCCAGGTCTTTAAGGTGCGTTTTGCTGTGCAAGATGTTATTCCCAGCACCGGTTCTGGTCCGACAAAGTCACACTGGGCACCACTCCTGGCAAGCGCGTCTGCCGCAACGTTGCCATCATGGTCCGAGTGACCCGGTATCCAGACCAGCGACACCTCATTACAGCTGCCCAATTCGTTAAGGGCAGATTTACAACTCCATACCGTCTTTGAATTGCAACGGTAGGAACCAAGAGCCTTTATTGCAGCTTGGCTATCTGCAAATATCTTTATCGATTTGTTTGTGCATAGGTCTTTTAAGCTTTCCTTTGCACACATCTCGATGGCATAAACTTCTGCCTGGTGTATGGTTGCGTACTTGCCGAGGCTAGCTGATAGTCTAGCGTCGGTGCTGCCCCCATATGCGCCGGCTCCTACTCCCATATTGGTTTTGGAGCCGTCAGAGTACCAGCAGAGGTCCGCTCTCAACAGGGTCGATTGGTTCCGGTCCCAGTCCTCCCTTTCCGGGAGGACGGTCTTGAAAGACAGATCTCTGCTGATTTTTGTAGGCATCAAGTCTGAGACCATTCCCAGAATCCTGTGACAATCACTGTCATCAAGGAGTCCGGACCCCCTCAGACTGACTTCCCTCGGCATGTTATCTGCCGTTTGTTTTAGTCTGTACGTTGTCCACCTCGCCACCCTCTCCAACCATATGTGAAGTGGGGGAATATTGAGGAGGACCTCCAGAGCGACTGATGGTGCGGTGCTTATCGCTCCCGTTATCATCAGACATGCTTGTCTCTGTAGATGAGCCAGTTTGGCCCTCGCGGTACCACGTAGCACCTTAGGCCACCAAACTATGGCTCCATATGTTATCATTGGTCTGATAACCACTACATAGAGCCAGTACATCTGTTGGGGGTTTGTTCCCCAGTTGTCCCCACAGATTCTCCGGCAGGTCCACAGGGACATCTTAGCCCTGCGGATAACATTTTCTAACTGTCTGTCCCAGTTGAGCTTCTTATCTAGGATAACTCCCAGATATTTTGCTTGGTCCGAAAATGGAATGTTTTCCCCCATAAGATTAGGTGGTTTTAATTTGTCCAACCTTCTTCTTCTGGTGAACGGGACAATGATCGTTTTGCGAGGGTTCACAGACATCTGTTCCCTACGGCACCAATCATTGACTACATTTAGTGCTTCTTGAAGAGTACTAGACAGTTCCTCCTCAGATTTGCCTCTAACCATTATGACAAGATCATCCGCATACGCCTGGACCTCAACCTCCCAGAGTCCGAGGATAGCCAGCAGGTCGTCCACAAAGAGGGACCACAACAGGGGGGGATAGAACGCCCCCCTGAGGACATCCTCTCGCAGCCCTAACGCTGACCACCTCTCCCCGTAATGAGGTAATAATGGTCCGATTGTGCAGCATGTTTCCGATCCAGCCACAGATGGTAGGTTCCACCCCCCTAGCGATAGTGGCCTCGTAGAGGGAGATCGGTAATGCATTATTAAATGCTCCTTCTATGTCGAGAAATGCCGCCACCGCAACCTCTCCATTTTCCAGAGAGTGTGTGATCTTCTCGACGAGGTTATTGAGCGCTAACTCAGTTGATTTGCCAGTTTGATAGGCATACTGGTGGGTATTTAGGGGGTTCTTGGGTAAGATGTTCCCCCTAATGTGTCCGTCCAGTATTTTTTCCAATCCCTTCAGGAGGAATGATGTAATACTGAGAGGTCTCAGTGAAGTAGGTAGGAGGTCATTACGTCCCAATTTGGGAATGTAAACCCCCCTAACCACCGTCCAGCTGGAAGGAATATAATTCCAGGCCAGACTGGCTCTGAACAGCCTGATAAGGAAGGGTAGGAGAATCTCCAGTCCCTTTTGTAGTAGGACCGGTACCACCCCATCCTCCCCTGGCGACTTGAATGGCTGGAAATGATTCACAGCACACTCCACTGCCGAGGCTGTAACTATTCTCCGAGCAACTAGCCAGTCCTCCCTTTGGGGGCGTTTAGATCGTCCCTCAGCTGGTAGGACCTCACCGTTGCTCAGGATCAGACAATCTGGGAAGTGTGTGTGTGCTAAGAGCTCTAACGTTTCTTTCCGAGATTCAGTAAAGGAACCATCTGGTCGTTTTATCGATCCCAGTTCCTGTACACGGTCGCGTGAGAGAATCCTGTGGATTCTGGCGCTGCTGGGCACACTATTAATGTCCCCGCAGAACCTCCTCCAGGACTCCCTCTTAGCGTTCCTGATCTCTTTATTATAATGCGTTAGAGCAGTTTTATATTGCTCCCAGTTGCCTGTAATCTTAGCACGATTGAAGAGACGTCTAACTTCTCTTCGTAGTTTATCGAGGTTATTATTCCACCAAGTAGACCCCCGACTGTCTCTCTTTGACCTCAGTGGACAGTTTTCGTGATAGGCAGAGACCACAGCTTCCCTAACCTGTTCGGCCGCAATCTCGATCTCATCACGATCCCTCACTGTGGGGATTGCGGACCCAAGTCTGCCGGCGAGGGACTGTTTGTATCCCTCCCAATCCGTCCTCCTCGGGTCCCGATACTCTAACACAGGTCTAGGGCCTGTTTCAATTTCAAATAGGATATGGGCATGGTCTGAACATGAGGGTTCAGACGACACCCTCCATTTGAGGATTTTTGAGCTCAAAAGCCTTGAGCTGATCGTAAGATCTAAAACCTCTCTCCGGTTAGCTGTAAGAAAGGTGGGTTCCGAGCCTATGTTGTTGACAACCAGCTCCTCCCCTAAAATGTATTCAAATAATGATTCACCTCGTCTGTTAGTGTCCGTGCTCCCCCAAGCCAAGTGATGGGAGTTCGCATCACACCCCATTACGAGGTGATAATTGTTCCTCTTGCAGTAGGCGATCAATTTCCGCACTTCTGCTGGAGGTGGTTGTTCTGCATCTCTGTCTCCAGGGAAATAGGCCGAACAGGCCACTACTTCCAGCCTGGTCCCCCCGGATGTGATCACGAGATGGATGGATGCCATGTCCTTGGTGCAGTACTCTGAAAGTGTAAAATACTGCAAGTTGTTTCTGATCCAGATACAGGCTCTGGGTTTAGTACCAGAGCCCACCTCTACTATCTTACCAGAAGTGTTACCCAGCCCTTTAGTTCGTTCCGAATTAGCGGTCCAGGGCTCTTGGAGAAGAGCAATATCTATTTGCTCTTCCTTTAATTTCATGCTAAGGAGGTATGTCGCAGCCTTAGCATGATGCAGATTAGCTTGAATGCACCTTAAGTTGGTGGGCATTGGGGTAGGAATATAGGAGTGTATAGAGGATAAAGGAGTAGGTTAAGGAGCTTAAAGGAAAAAAGAATTATGGTGCAGGTTCCTCCTCCTTTTTAGGAGCTCGATAACCAAGCTTCCTATAGGAGGGTCTACCTTTGGTAGTCGTCCTAGGGGTGGACTTTCCTTTCCCCTGTTTTTACCCTCTGGAGGTTCCAGTGGAAGGTTGAATCCTGCCACCTCCTCTATTGGGTCTGTGTAAGTCGTGTCCATGTTTGGTCCCACGAGCAGCAAGGGAAAATAGACCTCCATGGAAGAGCCCCGCATCCCATGAATAGGCATTTACACAGGGAGGTCGCCCGGTTTCCCTGGGGAGGGTTAACGTTAGCGACAGAATTACCAACCTGCCAATGCTCGGCCATATCGGCCAGAAGCATCATCGCCTCGGCACCAACCCGCCAACGACCTTGCGATGTGGGTTTTTTTATAGAGGACTCTCCTCGCAATGCCGGCCAATTAAGGCAAGCATTCCCGGCCCTCCTAAGACATGACTAGGAAGGTTACGGAATCTTAGGTTTTTCATATATATATATATATATATATATATATATATATATATATATATATATATATATATATATATATATATATATATATATATATATATATGAAAAACCTAAGATTCCGGGACCGCTAGAATAGATCTATAAACTTTCATATTTCGACAGATTCCAGGACCGTGCTTATTTGTAGTGGGGGGATATGGAGGGGTAACCATAAATCTCAAGATTTGAGGACCATGTCATATTTTTAAATAATTTAACGTATTTATTATAATAATCATTCTTAATTACTCTGAGACATTTCTGGTAGCAAAAAGATAATTAGAAACAGATATTATTGTACCTATTTAACAAAATAAATGTGAGTGTGCGCTCTCTGCATGTTTGTGTGTGTATTTTGTGTAGGTAAGTATGCATAGGTGCGTGCGGGCGTGTGGATATGCATGCATATTGGTGTATGCAATTTATTAAGAAGGGAGCCAAACTAATAAAAAACCTAGCAAGATTGAAATAGGGCGATAAAAAAATTGCTATAATATTAGTCTAGCAAATCCCTTTAATCAATGATGAGCTTGAAAAACCTCAAAGATAGGTAATAAGACTTTAAAATAAACTTGCTTATTTTAAATGAGGGCGATTTTTTGGTGAATATTTTAATTTGCCTCTGTTCTAAGATGAGTAACGATAAATAGCGTAAAAAATTTGACATGAAAAATATCAAATTTATAGTCTAGTTGCTTTTTACTAAACATATGCATTTCAAAATAGCTGCTATTGTGTGTATTATGTAGAATCACCTGGTTAAGACAATGACGCTAAAAAGCCTTGAACTAATCATTTCATTCTCGTTTACTGCAGTCTTCGTAATTATAGAATAAAGTAAATAAAAAAACTAGCCAGACCGGCAAATTTTTATATGTTTTTTTTTCGAAACCCTAAAACATATTTGCTTTTAATTAAAAAAATCTTTCTTTACAATATGTTAACAATTGCAACCTAAGGACAATTAGCATAACCCCTCTTTTGTTTTTCTTTTCTGAACCTACTCATTTAAGAATGGTACTTGTGTTCCTTCCACAGTTTTTTTTCATACTATTGCGTTTCAAATCATCATCACTGTCTACAGGTCTACCCTGTTGTCGCAACCATGATTATCTGTCTCCAGCAGATTTCTTCATTTCATAGCTTCCACACTTCATAAGTTGTGCCAGTTTTCCCAGATGTTTTACCCTAGGTGTACCTTTTCTAATTTTTCCAAATAATGTCGCTAGAATTTTATTATGTCAAAATATGAACCAGTAAATTTTGCCTTTCCGTTTTCAATTACTTCCTGCATGCATCTTTCTTTTTTCACCTTTTCCAGCACGCTTTTATTCGCCTCTCTATCGTTGTATCGTGTCTCTGTGATTTTTATCTATAGCCATAGTTCAAAATCCTATATTCTCTTCATATCATGCTAAGTGGACATCCAAGTTTCTTCCACATACATTACTACACTCGATACACAGGACTTAATGAACCTTTTCTTCAGATCCAAGTTAACATGTTTTAGTGAGAAGACTATTGTGTTTATTGAACGCTTGCTTTACAATCGCAATCATCTTGCTCGGGTCTTTGTTGCATTTACTAACATTTATAAAAATACTTTCAATGTGGGAGAACATTTACACTTTTAAGGTTGTTGACCGTTGACGAATTGAGATATCATCGTCAAATTTGATACACAGTTAGCACTCGAGAAACGAACGGTTCTGATTGTTTTTAGATAAAATCGCTTTAGTGGGTAGGGGATGAATGGGGGTGATTTGGTAAAAATTGACCTTTTTTTTTGTTGAAATTCGAGTAATATAACGTTTTACGGTTTATTAATTAGAAAACCTTTAATTTTATCAAACGTCTGGTATTCTGTACCGAAATTAAATTAGAGGTTGAATGTGTGGGGGTGGAATATTGTTGACAAAAATTTCGATTTTTTTTTGCTAAAACGATTAACATCAACCGAGGTTCTGACATTTTATTTAAGCAAGTTGAATGTCTACCCGTTCCGCCCTTCGGACAGGGCGTAAAGCCGTCGGTCCCGTGTCCATGCAATGTTGGGCACGTTCAAGATCCCTACCGTTTTTACAGAAAATCGGAGGTTTTGCAAAATTTCCAAGATAGTGAGGTGAACCTGCTCGGTGATTGGCCATAGTCGCGGAAATAGGCCGTCGTTAAAGTACAAAAAAACCTGATTGGCAGTCGCCAAATAGATCATCTATTGTGTAGAAATGAAATATTGTGTTTCTCGTTCTTCACTACCAATAAAAGACTTAACTGATCACAGATTTAATATTTTTGCATCAAACATAGTAACCAATTTTAGATCATACTTGTCTGTCCTGTTGGGTATGTAAATTTTAGAGGGACATCTGCCTCCGAAACCCAACAAGGTTTTATCTGTGGTTGCGCATTCTAAAGGTGTATAATTTTGTCTGCAACATTCTCTAAAATATTCCAATATGTCTGATAGCCGCAAATTTGTCTGCTTTTAGTTCGCTACTCTCTTGTGGCTTTATCGTTAAATCTCAAGCAGTTGATCAAAAACTCAAATAGATTTTTGACATAGTTGCTCTAAAAATGGGTGGTGCAATAGGGTTGACCATGTATCAGTAATATGAACTTTTTTTCATAACACCACTTGCATATAGTATTACTTATATAGTAGTATAGAATTTCTTGTCATGGTCATAAAGGACGTTTATCATAAAAAGTGTGCTGTTTTAAGCACATAATGTGATAATATGTGTAATAAAGTCCAGTAACATGCGAAATATTTTTTCAGTGCTGGATTATTGAAAAGTAGCTATAAATGCTAAGTATGTTTAATATGCGAAGAATACCCACACAATTAAATTTTCATATTTAACCGCTGAATACGTTATAGGTACTCGTATGTACATTATTATACATTTAACGACCACACCTCGTTGAACATATCGATGCAATCACCGAAGTTAAGCAGGTGACCACCTAGGAACAGTGTATGCTGATGAATGCCCTCGGAAGGCAATGGCAAACTACTGAGTATATTTGCCACTCAAATTTTCTTTGTGAAAAAGCGTCAGTAAGGTTGACTTAGAGTATTTATTTTCACCTTACATTGATGGTTTGTGAGAAAAATGTCGTAATCGTTGACTGTTCTATTTTATTTATTATAACCTGATAATTAAAATTTTGTAAGGTCTAGAAAAAAAGTGCGTGAGATAAATTTTCCCTCAAATATATGTAGGTACCTACTTTATTGACAAAGGAAAAATTATTTAAAGCTTATTTTGAGGAAAAGTAGAGGAGTATATATTTTATAGTATATTTTATGAAATCAACTTTCAAAGTGTGTTATACAAATAAGCATAACCTTGTGCTTGCAGTCAACACCATTTTTAGGGGTCGCGTTCCAAACTAAACTGTCAAAATATTTAGCTTAAAAGTATGAAATAACATTGTTAAATGTAAGTATAATTAAACTGTTTATGACACTTGATGTTTATATAAACATTAGTGTATCTATAAGTAGCTTCTCATTTGTTGTAATGCTTTTACCTCTTCATTTCAAAATGTATCAGCTTTAAACATAGTTTCTTGATTTAAATTTTCGCAAAAGTAGACATCTACCTAAATTTCAATTTTTAAAAATATTTTCTGGCAGAATAAACATTTTTGTAAATCAGGTTAATTCATTTAATTTTCTAGCACTTTTAATATTCGGGGTTATATGAAAACTTATGTGTTTAATTTCTATTTTGTTTTTCTCAATTCGAATTAACTATTTGATCAAACAAAAAAATGGTTTTCTGGGTTTTTGGGGTGTCCCCTAGCAGTTTGCTTTGGTAAAGTTTTATTTTCAACTAATTATCTGTTAACATTGTTGCAGCCTTTAAATTACATTTTTTAGATTTAAGTGTTGTGCAGCTTTAGTTCGATGCAAAATTAATCCTTCTAATATAATTAACTTATAGCTGCTGCTGTATTTTTAAACAGTGGTTAAAAATATATTTAGCAGACATCATCAGACACGACTTCAAAGACTAGTGGCAACTTACAGATAATGCAACAACTCACAATAACTCCTAAACGTAAAAATTTGCCATTATGTATAAAACCATGATATATTATATTATGTTCTGCAACTATTAATAACAATGAAGTACAAAACATTTTGAAAAAAATATCTGAATAAGTCTACAGGTCTCCACATTAGAGTCTACCTCCTTTAACTTTTTGTTAATATTGAAGCAAAATTAAATTTTTTTTTAATCGTAACTCGAATATAATTAGGCATAGGTATGATAAGTAAGAACTTCTTTTTAGTGTTCGTATAATAATTGTAAAACAGCATTTTATACTGAGAGATAAAAAATTAACTTTGTCAATCTTGGTCATTCATAATAAAACGACTGTCTAAGGTAGTATTCTGCATTTATGTCAAATCATTTTTGTTAATAAATTTTTAAGTTCGAGTGATGTTAGGATTATGATTTTACTATACAGCACAAAATAGACATGATCAAAAGCAAGTTTTTAAAAATTAGTGTCCTACTCGATGTAATTTGGAAACAGAGGGCAGCTTTCATGTAAACACTTGTCGAGAACACTTCTCGGGCAAACTTTGACAGAATTATTTTATAGGATGATACATAAAAATTGAAACGAACACCTACCATTTTATTTCTAAGTTTGATAAATGTAATTTTTGATGACAAATTGCAAATCAGACAATGAGTTTTATTATAGAAGGTGGTCAATGTAGCAAAGAAGTTAGAAAAAGGATCGCGATAGCAAAGTAACATTTAGTAGACAAAATTAGCTATTTAACCTGAATCTCCAGAAGGGGTTCATCAGGTCATGCGAATGAAGTATTATAACTTATAGAGCCAAAACGGCCAATAAAGTTATACTCAGGTGTTGTGAATCATTTATTTATTCATTTAACGACAGTGTCATTTACAGTAAATCATACAATATACTGACAAAAAATAAAAAGCAATAAACAGAGTGTTTTTTTAATAACCGATTAAATGTACACATAGATACGAAATAAATGTTTTTTTATATTTGTAATACCTAAAAAAAAATAAAAATACTTTTAAAAATTACAAAATGTTTACATGACAGTATATTAATTAAACACTGAATTTTTTCCACGAAATGGACCTACCGATTTGTTAAAAGTTCTAGATGTGGACTGGAAGCTGTAATGAGCACACATAAGTATATTTGGAGAAACGCAAATCACCACAACACATCTTTTTAAAGACCTAACGATAACATCGTTAGTTTCATCAGATGATGAATATTCTGAAAATTCATTATCTGATGAAGCTTATATTGTTTGCGAAACGATCGTTAGGTCTCCAAGTGTAGTTATTAAAACTTCTAGAATAGCTTAATTTCACAATTGGTCGTTTAAGGTCAAAAGACATGTATTGTAGAAAACTTGCAAGAGGGCTTGTATGAGAAGTATAAGACAGACATTAAATATTTTTACATGGAAGGCGATTTTATTTTCTAATAATCCAATTATCATAAACTAAGTAGCCATTTCAAAATGAAAGTGGCGTAAGGTGTCATAAATAACTGACATAATTCACAAGCAATGTGCCGACTGCATTGTCAATGTAATAAAAATATGCTCCGCCTTCCTTCGGCTAAAGACTATAGGGATATCCAAGGGCCTTCTTATCTTTAGATAATTTACAACCAGACCTTTGACAAAGACAGCAAAACAGTATTATAAAATTTGGTACCTACCTGACGAAAACTAAAGCTGCAAAAAATGTGCACCTCATTCCCTCCTTTCCTTTGTTTAAATTAAACAGATCAGTGTTTTTAATTTGAGGCTATATCCACAGCATGTGTGCTATATCTTGTTTTAAAGCGAGTTTTTGTATAAAAATTATAAACTATTGACGAGATTTCAATTGTAAGGCTATCCAATACTTTTTTCAAATGAAGGCACAAGTGTCTAGAAGTTATATTCAAGATATGTTTGTCTTTTATCACACAGATAACTCAAAAAATAATGGGCCGATTCTGATGAAATTCGGTAGGTACCTTCCTTTTGTAAGTGGCTTTGATAAGTTTGGTATCTAGAAAAATCGGCAGAGTTTTTCCAGGAATATTTTGAGTTTCCTTCGAAAAAAAAAGTTTTATCTCCGAGAATAACAAAGCTCTATACCCAAATTTGGTATGCAAATTTATATTACGCAAAGTATAACATATAATATATACAAAAATTTGGATTTATAAGTTAAAGCAAAAAAAGTTATAGGCATTTAAAAAACAAATTTAGGTGCCAGTGATGACTAGAGAAATGCAAAAAGGTCAAGAAACAGCAAAAAAAATACTTTGAAAATTTTATACATTTTCTTTGTAAAATTTCAAACTCGCGATTTGAAACGTCAAAACTGACAATTTTTAGACAAAAAACCTGAAGCGAATACTGATTATGTAGAGGAAATGTTTTAAGTAGTTAATTTGACAAAGCCTTAACTATCAGCTTTAACCGCCATTGTCCGTTTTATTAAAATATTCGCAGAAAATTCATTTTAAACAGACCCTTTTTTGATGCTTTAATAGTCTATAACTTTTAGCGAATGTTCGTAGAAAAAATTCGTTATGGGGAGACCGCGACTATTTAATTGTTTTTTCCGGTTAAAATTAGTAAAAAAAAATAGGGGAGACATACCCGCGTATAGGAAACATATGCGGTAAGTGACTGAGTGAAGAGTGGAACTTGTGATGAGCACTGATAAGTACACTTGGAGAACCCAAATCACCACAACACATTTTAGAGAACCTGACGATCGCTTTACTAACCAAGTTAGCGTCATTAGAGGAGAGAGAATTATTCTCTCTCAAGTGTACTTATTATGTGATAAGTACCTACCTAAGTGGAGATGTGTGATGAGCCTTGATAAGTACATTTTGAAAAACCCAATTACCACAACATATTTATAAGTCCTGACGATCATTTGGCTAACAAATATGACGTCATCAGAGGGTGTAAAAGCGTTCAGTAGCTAGTAAAACGATGGTCAGATCTTAAAAATGTGTTGGGTTCTCCAAAGTGTACCACTTTAAGTACCAACCTATTATTTTTCCCCACTTTGTCATTTCTGTTCTTTTTAATGCCAGTGATAAAAAATCGTTGAAAAAATATAGAATGTAACAGTAAAAAATATTTATTTGGCAGTTCTAACAAACAATGTGAACTTATAAATATGAGTAAATACTATATCACTATATATATTGAAGCTATAATATAAAATTTATTAACTTGCTAAGTGATTTTGCTTTGTTATATATCTCTTAAATAAATAATTTAACTCAATCCGCCTTTTTTTTAAAGTCTTTACATTGAATGGTTTTTCTTTCTATCAGAGCTTTGGGATTCTCTAATTAAAAAATATTTATTACCATAAGACAACTTTTTTTGTAAGAATATTATTGTCAGAATATTGCAAACATATGTAGACAAGTATATACAATTTACTATTGGATTATAGATCAAGTGTTTTTTGCACTTTATATGAGCCAGACTTGTTTCTGTTTTGGATTTAAATACAATAATAGTATTTTATTGGTTACTATTTCCTACAAATTCAATAAAAACGAAACATATCAATTATTGATTATTGAAAAGGCAGATTTTATTTTTAGTAACATTTTCCCAAGTGTAGTAGGTGCAAAAACTCAAAATTATTTAATATTTTTGAATATGACAAAATAGATACACCTATGTTTGTTAACACATTTAATTTAAAATAAAAGAATGTATGTTTTTAGACCAAAATCGTTACACATCAATCGAGATCAAATAGATATTTAGCATTCGGAAACGTCAAAGGCAAGACTAATTGTTTACTTCAAAGTGCAAAGCAAATTATGTAAAATTAAAACTACAGGATTTTGTAGGTTCAGTTTATTTTTATTTATTTTTTGACCGGAAAGATGATTTTCTAAATCACATCTAGAGTAAGTATTTTCGCATAATGGCAATATTTTATAATCTTCTAGCTTATATTATATTTTCATTTTTCAATAATTCTGGCTTTGAAAGGTTTTATAAATAATACTCGGGTAGATTAAAATGTCGTGATTGTAGAGACCACGGGTGCGTAGATCACCGCGGTAAGATATTAAAAAAATCCATAATCGCAAGTGATAAGTCAAGTGATGCTTCAACATGATGAAAACATCGTTCTTCACTAAAAATGTTTCGCAGCAACTAAGATTTCATAGCTATGTGTAGATTCTTGTATCAACAAATTGATGCGCGTGTTTCACTGGGTTCCGTTTTGGCTTCAAAAGTTTTCTTTTGTATATTAATGACTTCCTATCAACAGCCAACTATTCGATTAACAAGTTCGCTATTGCAGCACTATTAACAATACGTTCTGATTCACTGGCTCAGTATTTACTTCCAGCTCCTTATTAATGAGAATTCTCAAAACCAACTTACTTATTTCCAGTACTGCAAAAGCAGCAGCAAACAAACTAAAGTCTCTCTTTTGGATTAAAAATGCATATTTTCACGCAGCAGCTTCTTACGTTGTAGAAAGCACAGAAACGTTCACAGTTGAAATATTGTTCTCATATCTGAGGTGCTGCCCAAAGATCACCTTGTCTCTCTTAGATTTAATAATAATTACACTCATAAATTAACTATGTGCCTTATAGAAGATTCATCTATTAAGGTCACTCTCACTTCTCTCTATTTCAGAAGAAATGTTGGAGATCTCTGTTCTTCTATCGACATGGCCTCTCAGAGATTGCTTCTTGGCTCCCTTTACTTGCAACCTTTACTCGGCAAACTCATCTTAGCAAGAAAGCGCACGTCTTCACTGGCCTATTAGCCACATGTCAAACAATTCGCTACAATTCTCGTTCTTTTCGAGAGCATCTAAACTCACACACACAATAGTATTTTTCAACTATCTCCATTCAGAAAGTTAGCAGGTTTTTTATTTAATTAACAATGAAATGGTCATGTATTATGAAAGCAGTGATATATTATTTGCTTTCTGGTGACACGAAAATATTAAAAGTTTTACTTTTTGAATAACTTCGAAACAATCTATTAAAGCGTAAAAGTTTCGTGTATAGCAATTTAGAGGCTGTTCTGTTAAAAAAAGTCATATATAGACAAGTTTTCGCGAATTAGCATGTATAGCGGAAATATTTGTTGCTTAGTCCCATAAAAATTATGGAAATATTAAAATACAAAATTTGTATTATCATTTTTACTCGGAGAAATATTATATTTGATTACATATAAACGTACCACCTTTATGTTTTAATCAATAGGGATGGTATTGTAATTAAATAAATATTTCCTTACTCTTTACTTTAGGTTTTCAAAACAAAGGTGCAAATACTTTGCCTGGGAATACCAATTTTTTTTATATGTATAAGGGATAATTATTTTAATTTTAGTAGTTTATTGTTTAGCGGTATAGAACATCTTAATTTAATGCAAATAAAATTTGTTTACCTATCTTAATTTACTTCCTTTCTTTATGCAGTCCTACAGTCACTATAATATTGAATTTATGCAGTATATTGTATTGACCTCCCCTCACATTACTATATCCCCACCACATTTACGAATTTTAATAAGATTCGACAGATTTGAGGACCGGTCCCCGAAACTGCAGAGTGTGTAAATTCAGATGGTCCTCGAATCTTCGACCCCGGTCCCGGAATCTTCGGCTGGTCCCGGTATCTAGCGTTTTGTGTAATTTCGGTCCCGGAATCTTAGGTTTTTCATATATATATATATATATATATATATATATATATATATATATATATATATATATATATATATATATATATATATATATATATATATATATATATACTTTATTTGTTTGCTGTACGTTTGTACGTTTGTGATTTCCTATTGGTTTGCGTGGACTGTAGTTTTGAACCGTCCCGGTTCATCATCAGCACGCTTCGAAAGTGCAGTCCAGGCAAACCAATAGGAAATCACAACCGTACAGCAAACAAATAAAGTGTATATTAAAAACTGATTACATATTTGGTCAAATTCTCTTGATTTCCTTTGATCCCTGTTTATCTGACATCTGTTGTAGACTTCCTCCGGCCAATTAGTATTTATAAGTTCTAGAAAACTTGCTTCATAAAGTTCTATCTCCAGTTCCTTCTCTAATTTCTCTACCATTTCCTTCGTTTACTCTCGTCGTTTATCCGCCGTTTGTGTGCTCACATGAGTCCTCTGCCCCTTCTCTTGTCCTGCTTTTGAGGATCCACTTATTGTTACTTCCGTTATCTCTGCTATAGACTCTGTCGCCAAAGCCAATCGTTTCACAGGGGCACGCTTCATCAGCACCCCGCCACCAACATCCCGCATGCATGTACAGTGCCGACTCCGACCATGCTCTGGCGAAGCCCATGCAGCGACATTTTTCCGATGCTTTGGTTTTGCTCCATTACCATGAGTTTGCCACCAATTACTTCTGGTGGCCCAGGTAGGGATAAAAAAAGGGAGTAAGGTAATATGGTTAAGGAAAAAGAGGGTTAATTCGACAGCGGACAGCTGGCAGTGATGGCTGTACTGTCCACGTCTTTGCGAGTAGCGGTGAGCATACTGCTGGATGCAGTACACCTTCCGGCCAGACAGACCTGAGGGCCTAGACAGGGGCCCTCACAGGAAGGTACCGTCCGGACCCTGGTTTTTTGACGTGGTTGTTACTCCACCCCTTCGTGCTTTCTCCCGGGTTAGGACCGGCAATGACGGAGTTTTATTGATGGTATTTTGTATTGTGTTGATGGTATTTTCTGTTTTTTTTTTAAATAAAATATGTTGTGCAACCGTCCGAGGCTCCGAAACACTCTGATGTCCACCCAAGATAAATATATCACTTATCTTATCACCCTCGCAATCCTCGAGTTCAATCATCTATCTTCCCCTTAATACCACACCGATAATCTCAAGCTTTTAGCCGTGAGAACTGAGCGTCTATTACAGGTAACCGACCGTAGACTTCACGCTCGTTTTTGCTCTCTTCACTTTTGGATCCAGTATCCGCCCTACCATTGTTAACGTTACTGGACACCATAAAGAGATAAGACCGCATATTTCTGCATTCCCCACCTTGACGGTTTCTGTTCTCAGTGTTCTTCGTCCCACTAGCACTATACTTTCAGTTTTGTGAGGCTCAAGTTGTAGACCTCTATTTGCCATCCAGTTTTCCACCCTTGCCACTGACCAGTTGGTATTATTTTCTAGGTCACCCTTATTTCCTCCGCTTACAATCACCGCCAAAGGATCTGCATACCCTATAATAGCCGTATTGTTTACGGACTCAAGACTAGAGATCTTTTCGTAAAACATGTTCCACAGTGCTGGTGCTAGGACTGACCCCTGACGCACGCCACGTGTAGCATGCATTCGATATTTCTGTCCAAACAGTATCTGTCTGTTCTCCACATAATATTTTTAGCAAATATGGCTCAACTTGCTTCTTTATGAACACTTAGTATATGCCTCTCCATGATGCTGTATTGAATACATTTTTTACGTCCAGTGTTACCAAGTCCAGAAACCTTTCGCACTGAAATCCATGTCCAATTAATATCTTCATCTTATGTTGCCTAACGTCTCTGTTGAAGAAGGTTAGAAATTTCTGGAAGTCTTCTTCTCCAGTTGCAGTTGATACATAGCAGGAGTACAGATCTATGTCAATCATTTCAGTGATCAGAACCGGGAAGATTTTCCTGGACAATGAGCCAGGAAAATCTGCTCATTCCAGATAGATCAAACATTGCGGAGGTAGTAACTTTCTTAAAGGTAAGTAAATTTTTGTTCATTGACTTAAATTAGAACAAATATAACTGAGTTTGTCGAGTATTGGTTTGAGTTTTTCTAAGACGCGCATTTGCGCCGTCCGCATATCTATAAGAATTTATGCAATAATGCGGAAAGCGCGCATGTGCGTCCGCTTTTTTGAAGATAATAATCACTTTACTCACATAAAACATTCATTTAATTGCATAAAATATATATGAAAAAGAAATATTCTAAAAAGTGACAAAAAAATGTATTTTCTTTATTTAAAAAACCTTATTACACTGTGTCTTATAAAATCTCCTTACGGTAATTTAGAAAACATGTGCCTAAACACAGTCCTGGATTTCCAGGGCACGCTACACAATGGTACGTTGTGTCTTTTCTCCCTTTTTTTAGGCGCATGCGCGACATTGGTTTCGGAGAGTTTTGCCCTTTTCGTTTGTCCCCTGGATTTTGGTAGGCATTTGTTCCATACTAATTGTATTTTTTCTTATTTGGTGTGACGCCGACGGTTCTGCTAACACTCTCTGAACTATTGCAATGTCATTTTTTGCCAGAATATTTCTTATACAATGAATCGGAATTAAGTAACACAAGTTGAAGAATATGGATGGCAAGTTTCCTGGCTAATTTTCCTGGCCAATTTTTCAGGAAAATCTGTACGGTCCGAATAGATTAAACATTGCTTTGCTTTAATTAGATAGTCGGATTCCCACATGCCTGCCAGTTCTGAGCTGACTTTTAATTAGAAGCCGGCTCAGAACTGGTAAGGACGGGGGAATCCGATTGTCTAATTAATATTTAATCTATTTGGAATGGGCAGATATTCTTGGATAATTTTCCAGGAAAATCTGCCCGGTCCAAATAGATTAAACATTGCTTTGTTTTAATTAGATAGTCGGATTTCGACGTCCATGCCACTTCTGTGCAGACTTTTAATTAAAAGCCAGCTCAGAACTGTTATGGACGGGGGAATCCGACTGTCTAATTAATGATTAATCTATTTGGAATAGGCTGATGTTCCTGGCTAATTTTCCACGAAAATCTGCCCGGTACAAATAGATTAAACATTGCTTTGTTTTAATTAGACAGTCGGATCCCCCATCTATACCAGTTCTGAGCTTTCTTTTAATTATAAGTCAGCTCAGAACTGGTATGGACGTGGGAATCTGACTATCTAATTAAACATTGCTTTGTTTTAATTAGATAGTCGGATTCCGACGTCCATGCCAGTTCTGAGCTGACATTTAATTTAAAGCCAGCTCAGAACTGGTATGGATGGGGGAATTCAACTGTCTAATTACAACAAAGCAATGTTTACTCTACTTGGAATGGGCATATTTTCCTGGCTAATTTTCCAGGAAAATCTGCATATTCCAAATAGATTAAACATTGCTTTGTTTTAATTAGATAGTCGGATTCCCCCGTCCATGCCATTCCTGAGCTGACTTTTAATTAAAATCCAGATCAGAACTGGTAAGGACGGCGGAATCCGACTGTCTAATTGAAACAAAGCAATGTTTAATCTATTTGGAATATGCAGATTTTCCTGACTAATTTTCTAGGAAAATCTGCGCGGTCCAAACATTGCTTTGTTTTAATTAGATAGTCGGATTCCCCGTTTATGGAGTTCTGAGCTGACATTTATTTAAAAGATAGCTCAGCACTGGTATGGACGAGGGAATCCGACTGCCTAATTAAAACAAAGCAATGTTTAATCTATTTGGAATGGGCAGATTTTCCTGGCTAATTTTCCAGGAAAATCTGACCATCCAAACACATTAAACATTGCTTTGTTTTAATTAGATATTAGGGTTGTTCCCACGCCCATGCCAGTTCTGAGCTGACTTTTAATTAAAAGCCTACTCAGAACTGGTATGGACGGGGAACTCAAATTAATGTTTAATCTTTTTAGAATGAGCAGATTTTCTTGGCTAATTTTCCAGGAAAATATGCCCAGTCCAAATAGATTAAAAATTGCTTTGTTTTAATTGGATATTCGGATTCCCACGTCCATGCCAGTTCTGAGCTGACATCTAATTTAAAGCCAGCTCAGAACTGGTATGGACGCGGGAATCCAACTGTCTGATTAAAACAAAGCAATGTTTAATCTACTTGGAATGGGCAGATTTTCCTGGCTAATTTTCCAGGAAATTCTGCTCGGTCTAAATAGATTAAACATTGCATTGTTTTAATTAGATAGTCGGATTCCCACGTCCATCTCAGTTTTGAGCTGACTTCTAATTAAAAGCCAGCTAAGAACTGGTATGGACGGAGGAATCCGACTATTTAATTAAAACAAAGCAATGTTTAATCTATGAGCAGATTTTCCTGGCAGATTTCCATACCAGTTCTGAGTTGGCTTTTAATTAATTAATAAGTCAGCATGAAAATCTGCCGGTCCAAATAGATTAATCTATTTGGAGCAATGTTTAAACATTGCTTTGTTTTAATTAGATAGTCGGATTCCCCGTCCATACCAGTTCTGAGCTGGCTTTTAATTAAAAGTCAGCGCGGTACTCGCATGGATGGGGGAATCCGACTATCTAATTAAAAGAAAGCATTGTTTAATCTTTTTGGACCTAGAAAATTAGCCAGGAAAATCTTGCCATTCTAAATAGATTAAACATTGCTTTGTTTTAATTAGACAGTCGGATTCCGCCCTCCTTACCAGTTCTGAGCTAGATTTTAATTAAAAGTCGGCTTAGAACTGGCATCGACGGGGAATCCGACTGGAAAATTGGGTAGGAAAATCTGCCCATTCCAAATAGATTAAACATTAATTAGACAGTCGGATTCACCCGTCCATACCCGTTCTGAGCCGGCTTTCAATTAAAACTCAGCTCAGAACTGGCATGCATGTGGAAATCCGACTATCTAATTAAAACAAAGCAATGTTTAATCTATTTGGACCGGGCAGATTTTCCTGGAAAATTGGCTAGGAAACTTGTCATCCATATTCTTCAACTTTTGTTACTGATTTCCCATTCATTGTATAAGAAATATTCTGGCAGAAAAATGACATTGCAATAGTTCAGACAGTATTAGAAAAAATGTTACCAGAACTGTCGGCGTCACACCAAATAAGAAAAAATACAATTAGTATGGAACAAATGCCTACCAAAATCAAGGGGACAAACGAAAAGGGCAAAACTCTCCGAAACCAATGTCGCGCATGCGCCTAAAAAAGGGAGATAAGACACAACGTACCATTTTGTAGCTTTCCCTGGGAATCCGGGACTGTGTTAAGGCACATGTTTTCTAAATTACCATAAGGAGATTTTATAAGACATACTGTAATAAGATTTCATAAATAAAGAAAAGACATTTATTTGTCAGTTTTCAGAATATTTCTTTTTTATATATATTTTATGCAATTAAATGAATGTTTCATGTGAGTAAAGTGATTATTATCTTCAAAAAAGAGGACGCACATGCGCGCTTTCCGCATTATTGCATAAATTCTTATAGATATGCGGACGGCGCAAATGCGCATCTTAGAAAAACTCAAACCAATACTCGACAAACTCAGTTATATTTGTTCTAATTTAAGTCACTGGACAAAAATTTACTTACCTTTAAGAAATTTACTACCTCCGCAATGTTTAATCCATCTGGAATGGGCAGATTTTCCTGGCTCATTGTCCAGGAAAATCTTCCCGGTTTTGATCACTGAAATGATTCACATAGTTCTGTACTCCTGCTATGTATCAACTGCAACTGGAGAAGAAGACTTCCAGAAATTTCTAACCTTCTTCAACAGAGACGTTAGTTTAGTTTAAGGCCGTTACTTTCGTTATAGACACAATTGAGTCTGAGTAAGCAAAATGGTTATATGAATTATTTGGATAGTGGAGTGTGTATGTATTGTGTAAAATACAGTTCTATTTTACACAATACATACACACTCCACTATCCAAATAATTCATAAAACCATTTTGCTTACCCAGACAACACACCTTCAACAATAGACGTCTGCATCTCAAATAATGTAAATATAAGAGACGTAAAACGCTCAATTAACTAGACCCAGATCATCATCATCACCCAAACAGCAAAGACATGGACTTCTTTTACCAACCTGAGTTTGATATGTGGTCCAAGTGGCTATGGTAAACAAATATCATGTTAAGTTTGTTGTTTGGTCCACACCACTTAAAATTTGAAAACATATACGTATACCTTTATATATCAGCCTAAATATAGCATGTTAAAGGAGGTGATACGTAAACGTGGTGGGTGATAGACTGCGGCTTTTAGTGTCTTCTCAAGCCGCTGGTAATATCACACACAACAACTAAATTCAACCGATTAGTTTGACACGACAGCTGTTGGACAGCTGTTAGACAGTGGTCTGTCCTGATACTGTATACCTATGTAATATTTTCAAAGACTATATAAGAGAGCTTTTGGCAATTCGTTAATACCGATAGCTAGAAATCGCTCCAATTTGGTTGCCGCAGCAGATGCAGATAAAGCTTTAAATATTTAACATTGAATGCATGGTACTACATATTCACCCTAACGATGTTATACAACAGCAATTATTAAAGTCGATTACTATGAATAAAGCGGTCCTTATACCATAAAAGGAAAATGTATGTATTACCGAATCTCAATAATTCAACTTAAGGCTTGTGGTCCATTAAGACTTCCTCAAACACTGACTCAACTAGATTTGGTATTGTAAGATTTGAAACGGATCGATACAATAACGTTAGAAAATACATTCGAGATTCATGACTTCACTTAAATTATAAGCAAATCCCCACAGAAGATATGCATCTGAACTTTAACCAAGTAAATTACATCGAGCGTTCGTATGTTGGTAGAGAATCAACACCTACCTTGAATTACAACGATTTTAAAAATATTCCATGTTTGTATTTGATTGCTCCAGATACAGCGATTTCATAAATCCAGCTCCGGTGGATATCAAATTGGAAATGAAAAGTACTAACAACTTTCTAGATCACACGAAATGTTATTGTGTAATTCCCGTGAGAGCGACGTCCAGTACGCCCCAGTCTTCAACATCGTGCGTTATATAATGTAAATCTTAATTGCCATACATAGTTTTTAGATGAGGTTTATCGTTGTAGATACACGAGGATTCAGTGTAACAGAGTAGGCAACCAAAGAATTAGTAATTTATAATAGTTATCAATCTGCACACTATATGTTTAAGACACCATATATAAAGTTGCTACAAAGAACACTGAATTGTTTGGGTTATGATTGTGGTAACGTTGCTGTAGAAGAATTACCCAACATAATGGAAAAAACATATTATTGAAGAGCGGGTAGATTAAGTTTACGCGAAAGGTGTTATCATGAAAATGTATATTAAAGAGATGTTATTGAAATGTGATTACAGCGGGGATGTTATCAATTTAAAAACGATGACGATTGCCGAAACTTGTAGCAGACCATCCAATGTGTATGTATCACGCTGTTAAATTTGATAAAAGAAAATGTATTTGTGGTATTAGAAATTGTATACTATTATTGACTTAAATTGTAAAACTGTTACATAAATAAAAGAACCATTGTAAAAGTAAATGTATTTATTAGTTTTGTTTTAAAATACATTTCCAGCCCAGTAATCTCCATTCACAAAAGTCATCAATCCACTCAAGCCTTCTGCAAACTTCAATTCTGCAACTCTAAATTTACTCGATGTATTCCTGATAGATATTTTCATAATTAGTTGAAACTGTAACATTTTTCTATTGAATGATTACATTTGTTTTCGTTTTTTATCTACTCACATTTGGTGGTCGATGTTATCTAAAATCAGGACCGTTGTTTTTATTCACATGACAAATCATGTTGATACAAACACAATCAACTTTCATGTTTCAACCAACTATCTTTTACGTTTAGACCTTGACCGAGCTTACCGATGTTACATTGGATGTTAAGTAGATTCTGTTGTTCCAGGAGGCTCTTCCTCTTCCTCTTCCACCAGCCGCTTTCACTGATTGTATTTTTCTGCTCGGTTGCTGTGTCATCTTCCAAAATCTATTATGATCATTTTAAGACTCGATCAATATATATCTCCATTGGTTCATAAATTTCTGTAGTGATATTTTGCTACTTTTGGTAAATATTTAAAGAATGGCTTCGTTAAAGAGAACCCTGAAGCATACTGAGTGTAAGATAAAGCAAAGAACTGGGTGGAGCAGTAGCCGGTCAAGTATACAGCACACAATTCAACTATATTTTTACTGTAAAAGTCTTCACCTTTTGGCGTTCATCTAGATAAGCGTGCTCTTTTATTTCCAACAGCAACTGTGTTAAGTCAGACTCGCTCACTTCGTTAGTTCTTGTTTGATGAGTTTTTTGCGTCTCGTTTGTCGGTGGGGTTTTAGATTCGTAGAGCTTGTATACGCATTCAATTTTTTTCAAGTATCATTTCTTTGATACTGGACGGAAATTGGGGCAGATTCCTTGGGGTGGGGTTCGTCCTTGATGCATGTCCACAGAACATTAGATTTTGGACTGTAGATTAACCACTTTAGGTCTGGGATGCCGCGAATAACCGGAATATTGTGGCTTCATAGGTAGCTGGTAATAACGCGCATAACATTGAAATTAAATGAATTATTGAAGAAATGAAGGAGGTAAGTGTTATATAAAGAAGCAGATTTGTTTTGTTAATCACAAATTTAAAACATCTAAACAGAGTTGTTCAAAGACAAATGTTTCCGAAAAGTCCATGGTGATGTTGATTTGCAAGAACATAGGTTAAGTAAGAACCTATTGAACCTTCAGATTGTGTGAATAAAAAAATCTAGATTATTGAAAAATTGCATTGTCTGCAAATCATTTTCTTTTAACTAGTGTTACGTAAACATCAATTACTCTCGAAAAGTATATTAAGGAGTAGATACACATCAAATAGCGTATACTCTTAACGCAAATACAAAAAAAAAGACTTTTGCTGACTTGGATTTTGTTGATACCACAATATCTAAAGTCCAAAAAGACTATACAGATCTGCCATTCTTTAAACTCGAGTCTAATATGAAACATACGTTTGCTAATAAAGATGATATAAATCAAAAGATGTAATCAGTATTTCCTCCGAAGATTCTCAGGAAAACTTGATACTTCTTAGTGCAGCTGTTATTACCAACATTGTTGCAACTACTCAACACCAGTGAAGTTACTTAGTGAGATGAATGATGCTATAGGCCAATAGTACACATTATTACCATCCCGATTTCAGATTAGGTGTAGATAAATTTTAATTTACACGCACGATTTGGTTCCTTTAAAGTTACAAGTAGCTCCTGATCAAAAAAAAAGATACTAATCAAACTAGGACATCATGCAGTGGATGTCGGGTTAACAGATAGCATCATGGATGACTCTTTATTCAGGTTATCTGAGAAATTTACTCTTGTTTAATTTGTAACTACCTTTGTGTCACAAAATATATTTAATGGCAATTTTCAACATTATATTATACAACATGTACATGTACAGAACAAATCTGATTAATTATATAATGCCAATATTTGCCAGAACAGAAGACTGCACGATTGATGTTATTGGAGTTTCCACAGGAGGAAAGAAGTCATAAAGAACTATATGCCTGGAAGGCGATTGCGCAATATTATGACTTGGGGACAGGAGAAAAATATTAAGAAAAAGATATACAGCACACAACAAATGTTGCTGAAAACATTTGAAAGAAACATCTACTGCTTAAACCTGTTAGACCTGACAATGATGAAGCTTTTTATTACTTATACAAAAACCTAGACTTCATTAATGATGAACTTTAACTAGATAAAATGAGATATCCACAAATAGAAGGTTTGCTAAAATTAGTTTTTATGTAAAACTTAAGGCATATACATACAATAATCTTCAATACTATAGAGATATTCTAGAGTCAAGCAGTGCTCATAAAGTTAAATACGATCCCAATGGGCGAACTAAAGCTTCCTCGGAAAAGTATCGATCTCTAATAAAACGAATGACAAATCCTTGAGGAGAACGTCCTCAACTCTCCACCGTTTTGGCTTAAAGAAGCTGATGTTATCGCATAGTATGCCTGCTTAGTATAAAAATATCTATCCATCAAATATATTCAATACCTTAAATAAAAATATACCAAATGAAGTCAAAGTCATGGTACCCGGCACTCAAAATATTATCAAAAGTGAATGTGAACCTAGTAAATGACACAAACTAGGTGGTTTAGTTGTAGATAAGCTAGAAACGTAAAAGACTAAAATAATGAGGAACAAGATGTTATTATGAGGACAAGTGCACTTGGAGAACTCAAATGACTATAATATATTTAAAAAAACCTGACTTGCACTAAACGAGTTACCGTCATCAGAGGATATATTATTTTAAATATCTTACATCTACAACTCTGCTTATATTCTTGTGCAGGTGGTCGGTCACTAACGATTAAGGGTGGTCCAACAACTCAAATATTAACATATTTCGATCGGCGGAAATACCTAAATTATTGTATTATCTCACGAACGTACTCCTGCCGATCTTTCTTGTAACTAAGACTCTCCATTCGGACAAAAAATATTAATGCAAAGCCCATCTACAATATCTGGATTTAGGAATGATAAAGGAATTTCTAAAGTTCTTCCAAAGCAGAAGAGTGAAGACGTTGTGAAAAGTGAAATTAATTAATTCATTTGCTAACAGGCCTGTAAAATAACGCTGAACTTTACACAATATTATCCATCTTACTTGACAACAATTTTCCAAAACATTTAGTCTTTAAAGGCACATTTGAAGGATATTATTGCAGATGAGTGCTATTTAAAAGCATCGATTACACTACTTGTTGAATCTTCGACAACTCAGCAGGATGATATTCAGATACCTGTCCATGTTAGAATTTACATATCTGATGTAAAGAGCATGGTGCTGCGATATACATCAGAAATGATTTAAAATCAGATGAATTTAAAATGTTGTCTAAAGACAAATGCGAAACTTTGGATTTGGGTAGTATACAAACCATCATCTACCCTCTCCACGCAGTTAAAGACAAATTCCACCAATATATATATATATATATATATATATATATATATATATATATATATATATATATATATATATATATATATATATATATAACACAATGTTTATTTACTGTTGAGAATTAGTTAAGTAAATCTAGATATCTAAATATTTGTAAATATAAGAAGAGAGACTTGGTGTATAATTATGAAAGGTTAAACATTGTTATAAAATGGTTCTCTAGTTTCAGTTTAAATTCAGTGCTTCCCAGCACCCCACGAAACGACTCCTCCGTTACCACATTAATCTGCTCAAATAAGATCGAAACTAGTATATTTTTCCAGTAATAATAATAATAATCTTGATATATATTTTTATATTACATATTATATATTATATTATATTATATTTATACATATATATATATATATATATATATATATATATATATATATATATATATATATATATATATATATATATATATATATATATATATATATATATATATATAATATAAAAATATATATCAAGATTATTACTGGAAAAATATACTAGTTTCGATCTTATTTGAGCAGATTAATGTGGTAACGGAGGAGTCGTTTCGTGGGGTGCTGGGGAGCACTGAATTTAAACTGAAACTAGAGAACCATTTTATAACAATGTTTAACTTTTAATAATTATACACCAAGTCTCTCTTCTTATATTTACAAATATTTATATACCTAGATTTACTTAACTAATTCTCAACAGTAAATAAACATTGTGTTATTTAGGTTAGCTGTGTGCCTTTGTGGCTGCTGTGACAGTCTTGAATTAGACCTGCCTAATTCCATGGGCTCTGGATAGCTTTGGTTTATGTTTTGATCTGTATGAGGTCGTATGTTTTGATTTAATTGATTATTTAAGTTGGGTCTTCTGAATTGGTTCGAGAAATTTTGTCTAGCCGTAAATTATTGTTTTTTTCTGGGTTGGAAGTTTGTATGATTAAATTGGTTATTATTATTCTGTTGAAACGGTCTGAAATTTGGTTAAAATGGTCTCTGTATTTGGACGTTATAAAAAGGGGGTTACTTTGTTTTTAGAAGGATGTTCGGTTTTGCGCTTCTTGTCTATTATTACTAAAATTTTTATTTATCGTTTTATCTCTATAATTAAAGTTTTCTTCCGCAAATACGAATTTTAATGCTTGTTTTATGCTCTTTGGACGATTTAACACAAGGGGTTTAGTCACTTTATATATCTCGGTTAACTGAAAATTTTTGTTGTTCTGTTCACGAACGAATGTTAAGTTCATATCCTATTTGTGTTAAATACTATGTTGTTAAATATTTCACAGAGAAACATTCACGTGATACAACATATAGTGTTATTTATGATAAAACCACCAACACTTAGATGCTTGGCCACAAACCTATTAAATTTGTTGTTAAACATAGATGATAAAAATGGACATAAATTTCAAATTATGGTTGGTAATAATTGGTACTAATCATCTGTTGGAATTAATATTTTTGAGAAAACCTGTTACGGCTGCTATGGAAAATTCGCAAGCTTTACCTGATTATGCAGATATTATGAAAGCTACTGGTCTTCACAGAAAAGAGAACGATCCTCTAGAAGACATTATAAGAAACAGTTATCTCAAATATCAACAAGTAGTAAAACCAATTCTACAAAAATAAGCAGGCGCCAAGTCACGTCCTACTTCCATAACTTCAGGTTATGGTATGCTACACATGATCCATAATAAGAAACTGAAAGAGTATGTGCACTGGGATGATATAACCGTGTTGTTTGATAGACTGCGGCATTTAGTAGCTTCTCAAGCCACTGGTAATAACGCACACAACAACGAAATTCAACCGATTTTCGAAGAACTGAAGGAAGTATGTGTTATATAAACAAACAGAGTTGCGTGTTTTTAATCACATTCAACATGCCAATCGAAAAATTCTGAAGTTCTGCAAATAATTTAAAACATCTAAACAGAATTGTTGAAAGAGAGACATTTCCGAAAACTACAAGTAGCGATTTTTATTCACAAAACCATCAATTGTGTAACAATGGCGATCCTGTTCAACCTACAGATGCTCTATATAAAAAATTTGTTGATGAATGGATAGACGACTATCAAAAAACCAAAAACGACTCTCAGAAAACTAAGGATAACTATAAGATGAACAAAGATGCTGTGACACTTAAAATTGCCATACTACATGATGCTGTACATAAGCCGGAGTTGGAAAAACGAATATGAATATAGATTTTAAAATATGCTGATTTTAAACATGAAGCTTACAGCTTATTTTCACATAAAACTAGTGTGGACCAATCATTACTTAGACTTGGAAAGGACATGAAGGAGTTCATACATCAAACAACGTCTACCCGCAGTAATACGTTTGCTACCATGGTTGATACCTGGATATCTCAGCTCCAAAAAGACTATATAGAACTGACAGTTTCAAAACTTGAAGCTGACCTGAAAAATACGTTTACTACTAAAGATGATTTAAATTAAGCAGTGGTCACGATTGAAAATAAACTTAATACTTAAAACATGTTTGCAACTAAATAGTATATCGATGGTGCAATCTAAAGGATAAATATAAGTTTAGCTTAGGAAGCAGTGACTGCAGTTAGAGTTATGGTGGATAATCACATAGCACAAATGGAATTTAGTTGAAGTTAAATAAAATAAGTTGAGTGTAGGAATGTCTATCGAAAAGTTCAGACTTTCTGCAAAAGCTCCATGCTTCTTAAACAAAATTGTACAATGAGAGTCATTTCCGGAAACTGTAATTGGCGATTTTGATGTGCAAAACCACAAATTGTCTAACGTTGGTGATGCTACCAAACCTAAGATACTTAATCAGCTGGACACAAAATCTCAGCTGTACAAGCTAAGTGGAAACTTTAGATTCAACACCTTAAAACGTATTTGCGTTTAATAGGTTCGCCATTGTTACACAATTGATGGTTTTGTGAATAAAAATCCCCACTTGTAGTTTTCGGAAATATCTCTTTTTGAACAATTCTGTTTAGATGTTTTAATTTATTAGCAGAACCTCAGAATTTTTCGATCGGCATGTTGAAAGTGATTAAAAACACGCAACTCTGTCTGTTTATATAACACCTACTTCCTTCAGTTCTTCGACAATCGGTTGAATTTCGTTGTTGTGTGCGTTATTACCAGCGGCTTGAGAAGCCACTAAAAGCCGCAGCCTATCAAACACACGTTTTTATTATCCCAGTGCAACTACTATTTCAGTTTCTTATTATGCATCATGTGTAGTATACCATAACCTAGAATTGGTTTTACTACTTGTTGATTTGGGAAAACTGTTTTTATGAGAAATAATGTGGGTCGTAAGAGGCATGAAAACTTTACTATATGGTTTTATATCAACCGCATATCCTGGATCTACCATAGGAAAAAACACATATACTGTATGGGTAGGTTTGCCGTCGTGGTAAGAACCATCCACATATTTACACTCTCACAATTTCCACCGGTAATTCGGAAACATGGGATTTATCAGCCGTAAGACGTTGTTTAGAAAATCCCAATATTGGTGCTATTGAAGCATCGGTCGAAAAGTCTATATTATACTGACATGATATCTCACATTTTAAAGTGTTGTTGTTGGCTTTTAGCGAAAACAGCTTTACCACGTCGATGTTCTTCTCTACTGCAGGGTACTGATGCTTATCTTTAATGTAAGACGCAATGTTCATTCTGTATGTATTTCTCGATATCACTGATTTCATACGAACCATCAGGAATAATTATTTCTGTCGACTCTTTTCACCACTCACATCAGAAAAGCCGTGAAACTTATTACACCCACGCCCTATGTCTGGTATAGTGTTATATCTGTGAAAGTTTGCAAGCGCGAGCGATTAATCAAAGTGTGGTTTTAACACTAACGGTGGAAATATTCCCATCGACGTAGAGCTATTGAAAGCAAGCGTACTCGCAAACACACAGATACTACTTTTAAGTCTTTTCTTTAAAAATTTAAACATAAGTGACCACATTATAAGTATTATAGTTTTGGTATACATCATGATTATACAAAATCAAACCTCTAGATCGTGCTTGTCGAGAGACAAGCACGATCTAGGTTATTGATGCCTTGATTACGTCTCGTCAAACGTTCTTTAAGTAAGTGTCTGGACCAAAAAAACTGATAACCAGGTACGTGCAGCTCAACGGGTAATTTTTGGTGACTGTGTCAACAAGACCTTCACCTTGACACACCAACATTTATACTGTTAATGACGTATGATATGTATGGGTATTTATATAGGATGTAGCTGTCGTACATTTTTGTTTAGTTAACGATGCGTATTGTAAAACACGGAAAAGCCAACATTCACAAACATAGTGATGTTGTTACCACATCATCAACATCCAAACAGCAAAGACATGGACTTATTTACCAACCTCAGTTAGATGTTTGATATGTGGTCCAAGTGGTTATTGTTAACAAATATTATGTTAAGTTTGTTGTTTGGCCCAAACAGCTTAAAATTTGAAAACGTATACGTATACTCACAGCATTTATATATCAGCGTAAATATAGCATGTTGAAGGATGTGTTGTGTGCTACAAAAGGTGTTCGGTGAAAGCGAAGAGATATTAGATGATGTAGCCTATGATAAGGCTATCGGCCAGTAGTACACATTATTGCCATCCCTATTTCAGATTAGATCTAGGTAAATTTTAATTTAAAAGCACGATTTGGTTCCTTTAAAGTTACAAGTAGCTCCTGATCAAAAAAATAAACTAATCAAACTTGGACATCATGCAGTGTATGTCGAGTTAACAGATAGCATCATGGATGACTCTTTATTCCGGTTATCTGAAAAATTTACACATTTTTAATTTGTAAATACCTTTTTGTCACAAAATATATTGGATGGCAATTTTCAACATGATATTATACAACATGTGCAAGTTCAAAACAAATCTCATTACATAATGTCAAAGGAGGATGAAGACAGGAAGTTTTTAAAACAACTAGAGTTAGGGACGTGGTGAACCAATGCCAGCAAGTGGTTTCCGCCACCTCTCTAGTTTTCAAGGGAGTGTTTGGTGAGTAGTCTCAACCTGGAGGGAAGGGGGTCTGGTGTTTATCAACGTTAAAAAGGGTAGGGCGGATACTGGATCCACAAGTGACGAGAGAAAAAAACAAGCGTGAAGTTTACGGCTGGTTACCTCTAATAGACACTCCGCCGGGACAACCGGAGTAACGTCTGTGCGAAATTTATTAAAAGTTAAATGATTGGGTGATTTGTGTCGCATGACAAACAAATAACAAAATTTAAATGGATGTCAGAACTGTCAAAAAAATTTCGTAAAAATACTATACGCCATTTTGAAACATCATTAAAAAACTAGTATGCAACGTTTCATAAATCTACTAGTATTTGAAAATTGTTTCAGGCTGCGTTCACCCAATTAAACAGTTTACGTTTGTGTTAGCTAACAGTTTAACAAATTATGTGTTCAAGTGAACGGTGTGTTTGTTTACCTGTCACTAATGTCAAGAGTCAAATAAACTTTAACTTCAAAAATGTTTATATCGATTAAGTTTAACTCTAAATCCTAAGTATGCATAATACTATGATCCTGAGTTTTAGTCATTTTTACTTCAGTTTCACTTTTAAAGATGATTCTCTCATAAGTTGGGTATTCGTCAACAATTGCTGCGGAATTTTCGTTATTACTGATATATTCCAGAAACGTCACTGACTCAAAAATTATTGTAACGTATGTTGTTATTTATTAAGGCACCAGCTGTTCGATGAACAGTAGAGTTGCAAGCAGCAGTGACGTCAGGTAGTGTATTAAGCCACTTGTAGGAACAAACCAAGTTGAAATTTTTATATATCTTCTCTTTCAAGATACGTATAGCACCATTAGTGGAATATATGTAACAATTAATCACTATCAGTGCTATAGTGATTAGTGTTGTATTTTTTCATTAGTGTGTTAAATTTAGAGTTCTAACCCAAGATCATAATGAATGTTGGAGGGTGCTGTACTATTAGCTTAAATATCAGCCATAGCTTTAGTCACCTATTCATCATTTTTAGAGTTAAGAGGGCGAGTCCACACATACTTTGAAAAACAATTGATAACCACTAAACTGTACTTGTAACCAGAGGTTTCTTTGTAGTTGTCTGTAATTCAGCTAAATCAATCAACCACAAATCCTTTAAACCATTGATTATTGTACGGCTACATTTAAAACTTATTCTTGCAGGTGTATATAATTCATCAAAAATTTGCTTTTTAGTATCAGATGGTTCAAATGTTATACATTTCATGGTGTTGAATGTAAAGTTTCCACTTAGCTTGTAGAGCTGAGATCTTAGTGTCCAGCTGATTCAGTATCTTACTTAGATATTTATTCTTTAGTATATTAATATCATGCAGCACTTGAGAAGTTATATCCTTAGTTAAAATTTTCAATTTGTCTTCAAACTCACTTTTAAGAGCAACTAGCTCTGTTAGCCCAATACGATAACACGGGAAAAACTGAGTTAAATACGGAAAACATATAATAAGCAAAACAAAACCTAAAGTAGAAACATATAATTTCAATAATAAACAAAATTTTGCAATTAATAAACAGAGCAGTATAGAAACAAACCCCATAAACATCAAAAATTTCAATATAACTAATAATTGTGAAGCAAAAATACCCAATTTGGGTGAATTAAAAACAGCATCAGAGATTAGAGATCTCTGATGCTGTTTTTAATTCACCCAAATTGGGTATTTTTGCTTCACGATTATTAGTTTAATCGAATTACATTACCTAAATAAATTAAAAACTCGAAAATCAGATCATCAAACGTGGCTGATGTTGCAATCACTATCAAGATTCAATGATACAGAGAAGAGGATATACCACACACTAAGGCAGTTCAAGTCCAAAGTGAACCAAGATCTGGAAGCCATTAACAACATGAAGCCTTGGTACAAAGCAGTAGATAAGAATTCATTAAATATTCACATATTGATCGATTTCTAGATGAACTTACTCATCATTATATAAGCTTGCTAAACAT
This sequence comes from Tillus elongatus, assembly GCA_964006375.1. Taxonomy (NCBI): domain Eukaryota; kingdom Metazoa; phylum Arthropoda; class Insecta; order Coleoptera; family Cleridae; genus Tillus; species Tillus elongatus. The sequence continues at coordinate 43,320,144 of OZ023270.1, read as the reverse complement.
ACATGTGAACCAAGCCAATATTTACGACCTTCTTTCACCGACACACATTGATCAAATCATGAGGACAGCAACGAGAAAACTACCACAGCATCTGGAGATTATTTCATACCCGATATTTCGGCCAGAAATTGGTCACAGTGAGAAATATATTCATCTGTACAGCTACTTCACAATGACAGAGGTAACGCAATTTATGCTAATAAAAGTCACACCGATTCCGTATAATGTCGAAAATGACACCTATTGGTCTATGGAAGTACCCAACCAAATCCTAGGAGTGGATTATAACACGCAACGATGAAGATGAACTCACAAGCAGCATTTCAATCCTCAAGAATCTATATGTGTGTTCCCCAGCCATGGCAATAAGCAGTGAAATAGATATTATAGTGTTAATCAATACAATTAAGAAACATTAAAGTAAAACAATGTCAAGCCCCTCACGTAATTATTGACATTGAATTGATATAATCACTTGGCGTATTTACAAACAAATACACCAGTGTGTTGCTTTTTACAGATTGAAATGTTATATGTTGCAAATACCGTTGTGAACTGCTGACAATGTTTATTTGTTGTTGAGAAGTAAGTATATATAGATATATAAATGTTTGTGGGGTATAATTAGTAAAGGTTAAACATTGTTATAATATGGTTCTCTAGTTTCAGTTTAAATTCAGTGCTCACCAGCACCCCACGAAACGACTCCCCCTCCCACATTAATGTGCTCAAATACTAGCGAAACTAGTATATGTTTCCAGTAAGCATCATGCTACATACAACACAATGCTGAAGGATGTCCGTTTTTGCTACTGCATACCTCCTTGCTACTTGTGTAATATTTTCAAATACTATAGAAGCGTGTTTTTTCAGTTAATAACTAAAGCCCAGAGCGAAAAAAAATGCTTTATTTATTTATTAAAGTTACATTAATTACATGGCGCTGCAGGTGAAACTTATCCACCTCAGCGAAGTTATACAGAAACAATTATTACAGTCGATTGCCCTAAATAAAAAGATCCTGGTTCCATATAGTAAATGGGAAACGTATGAAATACCAAATCTGAATAATTCAACGAAAGACTTGTGGTCTATAGAAAATGGGAAACTACTACTAGATTTACTATCGTTGGACTAAGTTGAATATACTTATTCATGCGAGTGAATAAAAGTTGTGCCCGTGTCGTTTGAAAATAAAATAAATGAGGATGAAGAGGAATAGGTAATACTAGAGAAATGTGTCATATTATGGGTAACGTGGCTGTACTAAATCATTTATACAAATATGTGTTGTTTTTCAATCATAAACCGCCGTGTAGAGAAAATAATATACATCTAATTATTTTTCACCCCATATTGTTGACGAAAACAAAACTTATTTAATGGTAGAGCAGGTCGAAATGCCTCATAAAATAGCTACTAGCAACTATACTTGTAAATGTATTTTAACAGGCAATATGCGCTTATTCCTGATATTAAAATTCCCTGGTTCTGATTATGTTGAAATACTGTAAATAGTAATTAATGTAAGTAACCTTGTAGGACATGAAATTATTTTGTGTGCAAATTTGTAAGTTGTTAGAATATTTCGTTAAATATGATGTAGATGCAATTGTTGTAAGGCTAACTTTATGGGCAGTCGGATTCCCCCGTCCATACCAGTGCTGAGCTATCTTTTAATTAAAGGTCAGCTCAGAACTCGCATGGATGGTGGAATCCGACTATCAAATTAAAACAAAGCAATTTTTGCACCGCGCAGATTATCCTAGAAAATTAGTCAGGAAAATCTACCCATTGCAAGTAGATTAAACATTGCTTTGTTGTAATTAGACAGTCGGATTCCTCCATCCATACCAGTTCTGAGCTGGCTTTAAATTAAATGTCAGCTCAAAACTGACATGGACGTCGGAATCCGACTATCGAATTAAAACAAAGCAATGTTTAATTAGATAGTCAGATTCCCACGTACATGCCTGTTCTGAGCTGACTTATAATTAAAAGCCAGCTCAGAACTGGTAAAGACAAGGGAATCCGACTGTCTAATTAAAACAAAGCAATGTTTAATTTATTTGTACCGGGCAGATTTTCCTGGAAAATAAGCCAGAACCCATTCCAAATAGATTAAACACTAATTAAACAGTCGGATTCCCCCGTCCATACCAGTTCTGAGCTTGCTTTAAATTAAATGTCAGCTCAGAACTGGCATGGACTTGAGAATCAGACTATCTAATTAAAACAAAGCAATGTTTAATCTATTTAGACCGGGCAGATTTTCCTGGCTAATTTTCCAGGAAAATCTGCCCGGTCCAAATACATTAAACATTGCTTTGTTTCGATTAGATAGTCGGATTCCCACGTCCATACCAGTTCTGAGCTGACATATAATTAAAAGCCAGCTCAGTACTGGTATGGACGGGGGAATCTGACTGTCTAATTAAAACAAAACAATGTTTAATCTATTTGTACCAGAAAGATTTTCCTGGAAAATTAGCCAGGAAAATCAGCCCATTCCAAATAGATTAAACATTAATTAGACAGTCGGATTCCACCGTCCGTAACAGTTCTGAGCTGGCTTTTAATTAAAAGTCAGCTCAAAAGTGGCATGGACGTGGAAATCCGACTATCCAATTAAAACAAAGCAATGTTTAAATGTCCAAATAGATTAAACATTGCTTTGTTTTAATTAGATAGTCAGATTCCCACGTCAATGCCAGTTCTGAGCTGACTTATAATTAAAAGCCAGCTCAGAACTGGTATGGACGTAGGAATTCGTTTGTCTAATTAAAACAAAGCAATGTCTAATCTATTTGTATCAGGCAGATTTTCCTGGAAAATTAGCCAGAAAAATCAGCCCATTCCAAATAGATTAATCATTAGTTAGACAGTCGGATTCCCCCGTCCATAACAGTTCTGTGCTGGCTGTTAATTAAAAGTCTGCTCAGAAGTGACATGGACGTGGAAATCCGGTTATCTAATTAAAACAAAGCAATGTTTAATCTGTTTGGACGGTCAGATTTTCCTGGAAAATTAGCCAGGAAAATCTGTCCATTCAAATAAGATGAAACATTGCTTTGTTTTAATTAGACAGTCGGATTCCCCCATCCATACCAGTTCTGAGCTGGCTTTAAATTAAATGTCAGCTCAAAACTGACATAGATGTCGGAATCCGACTATCGAATTAAAACAAAGCAATGTTTAATTAGATAGTCAGATTCCCACGTCCATGCCTGTTCTGAGCTGACTTATAATTAAAAGCCAGCTCAGAACTGGTATAGACAAGGGAATCCGACTGTCTAATTAAAACAAAGCAATGTTTAATTTATTTGTACCGGGCAGATTTTCCTGGAAAATAAGCCAGAACCCATTCCAAATAGATTAAACACTAATTAAACAGTCGGATTTCCCCGTCCATACCAGTTCTGAGCTGGCTTTAAATTAAATGTCAGCTCAGAACTGGCATGGACTTGAGAATCAGACTATCTAATTAAAACAAAGCAATGTTTAATCTATTTAGACCGGACAGATTTTCCTGGCTAATTTTCCAGGAAAATCTGCCCGGTCCAAATACATTAAACATTGCTTTGTTTCGATTAGATAGTCGGATTCCCACGTCCATACCAGTTCTGAGCTGACATATAATTAAAAGCCAGCTCAGTACTGGTATGGACGGGGGAATCTGACTATCTAATTAAAACAAAGCAATGTTTAATCTATTTGTACCGGGAAGATTTTCCTGGAAAATTAGCCAGGAAAATCAGCCCATTCCAAATAGATTAAACATTAATTAGACAGTCGGATTCAACCGTCCGTAACAGTTCTGAGCTGGCTTTTAATTAAAAGTCAGCTCAAAAGTGGCATGGACGTGGGAATCCGACTATACAATTAAAACAAAGCAATGTTTAAATGTCCAAATAGATTAAACATTGCTTTGTTTTAATTAGATAGTCAGTTTCCCACGTCAATGCCAGTTCTGAGCTGACTTATAATTAAAAGCCAGCTCAGAACTGGTATGGACGTAGGAATTCGTTTGTCTAATTAAAACAAAGCAATGTTTAATCTATTTGTACCAGGCAGATTTTCCTGGAAAATTAGCCAGAAAAATCAGCCCATTCCAAATAGATTAATCATTAATTAGACAGTCGGATTCCCCCGTCCATAACAATTCTGAGCTGGCTGTTAATTAAAAGTCTGCTCAGAAGTGGCATGGACGTGGAAATCCGGTTATCTAATTAAAACAAAGCAATGTTTAATCTGTTTGGACGGTCAGATTTTCCTGGAAAATTAGCCAGGAAAATCTGTCCATTCAAATAAGATAAAACATTGCTTTGTTTTAATTAGATAGTCGTATTCCCACGTCCATGCCAGTTATGAGCTGCCTTTTAATTTAAAGCCAGCTCAGAACTGGTATGGCCGGGGAATTCGACTGTCTAAATAAAACAACGCAATGTTTAACACTTTCGCTGCGGGAATTAATTTGCATAATTCCACCGTGTACGGAGGTAGTAACTTTCTTAAAGGTAAGTAAATTTTTGTCCAGTGATTTAAATTAGAACAAATTAAACTGAGTTTGTCAAGTATTGTTTTGATTTTTCTAACACGCGCATTTGCGCTGCCCGCATATCTATAAGAATTAATGCAATAATGCGGAAAGCGCGCATGTGCGTACTCTTTTTTGAAGATAATGATTACTTTACTCATATAAAACATGCTTTTAATTGCATATAATATATATAAAAAAAGAAATATTCTAAAAACTAACAAAAAAATGTCTTTTCTTTATTTATAAAATCTTATTACAGTATGTCTTATAAAATCTCCTTATGGTAATTTAGAAAACATGGGCCTAAACACAGTCCTGGATTTCCAGGGCACGCTACACAATGGTACGTTGTGTCTTTTCTGCCATTTTTTGGGCGCATCCGCGACATTGTTTTCGGAGAGTTTTGCCCTTTTCGTTTGTCCCCTAGATTTTGCAAAATCCGACATATCACTTTACGAAAAAATATTTAAAATAAAAACAGTTCAAATTGACTTTAAAATTACATTCCATATAGTAGACAAATCAGACTATATTTATTATCAATTCTATGCTTTATCAGTCCCTAAATATCCGTATACCTTTAAAATGATTGTCCCTAGAAACAAGTATTCAATCCTTAGCGCAAACACTACGCTTACAGAAACGAAAAGTGTAGGAATCTAAAAGACCAAACATACTTTTGTGAAAATGACAACCCGACAGCACTAAACGACAACAACCCATGCGAAGCTAAATTGATCAACTTCCAGAAACCAATAAACAATTGCAAACAAGAACTGGTCAAAATAACAAAAACAACAGTCTCTAAATATGACAATACACAATAGATAATAGTGGCACCAGAAGAAACGAAGATCAAACTTAGCTGCGAAGAAAACGAAGAAACCAAAATAAGCAGCGGAACAAAACTGGCGACTCGGAAACCCCAAATGTCAACTTATCATCAATAACCAAAGATTCAGCTCAGTACAAATGGCATCGGAAACAACAATCATTCAATCTTCCAACCATAGAATTGGTAACAAATAAAGCACCCATCTTCACAGACAAATTACCAGAATTAAAATTAGAAAATGTGCCACTGCACGACTTGTACAATATCCAAATCCCAGTTACAGTCAATCAATGGCAGAGTTCCAGGAACCATCAATTTGCCCATATACCACCCTAGTGTATGGACAATTATATTATACATCGTGATAGTAATAACAATAATCACAATAACTTCAAGATACATCTTGCAGAAGTAAAAAAAAACTGCTGACTACAAACCAACCACTTGATTCCCGATGACTATTCGGAACGAACCATAGGCTTCGTGCTCTAAAGGATGGAGGAGATAACGATGGCGACCTCATACAATGTACATAAGTACAAATCCCGATTCAACACCCAAGGTCGCTGACGAATGGATTAATTAATAGCAGCGCAATTAGAATAGACTATTCATGGATGGGTAAACAACTAGACCCAACTCAGCAAACGGCTACCTGTCAAGATCACCTTCAACTCAGGAACCAGCCACCTTCAAAACAGCAACCTAGTGTGGAAACCGCCTCTCGGCCCACGCTACACCAGAGACTATATATGGAAGTTACCAGACTACGGACGGACATTTCTACATTGTTATTGCTAGAGTATCTTTTAGGTTGTCAGAATTTATCTTTATAATTTTATTCATAAGTATTGTGTGTAACTATAATCAATAAATTCTTTTGAAAATTCAAGAAAGTTAATTCGCGGAAGGTGTTGTCATGAAAAGGTATATTAAAAGGGTGTTATTGAAATGTGATTACAGCGCGGATGTTATCAATTTGAAAAACTTGTAGGAGACCATCCAATATGTATGTATCACGCTGTTAAATTTGATAAAAGAAAATGTATTTGTGGTACTAGAAATTGTATGCTATTACTTACTTAAATTGTATACTTGTTACATAAATAAAAGAACCACTGTAAAAGTAAAATGTATTTATTAGTTTTGTTTTAAAATACATTTATTAATATTCATCTCCAGTCACAAAAGACGTTCCAACATCAATCCACTCAAGCCTTCTGCAAACTCTAATTCTGCACTCTAAATTTCCTCGATGAATTCTTGATAGACATTAGTTGAAACTGCAAGAGTTTTTTATTGAATGATTTCATTTGTTTTCTTTTTTTATTTTGAAGCTTATACAACCCAAACAATTCAAAGTTTATTTCAATTGCATTATGTTTAGCTGAAGCAGCTTCAATAAGCTGAAACAATACATGTTTCATAGTTTCAATGGATTTCTTCTATGTTACTGTTATTCGTATTAATACGATAAGTAGCCATTCTATTTTGAAAGCTTCATTTATCATAAGCACTTTTTCAACTACCCACGATTCACATACTTTTAATTTTTGGGCTTCACTGCGCAGATGTCCAGAGCATACACTGCTTTTCACTTCTAACAAGCACGATTCACAATACTTGATACGATTTTCTTTGTGACAATGAAGGTTGCTTGCTACTAAAATAAAAAACAACATTTTCCGTTATATACATTTATTAACAGATATATTTAAGATAATTACTTTACAATGAACTATTACACTTAACACAAATGTATATTAACATATTTGTTATTATTATGCGGTTACACATATGAGAGAACCAGTTATATAAATATCAAAATGTACTTTGATGTGCACAGATGGAAATCAGTTAGTATGCGCCTTCACCAGTCAGGTGTCTCTCAAACAGAAAGATAAGTTAATAACAAACCATATCAGCATTGATTTTGGTCACGTTGTAAGTAGAAGATTCAAATAGGTGATCGTTGTGTAGAGGTGTTGTTGTTAAGCCTCGTTTCATGCAGTCGCCGCTATCGAAATGGCTTCTCACTTCTCTCACATTTGGTGGTCGATGTTCTCTAAAATCAGGACCGTTGTTTTCATTCACATGACACATCATGTTGATACAATCACAGTCAACTTTCGTGTTTAAACCAACCATCTTTTAGGTTTAGACTTTGACCGAGCATACCGATGTTACATTGGCTGTTAAGTAGATTTTGTTGTTCCACTTCCTCCTGTTTCCACCAACCGCTCTCACTGATTTTATTTCTCTGCTCGGTTGCTGTGGCAACTTTCAAAAGCTATTATGATCATTTTAAGACTCCATAAATATATATCTCCATTTGTTCATCAATTTCTGTAGTGATATTTTGCTACTTCTGGTAAATATTTAAAGAATGGCTTAGTTAAAGAGAACTCTGAAGCGTACTGAGTGTAAGATAAAGCAAAGAACTGGGTGGAGCAGTAGCCGACCAAGTATACAGCACACAATTCAACTACATTTTTACTGTAGAGTCTTCACCTTCAGATTGACGTTCATCTATATAAGCGTTCTCTTTTATTTCCAACAGCAACTGTCTTAAGTCAGACTCGCTCACTTCGTTAGTTCTTGTTTGATGAGTTTGTTTGCGTCTCGTTTGTCGGTGGAGTTTCTGATGCGTAGAGCTAGTATACGCATTCAATTTTTTTCAAGTACCATTTCTTTGATACTGGACGAAAATGGGTGGCAGATTCCTTGGGTCGGGATTCGTCCTTGATGCATGTCCAAGCAAACATTGGATTTTGGACTGTAGATTAACCACTCTAGGTCTGGGATGCCGCGGATAACCGGAATATTGGTAATAGCGCCCATAACAATGAAATCAAATGAATTATTGAAGAAATGAAGGAGGTAAAATAAAAAAGCAGATTAAGGTTTTTAATCACTTTTATCATCCCCATCGACAAATTCGGACGTTCTACAAATTTAAAACATCTAAACAGTGATGTTCAAAGACAAATGGTTCCGAAAAGTCCATGGTGATGTTGATTTACAAGAACATGGGTTAAGTAAGAACCTATTGAACATTCAGATTGTGTGAATGAAAACCAATTTCGATTATTGAAAAAATTGCATTCAGTCTGCAAATCATTTTCTTTTAACTAGTGTTACGTAAACATCAATTACTTTTGAAAAGTATATCAAATAGCGTATACTCGCAACGCAAATACAAAAAAACTTCAACAAAACAAAATTTAAATGGATGTCAGAACTGTCAAAAAAAATTCGTAAAAATACTATACGCCATTTTGAAACATCATTAGAAAACTAGTATGCAACGTTTCATAAATCTACTAGTATTTGAAAATTGTTTCAGGCTGCGTTCACCCAATTAAACAGTTTACGTTTGTGTTAGCTAACAGTTTAACAAGTTATGTGTTCAAGTGAACGGTGTGTTTGTTTACCTGTCACTAATGTCAAGAGTCAAATAAACTTTATCTTCATCAAAAATGTTTATATCGATTAAGTTTGACTCTAAATCCTAAGTATGCATAATACTATGATCCTGAGTTTTAGTCATTTTTACTTCAGTTTCACTTTTAAAGATGATTCTCTCATATGTTTGGTATTCGTCAACAATTTCTGCGGAATTTTCGTCATTACTGATATATTTCAAGAACGTCACTGACTCAAAAATTAATGTAACGTATGTTGTTATTTATTAAGGCACCAGCTGTTCGATGAACATTAGAGTTGTAAGCAGCAGTGAGGTCAGGTAGTGTATTAAGCCACTTGTAGGAACAAACCAAGTTGAAATTTTTATATATCTTCTCTTTCAAGATACGTATACCACCATAAATGGAATATATGCGATAATTAATCACTATCAGTGCTATAGTGATTAATGTTGTATGTTTTCATTAATGCGTTAAATTTAGAGTTCTAAGCTAAGATCAGAATGAATGTTAGAGGGTGCTGTACTATTAGCTTAAATAACAGCCATAGCGTCAGTCACCTATTCATCATTTTTAGATTTAAGAGGGCGAGTCCACACATACTTTGAAAAACAATTGATAACCATTAAACTGTACTTGTAACCAGAGGTTTCTTTGTAGTAGTCTGTAATTCAGCTAAATCGATCAACCACAAATCTTTTAAACCATTGATTATTGTACGGCTACGTTTAAAACTTATTCTTGCAGGTGTATATAATTCATCAAAAATTTGCTTTTTAGTATCAGATGGTCAAATGTTATACGTTTCATGGTGTTGAATGTAAAGTTTCCACTTAGCTTGTAGAGCTGAGATCTTAGTGTCCAGCTGATTCAGTATCTTACTTAGATCTTTATTCTTCGGTATATCAATACCAGGCAGCACTTGAGTTATACCCTTAGTTAAATTTTTCAATTTGTCTTCACTCACTTTTAAGAGCAGCTAGCTCTGTTAGCCAAATACGATAACACGGGAAAAACTGGGTTAAATACGGAAAAACATATAATAAGCAAAACAAAACCTAAAGTAGAAACATCTAATTTTAATAATAAACAAAATTTCGCAATTAATAAACAGAGCAGTATAGAAACAAACCCCATAAAAATCAAAAATTCCAATACAACTAATAATTGTGAAGCAAAAATACCAAATTTGGGAGAATTAAAAACAGCATCAGAGATTAGAGACCAAATCATGTTTTCTCATGAAACTAAAAGCGACATCGAACATTAGATGAGACCTATGCAGAGATGAAAGACAAATTCTCTTTTCCAGAGATGAGAAAGGAAATTAAAGATTATATTAGGACTTGTGAATATTGCAACAAAAAAGAAAACAATCTGTTTACATTAAACAAATTAAATAAACAATCGAATTACATTACCTAAATAAATTAAAAACTCGAAAATCGGATAATCAAACGTGGCTGATTCTGCAATCACTATCAAGATTCAATGATACAGAGAAGAGGATATACCACACACTAAGGCAGTTCAAGTCCAAACTGAACCAAGGTCTGGAAGCCATTAACAACATGAAGCCTTGGTACAAAGCAGTAGATAAGAATTCATTAAAGATTCACATCTTGATCGATTTCTAGATGAACTTACTCATCATTATATAAGCTTGCTAAACATACATGTGAACAAAGCCAATATTTACGACCTTCTTTCACCAACACACATTGATCAAATCATGAGGACAGCAACGAGAAAACTACCACAGCATCTGGAGATTATTTCACACCCGATACTTCGGTCAGAAATTGGTCACAGTGAGAAATATATTCATCTGTACAGCTACTTCACAATGACAGAGGTAACGCAATTTATGCTGATAAAAGTCACCCCGATTCCGTATAATGTCGAAAATGAAACCTATTGGTCTATGGAAGTACCCAACCAAATCCTAGGAGTGGATTATAACACACAACGATGATGATGAACTCACAAGCAGCATTCCAATCCTCAAGAATCTATATGTGTGTTCCCCAGCCATGGTAATAAGCATGGAAAGCAACCACAACAGCATAATAGATGAGATATACCAGAGGGAAGACAAAACCACGTGTCCAATCCATCACCAGAAGTCAAGTCGACAATCTGGAAACAACTGCACACTGGAAACTCATTGATGATAATCAACCCACGAGAATCTAGAATTGCAATCATATGTAACGGCTAAAGGGAAGAAGTTGCGATGAAGCAGTATGGCATAATATCCATCTCCCAAGACTGTATCATCAAGACAAAAACTATGGTTCTAACTCCCAAGCAGTTAGTGTGGGAGGTGATGCTCATACCTAGGGTAGGAAATATATAATAATCTTATTTTGATTGTTATAATTAGTGAAGTAGATATTATAATGTTAATCAATACAGTTAAGAAACATTAAAGTAAAGCAATGTCAAGTAGGTAATAGGTCAAGCCCGTCACGTAGTTATTGACATTGAATTGATATCATCACTTGGCGTATTTACAAACTAATACACCAATGTGTTGATATTTACAGATTGAAATGTTATATGTTGCAAATTCCGTTGTGAACTGCTGACAATGTTTATTTATTGTTGAAAATTAAGTAAGTCTAGATATATAAATGTTTGTAAATATGAGAAGAGACACTTTGGGTATAATTAGTAAAGGTGAAACATTGTTATAATATGGTTCTCTAGTTTCAGTTTAAATTTAGTGCTCACCAGCACCCTACGAAACGACTCCTCCCCTCCCACATTAATGTGCTCACATAAGAGCGAAACTAGTATATGTTTCCAGTAAGCATCATGCTACATACAATACAATGCTGAAGGATGACCGTTTTTGCTACTGCATACCTCCTTGCTACTTGTGTAATATTTTCAAATACTATAGAAGCGTGTTTGTCCAGTTAATAACTAAAGTCCAGAGCGAAAAAAATTGCTTTATTTTGATTGAAGCAGTCAACGCAAATAAAGCATTAAAGTTACATTGAATACATGGCGCTGCAGGTAAAACTTCTCCACCTCACCGAAGTTATACAGAAACAGTTATTACAGTCGATTGCCCTAAATAAAAAGATCCTGGTACCATATAGAAAATGGGAAAACGAATGAATTACCAAATCTGAATAATTCAACAAAAGGCTTGTGGTCCATCAAAACATCCTCAAACACTGAACGACTTAGCTTTTTATCGTGATATTGCAAACGGATCTATCGAATAACGTTAGAAAAACATCAACAACTTTGATCATGTAGGCATTCGATATATAAGACTCCACTTAAATTCTCAACTAATCCCCTCAGAAGGTACATAGAAACATGACTGAATTTGAACGCTCATATGTTGGTAGAGAACAACAACCTTTGGATTACAAAACTTTCGAAAAATATCCCATGTTTTTATTTGATTGCTCCAAGTACAGGGAATCCAAAAATCAATCTACGGTAGATATCAAATTGGAAATGGAAAGCACCATCAACTTTCCAATCACACAAAATGTTATTTTTTAATTATACATGATTGCATCATCTAGTATGCCCCACTCTCCAACATCGTGCGCTATATAAAGAGCTATAAGGGTACTGAAATCACTCTCAAGATGAGGTTCGTAGTCGTCGATACTCAGGGTTTTTGACTGCCTGAATTTACACCTAAAGAATTTGTGATTTATAGTGGTTTCTAAACTGAGCATTGTGTGTTTAAATCACATACACCGTTATATACTACCTGCAGTCATAATCAAGCAATGGTATCGGAATTTTGTGATATGTCTGACACAAGTAGAAACTGTTATTATTTTTATGTCTACCAATACAAAAATAGGATTTTATTTTGTCATGCTTATTACAGGCTATCATCAAAAATTAAATTGCTTTTTGCATCTGCTGGATCTAATATCTCTTCGTTTTCACTTTTGTAGCATACAAGATCTCCTTTAACATGCTACATTTAGTGAATAGCTGCTTGGGGTGTTACAAACATAATGAAAGTTAAAAGAAACTTTGTATGGGTGTGAAATCAAAGACAATCACCAAAAGTAAACGTAACAGTAAAAAACTAAAGTGCGATGGTTATATACCATTTAAAAACATACTAAATTTATTGCGAGGCGCTATAAAAGTTGGTAAGGAAGTTCCATTTGCGAAAAACTTAGTGCATCTAGCGAGAAAAGTGATAAAAAGATTTAGTGGTCGTTAGAAAGTCAAGACACCTTGAGTTATTCCCATACCGAAAAGTGAAGGTTTCCTTCCACTACTACCTCTAATTTTTTGTGTTCTGTCAGCACTTGGTGCTCTGGGTGGCGGTGCTGAAGATATTGCTAAAGCTGAGAACGATGCTAAATCAGTCAAACAAAAATTGGAAGAATCAAAACCTCATAACCAAACGATGGAGGCTATTGCTGTTGATCAGCGAGGTAGTGGTTTGTATATGAAGAAACAACGAAGCGGTTATGGGTTGTATTTAGATTAACAAAAAAACGTATAGGTTGTTTACCAGCAAGTCCTCTAACAAATGTAGATCTTGTGAAATTTGCTGATAAAATGAAAATTGAATATTTTAGAGGTGTATACATGCGAGATACTCTACCATCAGCTGGTCCACGTAAAAATGAATTGTTCGTCATGAATTTGCAAACAAACAAAGAGCCTGGCAGTCATTGGGTTGCAGTTAGGAAAGGCGGTGATACAGCTGTGTACCTTGACTCATATGGAAATTGGAAGCCACCAATTGAACTGTTCTGTTATCTTAAAAACTCTACTATATTGAACAATCATGATGTATACCAAAAGTATAATACTTATAATTGTGGTCACTTATCACCAGTTCTGATCCGACTTTTAATCAAAAGTCAGCTCAGAACTGGCATGCATGTGGGAATCCGACTATCTAATTAAAAGATAGCAATGTTTAATCTATTTGGACCGGGCACATTTTCCTGGAAAATTAGTCAAGAAAATTAGCTAGGAAACTTGCCATCCAATTCCTTCAACTTGTGTTACTGATTTCCCATTCATTGTATAAGAAATATTCTGGCAGAAAAAAGACATTGCAATAGTTCAGACTGGCAGTATTAGCAAAAATGTTACCAGAACCGTCGGCGTCACAACAAATTAGAAAAAATACAATTAGTATGGAACATATGCCTACCAAAATCCAGGGGACAAACGAAAAGGGCAAAACTCTCCGAAAACAATGTCGCGCATGCGCCCAATAAATCAGAAAGGACACAACGTACCACTGTGTAGCGTGCCCTGGAAATCCGGGACTGTGTTTAGGCAAATTACCATAAGGAGATTTTATAAGACATACTGTAATAAGATTTTATAAATAAAGAAAGGACATTTTTTTTGTTAGTTTTTAGATTATTTCTTATATATATATATATATATATATATATATATATATATATATATATATATATATATATATATATACGTATTCGCTCCTTTTCGAGGACCATTTTAGCGATCTAATCATCTTTTCGGGGACTTTTGCGCTTTTCAAGGACCGTCCTGACAAATTATGCGTATATAAGCATCATTATGAGGACTGTCCCCGAATAATGCTCTATTCGACTATGCGGCTTTTAGGAGACTACAAAGTTGTGTATGTAATAATCCTTTCGGGGACGTCAAGTGTAAACAGTTTTTATGCAGGGCGTGTCTTGCTGCAATAGTGGCGCTAGTAGCGCATGCCAAGAAATTTGTTTATTAGCTACCGAATGTCTAGCGCTTGCAAAGTGCAGTATCGAAACTATTTCTAGATCATTTTTAGTAAATGCCCTAAACTTTACAAACGTATTTTTATGAAGATACTTTGCAACCTTCATATTAGTAGGTACTTAGTTTTTAAAATTGGTATTTAACTACGTTGGCAGAACTTATTTTTTTTTTTCATATAATTTAAAGATGAATAAGTTACTGGAAATTAGTAAACTATTCGGTAAAAAAGTTCTAGCAAAAAAATCATATAAATACAGATGTATAGAAAGATTTTTCTGGTTTCACAAGTGCTTATTTTGGTATACAACTATACTTTCCGCATTCCTATAAAATTTTATATACAAGCGTGTTTTGGAGTGTAGATGGCGTAAATCACAAACAAAAATGAGGGCAGAAGCAAACTTTTGGAGTTATTTGGATTTTTTTGTAAGAAAAGTCCTGACATTTTCGATATGTTTTGGTGCATATCTCGCTTCACATAACCGATATAAATATACTAACTAATTTAATGCTTAAGTACCTTATTTCACTGAACATATTCACTTTTCAAGGTTTTCAGGTTTCGTTAAAAAAATATATTACCAAATAACTTTTTGTAATTAAGTCAGATGTCAAAATGTATGACATGAAGTTGATTTTATTTGTCCAATGTCAACGTCAACTTAGGATTGATTATCGATGAAAAGAAGAGAAATCTACAGACACGTAAAAACTATAAGGCGTGCACTAACTATATGAAAATGAATTATAATAGAGGATCTTTTTTAGCTTGATATAAAACGAACGATCCCCGAAAATGTGTATGTATGTATGTATGTATAGTCGAAATTGCTTGGCTGCGGCTAATTTAGCCATTCACACATTTTCAAGAAAATGTGTAAAATATGACAAAAACATGTCGCAAATGTGAGTAAAATACTTATGTTTTACAAAAACAAATCAAAATAACTTCAAAAGTTTCCTTCTGTCCTCATTTTGATTGTGATTTTCGTCATTTACACCACAAAACACATTTGGATACAAAATTTCATAAGAATCCAATACTCGGAAAGTAAACTTTTACCCTTATTTTCTTCTCTGTAACCGGTTTCGTCTTTTACGCGAATACAAATCTTTATCACAAACTCGTGTTCGTTCATTACCTCCACATCGCCAATGCATGTGGAATTATGGCATCGGCGACAACAATTTAAAAAAAAATTAACGTCGTAAAAAGTCTTGAAACATATGCAGGCTGAATAGCTCAGTTCGCGAGGTGAGTAACCTCTAGAATCGGACTAGAGGGTCGCGGGTTCGAGTCTCGTATTCGGACAGTCGGTCTTTTTCATTCAAATGTGGAAAGGACGGCTGCTGAAAAGTTATGGGTGGTGTCCTTTGATTATATGTGTATGTAAGCTCCCCCCGCACAAGTCAAAGATTTCTGGGTGCAAAGTTTATCTACTCTTGTGTTATTATTATATAGAAAACATGATAAAATTTTTGGTGTCTGCCAGTCTGTCGGTCTGTATGCCTGTCTGTTTGTTATAGCCACAATAACTTTAGAACGAATTGAGATATTGTCTTCAAATTTAGTATACAGTTATCACCCGAGAAACTAACGGTTCGGACTGTTTTTGGGTAAAATTACTCCAGGGAGTAGGGGATGAATGCATGATGATTTGGTGAAAATTGACATTTTTTCGTTAAAACTCGAGTAATATAACGTTTCAGAAGTTTATTCAGAGGTTTTTTTTTTAATTAGAAAACTTTCAGTTTCATCAAACATCTGGTAGTCTGTGTTGATATTAAATTGGGGGTTGAATGTGTGGTGGTGGAATATCGGTGACAGAAATTTAAAATATTTTAAAAAAATGAAAACAGCGTATAAAGTCTCAAAACATATAGAAAACTTGATTCCGGAACGAAAATGTTTAGTCTGTTGGTCGGTCGGTTTGTCCGCCTGAACGTCTCTCTCAAATTTGGTATCCAGGACGCTTTGAATTGTTTTTGGGTAAGCTCGCTTCAGGGGGGGGGGGTATAAATAAGGGGTGATTTGCTGAAAATGAACATTTTTTTGTTAACACTCGAGTAATATAACGTTTGAGAAGTTTATGAGTACAGGGATACGAATATTTTCTTCGTGGTCAAATCATGGACCCAAAATTAATTTCGTGAGAATGCCTTTTTGAAGATAGTAGATTATCACAGCTATGTGGCAGTTATGATTCAATTTGTAGCACTATTTTAACCTGCTGTCAGAATTTTTCTGCTACCAAGATTTGTTAAATGGTTATACTGATTGTAGTTATAGTAATTTCATGAAAGCATCCCATTCTAGAAGCAAAATTGCAGTAACTGTCCCCGCTTGTTTAAAGTTTTCATTTTAGAGCGCACCATTTGACAAATAGATTTTAAACTTGTTCTTGCCAAAGACGCTACTTGACAGCTTAGATCAAGCTATATAGATACCAACATTTCCACGATGACATTGACAATTTGAAATTACTGAATTACTGTTTATTCATTCTATTTTCAACCGCAAACATTGCCTTTATTTTCTGAGAAACACACCACTTTGAAGTGTCACCTGAATTGAACCATTATTACCTCCACATCGTCAATACGTGTGGAAGTATGATATCGGCGACAAAAATTTCAATTTTTTTTGCCTAAACATCGTAAAATGTCTCAAAACATATAGAAAACACGATCTGGGAACGAAATGTTTTTGTCTGGCGGTCTGTATGTCTGTCTGTTTGATGTATCGTCTCTAAATTTTGTATACAGTTAGCACCTGACAAACAAACGGTTCGGATTGTTTTGGGGTAAAATCGCTCTAGGGGATAGGGGATGAATGGGGGTGATTTGGTGAAAATTGACATTTTTTCGTTAAAACTCGAGTAATAACAGTTTGGGGTTTGTTTATTAGAAAACTTTCAGTTTCATCAAACATCTAGTATTCTGTTTAGAGGGAATATCGGTGACAGGAATCTGGAATTTTTTTTACTAAATCGGCGAATAAAATCTCAAAACATAGAAAACTTGAGTTTGTACAATTTTTTGTCTGTGGTTCTGTCGGTCGGTCGGTCTATGGACCTGTACGTCTGTCTGCTGGTAGGCGCAATAAATTTCGAACGAATTGAGATATAAACTCCAAATTTGATATCCAGTTAGCACCCTACAAAGGAACTCTTCGAATTGTTTTTGGGTAAGATCGCTTTAGGGGCAGGGGATAAATGAGGGATGATTTGGTGAAAATTGGCATTTCCTCGTTAAAACTCGAGTAATATAACGTTTTAGAAGTTTATGAGTACAGGAATATGAATATTTTCTTTGTGATTAAGTCATGGACCTTAAATTAATTTCATGAGAATGTTTTTCTGGGGAGAGTATATCATCACAGCTATGTGGAAGTTACGTTTCAATTTACAGCACTATTTTTTGCAATCTTTAGGCAAATAAACGTATAGACTACGAATTTTTAACATCAATCAAATTATTATTTATTGTTGTTAAAACAATCACTTTGACATTACCCAAATTATAATATATGTCCAGGAATGTCCGTAGGTACTAACTTTAAATAATATTCATGTATTTTACAAATCGTGTATGTTTAATACATAATACATATTCGAATCTGGACACAGATACAGCATCGTCCAAGAAAAAGGATAAATTTTATGTAAACTCAGATTATACTCTTTGGTTGCAAATAAGCGTGAGACAAGGAAATAGATTTTAACATATCTTTTATTTTGCGATATACACTTTATCTGCTTTATTGTTACGTCACATTGACTGTACAATTATTGTTTTATCAAATGGAAAAATGACTTGAAACTTTATCCTTACTAAAAAATCTTCTATAATTGCTAGGTATATGTTGATAAATAAAACCTTCAATCAGAGTTTGCGTTCCGGACATGCAATCTCTTGTTTTTTCGAATTTACAGAAAATACATTTTTCGAAGGCAATTTTTTTTCTGAGAAAACTGATACGACTGGGGTGGCTAATGAACCATTTAAAGCTATTAACAAAAGAAAGACACGTAATAAGTTGCATCAGAAGTTATAGATTGGAAAGTTTTATTATCGATACCTCTATAAGATAATTTTCTCAATGAAAATTCGCTAAAGGGAAGCAATACCTACTATGAAATAGCGTTACCCAGTGCTAACAGGAATAGTTTAGTTCAACATTTAATCATTTTAATCAAACTGATAAATAGGAAAATATAACAGAATATAAATATGAGTTCCATCTTCCAATTAGAGAAAGGCAGAATAAAAATCAATAATCATATGACGGTAAAACAGGTAACACATCATAGTTTCACACGTGGTTGATATAAAAAGTGTATACCTATTATTATAGGACAGGTTTACTGCTATGCCGATCTTCCTGGAACGGCCAGTATAACAGCCTGTCGCTAATAAAAAAATTCGTTTCACGTTCAACATTAATAATTGTGGGTTACATCGACCTTGCCGAATGTTATCTGGTTCACCTTTTTGAACTGATGTGAGACGATTATGCTCTAACACATATTTTTTTAAATGGCCGTCCTTTTGAACTAAAACAACTGTAAAGTATAAAGATTGACAACCAGATTATGGTCTTTTAGGATAAGCGTAATAGGTATTCCAAATAAGAAAGGTAGATTTTTTTTCCATTTTTTTGAAGAGGACAAATACGAGAAAAGCTTCTTTAAGTATCTTAATTTTGAAAATTTGTTTTACACCAGATTTGAGGGCATGAAAAATAAACTAATCTCGCATTTGAAAAATTATCATGCATACGAAAGCGCTATACAGAAAAACGAACTATATAAAGACCACAAATCTGACACTTATTTTGAAGCCTATTGTCAAATACTTTTTAACTCAAGATTAAGTCAATTAATAAAACATTAAAAATAATCTTTTTGAAAAAAATTTCCGCCATTTGGAAATAAATTTATCTACCAAAAAATCAGATAAGACGTTATATTTGCGTTCTTTAGTTTATAACAAAACATGCAATGCAATTTGTTTTGTTAATATACCCATACCCATCCTTATAAATTAAAAGTAAAAAGTAAAAAAAAAACATCTCAGAGTTTCTCGATCCTGCTGGTTATTTTTCTACAAGTATATTTTACGCTTACAAGAGTTGTATAGGTATGCAAAGACAAAATTTATTAACTCATGGCTTTCTGAAGTAATCATCATGTTTACACATAACTCTTCTAGGTAGACACACATTGGCCGTCATTTAAAAATTTTAAAGTTTAGCATAGAGCCTCGGTGGTTCAGGGGTAAGAACGTGTGCCTCCGAACCGAAGGGTACTGGGTTTGATCCCAGGGTTCTCCTTTCACTTTTTCAGTACAACTGTAACATTAACATCAACCGAGGTTCTGGCATTGTATTTCAGCAAGTTGAATGTCTGCACGTTCCGCCCTTCGGAGAGCGCGTAAAGCCGTCGGTCCCGTGTCCATGCGATGTTGGGCACGTTAAAAATCCCTACCCTCCTTACAGAAATGCAGGGGTTCGGCAAAATTTCCAGGATAGTGAGGTGAAACTGTTCCCTGGCGTCGGTGATTGGCCATAGTCGCGGAAATAGGCCGACGTTAAAGAAACAAAACACACACACAAAGTTTAGCAAGAAAATTAATATAGCACAAATTTGACATCTTTCAAGTCTACTCAAAAGTAGTTTTCGTCTTCAGATTCGACCAAATAATAGCAGTGTAAAAGTATTTTTTTTGCGAAAAATGGCTGCCATTTTGAAATATGTTTATTTGGCAAAAAATCAAGCAAAGTTTTAAAGTATATATTATACTGTTTTTAAATTGATTGCAAAACACATTCATTTTTAAAAGTAATAACAAAGACCATTTTGTTAAAAAAAATAAAACAAAAACATCTCCATGTAAACCAATCCAATTGGGTTTGTAACGACTACATTTTTTATGACTATGTACTACCGACAAGGATTGCATATGCCAAGATTAAAGTTCTTAAGCTTTAAGGCTTTTTGGACGATTAACTACATTTTACCACTACCTATACAATATGGATTATGGGTATATGCCAAGATTTAATAGTTATATTAGCACTAAACAGGCTTTTTGAAGTTCATTATTTTTACAAAATCGTTCTACTTACGAATACGTTGCAGGCTGTCATTTTGACCAGCTAGGGTTTAGCGAAAAACGAATAGAGACTATAAAATTAAGGTTTTCCATGTCAACTTGAAAATATTTTTTTTCTTTAAATTATAAATATAATAAATGATAAATAAATAATAACACAAGTAATTTGATTCACAAAAAGAAATATGGTAACTAATAACAAAGCGATTTGTTTTTAATTTGAAAAAACAAAAAAGCATCTAGCACTATTCGGATCTGGTTGCATGGTTTTCTAATAACTTTATTTTAGGTCTTGAAAATACACAATAATATAAATTAAAACTGTTGATAGTTGTCACGGTCGAATATAACTGACTTTAATTTTCTCGAACCTGAAGATGCCGCACTGGGGAAAGCGGTTGATGAGAAAGCTAAAAAAGTTACTAACAAGCATACCTTAGAAGAATTGTGTGGGATGTGGAGCCAGAGTAGAGATCTCTACGTATATACTTATATTAAATAATTTTGTTGTCATATCATAGAGGTTTCTCTAAATAAAACAAATATATGTAAGTCAGCCTTCCTCAACGCATTTAACACCCCTGTGGTATCTATACAGCTAATTTGGTGAAATATGTTAATGCAATGATTAAGTACCTACATATATATAATATAAACAATTATTCTAGCACTATATGTTTTATAGAGTTAGTAAATCTTAATAAAACTCGCCCATTCTCTACGGCTAACCAAAGATATTCGCCAATCCCACTCAGTTCAGGATCGGCAAGTTTAAAACTAGATCTGATTGCTTCCCAGTTCCAACCGTAGAATTTGTTTTCATGCTCTATAGAAAAAAAAATTGCACAAAAATCAAGTTTTGATTGCAAAAATCGGATATGTATGTGTGTGTTTATTTTTAGTAAATTTATTGCGTTCCTTTGATTAAAAAAACTAGAAAACATCTCTACTGGTTTAAAGTACGGTTTAAAAAAACACCGTATTTCGAAGGTCATTTAGAGGCATAACCTTGACCGTCCGGTAACATCTAGAAGCAATCCATTTTCAGTAATAGGCGTTTTCGCCAGGCGCCTGCCAGCAGCCTCATTGATCTCTAAGTGAAGATTGGAACCTAGGTTAAACACTGGTAAGTACACTTGGAGAACCCAAATCACCACAACACATATTTTTAAAGACCTGACGATCGTTTCAGTAACAAAGTTTCTGTGTATGGTGCTTTTAATGTCGGACGAGGTCTTTGAACCTCCTTTACCACTGCACCTGACAGGTTTCGAAATGTTTATCTGCATCAAAGACAGAGCGCAAACAGAGGACTGCAAACCAGTGGCAGGGCTCGATTTAAGGAACTTTTGTTTTTTAATGTACTAGAAATATAAGTACTTTCCTACGCATCTAGCTTCGCTGGTTGTCTGACATTTTTGATAAGTTTCAGATTTTCTTTATCAATGTGGTGGTTATTATCCTAAATATGTTGTGTATAGCGAAGTGGCTGTCAAATGAGTTTAAAAGCTTACCTGTTAACCAAAAAAAGTTATTGAGTGTCAAATTGACTCGACTTCACTACTAAAATTAAAGATGTTAAATTGGTGAAAGGCGAGGTTTTGATATAATTCGATGTAAATGAATAGAGGATGATGATAAATTTTCCCTTAAGTAAAATTAGATATAGTATAGAATAAGAGTACATCAAAAACCTGGCTAAATATAACGGACATTCGGATTGATTAGCGGAAAAATTAATTAATAGACACAGTACAAAGAAAATGTTAGCGGAATGCACAACATTTAGGAAAGATAAAATAGAGAAAAAAAATGTTTGCCTACCTTTTGAACCGCGTATCACAAGGCGTCTCGAGAGCATTTTTAAGAAAGCCGATTTGCGACAGACTTTTGCGAGAAAAAATAACTTAAGAAATTTGTTATGTCGAGTATCTATAAGATAGGTTGTAAAGATTGTAATATTAAATACGTTGGGCAGACTAGGAGACACATTGAAACTAGATTTCGTGAATATCTGGCACAGCTCAGATACGGTAATGTAGACAAGTCATGCGTGGCACAACATATTTGGGATAGTAACCACCCCATTGATAAAGGAAATCTGAAACTTATGTTAAGTGCAAAAATGTTAGATACACAGCGAAGCTAGATGCGTTCGAATGTAATTATATTTCTAGGGCAATAAAAAACAAAAGTTCCTTAAATAGAGCCCCGCCACTGGGTTGCAGTCCTCTGTTTGCGCTCTGCCTTTGATGCAGATAAACATTCCAAAACCTGTCAGGTAGAGTGACAAAGGAGGTTCAAAGGCCTCGTCCGGCAATTAAAGCAGAATACACAGAAAATTTGTCTGCGATTTAATCTCGCTCGCGGTGTCGTTTTTAACCTAAAACTCAGTATAAAAGGTGATGTTTAGTAGTAAGTAGTTAGAATTTTTCATCCTCTGATGACGCTATCTTTGTAAGGGAAACGATCGTCAAGACTTTAAAAATGTGTGTTATGGTGATTTGGGTTATCCCAGTACACTCATTGTTCTGTCAAATAATGTTGACAAATGACATAACAATGCAGCTGCTGGCAGCTACTGGCGCCCACTGTTTATTGTTTATGGCAATATACCCACCTTCGTATCTATTTTTGCGCGTGCGTGTGCGTGGAACAATATTGTAAACACAATAGCTTTTGAGAGCTTTGAGCTAATAACTGCGTTTTTGTTGTATACAATTTTTGCAAATGTAAAATAAAGTTATTAGAAAACCAGCCACGTAGTGTGCAAGATTTTTGTTTGTTTTATTTTACTTCTCGTGATTTTTGACAAAGCTACTCGTTTCAAACTGGCGTCCACTTTTTTTTACATAAATATCTTACCCTCGATATTCTAATCAAATCTAAAGACGAAAAGCACTTGGTTGGCTTCAGAAATGTCAAAGTTTTGGTGTCTCCGTTATTCACTAAGCCAAATTATTTTTAAAAAACCAGTCACATGTTGGCCTTTGGTTTTGGAAACGTTTTTCCTCATACCTAATTGTTGATTGACCAATTCTCAAGATAAAAATATTTTAGAAATCTACTTCAAAGTATCAAATGCTTAGCCTTCAATCATTCTTTACTCTAGTCAAGTATTATAAAATGGTGGCCAGCGTAACTATATACTGATTTTCTAAACATCATACATTTCAAAGGTCCTGATACAATAACTTCCTTTTTGGCACATACGATTATATCCTTATGTTTCGAGATATATATTGGCAAAAAAACCAATTACATTAAATTACTCCAAGATCTTTTTTGTTCAATACATTTTTAAAACTTTTGGAAAAAGATCTTCGTTATTAAGGCGTAAGCGCAATGAAGGATAGGTTTTGCTTAAAAAAAAGTCAACTCTAACCTGTCCTGTGAAAGTTTGATTAACGTACGATTTTTAATGTGACGCCCATTTATTAAAAAATAGATAAATGAACACACCCACAAGAAAAAAAAAAACTGAAGTGAGACTTGATTTTAGTAAATTAGTAATATTGCTTAGAAACTCAAGTAGATAAGCACCATTCGGCAACGTTGAATGTAACCCCCATTTATTATTTTCACTTTATATGACTTATTTTCACACAAAAAACTGTTGCAATAAATTGTCATTTGCCGCTTATCTTTTTTGTAAAAATATATTTTACTGAAACTTCTTTCAAACGCTTATGCTTGTTATAATTAGCTGTCTATTAATAATAATAATAGAGAAACTTTGTATCTCTATGAGAGACTATTTTATTATTATAATTTCCTACGGTATAAATTTATACCGTATAAATTTATACTGTAAAAGTTTATACACGCTCGGCTCAGAAGATGATTGGATTGTGCTTCAAGGTATCGCTTAGTATGGGTGTGATTTCGATGTAGCATGAAAGTGCGCATGTATGTTGAGTGTGTAATCAATTTTGTAAACACGATAACTGACCAAAGCCTTTTTTTTGTTGTTGTATGCTAGTATTGAAACAAGCGTAAAATAAGGTGATTAGAAAACGAGCCAGATCGGGATAGCGGTAAATGCTTTGTTTTTTAAAATAAAAATCTCTTTTTTGTGAGTTGAAAAAAGTGTTTATAGGAAGTCTTGAAATATAGCATCTCTTGTGATTTTTGTCTAAGCCCACTCGATCATTTCTACGTGGTGGCTGCTTTTAATAAAAGAGAAATTCTGCCCTTATGATTCGATCAAATCTGAAGATATTATTTCTAACAGACTTCAAAAAAAGGAGGAGGTTCTCAATTCGACTGTATTTTTTTATGTGTGTTACCTCATAACTTTTTTTCTAGGTGAACCAATTTTGATGATTCTTTTTTTATTTGAAAAATGGTGCTTCTCATGTAGTCCCGTATAAATTTGATCAAGATCTGAGCAGTAGTTTTTGAGTTCTCCTTAATGAAGTCAGTTTTCTTTTCTTTTTTTTTT